>CM046660.1:47195970-47795970 GCA_025594165.1 Tamias sibiricus
ATAAAAGAAAAACAGCCAAACTACTGAAAACTAGTTTTCTTAAAGAATTCCAATGTACAACCAGTGGGGTCAAAGAATGGACTGCCTTTTTTGTGTGTGAACCATCTGTAGCAGAAACTTAGTCACGTGCAAATTTACCTTAAACAAACAAAACCGGCCACCACGGGAGGTTGGTCACCAACAGGACGGAGCAAGTCCCTGAGTTTCCGGCCGGCTATTCCGACTCTACCACCCTTCATCCCCAACTCTTGGGTGCCATACGGATAGGCTGTCACTCGGTCACTACAGACTTCTTTGGGACGACCCCACTTTCAGCTTCCTTCAAAGTTTTCCGAAATTCTCTCAAAGGATTCTTCCGCCCAACCCCACATCGGAACACTTTATTGTCTCCACGAGTAACCCAACATTTCCACCCGTCGCTCAACTGCCGGACGCGCAAGACCTCCAAGCACTCAGGCTGTACTTTCGCCCTCGCTAACTAGTTCGTTCCCCAGGATGCCAGGGAAAGCAGCGGCTGAAAAGCAAAACTTTCTGAGCGGACTCACAGCTGGTTGATGGCGTTTTGCGAGATGACCGCGTTGGCAGAGAAGTAAGGGATCATGTCGGGGCCACAGACGCTGCAGGTGCAGACGCGGGGCGCCTTACTCTCGTGGGCCAAAGTGCTCAGGGTCATGGGGCCCACTCAAGGCACACAGCTCCGCATGGTGGCCCCCGCCGGGCTCCACCAAGAGGCACTTGAGTAGGATTTCGCCAAGCCTGAAGCGCTGACTCCAGGCGGCCAAGCTAGGCCAGCCAGGTTGCGTGGAGGCCGCTGCCGAAGCCCTTGGGCTCGGCTGTGGAGTCTAGGCTGCCGGGCTCCGCCAGCAACCTTCCCCCACCCGCGTCCGGGGCGGGGCCCCTGGGTGAAGGCGGGGCGGAGGGTGGGAGGGTTCTGAGAGAGCTGAGAGGGTCGGCCTGGCAGGCGCCCCTCCCCGGAGGTCGCTGCACCCACGCGGATCCCGCAGCGCGCGTCAGGGCCTGCCCTAAGAGCGAGCGGTTGGCCCCAAGACTCTACTGCTTGGGTGAAGGAGTGTAGCAAGCCAGAGATGAATGAGAAAAGATCACATTTCTCTAAGGGGCAATGTTTGAATAGAAAAGTCCTGCTTCTTTGCCAGCTCCATGCGTTGTAGCTCAACAAATCCATTTTTGGAATAATCTTAAAAATTGTAAAAGCTATACATTCATAAATTAAACAGATACTTATCAATGGTTTTCTATGTGCTGGGAGAAATTCAGAGATTAGATTTTTAACTAAACACTGAAATTATGGTGGTGGAAAAAAGAATATCCTATCTTATGCTGTAGATAATCCTTGGAAATAAATTTAACCCATTAGGTACCATTGTCTTGTATAGAACTGTAAACTTGGGACTTAAAAGAGGACTTTTCTAGCCATCCCTAGAGGATTCACAGCTGTAGCTGCACAAATTAATTACTTGTGGACATTTAAAAAAATAGCTATGCCCAGACTGAACCTTAGAACAAGTCAGAATTTCTTGAGGACTTTTTTTTTTTTTTTTAATCTGGGAGGGTAATGTAGGGAGATTTTTTTTTTAAATCCCATATACTTACGTATATTTGAGTTTTTCACAACAGACATGTATTTATGGATCACTTACATAAATTTATTTTCAGAAGGCCTAGTAGGGTCCAATTAAACCAAACTAAACTTTCTATTTGAGGATGGGATTTAAATATCAGTATTTTCAAAGCTCCCTCTCTTCTTGGCTGGTGATTCCAACCTGTAACCAAGGCTGAGAAGGCAGGCTAGAGATTATATTCAGACGTTGAAACATTCAGGGTCTAGGCAGATTTATAAATGAGGTCACTTAGACAAGAACCCAGGTTTTATGACTCCTGATTTAGAACTGTTACCACCAAAAGGTATTCTTTGATGCCTTTACAGGCTTAAGTCTTTACCATGTTTCTTCAAACTCACTGAGCAGTGCCTTTCACCTGACCAGCAATCAGCTCTGTAAAATGAGACTCTTTTCTCTCTCCTGCATGCAATGTAGTGGCTTACAAAAGGGGCTGGCACAGTGCAGGCACTCAGTAAAAGTTAGCTCTCATCTCTTGCCCTTCCAGTCTCATGATGCTAGAGCAAATATTTTCAGGCATCAGTAATTTTAGCATTTGTGAATACTTGACTAAAATAAATATCAATGAAGCTGCTTTAGGAATCCAAAAGCCAAAACTGTGTGTGTGTGTGTGTTTGTACTGGGATTGAACCCAGGGGCACTGTACCACTAAAACCCATCCCAAGCCCTTTTTATTTTTTGAGAAAGGGTCTAAGTTGCCCAGGCTACCCTTGAACTTGGTATTCTCCTGCCTCAGTCTCCCCAGGAAATAGAATTACTGGTGTGTACCATTGTGCCTGGTCAGAAATTAATTTTTTTTAAAAAAGTCTTCACTAAGCAATTAGAAATGAGTCACTTTAAGACTAAAAATTCTACAATCAAGAAAAAAAGTTTTTGTTTTATAAAAATGTTCAGGCTCTTTTTCTGTGGGAAAATTTGGCAATTATCAAAATATTAGTTGAGAAATAATCTAAACTAGCTGTGGATATAGCTCAGTTGGTAGAGTGCTTGCCTCGCATGCACAAGGCCCTGGGTTCAATCCCCAGCACCACAAATAAATAAAATAATATAAACTAAAACTACATGTGTGCATATGTATAAATGTATATATGGGTGTGTTTGTATGCCTAAAATCAGAATCACTCTTTTGTTAATCAATCCTTCCATAAAACTTAAACTTATTGATACTTCCATAAAATTTAAAACTTAGTTGCTAAGACACAGAAAGACACAGCAAATTCATGCTGTAAAGAAATATCTGTTTCCTAGAGATCAGGTAATAGGACGGAACCAGACGGTAAGTGAAGAGTTAATGGAAGGTCCAGATCTTGGAGTTTCTTTCATCATCTTCAACCATCTCTAGGAAGGAAAATGTCTGAAAGATTTATTCAGGCTGTGTCAGCAGGCACCCAAATGGCAACGTAAGAAAAAAAAATCTGCTGATACACCCCAAAAATAAACTGCTTAAAATATCTGGCAAACTTGCCAGTTTGAAACTTCTTCCAGACTGTAACTTATGACAGTCTCCTGCTGTGATTAAAAAAAAAAGGGGGGGGGGAAATCAGCACTTTAGAACAGCAATGTTAAGGTAAGTCCAGTTCTTTTCATGATACAGCAGAGATGGGATTTTATTGAAGTCAACACTAAATAATGCCCTTTAGGAAAGATGATGATATGGTAATCATCTCTGGAAAAGAATTCAGCAGAAAATATAATCAATTCTAACTTATCTCTTGCATTTTAACATGCTAGAGATACAGATTTCACAGATATCAATTTCATAAATATGTATGCTTATCTTTTATAAAATGGCTCCTATAGTGATGCCCCCCAAAATGTACAGACCTCAAAAGACCTCTGTCAGTGCCCATTCAGGTAAGAAAACCATGTTAATGCCCCCATCCAGGCCTTTACAAAAGCTTTTCAAAGTTAAACTCTCACTTTGAAACTGCAATATAGGAAATTGATAAAGTGCTAGAAAATGCCTCTTGGTTTTTTTAAGAAAAAAAAATTATCTTTGCAAAATGGTACACATTTAAGGAAATAGTTCTTTCTGCGACTGTTCTTAAAAGTTGGACAAATTCCATTTCTTTTCATAGTCCGCAGTGTCAAAATGCCAATCAGTTTAGTTTCAGCTCAATTTAATCCTTTAGGCTCCACTGTTAGAAAACAAGGCTCTAGGGAGCAAGCTCTCTATACCGGAGCATTTAGGAATTTAACAATTATTCAAAATTAGACTGAGCAGCACTCAATAAACTAAGCTAGTTTTCTACTCCACATGGAGCCAGAAGGGACTTTTCTATTAAAAAAAGAAAGGAAAAAAAAAAAAAAAGTTTGCACAAAGGCCCTGAGGAAGATTCGTTGCATTTCTTTACACATTCACTGGAGATGGAAGATTTAAAATGTAAAAGTAACAGATGTCTCTTGTATCCATTAGGTACTTCCATTACTATGTATACATTCATAAAGTATAATCATACCTTAAATACTGAACACTGGAAACTCAACATGCTGATCTAATTGTATTTCAGAAGAGACCTGACATAATACTGCAATGTGATGAAGGATGTAGATATTCTTTTGCTGCTGTGACAAAATTTCATCATAGGTAGATCGTTTGAACTGATGCCAAAAGCAGTGAGCTAGAAACCACAGTACATAAATTCTAGTTCTAACATGGTCACTTAATAAACTGAGACTTTGGCCAAGTCACTTAACTTCATCTGTAAAAGGATTAATAAAACCCTAGGAAATATCCCAAGATCTGTGCTTCTGAGATTCAGGAACATTAGAGAAAGTATTCTCATCCAATCTGAAGATCCTGAGAAATTCATTTAATCCACTTTAAGATAATAGTCACCTAATTTAAATCAATAGAACTGGCAGTTTAAAACTCTGGACTTGAAATTAATAGGCTAGATTTGAATCCTGGTGCCACCATTAGGTGTGAATTTTGAAATTATTCAATCTGTGACAGTATCATACCTAATTTATAGTTATTCTAAAAAGTCAGTTGATATATATGTGTATGTGTGTATGCATGTATGTATATATGCATGTGTACACATGTGTGAGTATTTATGCATATGTGTGTATATCCATATACACATGTATGTGTGTATATACAATGTATGTGTGTATGAATATGTGTGTGTGTGTGTGTGTGTGTGTGTGTGTGTGTGTGTGTGTGGTGTGTATATATATTTCTATCCTAAAAGAGTACCTGGCACAAAAATCTACCCTTTGGTCTTAATATCTGATAACCTAAATTAAGGCCCACTATGCACCTTAGTTTGTTCACTGAGAAAATGAAAATATTGGATTAGAGATGATCCTCTATGTTCTTTTCCACAAATCTGAAAAATAGCTAAAGTAAGAGGCATTGAAAAGTGGCAGTGACTGTGCTATCAGAAATTCTAGATACTAACTACTTTGTTCACAGGCAAACCTTAATCTGTCTCAGCCCTAGTTTCTTTAACCTAAAACCGGGATGGTGATGTTTACTTCACAGGCTTAAGATACACAGACGAAAGTGCTCTGTGAACAAGACAACACCAAGGTTTCACTATTAAGTATCATCATCCATAAATTGCCCCATCAGCTTCAGGTAATAGTTGCATTTGTTTTGTTTTTAATCTTTTTATTACCCACGAGTTGAAGAATGAATGAAAACTGACATACATACTAACTTCCCCTATGTACCATTATTTTTCATCTTGGAAGTCTTTACTATTACTCTTTGCCAGGTGGTTAATTCATTGACAATTGCAACCTACTGTTATGTGAGACCTTCAGTGCTTATTCTATTTGCATTTTAAGCTCTTAAATAATAGCTTTAACTTATATATAAACTTTATTTTTTAAATACCTGATCATAAGAAAAAATGATTATACCAATCAGAGGACCTATTTGTGTTTTTATGTTTTCTCTAAGGGCTTGATCTAATTACAATATAAATCATAATTAATCCCAAGTGTCAAAAGGGAGAAAACGAACACTTAAAAAGTTACAAAACAAAAAGCCTGTTACCTAGAGTAACACAACCTTCTGTCTTCTGTTAATCTGTAAAATGCTAGGATAAAACTCTCAAGATAATACCTATATTTTCAAATCTGTTGCCCAGACAACACCAGAGGTAAGAGGTATCTCACTACTATTAGTCAAAGGCACTCTTCATGCAATACAACAAACCAAACTCTAAACTAAGGCTCTTAAAAGCAATTATGTTTTGCAATTAATGTGGCTAGTGTTTTTTTTTTTTTTTTTTTAAGAGTATCTGACAAGAGTTTTAAACACTGAGTTGAACAATGTCACTGAGCCTTTGCAATCATTTCCACAGAAGTTTCCACCATATGAGCAATGGGGAACATGGAAAAGATCTGTGTATCAACTCCAGGAGAGCAGATCTCTAAGGCATTCATCCTCCATGGTCTTAACCACCATATGCTCCTGTTGGAAAAGATGTTGAAGTGCTGCTTTCTTCAGATTACAAAAGCCCCACATTCTATTGTTTAGTTAAAATAATAGGCATTTATAGATCACTTTTCACATCCAACACACTTTACAAAACATTTAACTATTTAGTTTCCACACTCTCTTCATTTTGTTCTTTTTTTTGTGTGTGTGGTACTGGGGATTGAATCCAGGGCCTTGCATATGCTAGGCAAGCATTCTACCATTGAGCCACATTTCCAACCTAAATGTTTTATTTTTTTAAACTTGTTTTAAAAAATAAATAAAAGTAACACATGCTGAATGATTAAGCCCACCCACCGCCATCACAAAGGTAAGATGAAACTCACCCTTCCCATCCTTGTCATCCTCCTCACTGGGTGATTAATATTTTCAGAAAATTTCCTCACATATGCAAACCTTAATATATTGTAGCTGTACTTTAAGAAACACACACACATAGAATTATATTACACATATTATTTTACTTCTCCCCCGACCCCACCACCTATCACTATATTGTGAATATTTTTTCCATGGTTATATGAATCTACCATATTCTTTTAAAGGAGTATATGCTATTCTATTATAAGAGCATATATAATTTATTCAAACATTCCTCTATTGATGGATGATTTACGATGTTTTCAGTCTGTACTATTACATAAAATATCTAGTGAGGCACTCTACCACTGAGCCATACTCCCATCCTTTTTACACATTTTTTTGTATATACATGTGAATATACTTTTTGGATGAATACCTAGAAGTGGAATTGGCAGTTAGTTTAAAATAAAACAAACACAGGCCAGGTGTGCTGGTGGACACCTGTAATCCCTGTGACTCAGGAGGCTGAGGAAGGAGAGGATCACAAGTTCAAGACCAGCCTCAGCAACTTAGCAACATCCTAAGTAACTCAGTGGGACCTTTTCTCAAAGAGTAACAAAGACTAGGGATTTAGCTCAGTGATATAGCCTTCCTGGTTTGATCCCTAGCACTGAGAAATGAGTAAGTAAATAATTTAAAAAGTTTTAAAAAGAGGGGAGTGGGAGGATGTGGCTTAGTGGTAGAGTACCCTTGGGTTCTATCACCATTACCAAAAACAACAAACAAACAAACAAAAACCACTTTTTAAAAACATCATAGGATTTGGTAGATATTGTCAAATTGTTCTCCTAAAGAGTTTATTTTTTTATTTTCCCATGAAATCAAATTGTTTCTTCCTACCACGTGATATCTTAAATTAACTCAGAGCCCAAGATCCTCCTTTATATCACATTTTACATATTACATTAAAAACTATATGTAGCCAGGCGCGGTGGCGCACGCCTGTAATCCCAGCACTTTGGGAGGCTGAGGCAGGAGGATCGCGAGTTCAAAGCCAGCCTCAGCAACGGCGAGGCACTAAGCAACTCAGTGAGACCCTGTCTCTAAATAAAATACAAAAAAGGTCTGGGGATGTGACCCAGTGGTCGAGTGCCCCTGAGTTCAATCCCCGGTACCACAAAAAAAAAAAAAAAAAAAACTATATGTATATATATATATAGTAAACATGCTATAGCAATTAGAAAAATAAACTAAATTATAAGGAAAAATGTTAAGAACTATATCACAAGTTAGTGATTCCAAAGAACCACTTAGACATAACTAAATACATGTAATACTTAAACTAATTTGAAGATAATATAATTAATATAATTTAAAAAATATTCTTAGTTTTAGATGGACACAGTATATAAATGTGTGTGTGTGTGTGTGTGTGTGTGTGTGTGTATAGTGTGTGTGTGTGTGTGATGTGCTGAGAATCAAACCTAGTGCCTCACATGTGCTAGGCAAGTGCTCTACCACGGAGCCACAACCCTGGCCCATGAAGATAATATAATTTTGAATTCATAAGATATTTTAAGATCTGTTTAATGCTAATACTGTACAATATGGGTAAATGTGTCAAATAATGGCCCAATGTCAATAATGTCTTAGAATGGGGTGATACAGAAAAATTGGAAGTGAATTTGGGAGTAACAAAAAAAAAAAAAAAAAAAGGTTGAAAGGGCCGATAAGATATCAAAAAACAACACAATAACTGATAAACTAATGTTTACTGAGTTAAATTCACTGTGTGCCAAGTGCTCTCTTAAGACTTTATATATACTATCTCACTTAATTCTCACAAACAACCCTATAATTGTATTATTATCTCTGTGAGACTCACAGAGAGGTTAAATAATTTGTCCAAGCTTATATAGCAGTATTTCAAGCCCAGTTACTTATTCTTGCTCCAGAACCTGATTTCCTTTTTCTTTTGGTACTGGGGATTGAACTCAGTGGTGGTTTACCAATAAGCTACATCCCCACACATTTTTGTGTGTGTGTGTTGGGGGGGGGAAACAGGGTCTTGCCAAGTTGCTGAGGCTGCCCTTGAACTTGTGATTCTCCTGCCTCAGCTTCCCAAGTTGCTAAGATTACAGGCATGTGCTACTGTGCCAGGTAGAACCTGCTTTCTTAACCAGTATTCTACATTGCCTTCATGATGATGGAGGCTCATTACAAAATAGGTTAAATCTATTTGCAACAGAAAGAACTTTTGGGGACCTTGAGCACCTACCTGAATGTACATGATATTTTCTCCTCCACAACATCCTACATAAAGGAGGCATTTAATCTATTTGTGGATGGTGATGATATATCACCATCTTATTTGATGTTGAAAATAAACCTACTATTGGTCGGTATTATCATTCCTTGATACAATTAAAGATGAACAAAACTAACATCTAGTTGATAAGAAGCCCAGATTGTAGATTCAGATGTGTCCAATTCATCTTACATATCAATGACAGATTAACTGAATTCTGACAAATCCTAAATACCTGTATGCCAGAAAATTTGTCAAATGCTGCTTACAAATGAATATGAGTTAAACATTTTTATATTACTCCTCACTCAAACCCCCAAATAGTTTCTTATTCCCTTTCAGATTAACTCCAATTTCTTCCTTCAAGTTTTCAGATCCTCTATAATTTGAATCCTGCCATAATCCAGTCATTATGGCATATAACGCTTAATTTTAACCCCTTTCCAACACTTTTTACCCACTCTCCTGAAACTAATTTTTGCTACACTTACATAGTTTCTATCCTGTCTTCCATATCCAAGTCTCATTCTCTGTGTTCAGACTATTCCCTCTCTGAGACTACTTTTATCCAGCCTTTCAAATTTTTATCTATATTTTAAGGTGTAGTTTCATTCTCAGCTCTGTAGTGTTTTCACAGCCATCCTCACTTGATTCTTATTAAAATCCTGTGTATAGGTATGGAGAGCTAGCTCTATCAGCTTCATTTTAAAGATGAGGAAACTGAGGCTTAGAAGTTCAGGGATCTGTTCAATTTACAGCAGGATTGATTCAGCCCTTTCACAAGCAGTTTAGCACTATGCAGTTTGTTTAGAATGGTCAAGTTTACAGGCCCTGGCTGAGCAGCATCATTATCTCTCTAAACCTTCATGTATCAGCTTTCCTGGCTATATCTCACTTGCCATATCTTTCTTCTCTGAAATCAGGTGAATATGCAAAGTCACATACTTACACAATTACATACTTCAACCCTTCTTATTTTTTGTTTTGGGACAGGGTCTTGCTAAGCTGCCTACACTGGCCCTGAACTTGCAATCCTCTTGCCTGAGCCTCCCAAGTAGCTGGGATTATAGGTGTGTACCACTACTGTCCTCAGCTGAAAGTTATGCTTCTTAATCCTTACTAGAAAGAGGGTACTTTGTGTCATTCTTCAGCTCTTACATCAGCTAACTAAGAAAAGATATGGTTTTGGGGTTGGGGTTGCGGCTCAGTGGTAGAGCGCTTGCCTAGCACGTGTAAGGCACTGGGTTCGGTCCTCAGCACCACATAAAAAATGAATGAATGAATGAATGAATGAATTTAAAAAAAATTTAAAAAACTTTTTTAAAGATATGGTTTTGTCAGATTCTATTCATCCACCTCAGATGGAAAGTTAAGTGAACCATGGATCTTCTCTAGCTACCCCTTGTATTTGGGATTGAACCCAGGGCCTTATGCATGCTAGGCAAATGCTCTATCACCAAGCTACATTCCCAGTCCTTTTAATTAATTAAAAAAATTTTATTTGAAACAAGATCTCTAAGTTGCCCAGACTAGCCTTGAACTTACCATGATTCCTACCTCAGCCTCAGGTATAGCTGGGATTATAGGCATATGCCCAGCAATCTTTCTTTAATATAAAATCCATTTAGAAAATTATACCTGATAAAAACTAAAATTGATTTTTAAAAGTTTCTTAAGGATTATACATAAAATATGTGTAGATGGGCAGACAAAGTTTTCTTAACTAAAAACTTAATAGTATAGGAAGAAATAGATGGGGTTGTCTCTATCTAGAGACAAACCCAATATAGCAAATGTTAATCATAGAACAGGGAGGGGAGTATTTGGGTGTTTATTATACAATTCTTCCAACTCATCTGCATGTTTTAAAATTTTTTATAATAAAAGCTGGAAAAACAACAAAAATCTCAATTTCATATTTTGTCTAGAAAACTCAGTGTATTAACTGGCTTCTGATGATTAAGGATCTAGTATATGAACAGAAAACAATAATTAGGCTTGATGGTGTAATTTCAGCCTAAGCACTTGCATTATATTGTCTAACCAACAAAGAGAAACAAAAATCAACCAAAAATAGTTTTCTAGTTTGGGGCTTAAATCATGGTAAGATGGGTATTATAAACAAAATTATTTGGACAATCCTACTTTGCCTACTACTTGAGGTATTTTCATATTTGTATACTAATTAAATCTTAAATAGTATTTTTCTTTTAGTGGCATTTAAAAATGACTATATTACCAGAAATTACATTATTTATTGTTTGTGAAGTATTTTTACCCTTAAGCAGTCTAACTTAAGGGTATTTTCATAGCTTTATAAGTAAAATAACAGATTCAAAGAAACCCAAGCTTGAATGCTGTTTCAATTATAACACACAAGCTTTCAAAAGAAGTTCTTCAAGGAAAAGGATTGCTATAGGTTAAAAACAGTAGCTCCAGCTGGGTGTGGTGATGCACACCTGTAATCCCAGTGATTTGGGAGGCTGAGGAAGGAGGATTCCAAGTTTGAGGCCAGCCTCAGCAACTTAGTGAGGCCCTAAGCAACTTAGCAATACCCTGTCTCAAAATAAAAAAGTTTTAAAAATATAAAAAAAATGTGTGGGGATGTAGCTCAATGGTAAAGCATCCCTGGGTTCAATCCCCAGTACCCAAACAAAACAAAACAAAACTGCTCCACTTTGAGAAATGAGAGATAGTATCCCCTCAAGGAAAAAAATTTTAAAGTAAAATTACCTATTAAATTAGAATGATTGATGTTCAAGAAGAATTTTAAAAAACTGAACAATCAGGGAGACTTAGTAAAATAAATGTCAAAAATAAAGTCCTTAGTGAAATTTTATTGATTATTAAAACCCACTTTTAATTATTGACCTTTTCACATGATAGAAAATAAATTTTGGGCTTTGAGTGAGAACGTAGTGTTAGATTTAGCTAACACTAAACAATTTACAATTAAATAAACTTATTTCTTCTTACATTATTCTCAGGAGGTAATTTATTCTAGAAATTTATTGAAACAGGTGGATGGCTAAATAATCAATTAAATTGTAATAAAAACAGCCCCCCCATTGTATTCTGAAGCTTTTTATAGTTGAATGTAACCCAAAGTGGCACCCAAGTACACATTAAAACTTAATTCCCTTAAAAAGAAGTTCTGCTAAAAAATAAATAAAAAAGCAAAAACACACAAATATCTATATTTGAGCTAGAAGATAACCTTTTTTTATACAAATGCAATCTCTTTTAAAAGTGTTTTAATTTCACACAGCCCTATTATCTCCAAAGGGCCACACTAGTACTGGACAATACGGGGTGATAATGCTTGATAGATGTGTAAAATCAAACATTTTAAACTCACACCTCTGAAGGAATTAAAATTTTACTCTGCATCAACAAAACAAAACAAAAACAAAGGGTAGCCATGTTTCCCCCCAAGGACCCTTGTTTTTAATCTAGAACAAGGACAGCTTTTGTCAGTCAAAATAAAACATTAACTATGAAAGAAGTGCTGCTGACATTTTTATGCAGGCAAAAGTAGTAGAATAAATACAAGAAGCTGGAGAAAATTGTAATAATAAAAAAGGAAGACTAGGATACAGAATATTGAAGTTCTTACATTGAACCTTGAAAATAGGGCTTTCAATGTCCTTTCCAACGATAAGTTAATATTTGGACTTACACTATTATTTATTAGTCATTCTTTACAGATGGGTTAACAGAGGTATTCCAAAATAGTGAATGCCAACTCTGCGAGGCACTGGGTTAATGTAAGGCATTCAAAGAAGTGTGAGAATATATAATATTTTATATATATATTAAGCAGGTCATACTAAGTAGGGAAGATAGATGAGATACTGAAAAAAAAGCACACCACATACCTTATGTTCTCTGTGAATGGCATGACCTTTACAAGTCTACATTTACAGATGTTCTTTCTCTCATTACTACCCAAAAGTGCCTGGCCAATGCATTATTCAAAGCCCCTTCTATAAGAAATGTCAAGGTGATAGTGGTTCTTATTAATTAGTCAATAACATTTATTGAGCATTTATTATGTGTTAAGCATTATCCCAAACTATGTAAATAAGCATACTGCCATAGTAGCAGGGAAGTTCTTACTTAACAGGTTATTCCGCTCTAGTATGACCATACACTGCTACTTCTACTAGTTAAACTATATGCTTCAAGAATTTGATTGTTTCAAAACTGCTGATGTCCACTGCACTTCTTACTATAACTACATACTTTAATTAACTATTTGTAAAATTTAACTATTATGTAAGACAATTACATGAGTATAAAAATAATTTATTTCTGTAAAAATGAATATGAATGCTTTTGAAAAAATTAAGTGAAGGACAGTTACTTTAAAAATTGCTATTAGCCAGGCGCGGTGGCACACACCTGTAATCCCAGCACTTTGGGAGGTTGAGGCAGGAGAATCGCGAGTTCAAAGCCAGCCTCAGCAATGGCGAGGCACTTAGCAACTCAGTGAGACCCTGTCTCTAATAAAATACAAAAAAGGGTTGGGGATGTGACCCGGTGGTCGAGTGGCCCTGAGTACAATCCCCGGTACCACCAAAAAAAAAAAAAAAAAAAAAAAAAAAAAAATGCTATTGAATTAGATGTGGCTAAGAGGATTATAGACTGCAGGAAAGTCCTACATTTCTAAAAGGATTCTGGAGTCAATGCTTTTTACAAATGTCCATATGTTCTCATTTTTAAGAAATCAAAACTGGAAATTGTATATATTACGAGTGTGGATTATGCAAGGAAGTTAAGGAATCAGATGTTAAGTAAACCAGGACAATCCCACTGTCTCGTCTAATTCTAAAATCTAGGTTCTTCCCCAATACTCAAAAAATACTCAGTGAGGGCTGGGGTTGTGGCTCAGTGGTAGAGAGCTCACCTAGCACGTGCTCGGCCCTGTGTTCAAGTTAAAACAAATAAAATAAAGGTATTGTGTCCAACTACAACAACAACAAAAGTACTCAATGAAGGTTTATGGGGTAAAATGAATGAAGCAAAAACTCTGCAATGGAGGTGACAAGAGAGATGTTAAAGGATGAATGGAAAGGGAAAAAGGCATTTCTAAAGAAAGCAGGAAAGGGTCTGGGGCTGTAGCTCAGTGGCAGAGTTCTTGCCTAACATGTATGAGGTACTGGGTTCGATCCTTAGCACCACATAAAAATAAACAAATAAAATAAAGGCATGCTGTCCATCTACAACTATAAACAACAACAACAACAAAAGAAAAATGAAAAAAGAAAAAGAAAGAAAGTAGGAAGGGCTTTAAGAGTTGAGTGCACCAGAATTAGAATCTTGGTTCTGTGCCATATGATTTGGACATCATGAATCTTTTTTTGAGTCTCATCCTCCACATTTATAAAATGAGCCATAATAATTTCCTAGGACTACTATAAGAACTGAGATAATGGGGCTGGGGTTGTAGCTTAGTGGTAGAGCACTTGCCTCACATGTGTGAAGCACTGGGTTAGATCCTCAGCACCACATAAAAATAAATGTAAAATAAAGAAAAAAAAGAACTGACATAATGAACTTAATACATTAATTTCGTGCTTAAAGGCATATGGTTAAGTTACCTTTGAGATTTTGAAGAGAAAGGGGAAAGTTTGAGATTTAAAAAAACCATACATATATTTTAAGTAATCCCTTTTGCCCTTAATGATTCTGTAGATAGAGAATTAAAGTCCTTTATGAAGCTACTTACATAAGTACTGCCACTAAAATAAACTCTAAACCATATTATAACTTCTCAAATTTGATTAAGATGTGTTTTGCCAAATGGTAGAGAAAGATCAGATAATAAAGCCTGTAGTATTATGACAGAATAAAAGGATCAAGCCAGGCATAGTGGCGCACGCCTGTAATCCCAGCACTTGGGAGGCTGAGGCAGGAGGATCACGAGTTCAAAAGCCAGCCTCAGCGATGGCGAGGCACTTAGCAACTCAGTGAGACCCTGTCTCTAATAAAATACAAAAAAGGGCTGGGGAGGTGGCCCAGTGGTCGAGTGCCCCTGAGTTCAATCCCCCGTACCAAAAAAAAAAAAAAAAAAAAAAAAAAAAAAAAGATCAGTCAGTCCAAACCCATCTTAAACCTGACATCTACTGTTCCTACTTAAATGTTTGTTCAAGAAGTTATTTTCATTAATTTAAAATAGTTTATCTGCACTAATTCCTGAATGTCTATAACCATTTTCATTTCTTTAAGAAAATTTTTTTAATCAGTAAAAGATTCAGAGGCAGACATGACAGGCTTGTGTAATGGTTAAACGGTTGAACGTGGGCGGGGGGGGGGGGAAGAGTCAGGGATGAATACGTTTTTTCAATGGAATAGATGGTGGAGTCACTAATAGGAAGAAGAAAAAAACTTTGGAAGATAAACTTGTTGAATATAATACAGCTATTACAGAAATTATAAGCAGTTAGAAATAAGGGTTTGAAGCTCAAAAAGAAATGTAAGGTGAATCATACAGTTTGAGAGTTCTTGGCACATGGGCATAAAGAATGAAGAGGATGAAATCACCCAGATACAATATATAGAACAGGGGAGGGGAAACACAAGCACCCTTCAACTTGATTGTAAAGTTAAGTTGTATGTACACTGAGGAAAATGTTGAGTCTTCATCAATTTTTCATAGGTTCCAAGTTCCCCAAAAGGCTGAAAATTTCCTTTTATATTATAAAGTAAAAGAAAGGCAATCGTGGCTCCCAGGGAAAAAGTAACTTTTAGGAGATGGACACGGGAAGAACTGCTGGTGAAATCAATTGAGGTGATGAGCAAATGATATAAGGAAAACCAGCAAAGAATGACAATAAGCAAAGGAAGTCAGTATACAGAGAAGAAAAGTCAACAGTGTCATTTAAGATGGAGACTAAAAAATATTCACTGGAGATCTTAACAGGACCAGCAGTTTGATAAGTGGAGGAAGAAAAAGTCAGATTTCACGGGTTGAGGAGTAAAAAGCAATTTTAAAATGAGGCAATAAAAACAGGCTGTCCTTTCAGGAAATAAAAATAAAATTATAGATTGAAGTGAAAGCAGTGTCGTGTAATCATATTTTTAAATGGCACTTGCTTGTAATTCCAGCAACTTGGGAGGCTGAGGCAGGAGGATTCCAAGTTCTAGGCCAGCCTGGGAAACTTAGTGAAACCCTCAACAACCTGGTGAGACCCTTGTTTCAAAAGAACAACTACAACAAAAGGACTGGAAACCAAACTGAACTGAACCAAACCAAAAAAGTAATTTCAATGATTACATGTTTCAGTCCTTAAGAAGAGGGACAGTTAGGGATAGGGCTATAGCTTACTGCCTAGCACGTGTGAAGCCCTGGGATCGATCACTAGCTATGCAAAAAAAAAAAAAAAAAAAAAAAAAAAAAAAAAAAAAAAAAAAAAAAAAGAAAAAGAAACAAAGAAAGGAAGAAAAGAAGAGGGACAGTTAGAACAGTAAAAGACTGGCCTGCCAGGTATATTTTAACTTACTGGAAAAGAGCTTTAACCTTCATATTAACTGCCCTTTTTTTTGGCCAGGAGTCGGGGCAGGTCTATTAAACTAGCAACTTGGGAAGATGAGGCAAGAGGACTGCAAGTTGAAATCTAGCTTGACTAACTTAATAAAAACTGAATTTAAAAAAAGGGCTGGGAGCCGGGCGCGGTGGCGCACGCCTGTAATCCCAGCACTTTGGGAGGCTGAGGCAGGAGGATCGCGAGTTCAAAGCCAGCCTCAGCAATGGCGAGGCACTTAGCAACTCAGTGAGACCCTGTCTCTAATAAAATACAAAAAAGGGCTGGGGATATGGCCCAGTGGTCGAGTGCCCCTGAGTTCAATCCCTGGTACCAAAAAAAAAAAAAAAAAAAAAAAAAAAAGGGGCTGGGAATGTAGCTCAGTGGTAAAGTACCCCTGGGTCCAATCCCCAGTACCACAAAAACAAAATAAATCAACTACAACAACAAAAAATCCTGCCTCTCTTTAAAAATTTTTAAAATGAAGTATTAGGATTTTGAAGGTTTCTGAAATATGTACCATGAAGTTGTTACAAAGTTATAATCCTAATCGTGGAAGAACTCAGTATACTCACAAAAAAAGGAGTAACAATGGCTATTGGTATTGTATTACAACAGACACTTCACTTTTACTTCTCTCCTCATGAAAAACTAAAATATTCTTCTTCCTACAAGTCAGTGGGAAAAAAAAAAAAGGCTCAAAGAGGCTAAAAATACAGTTTCCCAATGCCTGTAAATAGATGAATAGGTTTTTTTGTTTTAAAATCTTTGTACTGGGGTTGAAGCCACAGGCACTTTACCACTGAACTATTTCCCCAGTCTTTCTATTTTTTAATTTCAGACAGGGTCTTGCTAAGTTGCTGAGGCTGGCTTAAAACTTGGGATCCTCCTTCATGAGTTCAAAGCCAGCCATCAGCAATGGCAAGGCACTTAGCAACTCAGTGAGACCCTGTCTCTAATAAAATACAAAAAAAAAAGGTCTGGGGATGTGACCCAGTGGTCGAGTGCCCCTCAGTTCAATCCCCAGTACCAAAAAAAAAAAAAAGGGCTGGGGATGTGACCCAGTGGATGAGTGCCCCTGAGTTCAATCCCTGGTACCACAAAAAAAAAAAAAAAAAAAAAAAAAAAGAAAGAAAGAAAGAAAAGAAACCTTGGGATCCTCCTGCCTCAGGCTCCTGAGTCACTGGGATTACAGGCATGTGCCACAGTGCCAGGCTGGGAAGTACAGTTCTTTTGTTAATTTCTTCTACAGAAAGTTTCTGAGTGCCTTCTAAATGTGAGGATTCAATGGCAGAATCATGAACATGACTAAGATTGTCTCTGCCCTCACACTTTTCATAAGTGTCAAGAATAAACAAGCAATGTGTAACAATAGTGTTGAAAGTGCTATGAAAGGGAAGCAATGAATTCTGTTAGAGCACTGAGGTGAGGATTTTTCCACTGAATAGTAAGGATTTCTATAAGCAAAAATGGCTCACAACCAATTGTGTGTTTTAAAGGACTTTGAAACTTTCTAACCTTTTGTTTGGTGCTTCACCACAACAGCTGTTTTAGAACTGGATTAAGTAATTGATAACAGGTCTTTTTCTTCTCTTCAAAAGGCTGCTTGGTTTGGGGAAATTCTCAGTGAAAAATTAACACTGGAACAGTGTGCCAGTTATATTCCTTCTGCCTTAGGACACTGGAATAGTGAGTCACAGAAGCTTAATAAATATTCATTGAATGAATTAATCAAGTTATCAGTACTTGAAACAAGTTTTTCCAAATAACATCCAATGGCTATGACATTAGATAATTACTCAGGTTAAATCAGCTTTGACCTACTGAAAAACAGGAAGTTTCCGTTTCTAGTTCAAGATTAGATTTGTACTAAATACAATAATTTAATTTTAATTAGTTAATTTGCAACACTAGGGATTGAAGGCAGGGGGTGGGGAGCTCTACCACTGAGCTATATTCCCATCCCCTTTCATTTATATTTTGAAACAGGGTCTTCCTAAATTGCTAAGGCTGGCTTTGGGCTTGGAATCTTCCTGCCTCAACCTCCTGAGATTATGGGCCTGTACCACCACACCTGGCACAATATTTTAAATTAGTATCTAAAGTCCTCAGTAAATGATCTTTTTTTTTTTTAATATTTATTTATTTACTTTAGTTGTACACAATGCAATGCATTTTATGTTTACGTGGTGCTGAGGATCGAACCCAGGCCGCACACGTGCAAAGCGAGCGCTCTGCCGCTGAGCCACAACCCCAGCCCAATGATCTTTTTTTTAAAAAAAAAATTTTTAGAGGTTGATCAGCCTTTATTTTGTTCATTTATTTATATGCGGTGCTGAGAATTGAACCCAGTGCCTCACACATGCTAGGCAAGCACTCTACCACTGAGACACAACCCCAGCTCCTCAGTAAATGATCTTAATACTATATGATGTCAGTCATAGTATAAAGTTACAGACATTGATCCGAGTTTGCAAAATTAAAGTGAAAAAGAGTTTAGATAAGTAATAGTGAAAGTACCATCACTTTACATTATTGCCTTGATATTTGGTGTTTAATATTTGTTAGGCTTATCCTATAGTTATTTTACTTTACAAATATACTCTAGGATAGAGAGACAGATGTTATCCTTATTTTACAAATGAGGTTTATCATACTATGAAGTGCAACAAAACTAAAATCAGATCTTCTTACTCTTAATTTTTCCCCCTACCCTGCTTACATCTGTGTAATGAATACATTGCTGGACATCCAGATTTCCCTTGCTGACCTCTTTGGGTATAAAAAGAAAATTCACACTGTAGATTGGGAGTCCTTTCTAACTAGACAGGCTAAAACAGAACTGTTCTGAGTTTTTATCCACAGAAATAATATCACAGTGCAGGGTTTGGGGACACATGCCTGTAATCTCAGCAGCTCTGGAGTCTGAGGCAGGAGGATCACAAGTTCGAGGCCAGCCTCAGAAACTTGGTGAGGCCCTAAGCAACTTAGGAAGACTCTTGTCTCAAAATAAAAAATTAAAAGGGCTGGGGATGTGGCTCAGTGGTAAAGTACCCCTGGCACTGGTAGAAAAAACAAAACAAAACAAAAACACAATAAATATTTTTTTAAAAAGTGGTCCTCTGTAATCCTAGCACTTTGGGAGGCTGAGGCAGGAGGATCGCGAGTTCAAAGCCAGCCTCAGCAATGGTGAGGCACTTAGCAACTCAGTGAGACCCTGTCTCTAATAAAAACACAAAAAAGGGCTGGGGATGTGGCCCAGTGGTCGAGTGCCCCTGAGTTCAATCCCTGGTACCACACACACAAAAAAGTGGTCCTATTCCTTGTCATTACATAGTGTGACAGGAAATAGTTATATACCTATACTCATTTCCTGTCTCCCCACCACCACTGCCTGCCTCCTGCCAGCACCAGGGATTGAACCCTCTGGTGGTCTATCACTGAGCTCCACTGCCAGCCCTTTTAAAATTTTAATTCCTTAGTTTTCACTAAACTGCTGAGGCTGGCCTTGAACTTGCTATCCTCCTACCAAAAGCTTCCAAAAGTTGCTAGGATTACAAGACTGTACCATGACACCTGCTGTTTAGTCACAATATACTGTTCTGGGATAAATTTTCACTTTTTATCAGGAAATCCTTTGTTTTTCAGAAGTCTTATTTTCTAAAGACCTGATAAAAATGTGGCAAATGTTTTGGCTATCTTTCTTAAGACAAATATTCTAAAAATGATACTAACATTCAACATCTAAGTTTATTAAATGCTCTTTGATTTCACTTTGTAAAAATTCTCCATTGGATGCTTTACTTATCTTTTAAGATCATGAAAGTTAATGAAATATGAATGCTAAGTGAAATTATATGAGAACACTGTAAATTTGAGCATTAATTTGGGTTATAATAGGAAACCTTCCTAGAATGACTATTTCCTTTAAAATAAATTTAAAACAAACACACAGAAGGGATACATACATATACATATGTAATTTTTCTTACCTTGAAATGTGTGTGTGTGTGTGTGCGCGCGCACATGCATATGTTCCGGGGTCAGAAAAATCATGTATATCAGGAGTTCCTAATCTCACAAATATAAGAATACCAGAAAAAAACAAAAACTTGACCTATATTGAATTAGGCAGTGTTAAATTAACTGTTCATAATACATACACCTTTCTCAATAGACTTAATCTTTCATCCAAACAAATAACTTGTAGTGAACAAGAAAAATATATTAATTTATTATTATTATTTTTGGTACTGGGGATTGAACTCAGGGGCACTCGACCACTGGGCCACATCCCCAGCCCTTTTTTTTTTTGTATTTTTATTACAGACAGGGTCTCACTGAGTTGCTAAGTGCCTCGCCAGTGCCGAGGCTGGCTTTGAACTCGCGATCCTCCTGCCTCAGCCTCCCAAGTGCTGGGATTACAGGTGTGCGCCACCACGCCCGGCTATTAAATATTTTTTGTGCTAGGGATCAAACCAGGACCTCATGCATGCTAGGCAAGTGCTCTACCACTGGACCACATCCTCAGACCAAACTTTTTTTTTTATGATCCCTGAATACTTCCTGAAGGAAAGTAAGATTCTAATTTTGGGCTCTGGGGTAAGAGGGTATAGAAGTGGGAAAAATCCTTGGTTCTTATTTGTATTCTACTTAAAACAAAGTTAATTACCTTTTACTTAACTGGGAAAATCATTTTGGGAAAAGGTAATAGAACTATAAAAAGCTAATCATCTAGCAGAGTATGGTGGCATGCATGTACCTGCAGTCCCAGTACTGGGAAGCTAAAATGAGAAGATCTCTTTGAGAGCAGGAGTTTGAGATCCTTAGGCAACATAGTGAAACCCCATCTTAAACAAAAAAACCCCTCTAGTCATGAATTATCTTTAAGAGTGTGTAAGGTGCCTATTGCTAAACAAGTTTCCTTAGTTTTAATAAGGAAAAAATTATTTTTTGAGTAAACAAGTAATACTCAACAGATCTGCAAAAATCAACACAAGTTTTTTAAAGCAAAATTAATAGCAAATTCACTAATACATTTTCATCAGTGAGGAAACTATCCTGTGAACATGTCTTCATTGGGGATATACAGTTGTCTTTTATTTGTATGTTCCGATTTTTTTTAATTGATAGAAAATTCTTTCCTCTCCTGGATGTATGCAATCAAACTCATTTCTTGGCTATACTGTTTTGTCTATAGGGTAGGCCTTAGCTCAAGACAATGGTCTTGCTTATTTGGTAAAGCCATGCCACCACCACAAGTCATCAGTGTTTTATCCTGGCCCTTGAATTTTAATTTGAAACATAATCTGGAAAAAGCTCTTCAAATGCCTCAAAAAGTCTGTTAAGGAAAAGACAGAAGGCCTAGCAGAACTTTTGGACCATGAAAAGCTGCCTATATAGACTCCTTTCAGCATCAGCATAGCACATGGTCCTCTGGAGCACTTTTGTTCCCTGGTCTAGAAGTCTGAAGGTCAGTTCAGTGGTAGACTTGGCAAAAAAGTGATAACCCAAAGCCTAGAAACTTCCCAGGGTTGGCCCCCTTCATGGGGTCTATGTAAATAAGTAAGTTGTTGAGGATTCTTCTTGAGTGTGCCATAGTTTAGTCAGCCATATCCAGCTCTCCAAGAGTTCTTTTACTTTCAGCCTTTTCACTCTACTGGAACTTTCTTCTTTTTTTACAGTTACACTATTGCCCCATTTCCATTTCTCTGTCCTTGACTAGAAAAAAATAAATACTACATTAAGTGTGAGATTATTTTTTCTAACACCTTTCAGTTTGTCAATGAGAACTGAATTATGGATGTGTTAATGCTTTGCCTTGTGGGAAAAGAATAAAGGGCACAATTCCACAGCTGTCCCTGTCTCTCTTCTCTGCTAGTGGAGGAATTCTGCCTTAGATCTTTTCACTCTGCAATATGTAATTTCTGCTAAACATTGGCCCCGGTAATGGGAGAGAAAGTCCAGCTGAAAAGAAAGTCTCATTTTCCCTTCTAGTACGCAGCCCCTAAGAATCTAAAGGGTATATGTTATGTTACTAAGAGGAACTGTTACTACTTAATAATCAGCATTGATAGGTATTTGACACTTTATTAGTACTTGGATTTTTATAATATAGGAAAACAATTTTCTTAAAAGTTGGTTTTGCAACGTCAAGAGTTGAGGGGAAATTTACCTTACATTTTTTTTCTTTTTGCTTTTACCATAAATAACAACATCTAGGAGGGAAAAAAAGTAAAATTGTTTACCTAGCTTTAAAAGATATACCTAATTTCATTATGCCTATGATAATTAAGTTTACTTTTCAAACCAGATTTAAGAAGCATGCAGGAAAGGTCAGAGAAATAGAAAATAAATAAGGACTAAGAATACATTCTTCAGAAACCAAAAGCACTTTGGGGAAATGAAAATTTTTACTGCAGTTGAACAGCTAGGAAAAGAGCCTTTAAAAATACACACTACCTCAGAAGGGATTTTCTTTACAGTGGTAGAACTAAAGATTGGGGGACAGCTCACTACACCCTCTGGTGGCTACACTCTGGACAGAAAGAATAACCCATATGGTAGGAAGCACAGTCAAGCTACAGAAAGGTCAATAGCAAAAGACAAACAACTACAATGTGATCAGTTACAGACAGTTTCTAATACATGGAAAGCTCTACTTTGGGGGCGGGGGGACTCTCTCTGTTCCCCTCCTCCCATGTATGTGTACATATCTCCTATTAAAAGACAATAAATATTTGGCTCCTTTATGAAATGTTTGCATCATCACTCTATTTCTTAAAACAAAAAATAGGTGAGGGAGCATTTTACCATCAAATGGGTTACAAAAAGAAGTTCCTTGTATTGTATTTGTAACTTTTCTGTAAGTAGGAGATTGGTTCAAAACTTAAAAAAATAATAAAAAGGTTAGGATTAAATTATCAGCCCATATTTACAATAGGCCTTTTCTCTACTCTTAAAGTAGGTACTTCTAATCTTTAGGTCAATATACCCTTTAATTGGAACAAGTATATATTTTTAATATTTTTTAGATGTTGATGGACCTTTATTTTATTCACTTATTTGTATGTGGTGCTGAGAATCTAACCCAGTGCTTCACACATGTTAGGCAAGCACTCTACCACAGAGGCACAACCCCAGCCCCTGGAACATATATTGACACAGAAGTATACTAGCCCTAAGTACATGTATGAAGACATGAATGGTGTGAAAATACTTTGTGTACAACCAGAGACTTGAAAATTATGCTCTATATGTGTAATATGAAATGAATTGCATTCTGCTGTCATATATAACAAGAATAAATAATTTAATAAAAAAGAAGTATACTAGCCCCCTTTTCACAGATGCAAGATGAGCAATATAATCATAATACTTATTTAAAAACATTTTATAATAGCTTTATTTATATAACTCACATAATATAAAATTCACTTTTTTTATCCACAGCTGGGGATCAAACACAGGGCCTTGAACATGCTAGGCAAGTGCTCTACCACTGAGCTACATCATACCCAGCCCTTTTTTAAGATTTTATTTTGAGACATAGTCTCGTTATGTTGCCCAGGATGGCCTCAAACTTTAGATCCTCCTGCTTCATCCTCCTGAGTAGCTGGGATTATAGGCATACATCACCATGCCTGACTGTCATCATATTTAAATTCATAGAAAATATTATATCTCCAAATAGACTGAAATTAAATGATGATGATGTCATACTCAGAGACAAGAACAAAATGGCAAATAGAAGATTAAAAAAACAAACAAACATGATGAAGTACCAGAAATAAATATCTGGAGGAAAAATTAGGCCACAAATTAAATTAACAACACAGTGCCAGTGCAAAACTATCTCATATCCGAGGACATGTCCTTATTCTTGCAGGGGGAAGGCAGTGGTGCTAGGAATTGAACCCAGAGCCTTGCCCATGCCATTCTAACATTGAGATATATCCTGAGCAGACCTTTATGTTTAAACTGTATTCAAATTGTTTCTATTTGAATATTGTCCTGTGTTTCACATGTTCAAAGTTGAACTTTTCATATATCTTCTCACAAGAGTTCTCTTTCTCACCTATATTATTTCCACAAAAGATAAATATTCTTGTATTCTTTTTTTTTGTGGTGCTGGGGATTGAACCCAGGGCCTTGTGCATTCAAGGCAAGTACTCTATCAACTGAGCTATGTCCCCAGCCCAACATTCTTGTATTCTTATTCATTCATATAGTAAGCATTTACTGAGTGCCAAACATATGCTAACTGCTGGGGATACCAAGATAAAGCAGTTTCTGTCCTGATGATGCTCTCAGATGGAGTCTGGCCTTTTGCCTAAATTACTGCAAGTCTCCTAAGTAGTTTTTCTACCTACACCCCATTCCCTATATGAGATTGCCAGACTCTCTTTCTGGTAGTTATGCAATCCTTTTTCATATAGATCTATCAAATCAAAACACCTCTGCCTTTAAGATAATAGGCAATTATTTCCTTACTGTCCCTAAAACACATTAGCACATACTTCCAGACTTCTGAGGATAACCTTTCACTCTTCATCCACCTGTGTTTGGAATGCTCTTCTGTTCTCCTATCTAAATCCCATTCTTTCATCAAGATCTAACTCTTCCAAGAGATTTTTCCTAAATACCTCTTATCTACATTGTTCTCTTTCCCTCCCTCCCCTCTGCTGCAAATTTTGTTTTCATTGCTATGTTTTTAAAACCCGGGGAGAAGATCTCATTTTCAAAGGTGTAGAATTTTTAAAGCGGATGACGAATTGTTCCTTTTTGTCCATGAGAGACTCGAGGAATAAACTAATCTTAAAAGGAGTGAAAAATAATTTCTTCACTTTTGGAATAATTAAAGATTTTGTAACCTTCTATATATTGAGATGGAAAAGGCAAAAATGGTACAGAATGGCTTAAGCACCCATTTGGGTTTTGTTTGTTTGGGGTTTCTGTTTGTTTGGAAAGTATAATTTCCCTTGATCCTTGATATATTATTGTACAATACTATAAACTGCTGTTTCCAAGACAATTTCCTAAAAGTCATTCCTTACTTCATGTAATTTTTAGCTTGGAGATAGTATACAGAGGAATGGAAGAACTCTACTACAATTAAAATATTTATTTTCTGCGGGGCACGGTGGCGCACGCCTGTAATCCCAGCACTTTGGGAGGCTGAGGCAGGAGGATCGCGAGTTCAAAGCCAGCCTCAGCAATGGTGAGGCACTTAGCAACTCAGCGAGACCCTGTCTCCAAATAAAATACAAAAAAGGGCTTTTTTTTTTTTTTTTTTTAACTCAGGGGCATTTGACCACTGGGCCACAGCCCCAGCCCTTTTTTGTATTTTATTTAGAGACAGGGTCTCACTGAGTTGTTAAGTGCCTCGCCATTGCTGAGGCTGGCTTTGAACTCGCCATCCTCCTGCCTCAGCCTCCCAAAGTGCTGGGATTACAGGCGTGCGCCACCCCGCCCGGCTTTTAATTAGTTTTAATTAAAAATAATTCCTGTTTTTTAATATGCCATTAGAATGGCATAACTGCCAGAAAAAGAGTCTGGCAATGTCATATAGGGCATTAGGGTAGGTAGGAAAACTACTTAGGAGACTGTTGCAGTAATTTAGGCAAAAGGCCAGACTCCATCTGAGAGCAGCATTAGGACAGAAATGGCTTTATCTTGGTATCCACAAAAGTGTGATGGTTAATTTTATTTATCAATTTGAATGGGCTACAAGGTCCCCAGATATTTGGTTAAACATCATTCTGACTGTGAGGGTGTTTCTAGATGATATTTTTTTTTTTAAAAAAATTTATTTATTTATTTATTTAGTTGTACACATGCCTTTATTTTTACATGGTGCTGAGGATTGAACCCCGGGCCGTGCACATGCTAGGCGAGTGCTCTACCGCTGAGCCACAACCCCAGCCCCTCTAGATGATATTAATATTTGACTTAGACCCAGTGAAGTAGATTTCTTTTCCCAATGTGGGTAGGCCTCATTCAATCCACTGAAGGTCTGAATAGAACAAAAGGCTGAATAACAAATAATTCTCTCTGCCTGATAGTCTTTGAGTGGGAACACTTGATTTTCTGCTTTTGGACTCAGACTAAGATTGGAACTCACATTATTGGCTGTCCAGATTCTTAGGCGTTTGGACTTGGACTAGAATTATACCATTAATTCTCTTGCATCTCCAATGTGCAGATCTTTGTAGTTCTCAGTCTCCATGACCATATAATCCACCTTCTTTTAATAAATCTCCCCCACCCCACCCTTTCCCTTTCTCTCTCCCATCCCACACAAACACATCTGCTATTGGTTTGGTTTCCTTGGAGAATCCTGACTAATAAAGATTTTGGTACTGAGAAGTGGAGTGCTGCTGTAACAAATACTTAAAAAAGTGGAAGTGGCTTTGGAACTGTGTAATGGATAGGGGCTGGTAGAGTTCTAAGATGCGTGCTAGGAAAAAACAAAACAAAACAAGATACTACGAAGGGTCTGCTAAAGGGAATTTTCATAAGGGCTCAGAAAGAACAAAGGAGAGCTAGAGAGACTATTTCTATCTTCTTAATGACATAAATAAATAATGAACAGAATATTGGCAGGTATATGGATGGAAAAGCTCATTCTGATGAGGTTTTGGACGGAATAAGGAATGTTAGTGGACAATGGAGAAAAGGTGATCCTTGTTATAAACTGGCAAATAACTTGGCTGAATTGTGTTTGTTTTCTAGTTTCACGGAAAGTAAAATTTACGAGCAACAGAATTGGATATTTAGCTAAAAGGATTTCCAAACAAAGTGCTAAGTAAGTGTTTATAGTAAAATTTAAGAACAGAGAAACAAGGGGCTGGGGTTGTGGCTCAGTGGTAGAGCACTTACCTAGCATGTGCGCAGCCCGGGTTCGACCCTCAGCACCATGTAAAAATAAAAGGCATTGTGTACAACTAAATAGATAAATAAATATTTTAAAAAAGAAAAGAGAAATGAAAAAGAAATTGTTAAACAAAAAAGAACCAAAACTTAGATTATCAGTTTGTCTATATTTCAAAAAATAAGAAACTGGTGAACACCAAGGATGTGGCTTCAGAAGCTTGGTTTGACACCCTCGCTGATTTATGGCTTCAAGGAACCTTCATCCAATTCACTCCTGCAGAGATTCATCTTTTTGGTGCCTGCCTCCTGGGAATTTTTTTCGCCCTCAATCCTGACCTACCTGCCTGCATCTTCCCCCTCATAAAACCCTCCATCACCCCATTTCAGCTTGAAGCAGCTAGATCAAAACACAATGCCCCACTTCCTAAGAAAACAAAAAGGGGGAATGTTAGATTCCGGGCAGGGAAGGCACACCTCCCAGGTAGTTCAACTAGCCACACACACCCCCAGGCACCTTAAGACTTCCAAGCACCTCAGGTCGGCCATGCTGCTGGCCACGCCTCAGGCTGGCCATGCTGCTGACCACACCCCAGGTGCCTTACTGAGCCAATTATGACATACAGGCTTGCCTTCTGACCTCCAGCAGCCTATGGAACTGGGGTTCCCTCTGGGGGGGGGGTCCCTCAGTCCACTGGTTCACTACTTAAGCACTCTCCAGACTGAAACCTGGTCCTTTTCCCCTTTTTTCCTTTTTCTTCTCCTCCCGCTACACATCTCCTCACGCCGATTCTCCCTTCCCCAACGTGTCCCTTCAGCTGATTAATAACCCACCCCCCTTTTCTACACGGCGGTTCCAGTGTGTGTTTATCTACCCTTCAACAATACCTTTATTTTATTTGTTTATTTTTATGTAGTGCTGAGGATTGAACTCAGTGCCTCACATGTGCTAGGTGAATGCTCTACCACTGAGCTACAACCCCAGCCCCAGTCTTTTGGTTCTTAATGACATGACAACTCAGTACCATAAGAGAATAGATTTTCATTGTTTCATTTTTTGGATAGAAATTATTCCAGTGGACTCTAAGTCAACACAAAAGCTTGAAGTTAACCCAAATACCTGTAAATTTGATCTATTAGAAATTTCAAGTTCCTTTGGAATCTTTTTTCATTCTAATGTGAATAAAGTTATGATTCCTCTGGTAAAACTTTTATTGAGTTTCTATCTCTTAACCCTATGCAAAAGAAGGGCATTTTACTGTCAGATCCTCCTTAACAAAGAGTAAGAAATTAAGCTTCAAGCAAAAAATTTATGTGAAGACCAAGACAGGAAAAATATTGACTGTAGCCTCAGTTACTGATGAAAAGGAACCATTTTTATTTAAAGTTGTAGTTTAAAAGAGGAGAGTATATATCAACAAATACCTGATAATTAATCATTAAAGACACATCCCTTTAGCTAGGTTTTTACAATGAGCATGCATATTGTATTCATTCTTTGTATCATTTGAAATGGCTCAATGATTGAATTCAGAGGATATAAGTTTGGTTAATATTTAAATGACCATCTAGAATTTACCAGGGCTCACTCTTGTGGGAGATATTTGGTTATAAAGACTTTTTAAATGAAATAACAGAAATGTTTTTTGTCTTTTTCAACAATGGTGTGGAGATACAACCCAGGACCTTGTGCATGCTACAGAAGAACTCTCTACCACTGAGTCTGCATCTTTGAAAACAATCTATCATTTTAAATATTTCTGAGTCAGTAACTGGATTTTTAAAGCAGTCCCATTTTTGAAAGATCAATACAGCATCTTAGGAATCCAGGATAAACTAATCTGACAAGACTGAATAAAATTTCTAGAAAAAACAACTACCAAAAATATTATATGATATAATGAATACACATACCTCCTGGGCTGTGACCGGCATTCTTCTTCCCCACTATCTGCCTCCTGTATAGACAGAACATGAAAAAAATTAAAACCTTAAGTTTCATATCATGGCATTACCAGTGAAATTTTTACTAAGTTTTATATGTGGGCATAGCTTATTTAAATTGTTCTGCACTTAAACTAAATCCTCTTCATAAAAGGTGACTTCTTCAAACCTAGTAGGTTGATGCCAATGAAACTTACTCCTGGAGGAAATAACATCAGTTTACAAACGAATTTCATTGATAACAAAGTCCTACTCATTAAAACAACTACCTCTGAAAACCAATTGAACATACTGTGTTATTTTTATGCTACTTCAACTCTAAAATAAGTGAATAACAGCAACAAATTTCAAGATGACCTATGATTCTGATCTCCAACGAACAACCTGAACAATGTACAACTTCTAAGTGCTCCTGATCAAATCACTATCACTGGGGGCTGGGGTTGTGGCTCAGAGGTAAAGTGCTTACTTAGCATGAGTGAGGCACTGGGTTCAATCCTTAGCACCACATAAATATAAAGATATTGTGTCCACTTATAACTAAAAAATGAATGCAGGAGCCCTGTTTGGGGAGATGGCTAAGATTGCGGTTGACTACGGGCCATAGAGATGTTTGGGCATTGCCGCCTTCCGTAGTCTCACGAGACTTGGCCTGGGATCTCGAGAGACTTGGGCCAAGATTGCTGATGGGGTCGGCGCCATTTGGTGTGTGGGTTTTTGGTGGTGTGTGGTACATGTTAAAGTCGTTGTTAGAGCCAAAGAGAGAAGTTATCAGAATAAAAAGCCTGTTTGTTTCCAGTTCGCCTCTGAACTTCCCGCGGCTTCGTTGCTCCAAGCAGCCATCGCTTCAGGCGGCAACAAATAAATGTTAAAAAAAAATCACTATCATTGTCAACATAGTGGCTACTGCTTATTGAGTACTTCTATCGTGCCAGGCACTGGGCACATCACTTATTTAAAAACAATAATGATGGTACTATATTTTTCACTGATTCTCATACACACATAACAAAGAATAAGTCAATATAAAAAAGCATTTAATAGTTTAACTGCAGGTTTTTTGTTTTTTTTTTTTTAGTGGCACATAAAGTAATAGTCTTGGAACTTTTTTATGTGTGTGCTATACTGGATTGAACCCAGACCCTTACATATGCTAGGCAAGCACTCTACCACTGAGCTACACCCCAGTCCCATAGTCTACGACAATTTAGACTAATGGATACTTTACAAATAGAACAAGCCAAAATTCATAAAAAGGAAATAAACTGTTCAGATAAACCTGTGTGATAAAGCCAGAATTAAAACAAACAATATAATGCCTCCCAATTCATTGAAAACCATACCATTTACCTCTCCCTAGCCATAGCTAGGAATTAGTATATATTACTATATTATACAGAACTTCAGAGAAAAGAATATTGACATGAAGGGAAAGTGATAAAAGATGATAAAATTAGTGATACTGAATTTTTTCCTTTACATTTGCTCTTTGGCATTTCATTCATTCATTCAGGGATTCATGGTACTAGGGATTGAACCCAGGAGCGCTTTATCACTGAGCTACATCCCCAGCCCTTTTTTTTTGAGACAAGGTCTCCCTAAGTTGCGTAGGTCCTATATTGCAGAGGCTGGCTTTGAACCTGAAAGCCTGCCTCAGCCTCCTGAGTTGCTGGGATTTACAAACATACATCACTGCACTGGGTTGATATTTTATAATTATTCTCCCACCACTTTTGCCCTATCTGGCATACACAGAAATAGGAGGAGAAAAATAATCTCAAACCATATGTGGACTGTCTGCCAATGACCCACTTATATTTTCTAGTTTATGCAGGCATCTCCATCTACCTCTGTATATTCTGTCTCCATTCTAAGTCACAGCCAGACTTGTTATTTTCACAGAAATAAAGTTGCCCAACAGAGGACAGCTGAGCTGATAGTCACAGCTGAGGTCTGAACAGCTAGAGCGGTTTGTGCAATCCATTGTCCAAGTCCCTTCCCAGTCTCTCCATTGCCATCTATCAATCACCTTTGTTCCTATATCATTTGTATGAGCCATAGGAAGTGGGGATCAATAATTATTTAAAAATTGGATAAAAACAACTTTAATTTTAAGGATGCTTAAATTTTCCCCAAAGGAAGAACAAAGATTCTACTCCCAGAGGGAGGATAGGCACAATATGCATTATTTAGAGAATTATACATTTTGCCTGTAGGAGAAGTTTTAGGTTCAGAAGATATTTAGCAATTTAAAAAGAAAGGCATTACAATGGGAAAAAACAAAACAAAACAACTGTTTCTGCAATCAATGGTCAGGACCTGGAAAAATAAAATGAAAAGATTCAAATAAATAAGGGACTGGGGTTGTGGCTCAGCGGTAGAGTGCTCACCTAGCACGTGTGTGGCCCGAGTTCAATCCTCAGCACCACGTAAAAATAAAGGCATTGTGTATAACTAAAGCAAATAAATAAACATTTTTAAAAAAGATTCAATAAGCAAATGTAGATGTCCAATTTTTGTGCCCAAGGGAATTGTAATAAATAGAAATAATTTCCTGGGAATTATTTCCTATTTAACAAATAGTACTTCATTATTATTACTGATTATTAGACCTCAAATTCTGACATACTGGGCTGGGGTTGTGGCTCTGTGGTAGAGCGCTCGCCTAGCATGTGCGTGGCCCGGGTTCAAACCTCAGCACCACGTAAAAATAAATAAAGGCATTGTGTACTAAATAAACACTTTTTTAAAAAAAAAATTCCAATGTACTCCTCTTAGATTATTTTTATTATATGAAATATTATTTAAGAAAGAATGTATTTAACATATATTTAAGTTATGAGATATAATAGTAAAATGAATATCTGTGAATGTCATTCCACCTTAGGGTTGAAATAATATCGACCTTTCCATCCACCTGTGTGCTTATTTCCTATTTCCCATTCCATGTACTACTATCCTGAAGTTTATAATTATCTTGCTTTCATCCCATCTTATTATAAAAAATTTCAAACATACAGGAAAATTTAGACATTATAGTGAATCTGTATGTCCACCATCAGGATTCCAAAATGAATATTGTCTATATTTGCTTTTTCACATATCTATTATCTCTCTATCCATCCATAAACCCACATTTATATAAGTATTATTGTCCTTAAATGCATGTCACCAATTAAAATTCAGTATTTCTTTATAGTTCTTTCTTTTTTCTTTAAGGTAAAACTTACAATGAAATGCACACTTTTTTTTTTGCATTGGGGATCCAAGCCAGGGGCATTCTGCCACTCAGCTACATCCCCAACCTTTTTTATTTTCCATTTTGAGATAGGGTCTCATTAATTTACCCAGGCTGGCCTTGAATTTAAGTCTCCTACCTCAGTTGACCAAGCCTGAGATTATAGGCATGTGCCAGCCTGGCAAAATATGCACAAATCTTAAGTGCACCATCTACTGAATTTCTTTCTTTCTTTTTTTTTTTTTTTTTTTTTTTTTTTTTTTTTTGGTACTGGGGATTGAACTCAGGGGCACCTGACCACTGAGCCACATCCCCAGCCCTTTGTATTTTATTAGAGACAGGATCTCACTGAGTTGCTAAGTGCCTTGCCATTGCTGAGGCTGGCTTTGAACTCACGATCCTCCTGCCTCAGCCTCCCAAGTGCTGGGATTATAGGCGTGTGCCACTGCACCTGGCCCATCCAGTGAATTTTTTTAAAATATTTATTTATTTGCTTTAGTTGTACACAATACAATGCATTTATGTTTACGTGATGCTGAGGATCTACCGCTGAGCCACAACCCCAGCCCCCGATCCAGTGAATTTTGACAAATGTGTACACCTATATAACTCGAATTTTTGGCTATGAAGAAATGGGACATTCTTATCACCTCAGAAATTTTTCTTATGTCCCCTTCCCAGTTAATACATGGCACCACTCTTATCTAGAGGAAAACACTGTTCTGATTATTTTTTCACACATTTTCCCCATCAAAAATTAGTATATAAAAAGATAAAACAGAATATAAGATTAGTGTCTGACATATGATTCTATTTATATGATTCCTAAAAAATGGAGTCATATAGTTTGTACTCTTTAATGGGAAGCATTTTTCACTCAATACAATATTTTGGGGATTCCTCCATAATGCTGCAATCAACACTATTTCCATTCTTTTCACTGCTGAGGATTCTATCATAGAATATACTATAGTTTGTTTATTCATTTTCCTGTTGTTAGATACAGCTGAGTTGTTTGAATTAAATGTTTTGAATAAAGTTACAGTTACAATACAAACATTCTTTCGTGTTTTTTTTTTTTCCTTTTTGTAGACACATTTTTCTTTCTCTTGGATCATGTGATAAATACATTTTGTAGTTTTATAGGAAACTGCAAGGCCTTTCCCAAAGTGTACTACTTTACACTCAATTTTTAAAAATTTTTAAAATATTTATTTATTTGCTTTAGTTGTACACAATGCAACGCATTTATGTTTACATGGTGCTGAGGACCGAACCCGGGCCGCGCACGTGCTAGGCGAGCGCTCCACTGCTGAGCCACAACCCCAGCCCTACACTCTTATTAATAATGTAGAAGAGTTACAACTGAAGTTTAATTAGCAATTTTTTCTTCCATGGTTATTGTTTTCTGTGTTCTCGAAAACTTTTGCCTGGCAAGTGTTGTAGTCCAGTGGTAGAGTGCTTACCTGGTACACATGATGCACTGGGCTCGATCCTCAACACCACATAAAAATAAACAAAATAAAGGTATTGTGTCCATCTACAACTAAAAACATTTTAAAAAATTGCCTACCCTCTAATCACAAAGATATTTTACTGTAGTTTGTTACAAAAGCTTTATGGGTTTGTATATAAGGTCATCTTAAAATTTAATATGTGTTTGTGGTGTGAGAGAGAGATAGATGTTCCCTTTTTCTTTTAAATATAGATATCCAGTTTTCAACACATTTGTTGAATACACTTTCCTTTTTCTATTGGATTATTTGGTCTGTTTGTAAAATATCAAATGACAGTAATAAGTGAAAGTCTACTTTTGGCCTCTATTCTGTTCCATTGATCTATTTGTCAATCCTTATGCCACTACCACTCCATCTGGATTACTGTAGTTTATAGCAAATTTTCAAAGGAATATAAGTCCTCTAACTTCATTTTTGTTTTTCAAGATTATTTAACCTTTACTAAGACTTTGTCTTGAAGAGTACTTCATTTGATATTAAAATGGTCACTCCAGACTTATGCTCACTATTTGCAAGGCATATTTTCCAGTCTCTTTATTCTTTAAAGACTATCCCCCACAGACTGAATATATTTGCATCTTACTTTGTTTTATCCATTATGACAATATTTGCCTTTTAACTGTGGTCTAACTATTGATATAATTTGATTTGGGTCTACCATGTTACTATTTATGTTTTGTTTGTCTCCTATATTTTTATTCCTCTGTCCTTTCTCTTCTGCTTTCTTTTATGTTATTTATTTCTTAGAATTTAATTTCAATTTACTAATGGTTCTACCTCTTTGCATTTTTTTATTCCCTGGTTTTAAAAAAGTTACATTTGCCTATAATCTTAAACAATGTATTAATTTTATTTGGGAACTTAAAAATTGTGTTATACTGTGTGTTTCCCTGAATGCCTTTAAAAAACTAAATATTGTGGGGCTGGGACTATAGCTCAGTGGCAGAGCACTTGCCTAGCATGTGTGAAGCCCTGGGTTTGATCCTCAGCACCACATAAAACAACAACAACAACAAAAAACCCAAACATATAAAATAAAGGCATTGTACCCATCTACAACTACAAAAAAGTTTTTATTTAAATAAATAAAAAAGGAAAAAAAAAACCCTAAACATTGTGCTAACAAGATTCATCCACTTATTACATACAGCTTTAGTTGACTCATTTTTACTGGGGCATGCACAGATTCCATTTATGTGAACATATCAAAGATTATCCATTCTCTTTAGATTGTGTTGTTTCCAATTTTTGGTGATATAAATGTTGCTATCAACATTCCTGTACCCTCTTCTGGTCTACATGTAAAGAGTAAACAGGATAAATACCTATAAATGAAACTTCAGGGTCATAGAATAAATAAAGGTTCAACTTCACAGGACAGTGCCAAATTATTTTCCAAAGTAGTTGTACTGATTTATACTCCTACAAGGAAGGACTGAGAGTTTCAGTTGATCTGAACGCAAACAAACATTCAGAATCCTGAGTTTTCGACTTTTGCCAGTCTAGTGTTACATCTCATTGTGGTCTCAGTTTAATTTGCCTTTAGATTAATTAATGAGGTTGAACATTCTTATATGTTTATGGCTACTACTAGTTTCATACCCTTGATTGGGAATGTAGCTCAGTGGTAGAGTGCTTGCCTAGCATGCCTGAGGCCCAGGGTTCCATCCCCATTACCAGTTACACACATGCGCGCGCGTACACACACACACACACACACACACACACACACGTAAGCAGAAACACACACACACACACAACACACACACCCTTGCTCTTATTCCCAAAATAAGCACATGGAGAGAAGTAATTCCAATTATTTTCAGCTCTTTGTTGGGTTTTTCTACTTAAGAGAATTGTGATAAGAGTTTGCAGAGAAGTGAAAATAAAAAAATGTGTGTGTGTGTGTGTGTGTGTGTGTGCGTGCGTGAATTTGTAATGCATGTACCGTGCTGGGTATTGAACCCTTACGGCTGCTCTTTCACTGAGTCACATCCCCAGCTCCACAAATATCCTTAATGCTTCCTTACAGGCCACAAATAGCTAAAAGCTATTAAGTCTATAAGGGCAAACTAACATTTATTGAGCACCAGCACAAGTCAAATTCTTTATATGTTATTTTGTTTAATGTGTACCACAACTGTAGTGGGACTCACACAAAGCCAATAAATGGCAAAGTCAGAAGCTGCTTCTAAATTAAGAATCTGACTTTATCTATATCCCAAGATTGGAGGTGGGGGGAGGAAGGAAGCAGGAGAAGACAGCCTATCTTTCCATGGCTTAAAAATGACTTCTATACCTTAATGCTGAAGGAGTGGAAAATTCTTTTGGTACAGAAAAAAGACAAGACAGAAGTGTTTCTAATACAAGATAGATCTCCAAATACAATGATTTTTTCCCTTAATTATAGGTGGGCCCCACTGTACTCTGCTTCGAAGTAGAATTTTCTAAAAGCTAGAGTCATAATGATATCCAGGAAGGCAAAGGAGCTGAGTCTCACCAGGTGTAGTGGTGCACACCTTTAATCCCAGAGGCTTAAGAGGCTGAGACAGGAGGGTCACGAGTTCAAATCCAGCCTCAGCAACTGAGTGAAGCCTTAAGCAACTGAGTGAAACCCTGTCCCTAAATGAAATACAAAAAAAAGGCTGGGGTTGTGGCTCAGTGGTTAAAACCCTTGGGTTCAATCCTGGGTACAAAAAAAAAAAAAGGAGTTAGCTGACTCTCAGCTCAATGCAAGATGATCCACAAGCTACAGGGATAATTTTACAGAGGATAATATAGATACACTGTCAAGGACTAGAGTGAGGAATGGGAACACTTATATCTCCTGAGTTTTGTCTTAAATGCTTGGATAAATAAGCCGGGTGTGGTGGCGCATGCCTGTAATCCCAGCACTTGGGAGGCTGAGGCAGGAGGATTGAGAGTTCAAAGCCAGCCTCAGCAATGGTGAAGCACTTAGCAACTCAGTGAGACCCTGTCTCTAATAAAATACAAAAAAGGGCTGGGGATGTGGCCCAGTGGTCAAGTGCCCCTGAGTTCAATCCCCGGTACCAAAAAAAAAAAAAAAAAATATAAATTGCAGGGGGCAGGGCTTTAAGACTGATCTACTGATGGGGAAGCCAGGGAAGGTAAGAAACATGGGTAGAATTACAAAGCATTTAAGAAACATGGGTAGAATTACAAATATGTTGAATCGGTGGCAATAAAAAAAACTTACTTATGGAAACAGGCTAAAATTTATAAGGCCAATCAATTTTTTTTTTCTCTAACCAGAAAACACTGGTTAATGTAACCACAGGTGCCCACTAGAGGGCAGACAAACCTAAGTTTACACTGTTGTAAAACTGGAGAAAGCACTGAATTCACAGAAAACAGTAAGAGAACACTTAATATGTTGTTGTTGTTTGAAGACCAGTTTCAGTGCCTTTAGCCTTGTACAGAGCCCAAGCTATGAGACCAATCTTCCACAAAAATCTTTTTGTTCTATAAAACATTTCTTAATTGCCAAATGGACCAAGAGGCTTTGGGAATTCGATTGAGATGATAGATACAGGTGCTTATATAGGGCAAGCATACCTGGAATGCCAACAGCAGCACTCATTACTGGCTACCTTACCTCAACCTCAACTACCCATCTCATGCACATCTTAAACACAGCCCAAATTTCAATTTAGGTTCTTCCATTTCCTTTTGATCAACTAGAGAAATGTTTGGTCTTAAGGACTCATACCCCTTCAAAATCAGTGAGATGAAGGGAGGCTGCTAAAGAGAGGTTGTGATATGTGCATTTGCCTCAGCAGGCTGAGGAGCTGTCATAATTGAGGGCAAAGGGGTGTTGGTGGGAGTCTTCAGTTCTCACTAACTAGGACAATCAATTATCACCGTTTACAACTAAATAAAACAGTTGAGGATTTTAACAAACCTTTTAGAAGCCAAAGCTAGATTTTGCAAACTACCATAAACTTTTTCTGCTTTGAATTTTTGCCACATGTCTATCATTAAAGATGCAAGGACAATCTAGTAGGTTGACTTTTTGCCATTAGCTGGAAGTAGGTTTCCTTTATTTCCAACCAATGCTAGTATCACAAGCATTTTCTTACTCTTACATTGTGGGAAATGATACTATTTAGTTTCAGATATTAAGTATTTCAACTACAAGTGAATTTTCCTATACTGAAATTCTTGTGGTGTCTCCATTGAGTCACACCATCTTATTTCTTAGATTTTGCTATACTGTTACTTCTGCCTAGAACAATCTTCATTTCCCCCTTTGCTTCCCTACTTCTATTCATCCTTCAGATTTGCAGCTTAGCCCTCAGCTTAGGTGTCCCTCTCTCTAGAGACCTTCCTTGCCTCTAAGACTGGGGTTCCATGCTTTTTCCACATGCAACCATGGCTCCTTCTGTAGCACTCTAGTGCAACAATTCTCACACTACCTGTTTACTTGTTGGGCCCTACATTATAGCCTGATGGCAGGAACTATGTCTTGATCACTGCCGTATACTCAACTTCCAGCAATGCTTAATAAATATTTGTGGAATGAATGGTTAAAATAAAAGAAAGGCCAAGTATTGTGGGACAGATTCTTCAACTGAGGTGTTCCCTTTTCTAGAATGTCTTCAAACATTACTTATTATATGATTGTTTAGAACACAAATAACAATAATTCCTCACATAAGAATATTCATACCACATTGTCATATGGGCAATCATTTTAGAGACTTGCACAACTGACTTCTAATAGAAACAGAACAATAGGGCCATGTTGTCAATAATAGTCATAAATTACTGAACTAAATCATCACCCTATTTTTAAAGTAGTAGGTTCTATTTTTTTAGCACCTTGCTTTTTGCTGGGGTTGGCTTTGAACTTGCTATCCTTCCGCCTCAGCCTCCCTAGTGGTTGGGATTACAGGCATATGCCACCACACCCAGCTATTTATTTTGTTTTAAAGAGTCATATCTAGCAATTCATAGCTTTGGGTTTTTACTTGCTTATCTAAATAAGTTTCCTAAAAACTTAGCTTACTAATTCATTTATAATTCATGTATTACAACCAGGTAGTGGTAATTCCAGCAGATTGGGAGGCTAAAACAGGAGGATGGCAAGTTCAAAGCCAGCCTCAGCAATTTAGTGAGGCCCTAAGCAATTTAATGAGGCCCTATATTAAAATTAAAAAAAATTAAAAGGGCTGGATTAAGCACCTCTGAATTAAATTCCTGCTACAAAAAAAAAAAAAAAAAAAAAAAAAAGATGTAGTAGGGACATGGGGGAAAATGTAAAAATGTACAAATTCCTATTCCTATTCCTTCTCTTAATTAGATGTCTTTTGGTATATTTGGTAGAATATACACATCATCTAACCAAATTCTAAGAGAGATATAATTAAGTTGAGAAATCAACAAGTGAAACCTTCAATGGCAGGTGGCTACCTGAATGATACCTCTCCCTTTCCTTCTTTGTACAGCAGTCTCTAATCTCATGTTACAGCCATGTCAGCAATTTCAATGTCCTTTTTCTCTTGAGAGATCCTTTTTTTTTGGGGGGGGGGAATACCAGGGATTGAACTCAGTGGCACTCAACCACTGAGCCACATCCCCAGCCCTATTTTGTATTTTATTTAGAGACAGGGTCTCACTGAGTTGCTAAGCGCCTTGCTTTTGCTGAGGCTGGCTTTGAACTCGAGATCCTCCTGCCTCAGCATCCCAAGCTGCTGGGATTACAGGCCTGTGCCACTGCACCCAGCTGAGACCCTGGTTTTAAAACTGGGATACATGTGTCCCAGGGTCATGACACAGCATGGGAGATTACTGAAGTCAAAGAATGAATGAATGTAAAGCTTATTTTCAGAGCACCAACTTTACTTGGTGGGAAGTAATAGTTTTACAGTAAAAGAGATAAACATGTTAACATTTGCATGAAACGTAAATTAAACCATAACAATTCAAATAATGTAATAGGATCCTTTAAATTCTCTATCCCCAGACTGTCGGGAGTTTCTCATTCACTTTTCTCTGTTAGAGAAATTTCTGGTGAGAAGAATTGAGGAGCCCTGCAGAAGACTACTTTATGTAACTTTAAAATTAAGCCTGTGCCTAATTATGAGCAGTTAAGATACAAGTTAAAAGCTGGGGGTATGGTAGGTTAATAAATATGGAGAAGATCAGATGCTTAAAACGCCTAGGTCTAATTCTTTTATACCACTAAGACTGCAGGCATGTCACTGTTAAGACTTCCATAAACAAAAGGATGGAGAAGTAGACTGTGCGTGGGTGCGCGCGCGCACACACACACACACACACACACACACACACAGAAGGCAAGTAGGCAGGCAAGAGGAAAAGAAAAGGAAAAATTCCTACTTGAAATGGGAACATAGGTACTGAAATAAAGGGGTCAGAAATCAGAATGTGATCTAACTCTTAATATAAATGAGGCCTAGCTAGTGATCCTTACTAATACACTGAATATCAGCAGGAGATCAATTATTAATACCCTTCTACAGTTAATACATTCCTGGTTTTATTCATGGAAATAAATGACTATGAAAAAAAATTGACAACTTAATGCAGTAAGTCTTTAATTACACGTATAGTCCTTATTACCAACTGAACAAAAAATCACCTCCTCAGTAACATAGGTATAACTAGAACTGTATAAATAGGATATGCTGTGTAAGAGGAAGGTAGAATTTCATGAGAAGTACTCAGTCATCTGAATTTCCCCTGCAATTTGCTGAAAATCAGCATCACACATAGTCAATTTACAGACCCCTCAATCTACCTTAGAAGCCTCCCAGCCAGCCAGTCTTTTAAGCACTTATTGTTATTTTCATTGACTATTTCTCCGCCGTCTTATTCTCTCCTCTGGCAGCATTCTTGCTTCCCTCTAAGGTTAGCATGAATCTTTCCCTCCCATTTTGCACAAATCTCATGAAGATCTCTCCTTGATCTTTGAAATTTATATCCTGAGGTAATTTCAGAAAATATTTATTATTTATGCTTTAAATCCTAAAAAAAAATTACTGATGCACCCCTCCCCAAACACACTGATTAAGAGTTTAAGAGAAAAGAAAGTGCTATAACTAACTTTGGTACCAGCAAATCCACAAAAACGTGATTCTCGGAAGCAAATGTAAATATAAAAAGGCATGCCCAGATAATATCCTGGTCAGTAAATAACTTCTCTGAGTACCTACCAGGAAATAGCTACAACTTGCTTAATTTCCTAAAAACCATCTTCTGATCAATGCCTTGAATACTCCCATGAAATAAAGGCTACCAAGAAATGGCAAAATGATAGGACTAGGGTGGTAGGTCAGTGGTAGAATGCTATCCTAGCATGTGTGAAGCACTGGGTTTGATTCTCAGCACCACATAAAAACAAATAAGCAAAATAAAGGTATTGTGTCCATCTACAACTAAAAAAATATTAAAAACAGAAATGGTAAAATGAAACATTACACAATTATAGTCAGCTGAAAATATGGGATAAAACTGTAGTTATAATGTATGCTGCAGATTAAGAAGAAAAACAAAAACCCTCTCAAACCATTAGAGTAAATTGAGATGGCACACAAAATGCTTTCATGCTATATTTTCTGCAAGATCTAAGAAATCTACAACAAGATAAACTAAGCCTTGCAGAAGAAAATCAAGAGTGGCTTTCAGGTGTGCCTAAGTACATGATGTGAACACATGGGCACACTCAATATTAGTGTGAAGTGCTTCCACAGAGGCTGCATTGAACTGAACTTCATTTTTACAGTGATAATTACCAATTTTCATACATTTGAGGAGTCACAGAATTGAATACTTGGTATGTACAATTCACTGGAAAGTAAGCAATAATTAATAGATAGTTACTTAACAATTATGAAAGCTATGTAAACATATTCATATCTGATCTTCAGCCTTTAGAATAACTGCACTGCATAGATAACTTTAAATAATAAATCGATGAAATGTTCATAAATACTTCATTCTTGACCTATATAAGTGAAGAGTTTAAAATAGTTTCACATGAGTAAAACATAAAAACCATTTTAAAATATTTCTCCAGTAAAGTCAAAATAATATTAAACTACTGTATTTTACATGAACGAATCCTGTGACATTTCAATACCAGGGAGCTTGGGCAAATAATTCAAAAGACACAGTTCTTGCCCTCATATTGATTAAAATCAAGACCAGATGACAATAACATTTATGTTAATAGTTAAAAGAGGCAAAAAATATAAATTGTGAACTAAATAAAGGGTATTTCACAGGTTGTAAACATTCAACTTTTGTTTTATGCTTCATTTTTAAAAATTACTGTGAGAAAAGTAAGATCTGTTTCTACACAACTCTTAACACTTTGATTACTCCAAATGAATCCATGAGAGAAAGATGGGACATGATCCTTTAGACCTACATGTCCATTCATTCAAGATATTGCTCTGTGTATGTGTGTGTGTGTGTGTGTGTGTGTGTGTGTGTGTGTGTGTGTGTGTAGGGTGGGCAAGGGGTATGAGGGTTTGAACTCAGGGCTTCTCACATGCTAGACAAGCACCCTACCATCAAAAGACATATGTCTCTAGGCACTGTGCTAGGTGCTGGGGATAAAACAGATGCAGGCCCTGCTTAAGTGTGATGAAGGAGACAAGCAAATAATTACATAGCAAAAGTAACTGCAATTACAAATAGCTGAAATACAATTAACTGGTACTTACTATACATACACACTGATGGCAGACCCCAGGTCCTAGCTCTTATGCTATCTGCAGTTAAATTCCTGAAAATATAAAATATTCCTCCAGGTTTCCTTTCATTCCTTGTTACTGGTTTACTGAATTAAAAAAAAATTTAAACAAAACATTTCCATTGAATTTATGATACAAAAGGGTTGTCCTGAAGACTACCTCAACTAGAAGCCATTACTGTAGATTTTTGGATTTTAATTTATAAAGAAACCTATTGGGAAACTTGTATATATACATACATGTATGTATATATACACAGATGGGTTTCAATACATATGAAACACAGATTGGATTGAACTCAGCTCCTTGCTGTCTCTCTCTTCCCAGGGGTCCTTGGACTGTGTACCAGTTTCTGCCTTTGCTACTTGGGGGAATAATCAACCATAAGAACTTCAGAACTTCTATTTGTCTTTTTCTATATATTGTCTACAAGGCATATTTTTTAAAAAAAGTTCACTCAGAATTCCAAATCACTTCAAATTATTCTTAGAACCATATCCCAGAGAAATGCCTTTATTTTGAAACTCTTTCAAGGACTTGATTGCTGGTTTTCAGGGAAAAAAAAAAAAATCTTCCAAAACTCAGTCTCTTCTCTGATCTCCCTCAACTGGGTACAAGCTTCCCTTTTCTTGTTCTCACAGATATCTTCCTTCTTGTATAATAATTATGTACATTCACATCTTATCCTGATTTATTAAGAGTAAAGTATCTAGGTAGTCTACAAATATCTACTTAATGGGTGAATTATTGGAGCAAATAAATTACAGAAAAAAAGTTTTTAAGTAGGAAAAGGAAAAAATGAGTTAGGGTTTTAAGTAATGAAAAATCATGGAGGAAGGAATTTTCTTACACATTATGTATGGGGCACTGGGTTCGATCCTCAGCACCACATATGAATGAATGAATAAATGAATAAATAAATAAATGTATTTAAAATTTTTAAAAAAGCAAAAAGGAAGGACTAGGAATGTAGCCCAATGGTAGAATGTTTGCCTAGCATGACCAAGTCTCTGATTCAATCCCCAACATGTAAAAAAACAAAACTAGAAACAAGCTAACAATAACTGGGGTCAGTTTTGTAAAAACAAGAATCACCAGTGCTCTGGCATTCAATGCATTCTGTTCTGTGAATTCAAAAATGCTGTAAACTCCTTATGCAGTACCTCACTCCCTTTAATATTCCCAGTGACACGTGACCTACTAGATTAGTCACCCAAGACTGGCATTTAGTTTAAAAAGTATTATAGTTCCTTGGCTTCATTAAACATATCTTAAGTGGTATATATTACTAGATACAGAAAACTATTGTTAAAATGCCACATAATTATTGGGAAAAAAAAAAGCTTCATATGTGCTTTTTGGGTCCTTGTTTTCTGTAACACTCATTTTCACAAAAGCACCTTTACTGAACAGTGTACAGCTCTTGGCTTTGGAAGAATCAACCTAACTCTACCTCTGCTGAAGATCACAGTGGAACTTAAGATTGGCCACATTTATCATTAATAAAATAGGGGTAATCTTGACTATTTAATCGTATTTGCAAAGTGACTGCAACTATACTTGCTGTTGTATTGGTATTAATGATGAGCGGAAATTTTTGCTCACAAAATCAAAGAGTTTGGGAGGGAAACCAGAGAGCCTGATATTTTTTTCCTCAAAAGACAATTTCCACCAGATTGCCTTTAAAACCTGAAGTACACAGAACAATTTTGAGAAAATGAAATACTTTAGTTCTACTCCACTGAAGACTAAAATGAAAAACATTTTCTATAGAGATGAAAAGCAGATTAGATATAATTAATTAAATTTATGCATTATAGAAAATAATGCTTTCTGTGAAGGCAGGGTTGCTTTACTCAGACGTGTTTGAGGAATTTCACATAATATAATCAAACAAACAACAGTTTCATATTTTAAAAGAGGCACTAGGAATATCATGGTTTATATCACTTATCATGGTTTAAAAAATGAAATACAGGTGCATTTTGAGCACCTATGATTACAAAGTAATAGAAAATTTCCAGAGCAACAGAAAAGTAAGCACATATCTTCCTCACCCCATTCAGGCTCTGACACCTTGCACTGAGCCAGTGTCCCTCAGTATGGATGCCTTTCTCACATTCTTTGTGCTCTACTCCCTCGTCACCCTACTCTGGTTTTCACATAAGCTTCAGGGTACCTCCCCATGTGAATGTCCTTTTCACCCCAGATGAATTCCAATATCCCAGTTTGGGCCACAGACACCTATCTTTCTTAGTTCTATCTAATGGCTTTTGAATTAAATTGTTAGAGAAGGAGAAAGAAAGATGTCATTTTTCAGTGTTTTAATTACAAATACAAATAAAAACAACCATGATTCTATGACAAATATTTTACTGAGCTTCAACAATGTGCAACGCACTATACTAGGTCCAGGGGAACTATATTGCCCTTCAAGAGCTTTTTTCCTCAATGAGGAATGCACAATTACCTGTACTTATGACTCATTTTTTCAGTCTCAAGTAGTAAAAAAAAAAAAAAAAAATCCACCTTAAATAGTTTAAACAATAAGGAAAAAGCATCATGTTACATAACAAAAGGAAATTCAGTGTCTGAACTCTATCAAGGATACAGTTTTTCTCATCTTTCTGCTTTGCCATCCTGCTATCCTGTGTCAGCACTGATCCAGTCTAATATGGTTCCAAGATGATTGCCAGAGTCACGATTAATTACATATGTACCCAACAACAGCTGAGGAAAACAGATCTTCACATTTTTTTAAGTACAAGGAAAATTGTCTGAGAAGTCTGGCCTGGTGCACACCCCTTCCCCCCTACACCCTTTCATCTCACTGTCCTTAACTGGATCATGTTTCATACCCAAATCAAGCTATGGCAATGGGACTGTACTTCCTGGTTGACTGGGTCTAATCAGGACTCATGGGCTGGTGATGGGCTAATTTTCCTTGAGGTATTTAGCTACAGGCAAGAAATGGAGAGCTATCCGAACAAAACAGAAGTTTCTATTAGAAATGGTAGAAGAACATGAATTTTCAATCAGCTGTGTCTGCTACAGACAATTGTATCTGTAGTATAGTTGTATACTCTACAAGCTTAATTTATATATAATAAAGATTTGTTGTTTTTGCCTGCCCCATCAATTCCTCTTCTGATGATGACAATTATACCCTTATTTTCTTTCAGGGAACCATCCTTTTCTATTCTCCTGCTGGAACTACTGAAGCAAAAGGTATCTTGCCAGGCATGGTGGCAATCTCAGCAATTGGGGAAGTTGGGGCAGGAGGATCACAAGTTTGAGGACAGCCTTTGCAACTTAGACCCTATCTCAAAATTAAAAAAAAAAAAAAATCCCTGTGGTTCTCTCCCCAGTAACACAAACACACAACACACACACACAAACACACACACACACGGTATCATTATATTAGGGTGGCTAAGCTGATAAAAATAAATACAGAGAGGATTGTTTTCCTTGCTTCATACAGAGGTTCCCCACAAAAATTAAACCAACACAGGTAAAAACAGGAGGTGTGTGGTGAAGAGAGATTATCTTTACAAAATAATTTGATGCCCTAAATCCAGTTATATCTTAAATTTAACTTCCAAAATAACCTTTATTTTCCTATTTTGCCAGTTTCTATTACTCTCAACCAAGAGTTCTGATAAACACATTATGTACACAACTCCCCATTCTCCCAAGGAGAGAGAGTTAAGAAGAAAAATGTTTATTTCCATTTTATAGGTATAGAAATTTAAGCACCCAAAGATTAAATGACAAATAACTAGAGTGTGTTTTGCCCATAAGAATATGTTGCCCCTCATATAAACTATAATAAATAATAATAATTATACAAATATCTGGTAAACCATTCCCTGAAATTCCATGAAAAAAATTTATTCATTGCCTATAAGTCGAGGATTGGGATGGAGGCAGGGGTAGAAGAGATGCTGTTTTATATGACATGAATAAACTGCATTGGCACTAATACTCGAATTCAGCTCAAAGAGGATGTTCATGTCCACAGAGCTTACTTATATTAAATATCCACTTTGCAGACTCTAAGCATGTTCCTTGATCTAAGTTATCTATCAAGGGCTCTGTCCATTTAAGTCTTCAATACTAACACATTATGTGGCAGCAAATCAGGTTTTTGTTCAACCTGTTCTTGAACACTTTCCTCCTACTTGTCTAGTTTCTCTAATTTCAACTAGTAAGACCTGATTTAGGAGATGCCATCATTGTCCTGCCCACATAAGAGGAATTATAATGGTCAAGGCTAGAGTGCTTACATACCTACCATTATAGATTTTGTCCTGCTAAATGATATGGAACAAGGCAACCATAATTTGGTCAGAGGTGACAGTTCAAAAGGTAGGTTTAATTCCTGTATGTTGAGGCAGAAACATTACTGCTTGCCTATAGCTTATTACTGAAGCAGAACAACTATATATACTAAATATTATATTGTCTCATCCTGCAGACATTAGTGTGTTTAGATGTTTTACTAAAATATTTTTCACCTAAAATATTTAGAAAAGTTTAATATAGAAAATCTGTTCTACACATTTATTGGTCTCATGGGCTATAATAACATACAGCATCAAATCTCAGTGGCTTAAAATAACAGTAGTTTCTCGTGATACTACCAGTATGTAAGAGAAAGAGAACCAGAAGCATTGGTAAGCACAAATGGCTACCACAATCACAAAAATACTCTGTTATTTAATGTACTTTCAGTTAGAAACAATCTGACTTATGAAGAATAAAAAAAAAGGTTTAAGTTTCATAGTTAAATTCAAGGGGGATTCAAAACTGCAATATTGGGGCTGGGGTTGTGGCTCAGCGGCAGAGCGCTCGCCTCGCACGTGCGTGGCCCGGGTTCGATCCTCAGCACCACGTAAACATAAATGCATTGTATTGTGTACAACTAAAGTAAATAAATAAATATTTAAAAAAATAACAAAAAAACCTGCAATATTATTAAAACTCTCCCCTTCTCTCTCTCTTTCCCCACCATGCCCACCCCTTGCTTTCTTCTTATTCTTATGCAGACTGTCTCCACCAACAATTCCAAGTATACATAATGAGTTCAGGAAAAAAAAAAAAAAAATCAAGGGGCTGGAGTTGTGGCTTAGTGGTATAGCGCTTGCCTGGCATGTGTGGGGCCCTGGGTTTGATCCTTAGCACCACAATAAATAAAATATTGACAACTAAAATATTTTTTTGATTTTTTAATTCTAATTTGTCATATATGACAGCAAAAAGCATTACCATTCATATTATACACATAGAGCACAATTTTTCATATCTCTGGTTGTATATAAAGTATATTCACACCATTTGTGTCTTCATACATGTATTTAGGGTAATGATATCCATCTCATTCCACCATCTTTTTACCCCCATATCCCCTCCCTTCTCTTCCCACATCTTTGCCCTATCTAGAGTTCGTCTAATCCTCCCATGCTCCCCCTCCCAACACCACTATGAATCAGCCTCCTTATATCAGAGAAAACATTTGGCATTTGGTTTTCTGGGACTGGCTAACTTCACTTAGCATTATATCCTCCAACTCCATCTATTTACCTGCAAATGCCATGATTTTATTCTCTTTTATTGCTGAGTAATATTGCATTGTATATACATACCACATTTTCTTTTTAAAAAAACTAATCCTTTTGCTGGGTGTAGTGGCACCTGCCTATAATCCCAGCAGGCTAGGGAGGCTGAGGCAGCCTCAACAAAAGCGAGGTGCTAAGCAGCTAAGTGAGACCCTGTCTCTAAATAAAATACAAAATAGGGCTGGGGATGTGGCTCAGTTGTTGAGTGCCCGAGTTCAATCCTTGGTACAAAAAGAAAAAAGAAAAAAAAAAATCTATCCTTTCTAATCCTAACATCTATATCAAAATAAAAGATTGACTCTGTTTGGATCATGCACCACCATGGTATCTGGGGAAAAGTAGTACTTTGATTGACCGACCTGACATGAGTCTATGGGGATATGATCATTTAATGATAGAAAAGCAAAGCCTAATGATTTTTTGCCTCACCACAACCACATGGAGTAATGCAGACATGGATCCCAAAAGAAAAAGATACAAATCATACCAACAAAAAACTCTATCCATCCAAATAACTCCACTTTTTTCATTTTCTACATCATTCCCCTCAATGCTGATGACATGTGTGAGACTAAATTCTATAAATATAAAACCACGTGGTATTGGCTTTCATACTAAAAATTATTGCTGATATTAAGCCAGGACAGTTGTAAAAACACGTACTAGGGAACACATATGGGTAAATCCTGGGACAAATTTTCCTAAGTTTTTCTACATAGATCACTTTTGAGTACAAATTCAAGCAATTTAAAGGAAATTCCCCTTTATAGAATCAATGCAATGCATGATTTTTGAGATACTATATGAATGATAACATGACAACATGATTACTAGGCTTCTCACAAGTAAGAGTGACTTTCCAAAGTCACAGACAATATGTAGTAGTGCTAGCATTTGAATTTGGGTCTAATTCTTTCCTTGCAGAGAAAAGAAATGATAAAAGGCATCAAACTATTAGCTTACAAGGGTAGTAATTTTTGTTTTTGTTCACAGATGCATCGTAAGCAACTAGAAGTACTTGGCACATATGAAAGGGCTAATGAAGAATTCCTTTTTTTTTTTTTTGTACTGAGGATTGAACTCAGGGACGCTCAACCACTGAGCCACATCCTCAGCCCTATTTTGTATTTTATTTAGAGACAGTGTCTCAATGAGTTGCTTATCGCCTCACTTTTGCTGAGGCTGGTTTTGAACTCACGATCCTCCTGTCTCATCCTCCCAAACTGCTGGGATTACAGGTGTGTGCCACCGCGCCCAGCATGAAGAATTCCTTTTTCCTGGGCTGGGTTTGTGGCTCAGTGATAGAGCGCTTGCCTAGCATGTGTGAGGCACTGGGTTTGATTCTCAGCACCACACATAAATAAAGAAAGGTCCATTGACAGCTAAAAAATAATGTGTGTGTGTGTGTGTGTGTGTGTGTGTGTGTGTGTGTGTTTTTAAAAAAAAAGCATTCCTGGGCTGGGGTTGTGGCTCAGAGGTAGAGCGCTCACCTAGCACGTGCGCGGCCCTGGGTTTGATCCTCAGCACCACGTAAAAATAAATAAATAAAATAAAAATATTGTGTCCAACTACAACTAAAAAATAAATTTAGAAAAATTTCTTTTTCAATTATAAGTATAGTCAACAGTAACAAAATGAACTTGGTTTTCCCATTGTCATTCTTCTAAAATTTGGAATTTATACAGGAATAAAATGTTCATTTTCTAGAAAGTTCCAGGTAACATACATTGTGACCTGACACAATCCTCAGCACAGCTTTTTGAAGCTGGGCAGGACAAACACAAAACAATGAAAGAAATAATACAGGTTTAAAAAAAAAAAAAAAGAATGAATGACTACAGAAAATAAAAACCCAACATAGCTACAACATACTAATATATACATGATATGTACATTAGTCAGTTTTTTGTTGCTGTGACAAATACCTGAGAAAATCAACTTAAAGGAGGAAAGATTTATTTTGGCCCACAGGTTTCAATCCATTGTCAGCTGGCTCCAAGGTAGAAACATAGCAGAAGGGCATGGCAGAAGAAAGCTGCTCACCTTCATGACAGCAGGGAAGTAGACAGAGAAAAAAAGAACAGAGTGGAGACAAGGTATAATTTCCAAGGACAAACCCCCAAGGACCCACTCCCATCAACTAGGTCCTACCTCCTATAATTTCTATTATCTCCCAATAATTCATTAAAATTATGAATTCAGCCAGGCATGGTGGCATACACCTGCAATTCCAGTTGACTTGGGAGGCAGAGGCAGGAGGATCCCAAGTTTGAGGCTAGCCTCAGCAATTTAGCAAGGCCCTAAGCAACTCAGAGAAACCCTATCTCAAAAAATAAAAAGGACTGGGATGTAGCTCAGTGGTTAAGTATCCCTGGGCTCAATCCCTGATACAAATAATAATAATAACAACAACAACAACAATAATGATTTAAAAAAATCCATCAATGAATTAATGTGAATTAATTAATTAATGTGATAAGATTAAAGCTCTCATGATCTAATCTCTTCCTAAAAACCCTACCTCTGAACATTGCTACACTGGGACCAAGACTTCAACACATGAGTTTTTGGAGGACGTTCTAGATCCAACCTATAACAACAAAGTTGGTGGAGATAGTATCTTAAGAATAAGAAGAAAGCAGAGGTCTGCATCAATATAAGCCTATACACTTTAGGTATTAGTAGTACTTCTATATAATATATTTGCTTAATCATTTTAAAGAAAATAGTTACATATGGTAGGATGTCTGTTTAGCTTTCTATAGCAGCTAGATAAAAATCTTATTTTTAGTCAATTTCTTTCTCATCTAACACTCTCCCCACAGCTCGAACAATTTAGCTGATGCTCTGGGGTCTTGAGTGCTAAGTAACGGAAAAGGCAATGATGTAGGCAGAGCCATCATTTTGGACAAGAGAAAGAAAAAGATCACAGCTCACTTGTATTTTTTTTAATATTTATTTATTTACTTTAGTTGTACACAATGCAATGCATTTATGTTTACGTGGTGCTGAGGATCGAACCCGGGCCGCGCACATGCAAGGCGAGCGCTCTGCCACTGAGCCACAACCCCAGCCCCTCACTTGTATTTTTAAAAATGCAATTACTCATCATCTGTGAACTATGTCACCACAAGAAGTCTTTGGTAAATTCAGTAAATGAACTTGACTACAATGAACTCTCACTGACTCCACAAGACACTAAAGTTTTCCCTTTCATAGCACTTGGCAGTATCACTTTCTTTAAAATTCTGCCCTCTTATGTTCTTAAGCTACAGTGCAAATTTAAACACAAAACAAAAACTCTCTGGGCAGAATCTGATTCCACTGTGAACTTTTAGAATAGACTGTCACCCACTCAAAACTCCCCAGGACATTTTCTTGAGTGTGCATTATAATTATATGTAATAGTGGAATTCATTATGACACATTTGTACGTGCACGTTCACCGATACCTTCCCTTTCCCTCTCCTCCTAGACCCCCTGATCTCCTTCTATTCTACTGATCTTCTTTCTATTATAATTATTATTTTAATTAGTACATTAAAATTATACATATAATCAGGATTCATTATCATGTATTCATACATAGACAAAGCTCAATTTGGTGGAATACATTCCCTAGTACTTCTCCATACCCTCCTCTCCTTTCTCTCAATCCCCTTTCTCTACTCTATTGGCCTCCCTTCTATTGTTATAAGATCCCCTCCCCCAGGACTCTTACAGAAAAAGGGCATGCTTTTGTCCCTCTTCCTAGGTTCACAAAATGAACTTAAGGCAAAAATGTATATTTCAGAGGAGAGGTTAAAGATAACAAAAGTCAGGTAGTTAAAGTCCTTGTAAGCAAGTGATGTGAACTCTAAAGAGGAAGAGAAAACACATCTTCTGTGTACCAATTCCTTAGAAAATATTAAATCAGAAGATCCTAGTTTCCAGGCCTAGAATTACATCTTGCTGAATGAGGAAATCAATGGTATTTAAATCTCTTATGAAGCTAGAACAATCTATTTTGGAAAAGCAGTTTTGGGGAGACATTATTAACATTTCAGATACTGTCAACAGCCGGGTGCGGTGGCATACGCCTGTAATCCCAGCACTTGGGAGGCTGAGGCAGGAGGATTGCGAGTTCAAAGTCAGCCTCAGCAATGGCGAGGCACTTAGCAACTCAGTGAGACCCTGTCTCTAATAAAATACAAAAAAAGGGCTGGGGATGTGGCCCAGTGATCGAATGCCCCCAAGTTCAATCCCCGGTACCAAAAAAAAAAAAAAACCAAAACAAAACAAAAAAAAAAAAAACTGTCAACAATTAACCTTGATCAACCTGAAGCTTTGCTCAGCAATATAATTACACACATTAGTTACCTAATATTGTGAGAAACAAAGAGATAGACATTTCCATGCAACTAACTACATTCTGAGGAATTTCCTGCAAGCAACAGCAACAGTTTCATTGGTCTTTATAAAACAAAACAAAACAAAACAAAAACCAGCTTCAAAGCAAAACTACAGCTAGGGTTAAAGAAAGCAACTCTTCCTTAGCTTCCATTTCCATCTCCAAATTACATTTGCAAAATTAAACTATGAGGCTCAATTCCTAAAGTCCAATAGTGGTGGCTAGACAAGTCCATATGCGCCCAATGGATGGAATGTTACTCCACCTAGCCACAAAGAGTAGGTAGTTTCCAGAGGACTATCTGAACCCTTCATAAGATAGTTAGATTGTAACAGTGATTAACATTTTTTAAAGGCTTATACAATGTGCCAACAGGCATTATTTCATGTAATCGTCACAATTACCCTAAAAGGCAGGTATACTACTTACCATTTCCATTCTTTGTACAAAGAAATTTGGACTAAGAGAAGGAAAGTAATTTGTCCAGGGTCACACATTCTTGACCAACACACCATACTGCCTTTCTGTCATCTTCCCTTTTATTAAGCAAACTAAACCAAATCACAGGAATATGAAGCCCCAACTATCAATGACATGCATAAATAAATAAATAAATAAAGTCCATTCTCCATAGTAAAGCCTGTTAGACTTTTTTTTTTTTTTTTTAATGTCAACCTGGTCAACCCCCAACTGGGTGGCCTCTCATTGTCAAAGGAATAAAGATCAAGATACTGAATTTAGCTCTTGAGGGTCTGCACTTATATGGCCTTTGCTGACTTTACCAGCACCATTTGAGTTATTTTGCCCCTTACTTTCTGTGTTCTAGTCTCATCGGCCTTCCTTCTGTTCCTTGAATGCAGTTTACTGACCTTTAAGTTTTTCCTTCCCCACTCTCTTCACCTGACTTTTTCCTGATTGATTTTGACTCATCATTCAGAGCACAACTCAAAATACTAGCTCCCCAAGGAAGCTTTCTCTTGACCATTAACCCTTACATTTCTCCCCCTTCCAAACTGAGTTAGGCCTCTGCTAGCAGTGTTTTCATAGTATTGTGGTGTTTTATTTTATTTTATTTTTATTTTTTGGTACTGGGGATTGAACTCAGGGGCAAGCGACCACTGGGCCACATCCCCAGCCCTTTTTGTATTTTATTAGAGACAGGGTCTCACTGAGTTGCTTAGTGCCTTGCCATTGCTAAGGCTGGCTTTGAACTTGCAATCCTCCTGCTTCAGCCTCCCAAGTGCTGGGATTATATGCAGGCGCCACCGGGCCCAGCAAATTATCTTATTATTATAATTATTATTTATAAACTTTATAATGCCCTTTTGAAAATCTGGTAATTTCATGGTGTGAATGCTGATATGCTCAGAAAGGAGAGTCACAGTCTGGGGTACATTCCAATCATGTGTTTGAGCATGGTGAGTACAGCCTTGAGAATCAGACTTGAACTTTATCACTTACTAGAAGTGTGACCCTAAGCAACTCCCTTAATCATTCTGAACTAAAGCATTATCTCGTTAGAGAGATCCTTCTTAACCATACTTTATCTAAATGGTTCTTCTGTCTTGTTATTCTTTATAATTGTTCCCTCATTTCTATTTTTCCTAACACTATCACATTTTATAATTGAGTACTTGTTTATTATTTGTCTTCCCCAATGGACTACAAACTCCACAAGGAGGAGGTTTGCTTTATTCACCACTGGATATGACTTCACTGGTGCCTACCACAGAGGAGACTCATATAATTATGGAATAAATGAGCTCAATTTCTTCACCATAAAATAGAGATAAACAATACTACTGATATCAGAAATGCAATGTGAGATGATACATGTAAAAACAATTAGTTCAGGGCCTGGTGTATGGTTGGTGTTAGATTCTGGGCAGGGAGGCAATACCTCCCAGGTAGGAGGCCACACCCCCCCCCAGGTACCTTGAGAAAAGACTAACCTCCCAGGTGCCTCAGGCTGGCCAGCCCTCAGGTGCCCTCGGTGCCCCCTCTTGACCTCTAGCAGCATATGGGGACACAGACTCACTCCAGAGGTTCCTCTGACCACCAGTTTGCTACTTAAGCCTGCTCTGGACTGAAACCGTCCTTGTTCTTCCCTTTTCCCCTTGTCCTTACCTTCCCTGCCCCTCCACGCCATTTTCTTCCCTTACCTCCCTACCCTTCCACGTGGCACCCTAATAAACCCCTTTTTATTGGAACACCATTCCCGGCGTGGCTTATTTTCTAATAGTTAGTACTCAATAAATGTTAGTCATTATTTTAGTTATATATAGTTCTCAGCAAGTAGTTGCCTTTTTAATTCAACTTAAGAATTACTACTATTTCCATACCATCAAAGCATACTTTGAGAAAATATACAAAAGGCATTGGGAGTGACTTGGAAGACAGGATCTACTGAGAATAAGAATTTATTAAACTCACCAGGAGTGGTGGTGCAGGCCTGTAATCCCAGGAAGTTGGGAGGCTGAGACAGGAGGATGGCAAGTTCAGCAACTTAGTGAGACTCTAAGCAATGTGGAGAAACCCTGTCTCAAAACAAAAGGGCTAGGGGCTGGGGCTGTAGCTCAGTGGTAGAGTGCCTGCCTCGTACATGTGAGGCACTGGGTTCAATCCTCAGCACCACATAAAAATAAATATTAAGATATTGTGTCCATCAATAAAAAAAAGGGGGGGGGTTGGGGATGTGGTTCAGTGGTTAAGTGCCCTTGGGTTCAATCACTGGTACCAAAAAAAAAAAAAAAAAGAATTTATTAAACTTAAACTCTGTTATAGCACTTGTATTAATCAGAGTCATCCCCTACTCTCTCCATGGTTAGCAGTTCTTGCTTAATAGCCCTGAAATAATAGCTCCAATGGAAGAACCGAGAAAATGGACATCTGAGAGAGCAAACTAGGGTTAAGAAAGATTATGCTTGACTGCAACAGTGGCAGCACCCTAGAAATTCGTAGGAACAATGGAGAATTAATCTATGAAACACCTCACTGATATATCCAATTTCCAGTCACATACACCATCTTATCTCCAAAAACATGAAACTTGATTAAGCTATTTCCTCCCTACACTTCTACCAACAGTCTTTACAATATTCTAAATTCAGTTTTCAGATGCTTCCAAATCTATCTTATAATTCCTCCCTAGTAAATTTCTTTTTTTATATATATTTATTTGTTTTATACTTGTACACAATGCCTTTATTTTTACGTGGTGCTGAGGATAGAACCCGGGCCACACGCGTGCTAGGCGAGCACTCTACTGCTGAGCCACAACGCTAGCCCTTTGCAGGAGCCCTGTTTGGGGAGATGGCTTAAATTGCGGTTGACTATGGGCCATAAGGATTTGGGCATTGTCGCCTTCCGTAGTCTCACGGGACTTGGCCTGGGATCTCACGGGACTTGGCCCGGGATCTCGAGGGACTTGAGCCGAGATTGCTGATCGGGTCAGCGCCATTTTGGTGGTGTGTGTGGCGCGTGTTAGTCGTTGTTAGAGCCAGAGAGAAAAGTTATCAGAATAAAAAGCTGTTTGTCTCCAGTTTGCCTCTGAACTTCTTCCCCCGGCTTCGTTGCTCCAAGCAGCCATCGCTTCAGGCGGCAACAGCCCTTCTCCCGTAAATTTCTAAGAATCATGATTCTCAACTCTGGCTGCACGACCACCTATGGCCTTTGTAAAGAACAAAAATGCTGAGCCTCATCTAAGACCTACTAAATGAGAAACCTCTTAAATAATACTTAAAAGCTTTAAGCCAGAGTTGAGAACCACTATTCAATTTGTCCCAGACCTATAAGCACCATAATAATAATATTCCATTCAAGGAAAAGCAATCCAGCATAAGATTAAGAGCTCAAACTGGGAGTGTCCTGCAAAATCAGCTCTCAGTATCAGCATGGTCACATACCTTAGGGAAGCCTGCTTCTTCACATTTAAACAGGGACTACCAAAAGTATTTACCCTAAAGATTCAATACAAAATTGTATAAGAACTATTGAGCGCAATTTCTGTTACATAGTAAGTACTCAATAAGTTGTTTTGATTGCTCCACCCCTTCTAAAGGCTAAATTTCCCCCAAGATATTATCTTTAAAATTCTGTACAATTTTATTAATGATAATAACCTACAAATCCCACCAACTCCTGTTTCCCTTGTTCTCTCAAACTAAAAGAAGCAGTAAGTATGCCTGAGCTTGTCTTGCCTCAGATTATGGAAGCAAAATAACTTAGTTGGAGCTTTTATTTGGGCAACAGTGTAAATTAGACCAAATGACTGTTTTTTTGCCTACAATTGTTTCACTGCACCCATAAGTAAGATCTTCAAAAAAGAAAATTATTTCTTATAATAATTATTTAAGGATAAAATAGTTGAGCTATGGTTTCTTACATCTTGTCCTGGAGCAAAGCAAAATAAGTTTAACAGCACAAGAGGCTTCCTACCAGTAGAGTCAGATCCCCCCCTTCAAAGAAAAAAGAAAAAAAAAAAAAAGAAAAGAAATATTTTTCATGGTGAAACTATGTTTGCCACTAACAACACTTTTTCCTCCCCTTTCTAACTACATATTCTAATGAGCAATCCCTCTACTATGCATCAGAAGTGATGCAGAAACAATTTAAACAATGCTGAACTCCTGTGGGGCAGTTATTTGCTGTTGACAACTAACCATTTGAAACCCATAATAAAACTCATCACCCTAGGAACAAATATTCCTTTTTTTCCTTTTTATATTTGTGTATGTTGGTTAGAGAAAGTTGTTTCTGCAAATGATTATGAAAAAAGAAATATAACATACACATGACAGAGCAGAAAGGAAGAAGGTAAATGCAAATTATCAGAACTGGTAGGACATGTTTGCTCTTTGGCCTACATACAAGTCAACCAATTTGTTGTCATTTTTTTATGTAGGTTTATCCAAAAGCATCTTATTCGTGTTTATAATCTCTAGAGACAGAGTTAATGACTATTATGAGTTGGATGTGAGGGGTCCCCCAAAAATTCATGTTAGGCAATAACGAGAACATTCAGAAGTAAAATGATTAATTCTAAGAGTTATGATCTAAGCAGTGTGGTTTGTTTTTGTTTCTTGTTTTGTTTTGTTTTGTTTTGTTTGTGGTGCTGGGGATCATACCTAGGGCTTCATGCATTTCAGGCAAGACCTCTACATATCCCCAGTCTGATAATTTGAATAGACTATTGTACTTGGTGGAAACTGTAGGCAGGTGGAGCATGACTAGAAGAAGCAGGTCACTGCAAGGCATGGCCTTCGCTTATCTCTATCCCTGGTCCCTTTCCCTTTCTTTCTCTGCTCTTTCTTGTTGTCATTAGCTCAGTATCTTTCCTCTATCATGATGTTCTGCCTCACCTCAGCCCCAGAGCAATGGAGTTGACTAACCATGGACTGAATTTCTGAAACCATGAACCCAAAATAAACTTAAGTTGTTCTTGTCAGATATTTTTGTCATAGTGACTAAAAGCTGATGAACACAATGACAACACAGTTTTCCCTTCCTAAATGTAATTTTTCCTTTCATTCAATGTTCTGATCATTCCATACACTATTTCAAAAACTTAAAACATATAAGAAAAACAAGTCTTCTTAAAAGACTCCTGAAAGTTAAAGTCCTTTTCTTCCTTTGCTTCTTTATTGGGATACTAGGAACTGAATCCAGGGGCATTCTACCACTTAGCTACATTCCCCAGTCCTTTTTTTTTTTTTTTTTTTTTTTCCCCATTTTAAGACAGGGTCTCACTAATTTGGCCTTGAACTTGCAATTCTCCTGCCTCTGCCTCCTCAGTCATTGGGATTACATGCCACCTTGCCAGTTTCTTTAATCTCTAATCCATACAGAATGGCTAGTCCACAGTAGTCTTTGAATTAGAATTTACCCTAATGGTGATAATTTTTAAAAATTCTTAAATCCTTCATCTTGAACTTATTATTAGGTTAAATATTATCTCTCCCCAAAGCCATTCTTCCACTTTACAAAATGACTCTATGTGAAAAATCCCATAGAAGGCAATTTCTAAAAGCATATTGTTGTCTTCCGAGACCATGTCCTAACCTTGAAGAGAATGCAAATCTGTAGTTGAAAAATGTAAAAGGAGTCTGTGGTGTAGCTCATTGGTAGAGCATGTAAGGCCTTAAGTTCTATTCCCCAAAACAAAACAAATTTAAAAGTATTCTAAACAATATAATTTTTTTTTAAATGAAGGATGGAACCCAGGGCCTCATGCATGCTAGGCAAGCACTCTACCATTGAGCTACATCTCCAGTCTAAACCAAATAATTATTACATTTCAGGTTTTCCTTTCTTTTTGTCTTTTTCCCATTCAATTCTAGAAAGTGGCCTTTTCTTTTTTATTTCCTCTTTTTTTTTTTTTTGTAGTATCACAAAAGACTAATATTATTATCTGTTCCTTTCACTGGACTATTCAATCATAAAAGCTTTTTTGATTGCATAGAAGGAAAATGCATTCCCTACAAAGTTATAATAAACCAAGCAAAGGAATAAAATAGAACATAAAAATAGTATGACGCCTATGTGTCCCTCTTCCTATGTGGTCAGGTAGTACTGGGGGTCAAAAGAACAGGGGAGCCAGGCACAGTGGCATACTCCTGTAATCCCAGCAGCTTGGGAGGCTGAGACAGGAAGATCCTGAGTTCAAAGCCAGCCTCAGCGATGGCGAGGCACTAAGCAACTCAGTGAGACCCTGTCTCTAAATAAAATACAAAATATGGCTGGGGATGTCACTCAGTGGTTGAATTCTCCCGAGTTCAATCTCCGGTACCAAAATAATAAAAGAACAGGAAAATCAGAGAAATAAAGAAATGTCTTATTCTTAGAAAATAAACTAGTATAATATATAATAATATATAGAGGCTATTTTTGAGGAAGAAAGAACCCTGTAATGATAATGAATAAGCACAATAATTGGAATACTAGCTTCTCCACAGTTTTTTTCTTCTTTTAGGCTAAATAGCAGTAGATAAGGGATGGGGGAATAGATAGAAACCTCAAGAACCTTAGGAGACCCAGGGGCTACTCCAAACCACCAGTACACCAACCTGCTTTAGTCACTACCTATATTCCTTATCTGGAGCCAAGGTGAAACTCCTGCAATGAGGGCCATTATCTTCTTGTGACCTCTACCAGTCCACTGTCACCCTGTTTGGGGCAGACAATCCTTCTCTCCAACAACCTTGTGCACAGCCGAAGGAAGAAGTAGCTTCTAGCCATTATATGGCACCATGGAAGCTGAGTGGAACTAGAGAAGGGGTAGGGAACCTCTTGATACTCCTCCCTTCTCCTCCAGGAAAGTCCCAGGAGATCTAAGGCAGGCAGCCTTCCAGCCAAATTTCCTTCTATTTATCCAGATTTCTTCCTTTCTTTCCTATTCTACATGTAATGATCTTCCCCTCTATTTTTCATGGCTTTCCATGAATATCCATGAAACTAACTTGTTGACATATTCATTTGACGTTCTCAAAACAGATTTCTTTTTATTTTTTATGCCAAACCTCCATAGACTTTTGCCCAGTGATTTGCACATGCTTGGTGAATGAATACAACTAACTAAAATTCACACTTCAATTACCCCAAGATTGAAGAGTAAATTCTTTAGTTATTAACTTAATCTTCTATTCTTCCTCTTTTCATCAGTATTTCTATTTCAAATAGTTACCAAGATCCCACATCTTGAATGGATAAAGAAAATGTGGTACATATACACAATGGAATATTACTCAGCCTTAAAGAAATGAAATTATGGCACTTGTAGGTAAATGGATGGAACTAGATAATATCATGCTAAGTGAAATAAGCCAATCCCAAAAAAAAAACCAAAGGCCGAATGTTTTCTCTGATAAGCGGATGCTAATACATATTGGGGGGGGAGGGAGTTGGAGAATGAAGGAACTTGGATGTGCAGAGGAGTGAGGGAAGAGATGAGGCTGTAGGGATGGGAAGATGGTAGAATGAAACATTATTACCCTATATACATTATTTCCCTATATACATGTACGATTACACTACTGGTGGGACTCTGCATGCACCATGTATAGCCAGAGGAATGAGAAGTCATGCTCCATTTGTGGGAAAATGTGTCAAAATGCATTCTACTGTCATGTATAACTAATCAGAACAAATTTTTAAATTTTTAAGAAAAGATCCCACATTACTTCTTTGAAGAAAATTAAATAATGGGGATTTCAAGCAACTGCTGTACAAATCACCCCTTCCCCCCAAAGTAAATTAAGCCTTCAAATTAGGAAGAAATTCTTTAATCCCATTTGATATGGGAGTGGAATGATGAGAGAAAAGGGACATGAGAACTACTCTCTGATTAAGCAAAACAGGAGGATCCAATACCTTCAAAGAACTAGTCAAATTCATATAACCACTCTTGCCTCTTGAAGAGGAAAACCTAATAAACCTGATTTAAATGAATGAAAGTTCTGACAATGAAACAAAGCAAACAGTAATCTGTTAATACATATATTTGTTTCTAAGGGAGAAAACGTATTAAAACTAGAGTCACCCTTTCCCTGCACGTCCAACCTCATAAAAATACTTTCTATGAAGATTCTCATGCACAGGTCTCTTCAAGACAAAAATCAGCAAAAACAGTAAGTCAGTTCAAGTCTACAACTCTATTGCCCATCAAACAAAATGAATTTTGTAAGCTACTACTTAAAGAGCCTGGCACATATTTCATCAATGATGCTGCCCTCTTGTAATGAGTTCATTAATAGTTATTAGCTGAGATGTGATGTCAGCACTGTTCCTGCTTATCACACAACCCTAGGCAAAGAATAGAACCTTTCCACATTTGGCTTGTCATCTGAAAAATGTTAATAATAGAAGAGTGTTCATGTGAGTTCATCAGTTAATGTCTGCAAGCATTAGGGACATGAGCACCACTTCAGCTATTGATGAGTCACAATAAATGAATTTATGCCATTTCAGACTCTTCATCAACATGGAATGAAGTACAACCGGGTAAGTCAATATAATTAGTGAAGAAGGTCTTAAAATTGTGCCAGGAAGATGAAGACAGGTTAAGAGCAGGCAGCACTATGGAGACATACATGAAAAGCACAGCTGACTTTGAGGGACAGTGTTTTCACGAGTGCTATTATGCACAGTAAACAACCCAAAACAGACAGAATTCAGCTTTTATGGTCAAAGTAACTAGAACTCTGTCACAGCTATGTGTTGGCAGAGATTAGGTTCAGTAAAATCATGGGGAAAAAATCAAATCAGTCAAAACCAATTCAAAGTATGTTATAATTCAGTCTATACACAGCATGTTCTATTAACTGTACTTTTTAGCTTATTAAATAGGATCCATTATATAGCAAGACACAGAACAAATCTTAAAATGAGGAAAAGGTATGCCATGTTTGTTAGCTTCAATCTGATATTCAGCCAACTTGAACCACCCATAATATAAGGGGGAAAAAATTCAGAGTAGTACAGTTTCCTATGGGTACAATAAGCTTGCATAAAATCTTTTTCTCACAGTGCCATTCCAAATCTGCATTAAGCTTCGTGGCAAAAAAGCAGCCCACCTAAGAACAGGGTATTACCAACTGAGATTTTACTTAGAAAAAGTGGGAAGCAAAGGGATAAAAATGTAAGCCGGGCATCTAGGTTGAAAGGAGAAGCTGAGGGCAGAGACCAGGGCCTTTCACAGGGTTGGTCCTCTCAATTTCTAATCTTCGTTAACACAACTGCGACTGGGTCTGCATTCTTCTAGCCCAAACCCTCTTGAATTTTCTTTCTTTTTCTTTGTCATCTTCACATTCCCTGCTTCTTTCTTTTCTTCCTTCCTTTTGCCTCCCTTTTCCTTTTTTCTTTCCTTTCTTCCCTCACTTTCCTTTCCTTTTTTCTCTTCCTTCCTTCTTTTGTCCAGAAACTTGACCTTCCTTATCTTTCGTCTAGAGATGCATATTTCTAAATGACAATTATGGAGCTCATTAATTTTCCCTATCCCTAGCTTTTCCTTTCCCTTTCTCCAGGGTTTTTCTAGCATCCCGCTAAGGAAGAACAATGTGTATAATGACTAGGCCATTTGATACATGGAAACTTTACTCATATCTCAAGATATACTGAAAATCTTCAGATTAATCTCACTGCCCACAGCAATACACAAAAAAAGTCACTTAAAGTCATTCTCTAACTTCAGCCTGACTCCTTGGGTAATTAGGCTGAGGGCTAGATAGGATAAATAAAATTTATAACATCCAATGAAATATGATTAGGTAGTTTAAAATGTTCTACTTTCGGGACGATCAGGTTGACTCTCAATTCCAATGATTACAACCCTATTTGGCTTTACATTATCAACAACCAGAACATGTTTGGCCTCTGTAATGGGGAACAAAAGCCCATTGGCAGCACCAACACCAAGTGGTTGCCACAGGGACACTACTGAAATATTTTTTAAATGTATGCATGAGGGGGAAAACCCACAAAGACAATCATATTCCTTAATGAAAGAGTCTCATCAAGGTTCCAGGATGCAACTATTTCCCCCTACTTTCTTAGATAGGCCTTAAGTGGAGATTACTATGCATATAAACATACCATATTTACTTATAATAAAACTCATTCCCAGTCATATATTTGCCCTCCCAGACTAATTGGCTGAGTAGGGTTAAATAAATGAAATAACAGAAACTACACCAGTTTATTTAAGAACCACATTTACCCAGAAATGCTTTAGCTTGACTAACCAAAGGCTGTATAAAAACATATACCTACGTACATTGGAACCACTAAAGATTTCTGATTCTTCACATTCACAGCAAAGTAATGCTGCTGATTCAATATCTTCCAAATGAGAGTTCTGTAATGCAAACAAGATCATTTGAGAGATCCAGGTGAATGGGCTCATAAGCATGAGGGAAAAAGCCAGTTGAAATCACTTAATGAGTGTTAGCTCAAAGGTGAAAAGCTGCAACTCTGATTAGTGATGGCTATTTTAGAGAGAATACAGCCAACAAGGTGACTAGTTAGGTGGTTGGAAAATTGATTAAGGAATGTTTGATTAGCTGAAGCACTTTCTGTGGTTTCCCAATTTGGGCAATGTACCTCCCACCCCCACTCCCACCCCTTCTGTAAGCATGATGCTACTAACTCTTCACATTCTGAATTCTTCCCAGACTAGGGATAGGTTTGTATCCAATTATCTTTACATTTAAATATATACCTTTGAGGTGAGTACAGATAGGCCTTAGAATATAACATAGGGCCTGATTAGGGGATTGGACCACTAGCCTTGCCTCTTTAGACCTCTACTTACAAGCATTTATAAGAAGAGCCAAAAGATGTGCCCTACCCAAGTCTCCTACCAGATGCCAGAAAACAACTTAAAACCTTTTCTTCCATTCTCTCTTTTTCAAAAATCTGCATAGGAGATAGATAAGAACAATGAGACACGGGAGTGAAACAATTAGCTGGTGTAACACAAGAGTATTTTCCCTGTGACTAATAACACAAAACAGAAAAAGCTCCAACCCTGAACCATTAGATTTCATTCAAATGTTTGCTGTCTAGGCAACAGCTGCTGGAAACTGAATTATCCTTAGATAAAGCACTGATGCATATGCTTAAGTCACCAAAACTTCTCATTACTGTTGGCTAAAACTTAGTCATATGTAACTACCTGATTGATGGCTAGCCTAGTTGACACCTACTTTGATTTTTCAAAGCAAGGCTGTGTTTTAACCTGCAGAATACCTGAGAAGATTGAGAGTGCAAATAAACTTGAGTGAAAGAAAGTAAAGCTCAGAGTTACTATTTCCATTAACTGCCTTGTTCCTGGTTTAATTCCTTCTTAGAACTTTTTTCTCTACTCCAATCCTTTGCCTATTTTTGATCTTCCTCCTTACAGACAAGTCTCACTGGCCATTATCCCTTTCTCTTTATCTTTTAGAAAATAAATCAGTCTATAAAACACACAAAGACTTCTAGAAGTCACATTAAGAAAGCTAAGGATTTGCAGGTGTGGTAGCACACACCTGTAACCCCAGGGATGCGGGAAGCTAAGACAGGATCACAAGTTCAAAGCCAGCCTTAGCAACTTAGTAAGCCCTCAGCAACTTAACAAGGTCCTATCTCAAAATAAAAATTTTAAAAAGGACTGGGGATGTAGCTCAGTGGTAAAGCACTCCTGGGTTAAACTCACAGTACCAAAAATTTTTTAATTTTAATTTTTAAAAGAAAGGAAGCAAGCTGAGGTTAATAAAATATTTGATGGAATCAATAAGGTTGAGATCTCTGGATTTGATCTGCAGCACCACAAAAATAATTTTAAATAATAAAAATAAGGTAGACATTGGACTTGTTTTCAATTCTCCCAAGCTTTCATACCATGATAACATAGATATTAAGTATATCAAAAGCGATAACATGGGGCTGGGGTTGTGGCTCAGCGGTAGAGCACTTGCCTAGCACGTGCACAGCCTGGGTTCAATCCTCAGCACCACGTAAAAATAAAGGCATTGTGTACAACTAAAGCAAACAAAATATTTTTTTAAAAAGTGATCACATGGCTGTGGCTGTGGCTCATTGGTAGCACTTGCCTGGCATGTGTGAGGCAATGGGATTGGTTCTCAGCACCACGTATAAATAAATAAAATAAAGGTCTATCACCAACTTTAAATAAAAAAGTGATCACAGTACATACAAACTGAAAAGAGAAACTTATAAATTAATTAATCCAGATTACCTTAGTCAAGATCTTACAGTTTTCATTCATATAAATATTTCTGCATATTTATGCTCTTTCAAAATGACCTTCAAGGAAAAGGTCCTGTAACCATGTCTGCATTTCTAAAGGTATTTTAATACTTTACCATATACTTATTAATTAAAACAATTCATCAAGATACATTTAAGTATACTGATAGAATTACAATATAACTGATTCATGGAAAAAGAATTTACCTGCAACCAACAAATTTATTGCTAAATTTAATTATAAGGATCCTAAAGGAAGACAAAGGACATTTCAAAGTCTTTTCCTTGCTTTCTGAAGTACTTCGTAATTCCAATTTCTAAGTTTTTTCTAAGTGAACTGTCTTGATCATGACTATATAAGGCTTATTTGCAAAAATACAAGGATGAATGACTATTTAAGAACTCAATTACTAAAATTTAGCATGTTATTAAGCAAATGAGAAAAAATGTAAGATTAAATAGGTGCTAAAAAGCATCTACTTACAATTAATAGTTATTTCTGATTTTAAAAAATTTTAGTAAGCTAGGAATAAAAGATAGTTTCTTAATTCTCTCCCTTAGTAGAGCTTCAGATATAGTACCTCTCTCTCAGTTTGGTAGGATCTTAACTTCAACCTGGTCTTGCCTTAAATATATATTGTAGAAAACTCTCCTAATGTTTTTTTCTAGCATGAGGATGATAATATTCTCCAGTTTACATTGTAGCTATCCATTCTCTTTTTTTTTCTTTCCTTATTCTTTTAAAAAATGTCCTCTTGTCCACTTCTCCAATTCCATTTGACTTTGAAAAGGACCAAATCAGGCTCTTATTGTTGCATGGGAAGGAACATATCAAATTATAAGTGTTCGCCCGGCGTGGTTCGACGCAACCAGAAAACCCACACGCCCCAAGACAGCAGCCAAAAAACACACACATCATGCTAACACACAAGGGCGTGGTGGCGCACGCCCGTAATCCCAGCATTTGGGAGGCTGAGGCAGGAGGATCACGAGTTCAAAGCCAGCCTCAGCAATGGCAAGGCACTTAGCAACTCAGTGAGACCCTGTCTCTAATAAAATATAAAAAAGGGCTGGGGATGTGGCCCAGTGGTCCAGTGCCACTGAGTTCAATCCCTGGTACAAAAAAAAAAAAAAAAAAAATTATAAGTGTTCCACTTCTGAATAAAGACAAAAATCATATTCCTTACCTAATCCCAAAGTACTGACCTCACAATGAAAAATTTGTTGCCATTTATATAAGCGCTATTCTGAGTGCTGAATTAGCTATGGTAAAACACCAAACAAAAAGGGAAAGATAACTGAACAGATTATAAAAAGATTTTGGGTTTTTTTTTTATGGCGATACAAAACCCTCAAAGACGAGGATATAGCTCTGTGGAAATATGTCCACTCAACCAACCAACCATTATTTGGAGAAAAACAGGGGTTAGAATTGTTGGAAAGAGGGCTGGGGTTGTGGCTCAGAGGTAGAGTGCTTGCCTAGCATGCATGAGGCACTGGGTTTGATCCTCAGCATCACATGAAAATAAAGATATTGTGTCCACCTATAACTAAAAAATAAATATTAAAAAAAAGAATTGTTGGGAAGAAAAAAACATCCATCCACAGTAAGAAGTTTCAATCCAGAACAGCTCCTAAATAACAATTATCATAATAAAATGTTGCAATCTTTATATGGAATGTATGGTGAAAGAACTAAGGGTGTTTTGAAAATTTAACTTGTGTGGTTACCTAACAATTTGCAATCAGAAATCTTTAGAAATAATCCCACAAGACTCAAAATCTGTTACTACTGTTAAGTTTCTTTCATTCTATTCCTGTCATAAATTACATGATTTTAAGAAACAGAAAACATGACTATTTCTTTTTTCTTTTCCCTTTCCTCCTTTTGTTTTTGTACAAAATTCAGAAGGTGTTACAGTATTTAAGTCTTCCTCCCATCCCTGTCTTTCCACCTTCTAGTTCTCTATAACCCTATTACCAGAAATAATTACTTTGTCAGTTTCTTAGGTACTGTCCAGAAATAATCTATGTATATACAAGCATTATGTGTCTATATGTCCTTTCTCTAAAATATACAAGTGGAAAGAACTGTGTCTATTTTTCTGTCCTTGCCTTAATTTATCTTCATTTTACAATATTTTATTTATTAATTTTTTTGTGGTACTGGGGATTAACTTGTCAAAGTTGGCTTTGAACTTGTGATCCTTCTGCCTCAGCCTTGTCACTGAGATTACAGGCATGTGCCACTACTTCTGGCATCATTTTGTTATTAAATTTTTTTTGAAATTGTAGAAAAATAACAGAAAATTTACAATCTTAACCATTTTTCAAGTGTATAGTAGGTTAAGTATACTCACATTATTAGAGCCAATCTCTATAACTTTTTCATCTCACAAAACTGAAATTCTATGCCCAATAAATAACTTATTTCCCCCTCTCTTAAACCTGGCAATAACCATTCACTTTTGTTTTTATAGATTTGACTACTCCAGATAACTCATATAAATGATTGTACAGTATTTGTCTTCTTGAAATTGGCTAATTTCACTTATCATAATGTCCTCAAGGTTCATCCATGATGTAGTATATGTCAGAATTCCATTTATTTATTTATTATTCATTCATTCACTGGCATTGACCACCCAGGGGCACTTTGCCATTGAGCTACATTCCCAATCCTTTTTTAAATTTTAATACAGGGTCTCATTAAGTTGCTGAGGGTCTCACTAAATTGGGCAGGCTGGCCTCAAACTTGTGTTCCTTCTGCCTTAGCTTCCCAAATCACTGGAATTATAGGCATGCAACACTGCCTGGAAGAATTCCTTTATTTATTTGTTTATTTATTTATTAGTAGTTGATGGACCTTTATTTTATTTCTTTTTATGTGGTGCTGAGGATCGAACCCAGTGCCTCACACATACTAGGCAAGTGCTCTACTACCACTGTGCCACAATGCCTGCCCGAATTCCATTATTTTTAAAGGCAGAGTTATATTCCATTGTATAGATATGCTACATTTTATTTATCCATTCATCCAGATGGATGTGTGTTTCACATGATATTCCTTTATATAGCTATTCCACTCTTCAATTAATTGGTCTTCTACTAGTAAATTCAGGTTACTTGTAATATATTTGTTTTCTAGTTTGCTGTAACAAATTACTACAAATTTGGTGGCTTAACATTAATTTATTATTTTGTAATCTAGGGGTTAGAAATTTTCAAATCAGTGTTGATGGACCTGTGTTCCTTCTGAAGGATAGAGGAAAAAGTTATGTGCTAAACTGTGTATCCCAAAATTCTTATGTTGAAGTCTCAATTCCCCACACCTCAGAATGTCTGTATTTGGAGCTGAGGTCTTTAAAGGGGCACTTAAATTAAAATGAAGTTTAATAACCTAATGGATTAGCCTAATCCAGTATGACTGGGTTCTTAAAAGAGATTAGGACTGTAGGGTGCAGTAATGCACACCTGTAATTCCAGTGACTCGGGAGGCTGAGGCAGGAGGATTACAAGTTTGAGGACAGCCTCAGCAATTTACCAAGACCCTATCTCAAAAAGGGTTAGGGATATAGCTCAGAGATAAAGCATCTCTGGGTTCTATCCTCAGTATTTCCCCAAGAAAAATGCAAAGAAGAGATTAAGACACAGACAAACACATAGGAAAGCACTGGATATGGAGAAGACAGGGAGAAAACAGCCATCTATAAGCCAAGGAGAGTGGCCTGGGATGGGGGTGGGGTAGAAGTCAGCCCTACCACCACCTTGATGGCATTCTTTAGCTTCCAAAACCATGAGGAAATAAATTTCTGCTGTTTAAGCCACCAGTCTATGTAACTTGTTATGGCAACCCTAACAACTAATATAGGGAGAATCTATTTTCTTGCCTTTTCCAGCAACTAGAGGCTGTCCCATTTCTTGACTGATCCTTTGCTCCATCTTCACACTCAGCAAAGGTGGGGTAACTTTTAATATCACATCAATCTAACCTCCTCTTCTGTATCCTCCTCTACTTTTAACATCCCATGTGATGGGTTATATTGCTTCCTAACCTTACAATCCAGGAGGATCACCTCCCTATTTTTAAAGTTATATGATTAACAACCTTAATTTCATCTCCAACTTTAATTTCTCCTATATCATGTAATGTAAAACATTCACAGGTTCACACAGAATTAGGATGAGACTCTCTTTGGGGGGTCATTTTGCCTACCAGGGTAATCTTCTCTGAAGTAAGGAAAATAATTTTTTTAAACAATTGTTTTTCAGAACCAATTTTTATACCATTACATTGGGAAACAAATTAATTAAGTGCAATATAATGGGAAACATTATAGCTATATACTTTATATATGAAGAGAAGGCTAAAAGTTCAGAAGGAGCAGCAACATGTTTGAAATTGCTGTTTGTGGAGTGGTGGTGATTTGGATTTGAACCAATCGTAGTATATTTACACAAGCCTCTTTATGATTAATGGTACAGACCTACCAGATAATTGTCTAGTATTAAGATTATAACGTGTTTACTTAGGAACAGCAATAATTAGGCTGAATCAATTAAAAAATTTAAACCACAAAAAATTGGGTGGTACCTTTTCTAGATACCCATAGTTGTTGTATCTTTAGGACCTGGCACATAGTAGGCATTCCAAAGATGTTCAATCAATAAATGACTTAGTCTTAGTCATTGCAATTCTTCCTTGTTGCCAATAACATAAATTAAAGATGAGTTATAATCTTTGTATATAGATATGATTAAGAGACTAACAATCTGGACTGGGAATGTGGCTTAGCAGTAAAGTACTTGTCTGGAATGCATGAGGCCCTGGGTTCAAATCCCCGCCCCCCCCACACACAAAAGACTAACATTCCTCATTCTCCTAAACACATGATTTCTGTCTTTTAATTAGTTATAGTAGCAACTACTCCTACTAGAAGAGCCAGTTTGTTACATGAAACACTGCCTTCCTTGGACTCCAAATCAACATGGAGGCTTTAAGCCAAAAGAGCATCTTCATTTTTCAGAGCTACTTAGCAGGTTGGACTGTCAGTTGTTGAGGCAGTCAAGGTACCCATGTCGCGGTACTCTCTACCTCTGACCTGCAATATGTCCATTTCATTTGCAAAGGTAATGCTGTCTACCACTTTACATGTAACAGAGCTGTGTCATGGTAACTGCATTTATTGTTCCCTTCAGAAGGAACACGTCTTTCCATTAGAATCTTACCCATTCTTCAAACCATCACTCAAATCCCAGAATTTCATGAAACTTCAAAATGATGAGTTCAGCCTCACTGAAGTGGGAGCTGCCCTCTGAGCCTTGACTGCATAGGAAGAGGCTAGCAAACTATAACCTGTAGGCCAGCAATTATCTATAGGGTGTTTTTAATACATCCAGCAAGCTAAGAATGGTTTTCAAATTTATTTGGATTTATAAGGATTATTATTTTTTAAAAAAGGGCAAAGAAGAATGAATATTCAACAGAGACTGTATGCGGTCACAAAGCCTAAAATATGCATTATTTGTCTCTTAACAGCAAAAGTTTGTTGACCCTGGCCTGTAGCACACAATTTAGCCTAGTGATAAATTGCCTAGAACTGTTCTCTAATTTATGCATGAACTTGTTTCCTTGTGGCAGATACTCTTTGTTGTTTACCAAGCAGTCATGTGTTTTAGTCAGCTTTTTCACTGCTGTGACTAAAGGATCTGACCAGCACAACTGTAAGGGAGGAAAAGTTTATTTGAGGGCTCACAGTTTCAGAGGTCATAGTCCAGAGAAGGCCAGCTCCATTCCTTGGGGCTTGAGGTGATGCAGAACATCATGGTGGAGTGTGTGGCAGAGGGAAGCAGCTCACATCAAGGTGGTCAAGAAGCAGAGAGACTCCAGCTCCATATACAAAATATATACCCCATAGCCACGCCCCTAGTTAACCACTTCCTCCAGCCACACCTCACCTGCCTTTAGTTGCCACTCAGTTAATCCCATCAGCGATTAATTCACTGATTGGGTTAAGACTCTCACAATCCAATAATTTCTCCTCTGAACCTTCTTTCATTGTCTCACAAGTGAGCTTTTGGGGGACACTTCACATCCAAACCACAACAACCTCTCTTACTTTTCTCACCTACCAGTCTCACCACTCAAGGCTGACAATGTCAGATACCTGCCTTTTCAGTCTCCGTGAAACCCAATGCCTAGTCATATATCCTAATTCAGGTCACAAAACAAAAGTAAGTTTGCCATGGGCTTGTGGGAAAGGCTTTCCACGTTGATTAAGGAGACCTGAGGGAAGAAATTGACATTTACATGCCTTTGGATGCAGCTGTGCAAAGATAATGATGTCTAGAGCTGTGGTAACCATTTTGTGACTTCAAAAGGAGAGGCCCAAAAACAAAAGGCAAAATGCAAAAAATGGTAGAACAGAAAAGATGGAAAGAACCTAGAACCATGAAAACAGCATGAAGCCACTGCATCAACTGAAGCTACTTTGCCTCCAGGCTTCTGATGTTAAAAATGTCAGAGTTTACTCCACTTTTTAAATTAAATTAAACAACAGAAAGAATCCTAACTCCCTAAGAAAATTTTGTACACTTGGAGAATAGGGCACCCATATTCTATGCCTGATTTCTATAGCCTGTACACTGTTGTGACTGCTGTGACTCAATCATTTTGTGAGTAATGACTTTAAAAATACTTATCACCCATAAAGTTTGAAAGATTCCCAAGTATACAAAAGCAACTGGAGGCCAACTTCTATGAAAATAATTTTGTTGGATTGCTACCACAAGCTGTCCACTTATTATCTCATTTAATCCTAAAACAATCCAGTGAGCTTACACACTACAAACCATTCATTAAACCTAAGAGGCAGAGCAGAGATTTTCTATCTTATGTAAAACATTCATACTCTTCCACTATACTTCCCTTCCACTACTGAGTCTTATTGAAATTAACAGTGGTAAGATTTAAACATTTTACTTCTTATTTTTTGAATGTTCACATATGATAGTAGTTCAGATCCCAACAAATGCCATAATACGTTCAACAGCAACTTCATACCCTCATACAAAGATCTGAATTTTTTTAAATCCCATCAAACCCTGTTATCTTGTTGAGGTTGTTATGGTTTTTATACTTTTCCCTCAAATTTTTCTAACACCACCTTCTTTCCAAAGGAAAAGTCCTCTAAGCAGTTTTTCTTAAAGTGTGATTCCCAGACCACCATCAGCAGCATCTGAGAATTCGTTAGAAATGCGAAGTCATGGGCCAGGTGCGGTGGCGCACGCCAGTAATCCCAGCACTTGGGAGGCTGAGGCAGGAGGATCGCGAGTTCAAAGCCAGCCTCAGCAATGGCAAGGCACTTAGCAACTCAGTGAGACCCTGTCTCAAATAAAATACAAAAAAGGGCTGGGAATGTGGCCCAGTGGTTGAGTGCCCCTGAGTTCAATCCTGGGTACAAAAAAAAAAAAAAAAAAAAAGAAAAGAAAAAGTAATGCTAAGTCTTGCCCCCTCCCTCCCAATACTACAAAATAAAAAAAATCTGGAGGTAGGGCCCAGAAATGTGTTTTTAACAAGAATTTTAAGTCATTCAGATATGCATTAAAGTCTCAGAACCATTGGCATAAAGTATTTACTCCTACAGGTAACATTTTAATCACTGCATTAAAACCAGAATGATACAATCACATCATTCCTATGAAAACAATTAAGCAGTAGGACTCTAAATTCTAGTGATTTCTCCAGGCACAGAAAAAATAGTTTTTCTACAACCAAATCTGAAATAAGAGATAAATGTCTTCTCTATGGTACATATTTCACTCAGATATAGAAACAGACTTAAAATTCTAAAATAGTAAGTCTATAATTTTAAAAAGTGTGATGTAATTCCTGCAATTAAAGATTGATACAGCACCACAAAGTTCACTGCTGCTGTTCTGAGAGATAACCACATTTATTATTTTAACATCCAAGTGTAGAGGGAAGAAAAAGAAACAGCACTTTAAACTTAACCTGGAAAATCAGGAGCCCCAGTAGGAAAGCTTCACACTCCAATTTCAATTTAATCTATAAAGCAACGAAAGATCAGGGATAGGGAACACTTGGGATTCAAACTCTCCCTAGTGGATAACTTATTATCAAAATTAAAATACACAGCATCATTTGTCAGACATCTAAGTAAGAAAGAACCATAGATACCAAGTAGAAATAAAGATAACTCTAAAAAATTATTCTTGGAAGAGGAATTAAGACTTGTGGGCCTTAGTTCCTTAATAAGAATCCTGTAGTGCAAGAAATAATATCAAGAATTAATGAATGGGATAGATTTAAGCTAAAAAGCTTCTTCTCAGCAAAAGAAACAATCAGTGGATAGCTAGGAAGAGTAGAAAGATGGCAGACAGCAGAGAAGTGCTCTCGAGAGATTGTCACTAAAAGAGGCTTAGCAGGAAGTTTGAATGTGTTCCTCGCAATACTCCTGCAACTGGAAGGGAGCTGAGACATTCGCGCACCTCTCGACGGTGAAATACAATGAACTCCAGACCACCGACGCACACAGTCCAGTGCAAGCGGCTCACAAACCGAACCAGCATTAGCGGCACAGCTGCCGTGGTAACACTGCAGTAAGAGAAGTACACACCACGGCCTCGAACAGCGTAGGAAAAAAGGGAGCAGCGTCCTCATAGGCTTCTTTCACGTAAATTGCCCAACGGACCTACACGCCTCGGAGTGACACACAGGTCTGGGGTACTGTTGTTGAGACGGGGAAAGCGCGGCCATTTTGGAGGAAAGTGCTGCCATTTTGGAGGAAAGCGCCGCCATTTTGGAGGAAAGCTGCGGCTGACTGGGACAAAGAAACAAGGAAGAAAAACAGCTGTAGGCATCCAAGGATCGGTCCAGGGCCCGGAGAACATCACACACCTGGGTGAGACGCGTGCGAGCAGCCAGCAGGGAAGGGCCTGAGGCCAGCGCAGCAACCACGAGAGCTATGACTGGGAGCGGGGGTGGGGAATGTGTGCCTTTTAGATGAACCCTTTCCTGGTGCCATTCACGTGCTGATGCCCACCCACCCCCCAAAGCCACTCTTCCTCTGTGCCAATCTGCCGCTGGCCAAAGGTGCAGACTAGACTCCACTAATTGGTGCTCTGTGACTGTCTGGGCGTGATCTGGAACAACTGGCTTAAACTGGAAGGGAAAAAAGAAGGGCTTCCCAGGGTCCTGTTTATTTGAGACGTGTTCCTGGGTTCGACTCTGGGTTTTTTTGTTGTTTTTTTTTGTTTTGTTTTGTTTTTGTTCTGTTTGATAGTGTGCTTATTTGTGTGTTTGTGTTCCTCTTTCTTTTCTTCCCCTCTCACTTTAGTATCTTCTGCCCTCATCTTTTCTATTTACACCCTGTCAATGCATACTCATCAGAGGCAAAAACAAGTTATATGCAGAAATTGGGACTTCTAGATCTGGGGCAATTGAAATATACAGCAAAGCAGTGTTATATATAGCTTACTCTCTATTTTCTTGACTCACTTTCTCTCTCCTCTCTCTTATACTAATTCTTACTTCTTTGTTATCTTTTATTGTTCCTTTTTATTTTTCTTTTTCATCTTTCTTTATTTTTCTTCTCTCAAAGGCTAAATAAGTTCGGTTTATATATAATTCGGTCTTCCCTCTAAATTGCTTACTCCATTCTCTTTCCTCTCCTGTCTGCTGATATTAAACCACTTCCATAGAATTCTATTTTCATACTTCCTAAGAAAGAACATCTCAATAACCTCACTTCCTTCTTCCTAAGCATATCATCTCTGTGTCCAATACTGAAACTGTAAACCCCAACGCAAGCATACAGAGTAAATTGGAAACAATACCTGAATTAACTAAATCTGTACATTGTGATCAAACTGGGATTTGCTGTAAAGAAAGTGTTAGATCTTAAAGTGTAAAGTATTTATAAGGGAGATCTGACAGCATTGTACCACAGGAGAAACATAAGGCTATAAGGTGAAATAGAAATAGGCAAGGTCCCACAGTGCTAGAAGAATAGACACACAAGCATTATGAAAAGCAAGGGAAGAAAGTGGATGAAACCAATCAACATGACCCCCTCAGTAGATTCCATGGCAAGCACAGTTGGTCAAATGCCAGAGATGGAATTTAGAAATTACATATTCCAAATGTTTACGGATCTTAAAAATGAACTAAAAAATGAGATGAGAGAGCAAATACAGGCGGTAAAAGAGCATTTTGACAAAGAACTCCAAAAACAAATACAGGAAGCAAAAGATTACTTCAATAGGGAGATAGAGATTCTAAAGAGAAACCAAACAGAAATTCTGGAAATGAAAGAAAAAATAAACCAAACTAAATGCTCAATTGAAAGCATCACCAACAGATTAGATCACCTGGAAGAAAGGACCTCAGATAATGAAGACAAAATATATATCCTGGAGAAAAATCTAGATGACACAGCAAAAGTAGTAAGAAAACAAGAACAGAGCATTCAAGAATTATGGGACAGCATAAAAAGACCAAACTTAGGAGTGATTGGTGTTGAATAAGGTGCAGAGTTTCAAACCAAAGGAATGAGTAATTTATTCAATGAAATAATAGCAGAAATTTTTCCATACATGAGGAATGAATGGCAAAACCAAGTTCAAGAGGCTTACCGAACACCAAACATACAAAACCACAATAGATCCACACCAAGGCACATTATAATGAAATTGCCTAATATACTAGGCAAGGAGAGAACATTAAAAGCCACAAGAGAGGGCTGGGATTGTGGCTCAGCGGTAGAGCGCTCGCCTAGCACGTGCGCGGCCCGGGTTCGATCCTCAGCACCACGTACAAATAAACCCATTTAAACCCATTGTGTAGAACTAAAGCAAATAAATAAATATTAAAAAAAAAAAAAAAAAGCCACAAGAGAAAGGAAGCAGATTACATATAGGAGGAAACCGATCAGACTATGCTCAGATTTTTCAACCCAAACCTTGAAAGCTAGAAGATCCTGGAATAGCACATTTCAAGCTCTGAAAGAAAAGGGATGTCAACCAAGAATCTTATATCCAGCAAAATTGAGCTTTAGATTCGAAGATGAAATAAAAACCTTCCACAACAAGCAAAAGTTAAAAGATTTCACAACTCAAAAGCCAGCACTTCTGAATATCCTGGGCAACATTTTTCATGAAGAAGAAGAGAAAGATGCCGGGCGCGGTGGCGCACGCCTGTAATCCCAGCACTTTGGGAGGCTGAGGCAGGAGGATCACGAGTTCAAAGCCAGCCTCAACAATGGCGAGGCACTTAGCAACTCAGTGAGACCCTGTCTCTAAATAAAATACAAAAAAGGCTGGGGATGTGACCCAGTGGACAAGTGCCCCTGAGTTCAATCCCCGGTACCAAAAAAAAAAAAAAAAAAAAAAAAGAAGAGAAAGATAACAACGAAAATCAACAAAGGGAGATATTAAACTAAGGGAAATACCAACCAGAAGAGAAACCAAATCAAACTAAAGACCATAATTCAAATAAAAATGGATGGGAATAAAAATCACATCTCAATAATAACCCTGAATGTTAATGGCCTAAACTCACCAATCAAAAGACACAGATTATCAGAATGGATTAAAAGAAATGACCCAACAATTTGCTGTCTCCAAGAAACACACCTCATAGAAAAAGACATCAACAGACTGAAAGTGAAAGGCTGGGAAAAGTCTTATCACGCACATGGCCGGCGGAAACAAGCAGGGGTTTCCATTCTCATATCAAATAAGGTAGACTTCAAGCCAAAGCTAATCAAAAGGGACAAAGATGGGTATTTCTTAGTACTTAAGGGAACCATTCATCAACAAGATATAACAATTATAAATATATATGCCCCAAATAATGGAGCACCTACATTTATCAAACAAACTCTTCTCAAGTTCAAGAGTAAAATAGACCACAACACAGTTATTCTAGGGGGCTTCAACACACCTCTCTCACCAATGGATAGATCATCCAAACAAAAGCTAAATAAAGAAACTTTAGGCCTCGTTAAAACAATTAATAACTTAGACCTAACGGACATATGTAGAATATTTCATCCCTCGGTAAGCGAATACACTTTCTTCTCAGCAGCACATGGCTCCTTCTCCAAAATTGACCATATATTATGTCACAAGGCAACTCTCAGCAAATATAAAAAAATAGAAATACTACCCTGCATTCTATCAGACCATAATGGGATGAAATTGGAAATCAATGATAAAACAAGAAATTAAAAAAAAAAAAAAAAACTACTCCAACAGCTGGAAGCTAAACAACATGCTACTGAATGAACAAGGGGTTGAAGAAGACATCAAGGAGAAGATTACAAAATTCCTAGAGGTAAATGAGAACACAGATACATCGTATAGAAATCTCTGGGACACTATGAAAGCATTAGTAAGAGGAAAATTCATTGCACTGAATTCCTTCATTAAAAGAAAAACAACAACAATAAATGACTTAACATCACACCTCAAAGCACTAGAAAAAGAGGAACAGATCAACACTAAGAGCAGTAGAAGATAGGAAATAATTAAAATCAGAGATGAAATTAATGAAAGAGACTAAATAAACAATTCAAAGAATTGACAAAACCAAAAGTTGGTTCTTTGAAAAAATAAATAAAATTGACAGACCCCTAGCAATGCTAACAAAAAGAAGAAGAGAAAAAACTCAAATTACTAACATCCGTGATGAAAAAGGAAATATCATAACAAATACCTCAGATATACAGGAGATAATTAGAAATTACTTCAAAAACTTGTATGCTAATAAAATAGAAAATATTGAAAGCATTGACAGATTTCTAGAGTCGTATGAATTGCCCAAACTGGAACTGGAGACTACACATAATTTAAATAAATCAATTTCAAGTGAAGAAATAGAAGACGACATCACAAAACTACCAACAAGAAAAAGTCCAGGTCCTGATGGGTTTACAGCCGAGTTCTACAAGACCTTCAAAGAAGAACTAATACTGATGCTCTTCAAATTATTTCAAGAAATAGAAAAAGAGGGAGCTCTTCCAGACTCTTTCTATGAGGCCAATATCACATTAATTCCAAAGCCAGGCAAAGACACAGCCAAAAAAGAAAACTTCAGGCCAATATCTTTAATGAACATAGACGCAAAAATCTTTAACAAAATTCTGGCAAATCGGATTAAAAAACGTATCAAAAAGATAGTGCACCACGATCAAGAGGGGTTTATCCCAGGGATGCAAGGTTGGTTCAACATTCGGAAATCAATAAACATAATACATCACATCAATAGACTTAAAGATAAAAACCATATGATCATCTGAATAGACACAAAAAAGCATTTGACAAAATACAACACCCCTTTATGTTCAAAGCTCTAGAAAAATTAGGAATAACAGGAACATATCTCAACATTATAAAAGCTATCTATGCAAAATCTCAAGCTAACATTATCTTTTTTAAAAAATATTTGTTTATTTACTTTAGTTGTACACAATGCAATGCATTTATGTTTATGTGGTGCTGAGGATCGAACCCGGGCCGTGTATGTGCAAGGCGAGCACTCTGCCGCTGCGCCACAACCCCAGCCCCTAACATTATCTTTTTTTTTTTTTTTTTTTTTTTTTTTGGTACCGGGGATTGAACTCAGGGGCACTCGACCACTGGGCCACATCCCCAGCCCTTTTTTGTAATTTTATTTAGAGACAGGGTTTCACTGAGTTGCTAAGTGCCTCGCCATTGCTGAGGCTGGCTTTGAACTCGCGATCCTCCTGCCTCAGCCTCCCAAAGTGCTAGGATTACAGGCGTGCGCCACCGCGCCCGGCTCTAACATTATCTTAAATGGAGAAAAATTGAAAGCATTCCCTCTAAAAACTGGAACAAGATAGGGATGCCCCCTCCACCACTGCTATTTAACATAGTACTTGAAACGCTGGCCAGAGCAATTAGACGAAAGAAATTAAAGGGATCCAGATAGGAAAAGAAGAGCTCAAATTAGCACTATTTGCTGATGACATGATAATATACCTAGAAGACCCAAAAAACTCTACCAGAAAACTTTTACAACTAGTAAATGAATTCGACAAAGTAGCAGGATACAAAATCAATACCCACAAGTCAAAGGCATTTTTGTACATCAGTGACAAAGCCTCTGAAAGGGAAATGATGAAAACTACTCCATTTACAATAGCATAAAAAAAAAATACCTGGGAGCCGGGCGCGGTGGCGCATGCCTGTAATCCCAGTACTTGGGAGGCTGAGGCAGGAGGATCGAGAGTTCAAAGCCAGCCTCAGCCATGGTGAGGCACTTAGCAACTCAGTGAGACCCTGTCTCTAATAAAATACAAAAATGGGCTGGGGATGTGACCCAGTGGTCGAGTGCCCCTGAGTTCAATCCCCCGTACCAAAAAAAAAAAAAAAAAAAAAAAAAAAAAAACCTGGGAATCAACTTAACGAAAGAGGTGAAGGACCTCTATAACGAAAACTATAGAACACTAAAGAAAGAAATCATAGAGGACCTCAGAAGATGGAAAGACCTACCTTGTTCTTGGATAGGTAGAATTAATATTGTCAAAATGTCCATACTACCAAAAGAATTATACAGATTTAATGCAATTCCAATCAAAATCCCAATGACATTTCTCAAAGAAATAGAAAAAACAGTCATGAAATTCATCTGGAAAAATAAGAGACCCAGAATAGCTAAAGCAATCCTGAGCAAGAAAAGTGAAGCAGATGGCATCACCATACCAGACTTTAAATTATACTATAGAGCAATAGGAACAAAAACAGCATGGTATTGGCACCAAAACAGACTAGTAGACCAATGGTACAGAATTGAGGACACAGAGACTAATACATATAATTTCAGCTATCTTATATTAGACAAAGGTGCCAAAAATGTACAGTGGAGAAAGGATAGCCTCTTCAACAAATGGTGCTGGGAAAACTGGAAATCCATATACAACAAAATGAAATTAAACCTGTATCTCTCACCATGCACAAAATTCAATTCAAAGTGGATCAAGGACTTAGGAATTAGACCAGAGACAATACACCTAATAGAAGAAAAAGTAAGCTACAATTTCCAACATGTTGGATTAGGCTCCAAGTTCCTTAATAAGAATCTGGTAGCGCAAGAATTAATACCAAGAATTAATGAATGGAATAGATTTAAGCTAAAAAGCTTCTTCTCAGCAAAAGAAACAATCAGTGAGGTGAATAGAGAGCCAACTAAGTGGGAACAAATATTTAATACATGCACATCGAATAGAGCACTAATTTCTAGAATATATAAAGAACTCAAAAAACTTGACACCAAAAAAACAAATAACCCAATCAATAAATGGGCTAAGGAATTGAAAAGACACTTCTCAGAAGAAGAAGATACATGATTAATCAACAAATACATGAAAAAATGCTCAACATCGCTGCCAATTAGAGAAATGCGAATCAAAACTACTCTAAGATTTCATTTCACTCCAGTCAGAATGACAGCTATCAAGAACACAAACAACAATAAATGTTGGAGAGGATGTGGGGGAAAAGGCACACTCATACATTGCTGGTGGGACTGCAAAATGGTACAACCGTTATGGAAAGCAGTATGGAGATTTCTTGGGAAAATGGGAATGAAACCACCCTATTACCCAGCCATCCTACTCCTAGGTCTATTCCTAAAGGACTTAAAAGCAGCATATTACAGTGACACAGTCACCTCAATGTTTGTAGCAGCACAATTCACAATAGCTAGGTTGTGGAACCAACCTAGATGTCCCTCGGTAGATGAGTAGATAAAGAAAATGTGGTATATATACACAATGGAATTTTACTCAGCAATAAAAGAGAATAAAATAATGGCATTCGCTGGTAAATGGATGAAGTTGGAGAATATAATGCTAAGTGAAATCAGTCAATCTCAAAAATCCAAATACTGAATGTTTCCTCTGATATAAGGAGGCTGGTTCACAGTATTGTTGGGTCGGGGTACATAGGAGGATTAGAGGAACACTATAATGGTCAAAGGGAAGGAAGGGGAAAGGAGGGAGCAAGGGGAGATGAAGGGGGAAAAAAAGAAAAAGTGGTTGAATAAGATGTATATCATTATTCTCAAAGCATGAATGAAGACTTGAATGCTACAAATATACTTCGTATACAAACTGTTTTGTGTAAAAAGATGCTCTATATGTGCAGTATGAATTGTAATACATACTACTACTATAAATAAAAAAAATATTTTAAAAAAGACTTGTGGGCCTTAATTTCTACTAGATATTTCACTAAACTCAATATATATTTTTTTAATTTAGGGTAAACAGAAACAGTTGAAGCTGGAGGAAAAAAAGCAAAGAAGTCTGGAACAAAGTCTATTTGTGATTAATTAAAAATTAGTACCCTCATAAATAAAGAATAACAAAGAATAAAGGACTAAATTTATAAAGGTCAACAATAAGGGAGTAGGGGCTGGGGCTATGGCTCAGCGGTAGAGCGCTTGTCTCACATGTGTGGGGCTTTGGGTCCAATCCTCAGCACCACATAAATAAAATAAAGGTATTGTGTCCACCTACAACTAAAATAAGAAAGAAAAAAAAAATTTTTTAAATAATGGAGTAGAGGAAACTGCTGAAAAATGTTGAGACCAGTACAGAAAAAAGAAAAAAAAATTAATTAGAAACAAGCAGTTTCCAATGTACAAAATTATTCAGAAATTTATGTGTATTCTCAGAAAAACATTCCTAAAGTGCAGGAGCCCTGTTTGGGGAGATGGCTTGAATTGCAGTTGACTATGGGCCACGGAGATTTGGGCATTGTTGCCTTCCGTAGTCTCACGGGACTTGGTCCGGGATCTCGAGTGACTTGGCCGAGATTGCTGATCGGGTCAGCGCCATTTTTGGTGGTGTGTGTGGCGCGTGTTAGTCGTTGTTAGAGCCAGAGAGAAAAGTTATCAGAATAAAAAGCTGTTTGTCTCCAGTTTGCCTCTGAACTTCTTCCCGCGGCTTCGTTGCTCCAAGCGGCCATCGCTTCAGGCAGCAACAGGTGGCAGCCCGTACGGGGACTTCGGAGCAGACAGGTAAGAACTGAAAGGTCTCTAAAGATGGGTTTGAATATAACTGAATCCCAAGTGATAGAGGCTATGCAAAGACTCCTTGATGTACCTGACTCTGTTCTCAGTGAGGAGGATATAGAAAAAAGTGAAAGTGATCAAAAAAGCGTAGCTTCCATTGGGCCAACTAAGACCAGTAAAGAGAGTATTAGAAGAGTCCCAAAAATGACAAAAATCCAAGCTATTAGAGCTATTCTGGAGTTATTGGTGATAGCTGAAGGATACTTGCTCTTAATGGAACCTGGGCCTCAGGATATTGCTGTCAGTGAAATTAGCAGTGGTGAGGAATCTAGTAAAAGTGATCCTGAGAAAATGAGGAAAAAGAAACTAAAAAAGAACGAGAAAAAGGACCGTCAAGTAGAGGAACCACTTGTGTCCTCTACTCCCCCATGGGTGGAATCCATTACAGAAAATATGAAGGATATTACTAGGCATTTGCATACCCTAGAAACAGAAATAAAAAGTCTTTCTGAGCGCTTATGCGCTCTCGAGGGCAACTCACAGATACATTGAGAACCGCCAGCATTTGAACAGAAAAATGGACAGAGGGTCCATCAGTCAGTAGATTTCAAAACAATAAAAAATCTCAAAGAGGCAGTAATGACTTATGGGCCCCAAGATCCTTTAATGTTGAGTATGCTGGAGTCCATTAACAACTTTAGCTTAACCCCCTCAGACTGGAAAAGTCTATGTAAAGCAACATTAAGCGGGGGGCAATTCTTGGTTTGGCGATCGCAATTCCAAGAACTTTGTACAGAAACGGCTAAAAGAAACGCGGCTGCAGGGTTTGGAAACTATAATATAGACATGCTCACAGGAGAAGGGCAATTTGCAGACTTATAGGCTCAAACAGATTATGACCCAGATGTATATGCTCAGATAAACACAGTTGCCTTAGAGGCATGGAAAACTGTACAAGGACCTGGGGATCTACAAGGTAGCTTGTCAAAAGTGATTCAAGGACCTAATGAGCCATATGCTGATTTTGCTGATCGACTTTTGAGAACTGCAAGTAGTGTGTTTGCAGATGTTGATCAAGCTATGCCATTAGTTGTTCAATTAGCTTATGAAAATGCTAATAAATGCTGCCAAGCAGCCATCAGGCCATGGAGAACTAAAAAGGATCTTTCCGAATATATACAACTATGTAAAGATATAAATGACGCCTTTGTCACAGGAAATGTGATTGCAGCCTCAATGAGAGGTGCTTCCCCTCGAAATATCACAAAGGATAAACGTAGACATTATAATCAATCAGGATATTCCAGGCAAAATTATCATAATCAATCAGGCTATTCTAGGCAAAATCCCAAAAGAGAAATAAGACCAAGCTCATACCGTGCCCCAGGCCGCTGCCCCAGGTGTAAAAAGGGAAATCATTGGGCCAATAAATGCCATTCAAAATTTGACATCCATGGAAATCCTTTGTTCAGGAATTCAAAAAACGGGGCACGGGGCCCAATACCCCGGGGCCCACAAATGTACGGGGCATTGCAGAAGGAGTATCCTCAAGCATCCACTCAGATGCTTCCCCGACACAATCCCTACTACCCATCCACTCCCTCGCCAGAGGAACAAGAGGAAATGCAGGATTAGACCTCTGTTCCACCGCCCGAATAGTGTTAACACCTGAAATGGGGGTTCAACTGATTCCCACAGGAGTCAGGGGACCTCTTCCCTCAGGGACTGTAGGACTTATTATCGGGCGTAGTCCTAAAAGCTTATTAGGTTTGCAAGTGACCCCAGGTGTAATAAACTCAGACTACAAAGGGGAAATAAAAATAATGCTTAGCTCACCCCAAAGTATAACTTCTGTTAATCAAGGAGATAGAATTGCTCAGTTGCTTCTCCTTCCCAATTTACATAATTCATTTAAAATGGGTATGCCTCAAGAAGGGAACAATAGAGGATTTTGTTCCACTGACTCAAGACCCATGGCTTGCTGGGTTCGAGACTGTTCAAGGAGGCCTATGTGTAAAATAAAAATCCAAGGAGTAGAAATGGAGGGATTAATAGATACTGGAGCTGACTCTTCCATTATTAATTTACGCCAATGGCCCAAGCACTGGCCTTTGCAAAAAGCTTCAATCAGTTTAAGAGGCTTGGGCTATAATAACCTCCCAGATAAAAGTGCGGTAATTTTAAAATGGGAGGATGATGAAGGCCATAAAGGAACGTTTCAGCCTTATGTTTTACCTAATCTACTGGTTACTTTATGGGGAAGAGATATTTTGCAACAAATGGGAGTACACCTTGCAACCAAGCCTGCAGGTGCTAAATGTGAAAACCTACAGGGTAATCTTAACCATAAAAGAAATCATTATCAAAAAGTACAGAGTAATCTTAACCCTAAAAGTAATCATTATCATAAAGGAAAAAGATATTTTTTTTCGGGGCCACTGAGAAAATAATTTTGAAAATACCATGGCTTTCTGATAAGCCAGTGTGGGTCCCTCAGTGGCCCCTATCTAAAGAGAAATTACAAGCGGCCCACCTACTAGTTCAGGAACAATTAGAAGCAGGACATATAGAACCTTCCACCTCTCCCTGGAATTCCCCCATATTTGTGATCAAGAAAAAGTCAGGAAAATGGCGATTGTTACATGATCTTAGACAAAGACAAATTAATAAAACCATGCAAGTTATGGGCCCTACTCAACCTGGACTTCCTAGTCCCGTAGCTATTCCAAAAAATTTCCATCTTATTACTCTTGATATAAAGGATTGCTTCTTTTCTATTCCCCTACATCCTCTGGATGCCCCCAGGTTTGGTTTTTCAGTTCCTTCTATTAACAATAATGGCCCTGATCAGAGATATCAATGGAAGGTTTTACCACAGGGAATGGCTAATAGCCCCACCATATGCCAAATATATGTGGACAAGGCTATCCAACCCATTAAAAATAAATATCCAAACCTCATGTGTCTACATTACATGGATGATATTTTATTGGCCCACCCTAATCAAAAAATCTTATTTAATATATTCAGTGACGTGGTAGAAAATTTTAAAAAATATGGATTATATATAGCAGAAGAAAAAGTTCAAACCAGATCTCCCATATTATATTTAGGATTTAAAATCATGGATACTTTTGTTAGACCCCCCCAAAATTTTAATAAATAAAGAACATTTGACCATCCTCAATGATTTCCAAAAACTACTGGGAGACATTAATTGGCTTCGCCCTACACTAAATCTCACTACTGGCCAACTAAAACCTTTATTTGACATCCTTCGTGGAGACCCTGATCCATCTTCACGGCGAACATTGACTCCTGATGCTAGGAAAGCTTTAAAGTTAGTAGAAAAAGCCATCGAAGGAGCTCATTGTGATAGATTTGATTTAACTCAACCGCTGATGTTGATTATTATTTCTTCACAATATACACCCACAGGAGTATTTTGGCAACAAGGGCCTTTATTATGGATACATTTGCCCATCTCTCCTAAAAGTGTAATTGAATCTTATACCTCCATGGTGGCTAAACTTATTCTTCAAGGACTTAAGACTTCTACTAAAATATTTGGCATTCACCCTGCTACTATTATTACTCCCTATTCATCATCACAGATTGAATATTTATGCTTCAATGATAATGATTGGGCTATAGCTAAATGCTCTACTTCTGCAAATTTTGATAATCATCTTCCTAAGTCTCCTATATTATCTTTTTGTATTAATCATCCTATTATATTTCCACAGGTAATAAAAAATCAACCTATTCCTAAGGCATTTAATGTATTTACAGATGGGTCCTCAAATGGTACTGCTACAGTAGTCACTAAAAAAGAAAATATGACTTACATAACTGCACACAAATCAGCTCAACTAGTGGAATTGGAAGCTGTGGTAAGAGCTCTGGAAAATTTTAGGGACCAGCCAGTAAACATTTTTTCAGATAGCCACTATATTGTACAAGCCGTCCCAAAATTAGAGTTAGCAGGACCAATAGCACCTCATACTCCAGCCTTTAAATTGTTTTATCAAATACAAAAACTTTTGTGGGCAAGAAAAGAACCTCTATTCGTAGGCCATATTAGAGCACATACTAATTTGCCTGGTCCCCTCCATGAAGGTAATCAAAAGGCTGATGAACTTACAAAAACAATATTTATACTTTCAGTGCTACAACAAGCTACTTTATTTCACTCCCAGTTTCATGTCAACAGCACCACCTTGCAACGTAGGTTTAAAATCACAAAGGAGCAAGCCAGAACAATTGTAAAAGATTGTAAATCTTGTATGACACATTTGCCCAATCCTCATTTTGGTGTTAACCTTAGAGGATTAATGCCCAATCATTTGTGGCAGATGGATGTTACTCATGAGCCAAGTTTTGGAAAATTGCGATTTATTCATGTGACCATAGGTACATGCTCAGGCATGATTTTTTGCTTCCTTACATTCTGGAGAAAAAGTTAAAGATGTTACATCTCATTGTTTGCAAGCTTTTGCTGCATTGGGCATCCCCAAAATGCTTAAAACAGATAATGGCCCCGCATATACGTCCTCATCTTTCAAACAGTTTTGCGCAAAATTCAATATATCCCATAAAACAGGCATCCCATACAATCCTCAGGGTCAGGGCATTATTGAAAGAGCAAACCGCACACTGAAAATTATGTTATTAAAACAAAAAGAAGGAAATTGGGAAAGTCCTAAGGACAGATTGGCAGTTGCCCTGTTTACCTTAAATTTTTTAACTTTAGACTCTAATGGTTATTCTGCTGGAGACAGACATTGGAATCCACACCAACAACATAAACCTTTGGTTTACTGGAAGGATGTTCTTTCAGGTACATGGAAGGTCCAGATCCAGTATTAATTTGGGGAAGAGGATCTGTTTGTGTTTTTCCAAAACACAAATCCTCTCCAATATGGATACCATCTAGATTAATAAAGCAGGTACCACATCAAAATGATCAAGATGAAGTTGTTGAAGAGTCAAGATTAATAAAAAAGGTACAAAATCAAGAGGACCAAGATGAAGGTATAGAATGATTCCCTCAAAAGAGTCTTTCAAAATATTTCACAATTTAAGTGTCATTCTTCCCGGCCGGGACGAGGAGATCTCTCTTTAGTGTGCACACAATTGTATTTTTTTTTCTTTTTATACATGTCTTTATGTCTGTACATTTGTCTACATTTCATGTTAATGTGACGTCACAAATATATGTTTGTATGTTTGTGCGTCTGTCCAGTGTGACGTCACAAATAACAAAGCGCTTATGAAAAAAAAATATATATATATATGGATCCAAATAACTTTAATTCATTTTAGGTTAAGAGTATTCAATTAAGAGTAAATAATTTTATAAATGAAGGTACTTTCAATTTTGATTTATAGGTGTCCCTGGGACTTCTCTTTAGCAAACAATATGACTAGTGCTATATAACCTGATATTTTAGTGTTTTGACATAAGATTGTTTATTTGTTATTAACTTCATTTGTTTAATAGCTCATTAATTTCAATTATCTCAACAGGTAAAAGATTGCTCTGTATACAGAGACTCAAGGGTTCCAGCTAACAAATTATTTCTCCAAAGTGCCTTTACCTTTTCTTTAATCTATCTTTAATGCAGTAATTACCCTCAGTCTTTCTTTGTTTTGTTCTAAATATGATATTTTTCCAACTTATGTTTGTAGAAGCTCAACCAGCGATGTGTGAACAAAAATCAACTTTAATTTTCTAATCTAATTATTCTATTTTGTAGTTTGACAACTCGCCTCTTGACTCAGTGCTGCAATAGCACTGCCTTTCCTTTAATAATTGATGCTTGAGTTTCTAGGTAGCGGGCCCTGAAGATTTGCCGGTGGCATTGTCTAGACATAAAAAAGACGTCTGCTGCTACAGCTGCAGGGATCGCGGTCGCCACAAGCATCCCTGCTGCTCAAGCATCAAACAACCTCACCAACAGTGTGGCCTTTGCTCTACATGCATGGGGCCTCCTACATCAACGTGTTATAACAAATGGACATTTTGATCTTTCATTGTTTGGGACTTTACGGGACAATGCCTTGCGGGTATTTGTCTAGAGAATTCAGTGTGTTACTTGATGCAACTTAGGGCAGCTGAATTGTTTAAACAATTTGATATGCTATGCAATTTGGCTCATCACCAAAAGGCTTGTCGCCTTAAAGCCGCAGCATCTCCTCACAATTGGACGGCTGTTAGTCATCATACACAGTCGATCCTAAAGGGCTCCACTGGATGGCTGGTTAGCCAATGACGGGTAAGATCCCCAGAGGGGGCCAACCTAAGACAGGCACAGTCGCACAGGACAGTCTCATGTGGCCGACATATCAACCTAAGACAGGAGTCAAGGGCACAGCCTTGATTATACGATGACGGGTAAGAATGTTGGTTGCACATAGACGTCCTAGAGCACCCCCTCTTTTAAAACAAAAGGGGGGAAATGCAGGAGCCCTGTTTGGGGAGATGGCTTAAATTGTGGTTGACTATGGGCCACGGAGATTTGGGCATTGTCGCCTTCCGTAGTCTCACGGGACTTGGCCCGGGATCTCGAGTGACTTGGCCGAGATTGCTGATCGGGTCAGCGCCATTTTTGGTGGTGTGTGTGGCGCGTGTTAGTCGTTGTTAGAGCCAGAGAGAAAAGTTATCAGAATAAAAAGCTGTTTGTCTCCAGTTTGCCTCTGAACTTCTTCCCGCGGCTTCGTTGCTCCAAGCGGCCATCGCTTCAGGCAGCAACACTAAAGTACACTTAGATTTCTATATGTGCAATTCATAGCAAAACCACCAAAAGGAAAGTGTATGTCTCCAGTGAGAAGCAAAAGCAGCCATTCATGTAAACAAGTTATTCAATTTATATAGGAGAGCACCGCCTGTATTTTATGAACACCTCTACAGTGTGACTCCCACTAAGTACTATGGCAAATTGTGAAGAATAATCATCCACAAAAGCAAAACAATGTATTTGTAAAGACAGGGAAAAGCAAATAAGCCAGTGGTAGGTGTTTAATCTGACTGAAAGCCCACAAAGAGAAAATATGACAGCAACATCTCAGAACTTCTAGACATAGAATCTGAAGATAAAAAAGAGGAACTTTTGGGCTTATGTCTCTAGTTGCTAATTAAGAGGTTCACAAATGAAATATTATCCAGAGGCTGGTTTGTCTCTATTTAGGAAAACCAAATACTCTTTTCTATTCCATTTTTATTAGGCCTCTGCTATTAACAAGTTAGCTGCTTATTTCCCTCCTATTCTGTGTAGAAGTTAAAAAAAAAATCTGTTCTGTCAACTTCATGAGATGACAGCAGGCTAGCAAAAGGAGGTACTACAAACTTAACTCCAAGTGTGCTAAAAGCATATAACTCTTGTTGGCTCCATTTGTTAAATCACCTTCTGTACTATCTTTATGGTCTTTATAACCTTAGAACTCCAGTTCTTTATTTTCCAGACCAATATATGAGAACCATCTATGGTTTAAATATAACCATCAACTTTTCCCAACTCCTACCACATAAATGCCTTGAAAAAAAAATTCTGTGTAGCTTGACTTGGAACTTGGGCTATGGAAGTGAATTGGGTTTTAGAGATGCTAATGTGTATGCTATGTAATATGATCACTGTATGCTTCTGTAGTGTGTGCAAAGAGGTGAAGTTCTATTATTTCTTTGGGGAATGGTGGTTTAACAGCAAAGAGAAGGCTGTTTTAGAGAAACCAGAAGACTTAAGAAAGCAAGAGGAATTTTTAGACAAGGAGATACTGAGTAAGAAAGTAGAGAAAAGTCTCCATTAGACATTTGTCTGGGGATATGTGCCAGGAAAGAAAGATAAGCGCAGAAAGAGCATTGTTACTGAGATAGAATCCTGAGACACTATCAAGTCAGGTTTCAGACAATTGTGAAAAGAATAGTTTTCACTTAGGAACTAGGATTAGACCTATTTCTCTGCAAGTAAAGAAATTGTTCTTTTTTGAATAAATAAGAGAACTGAAAGATTTAGTTTTAATACTAAAGAAGGAATCTATTTTGATTAGCAAGGAAGGTAGATCTACCTAAAATTAAGGCCGAATAGATAGAACAGGAAGTGAACAATAAGTTTGTATTTGTAATTAATTAATTTCCTATAAAGCTTTCTGACCACAAGATCTCCTCACACTATAGTGAGGTCACTTTTACATTCTAGTTGATTAACCAGACTACAGTGAGAGAAGTTGCCTAGAAGGAGCTGAGTATAAAGTTATAAACCTCAGGTATACTTTTTAAAGGGGATTCATTCTCTAGTCTTTGGAGAAATAGTTATATCAACCATCAAATCACCTGAACACCCTTCTGAAGCTCTCCTTCCCTGATCCAAATCTTTGACATGTACTAAAAGTTATATTTTGGGAGTAGAATGTGATTCTTGAGTCCATAAAACTGTTTAAAGGTGATGGAAGCACATATTCTGATTTTGCCCTAGTTTGCCATTTTCTCCCCACATTTCAGGGGCTGGCATCATAGCAAGGTTACCAAACTTTTTGGAAGATATCCTCATGCAGGTGGGAGATAAGGTAATCACATAAAATTCATTCCCCCATCAGAGAATTCTGAAAAGGGTCTCTGTTCAAATAGTGGTCTTGGGTCTGTGCAATCCCTGCCCCCTCCTTTGAATGGGAAGGAAAGCAGTTTTCAGCTCTTCTCATCCAGCATCTTAGAAAATAACTTGGAAAAGTGGGACTTTATGAAGGGGTAATAGACGTAGAGCCCAGAGATGACTACACATTGAACAATGCCAGGAAATGAGCAAAGCAATGAGAGAGTAGAGGTGTCTTCAAAGATTCTAGCCATAAAATAGCAGTGTCCCAGGGCTAGAGAACAGAGAAGCAACAGTGCCCATAAAAGAAACAGTAGCCCACAAAAGAAAGGGCATTTCTCTATGCTTAGTTTCTGCTTTAGGAAAAGTATTTTGAAGATGAATTCAGAAATTGCTTCAAGGGCCAGAAATTCCAGAGAGGGATGATAAATAGCAAGGGGTCTTACCTTCTAAAGTATAATTGGAAGATGATCATGAAAGTCATTGTGGTGAAAAACTCCCAAAATCTAGACTTGGGCTGGGGGTGTCTTAGTCTACGGGCTCCAGTGATCAAGGAGTAACTCTACAATGAAGAATGCTGGTTGCCCAGAATCCAAGTCAACCATGCCTTAAAGAGCAGCTTTCATATGAGTCAAAGCTCACGGGCTGGGCATGGTAGCACATGCCTATAATCCCAGAGACTCAGCTGGCTGAGATAGCAGGACCACAAGTTCAAGGCCCATAGGGACAATTTAGTGGGACCCTGTCTCAAATAAAAATAAAAATGGATGCAGGTATAATTCAGTGGCAGAGCACCCATGGGTTCCCTAAATAAATAAATAAATAAATAAATAAATAAATAAATAGTCTCATAGTCCCATCTTCAGAATGTTTCTCCTTGGGCCATTGTAGCTTCCCAGGTACTATGTCCTGATGGAGGCAAAAGGGAGACACCTTGGATCCTTGAGCTTTAGGCCAAGGGAAGACTCAGGACAAGAATTTAGCCCCAACTAACAAGAGCAAGGAGACTATACACCTAAAACAGCATCAAAGAGAGAATGAAAGATCAGGGAACTCATAAGTCATAAGGAAGAGTCACCTTGCCCAGCCAGGGAATTAGCATAGAACATTGTGAATAAGACTTATAGAAAAGGATGAGTTGCTTTTGACAGTGGCTTTTTCTCAGGAACAGAACAAAGCACAGGAGGTCCAAAGTCTATATCAACTTCTGCACAGAGCCCAGGCCAAGTTGAAACCAGAACCTCATAGGCAGTAGGAATAGATATTACATAGGTATTTATGCTTGTCATTGGCCCAATCCTAGAGAAAATCCTGGAGCTTACGTGTGGACTTCTTGCATGAGACATTAATCAGTGCAAGAAAGAACTCCAGGCACATAGGCAGAGTCTCTGATCAAAGTGACAAGTGTCACATCAGTCAGGTTCTGAGAGCCAGAGTTGTCTGATACCAGGAAGAATTGTCAGAAACCAGGGTATTCAGGGAGAAATTTGCTTCCCTGGAAAATAATTTCTGTGAAAGAAAATGTTCATTCCTTGTGAGAAAAATTTCTTAGTTTTCAAATCCACATACCCTCTGAAGGGAATGGTCTCTGTTTCTCTTAAATAAGGAAATTTTTTCCAAATATATTGTTTTCATCTAAGTGGAGAAGAAAAAAAAACAAAAACTACCTGAGAAGTCTGCAATTTGAGAGTTGTCCTAAGACCATTTTATTTTTCTGTCTAGATAGAGGACAAATATTGGTATAAGAACAACATTGGCGGGGCTGGGATTGTGGCTCAGCGGTAGATCGCTCGCCTAGCACGTGCGCGGCCCGGGTTTGATCCTCAGCACCACGTACAAATAAACCCATTGTGTACAACTAAAGCAAATACATAAATTAAAAAAAAAAAAGAACAACATTGGTATACTTCATGGTAATCAAGTCATGTATATTTTAGAAAATCATTGTCCAAAACATGACAATATCTTCCCTTTGCCACAATAAAATAATTTTATCAGAAATAGGGCCAGCCTATCAAGAAATACAGTAGAACCTTATATTCCCAGAAATTATAAATTAGGATATTTTCTTTTCTTTTTTTTTTTTTTTTTTTTTTGTGCTACAACACTGTTCTGAGTATTTTATTTTCTTTTAAACACTTTCAGTGATAAGGCAAGGTAAATATTATTTACTCTGTCTTAAAATGAGGACATTGAACTACTGAGTAGTTACATACCTGCCCTAAATCAGTGAGCTGTCACATGACAAAGCCAAGATTAGAACCCAGGTACAGAGGAGAAATCAAAATTGTCCTTGTATTAGACCTGTGGGACATGAACCTCGTCTTTGCTTGGATTTGAGTTGGTTCTTCCCTTGGATATAGAGCCCTGACCTACTTTTTCTGCTGTTGAGGGCTTTTTCCATTTTCAGTCTCAATTCCTTTTTTTTTTTTTTATATTTATTTATTTACTTTAGTTGTACACAATGCAATGCATTTATGTTTACGTGGTGCTGAGGATCGAACCTGGGCCACGCGTGTGCGAGGCAAGCGCTCTGTCGCTGAGCCACATCCCCAGCCCCTTCAGTCTCAATTCTTATTGGTCTCAAAATTCTCCCTGCTCCTAAATGAGAACAGTCAGTGGGCCCTGCAGATGGGGCCCCACCAGTCCTGAAGGAGAAAAAGGTTTCTGGGTACCAGTGTAGTTTTCCTTTTATTATTATTTGTTCTTTTTATATATATATGACAGTAGAGTATATCTTGATATATTATACATACATGGAGTATAACTTATTCTAATTAGAATCCCATTCTTGTGGTTGTACATGATGTGGAGTTTCACTGGTCATGTGTTCATATCCGATTCATTATACTATCTTTCCTATTCCAATCTCCCCTCCCTTCCCTTCATTCCCCTCTGGCTAACCCAATGAACTTCTATTCTTCCCTCTCCCCCACTTAATTGTGTATTAGCATCCACATATCAAAGAGAACATTTGGCCTTTGGTTTTTTGGGATGGCTTATTTCAGTGAACATGATAGTCTCCAGTACCATCCATTTACCAACAAATGTCATAATTTCATTTTTATTTATGGCTGAGTAATATTCCACTGTGTGTATATAACACATTTTCTTTATCCATTCATCTCTTAAAGGGCACCTATATTGGTTCCATAGCTTAGCTGTTGTGAATTGAGCTGCAATAAACATTGATGAGGTTGCGTCACTGTAGTATGCTGATTTCAAGTCCTTTGGATATATACAGAGGAATGAGATAACTGGGTCAAATGGTGGTTCCATTTCAGGTTTTCTGAGGAATCTACATACTGCTTTCCAGGGTATTGGTACCAATTTGCAGTCCTACCAGCAATGTATGAGTGAATCTTTTCCCCACATTCTCACCAACATTTATTGTTACTTGCAATCTTGATAATTGCCATTCTGACTAGAGTGAGATGGAAACTCCATGTAGTTTTTTTTTTTTTATATTTATTTATTTGCTTTAGTCGTACACAATGCGTTTATTTGTACATGGTGCTGAGGATCGAACCCGGGCCACGCACGTGCTAGGCAAGCGCTCTACCACTGAGCCACAATCCCAGCCCTCCATGTAGTTTTAATCTGCATTTCTCTAATTGCTAAAATAGTTGAGTTTTTAAAAATATATTTGTTGACCAGTTGTATTTCTTCTTCTGTGAAGTGCCTGTTCAGTTCCTTTGCCCATTTATTGATTGGGTTATTTTGGGTTTTTTTGTTGTTGTTTGTTTGTCTGTTTGGTGCTGTTTTTTGAGTTCTTTGTATATCCTAGAGATTAATGCTCTATCTGAGGTGCAGGTGGCAAAGATTTTCTCCCATTCTATAGACTCTCTCATCATATTCTTAATTATTTCTTCTGCTGTGAAGAAGCTTTTTAGATTGATACCATCTCATTGGGGTTTTTTTTTGGGGGGGGGGGTGCGGGGAGGGTATTGGGAACTAACTCAGGGGTACTACTCAACCACTGAGCCACATCCCCAGCCCTATTTTGTATTTTAGAGACAGGGTCTCACTGAGTCACTTAGTGCCTTGCCCTTGCTGAGGCTGAGTATGTACTCCCAATCCTCCTGCCTCAGCCTCCGGAGCCACTGGGATTACAGACATGCGCCACTGCACCTGGTATAAGAGCCCTAATAAGGAGATAGCTAAGATGGCAGCTAGCTGAGAGCCATAAGAGGTGTTTCAGTATTTTCACCTGATATTCATGCATGTATCTAAGAATCTTTCTATGCCTGTGAAAACTATGTGACGCACCTGTTAGTTTGAGCTGTTGACACGTGTATACTTGTTAAGGCAAAAAGTATTTAACTGGATGAGGTTGGTTAGAGGGGGTGGTTGGAGTTGGAGAAGTTGTTGGAGCTGCAGAGAGAAGTTAGAAGAAGCAAGAATAAAGAGCCTATTCATTTTCCAGTCTGCTTCCGAATTCTTTGCCACGGTATCGTTGCTGCAGGCAGCGACAGCTGCAGGTGGCAACAACCTGGCCCTTTTATTGATTCTTGATTTTACTTCTCATGCTTTAGGAGTTAACAATGTTGAGGAAGTCAGTTCCTATGCTGACAAGATGGACAGTTAGGCCTACACTTTCTTCTAGTAGGCGTAGATTCTCTGGTCTAATGCCTAGGTCCTTCATCCAATTTGAGTTGAGTGTTATGCAGGGTGAGAGACGGGTTAAATTTCATTCTACTACATATGGATTTCCAGGTTTCCCAGTATCATTTGTTGAAGAGGCTATCTTTTCTCCAACGTATGTTTATGGCACCTTTGTCTAGTATGAGATAACTATATTTATGTGGGTTTGTCTCTGGGTTTTCCATTCTGCTCCATTGGTCTTTTTAACTGTTTTTGTGTCAATTCCATGCGGTTTTTGTTATTTTGGCTCTGTAGTGTAATTTAAGGTCTGGTATTGTGATGCCTCCTGCATTATATCTCTCAATAAAGATTGCTTTGACTATTCTGGGCCTCTTGTTTTTCCAAATGAATTTTATGACTGCTTTTCCTATTTCTATGAAGAATGTCATTGGAATTTTTAAAAAATATCTATTTAGTTGTAGATGAACAAACAGTATCTTTATTTATTTTTATGTGGTGCTGAAGATTGAACCCAGTGCCTCACACGTGTGAGGCAAGTGCTTTACCATTGAGCTACAGCCCCAGCCCCAGGAATTTTTTTAATATTTATTTATTTGCTTTAGTTGTATACAATGCACTTATTTTTATGTGGTGCTGAGGATCAAACCCAGGCAGTGCACATGCTAGGCGAGCGCTCTACAGCTGAGCCACAACCCCAGCCCCAAATGTCATTGGAATTTTAATAGGAATTATATTAAATCTGTATAGCATTTTTAGTAGTATGGCCATTTCGACAATATTAATTTTGCCTATCCAAGAACATGGGAGATCTTTCCATTTTCTAAGGTCTTCTTCAATTTTTTTTTTTAGTGTTCTGTGGTTTTCATTGAGGAAGTCTTTCACCTCTTTTGTTAGATTGATTCCCAAGTACTTTTTTTCTTTTTAAGGCTATTGTGAATGGAATAGTTTTCCTAATTTCTCTTTCAGCTGATTCAAATCATTGTTGTATGGGAACACAATTGATTTATGGATGTTAATTTTATATCCTGCTCTTTTGATGAATTTATTTATGAATTCTATAAGTTTTCTGGTGGCATTTTTTTTTGGGGGGGAGGATTCTCCTAAATATAGAATCATGTTGTTGTGTTGTCAGCAAGTAGGGATAGTTAGAGCTCTTCTTTTCCTATTTGTATCTCTTTAATTTCTTTTACCCAATTGCTCTGGCTAGGGTTTCAAGGACTATGTTGAAGGGATCATATTTTCTACAAAGACCTCAGATCAATGTTATTACCTAACGTGAATTTATCCAAGGAAGGCAGTTAGAAGATACAAAGTAAAAATTGCCCTACTATTATAGTTAATTTCTTAATTCCATTAAAATTTAAGAAAACAAAAATGTCCACTTTTAAAAACCCAAACTATAAGTCCAATTTAAGCAGAAATTAGACTAAACAGACAGAATAATATTCACTTCAACTAAAAAGTCTCTATTATTATTTTGTGCCAGGGATTGAACCCCAAAGTGCTAAAACTATATGAGTCACATCCCCAGCCCCCCCCCCCCCTTTTTTTTAAATTTTGAGACAGGGTTTTGCTAAGTTGCTTAGAGACTTGCTAAATTGCTGAGGCTGGCCTCAAACTTGCAATCCTCCTGCCTCAGCTCTTAAGTCACTGGGATTATAGGCATGTACCACCATGCCCAGCCAAACGTCTTTATTTTCAAATTTCTGAAGCAATGTCATTTCTTCCCTAATCCTCAAAGAACTATAAACTGAAAAATAAAAATAAAAGCAAAAAGTAGATAAATTTTTAAAAATTTAAAAACAAAAACAACTACAAATAGAGACAAATAGTCTCAGTTCCTCTTGTGTTTTGAAGCTCTATGAAACAGTGTTACATTTTGATAAAAAGTCACTGTGGTTAAAGCTCATAAAAGTTCCCTCTAGGGACTATTCATAATTTATATCTTAATCAAGAAGTACAACTCAGTATAGCTAGATTCCAAAACACCATCCAATCAAATGAAGGATGCTACTTTTTTTTTTTGTACTGGGGATTGAACTAAATTGCAGAGGCTGGCCTTGATCTTGCAATCCTTCTGCCTCAGTCTCCTGGCTCACTGGGATGACAGGCATACACCACCATGCCTGGCAAAGAAAGCTACCTTTTAATATTCTTGTTGAAATAGTTTTTCAGATTTTCTGTGTATGTGAATGTGTTTTAGCAGGAGAGAAAATGAATGATGAATTCCCTTAGCTAGTTACTTCCCACTTCTAAATCTCTAATAGATCAGGTTTTGAGAAGAAGCAAAGAAGTATTGCTTCCAGGGCTACAAATTATTAAGGAAGTTAGTACCTCCTTTGAGACTTTGATCATTTTGGTCACTTGGGAAGAACATATGGTTATATTCTCTGTCCACTTGACCAGCAGGCAGCCAGAACATAAACAGGTAAAACACCATATTTGTGTTATCCCTCCAAGACCCCTGGCAATATTCCACAGCCTTGGAAAATTCCCTCATGTTGTACAACACAACAAAAGTCTACTCAAATGAGTGCTTTTTCCAAACTGCAAACTGTGACCCATTAATGGTTTGTAGAATCAATTAAGTGGTTTGCAGCAACATAGGGTTTTGTTTTGTGCTGGGGGTTGAACCCAGAGCATCAAATATGTGCTCTACCACTGAGTATCCCCCGCCTCAGTATCCCCCTTTCTTAAACCTAATAGAATAGAAAACATCAGAGTACACCACATGCAGAAAAGAAGGAGAATTGTTTTATGAAATTGTGCTATGGGTGTGTATGTGTACATGAATGAGCACCTACACACACATACCAGATCATAATGTCAAATGCATTTTTTAAATATGAATCTCAATCATAAGAGTTGGACTACAGGTGTACCTCTAGACTACAGGTCTCATGAAGAAAAAGATTAAGTCTATCTAATTCACTCATTACTGTTGACCCACTAACTGTGTGCAATGCCAGGCATTTAAAATACGCACTCAATAAATATATGTTGGCTGAGCATTCAGTATGCATTCTTTTTTTTAATATTTATTTATTTGCTTTAGTTGTACACAATGCGTTTGTTTTTACATGGTGCTGAGGATTGAACCTGGGCCGTGCACGTGCTAGGCGAGCACTCTACCACTGAGCCACAATCCCAGCCCCAGTATGCATTCTTATATTTACAGCTTATTAATCATATTGTTATTGAGTTCAAGTAATTAGGAAATATTCTTTATGAGGGCACTAAATTATTTTATTAGTAAGTTTAACATTTTGTCTCTTACTAGCCCTTTAATTGATGTGCTAAACAAATGATAGATCCTAGCAGGAAATAAGAAATAAAGGCCTTGAGAATTTAAACCAAATAATCACTCCCAAAATATATTAGGCCATCATGGGGCTTATTACTACAGTGATCTTACTACTGTACATAATCTGTCATGCACAGACTTGTACAGTGGGAAAAGCACAAAATTTAAAGGGGGCAATTTATAGCTAAATGACCTTAGACAATCTTTTTAACTCTCTGAGCCTAGTTTTCTCAACTGGGAGGACCAAGTGTGATAACTATAAAAGGGTTAAAAAAGCAATAAATGCAACTTCCAGAATATAAGGGAAAATCTTTGTGACATTTGGTTATGCAAAGATTTTTTAAACAAAACACAAAAAGAGAACTGTTATGATTTTGATGTGGTGTCCCCCAAAAGCTCACATGTGAGACAATGCCAGAAGGTTTGGAGGAGATAACTGGGTTACAGACTTAACCTAATCAGTGAATTAACCCCCTGGTGAGATTAACTGAGTGGTAACTGGAGGCAGGGTGGGTATGGCTGGAGGAAGTGGTTCAATGGGGATGGGGCCATGAAATATATATTTTGTATCTGTTGAGTGGAGTCTCTCTCTACTTCCTGATCACCATGTGAGCTGCTTCCGTCTACCACACTCTTCCACCATGATAGTCTGCCTCACCTCAGCCCTGAGGAATGGAGCCAGGCTTCTATGCACTAAGACCTCTGAAACCATGGGACCTCAAGTAAACCTTTTTCTCCTCCACAATTGTTCTGGTTGGGTCCTTTAGTCACAGCAGCAAAAAAGCTGACTAGAACAAGAACAAATCATAATAAAAGAAAAAAATTATAAAACAGATTTCAAAAAATATTTTTTACATATTTTTACTTGTAGACAGACACAATACCTTTATTTAACTTATTTATATGTGGTGCTGCGAATCGAACCCAGTGCCTCACATATGCTAGTCAAGCGCTCTACCACTGAGCCACAACCCCAACCCAAAAGTCTTAAAATTTTTGAAATCTGAGCTGGGGTTGTGGCTCAGTGGTAGAGCACTTGCCTAGCATGTGTGAGGCACTGGGTTTGATCCTCAGCACCTCATGTAAATAAATAAATAAAATAAAGGTCCACCAACAACTAACAAAAATATAAAAAAAAATTAAGACTTTTATTCTTTGAAAGACACTTAAGAATGCAAAAAGTAGGCTGGGATTGTAGCTCATTGGTAGGGCGCTTACCTAGCATGTATGAGGCACTGGGTTCAATCCTCAGCACCACATAAAAATAAATAAATAAAATAAAGATATTATGTCCATCTACAACTAAAGATATTTTTTTTATTATTTATTTACTTATTCATCATGCACAAGTATAGTATCTTTTTACATACAACTGCTTGTATACAAAGTATATAAGTACCATTCAGACCTTCAATCATGCATTTAGGATAATGATATCCATAAAGATATTTTTTAAAAATGCAAAAAGTAGCCACACGTGGTAGTACACACCTATGATCTCAGTGACTTGGGAGGCTGAGGTAGGAGGATTACAAGCTAAAGTAGGCCTTTGGCAATTAGGGGGATCCTGTTTCAAAATTAAAAAGCAAAATGAAAATAAAAAGGGGTGGGGATGTAGTTCAGTGGTAGAACATTCTTTGATTCAATCCCTAATACTGCAAAAAAAAACAAAAAGAAAAGAAAAGAAAGCAAAAGGTAAGGTACAGACTGGGGGAAATTTTGTAAAATATATCTGACAAAACACAAGATATATGAAATATAGAATATGTGCAGAATATAAAAATAATCTTTACAATTATTGAAATTAGCATATTGATTTTTAAAAAGGACAAAATATTTGAATGGAACCTTCACCAAGAAAACAAACATTAAATAAATACAAGAAAAGATACTAGCCAAGCATCCCACTTAATGAAGGGAAAATAGACAAATAGAAAGTATAGATCATGATATAACATTAAAGGATAAAAAGAATCCTTTCCGAATTGTTTGCACAGATTATAAGTTTTAATTTGTTCCTTAAAGGCAAGGATAATGCCTGTATGTTATAGGAACTCAATAAATGTTTATGCCCAGTATACTGTAAATGAATTTAAAATCACCATGCTAGCTGGGCATGATGGTACACTGTCCCACTACTCAGGAGACTGAGGCAGAAAGATTGCTTGAGCCCAGGAGTTAGAGGCCAACTTGGTCAACATAACTCTATCTTTTCCAAAAAAAAAAAAAAAAAAAAAAAAAAATCATCATACTATCATTATGCCAATCATTAATTTTTCAAAACTGCATAGCAGTATTTAGGATGGTAAGAAATTAAATAAATGAACTTCCTTAGAATTATAATATCCTTCAACTATCCACAGCAACAAGGAAATAATTTGAAGTGCCATCAAATTCAAAGTAATCATTTATCATTTTTGTTGCCATTTTTACTTCCTTGAAGAAAATTATTTTAGAGTCATCTCATTTAATGAAACAGATCAGAATCTCTTGTCAGCTAACTATGACCTTTATCTCTTTTCAGGTTTCATTTTTAAGATTGAACCTTTGGGGGCTGGGGTTGTGACTCAGTGGTAGAGCGCTCGCCTAGCATGTACACTGCCCGGGTTCGATCCTCAGCACCACGTAAAAATAAACGCATTGTGTACAACTAAAAGCAAATAAATAAATATTTTTTAAAATTTTTTTTAAAAAAAGATTGAACCCTTGGGTCCCACCCTACCTTTATGTCTATTAAAAATAAAACTAGCCAGGCTGGTGGCACATGCCTGTAATCCCAGTAGCTCAAGAGGCAAGTTCAAAGCCAGTCTCAGCAATTTAGCAAGGCCCTGAGCAACTTAGTGAGACCCTGTCTCAAAATACAAAATAAAAAGTGCTGGGGTGTGGCTCAGTGGTAAAGCATCCCTGGGTTCAATCCCCAGTACCAAAAATAAATAAATGAAAAAAAAAAAAACTATATCATCCCTTTGGTTCAGCAATTCTATTTCTAAGAATTTATCATAATAATGTAAAATGACATTTTCCCAGAGTTTTCCATGGCAGATTTATTGTAATAACAACAGCCCAGAGACTAGTTGAATACATTCTGGTACATCTACACAATGGAATCCGATCTAGGAATAAATGAAAACAAGGAAGATTTTCATGTCCTAATAATGCAAATATTTCTAAATCAGACTAAATGAAATGAAAAATAAGGTACAGAATATTCCATACAGCATGCTACCACTAATGTAGAAAAGAAGAGCATGCATACATATGTGCGCGTGCACGCGTATGACTATGCATACAGCACTTCTAGAAAGACACAGAAAACCAACATTTACTATGAAGAAAACTGGATGGCCAGAGGGCAGAGATACCCTTTTATAACTTTTTGACTTTTGAACCTTGTAAATGTATTACCTAAGTAAATTTCAATTTTAAATCAAGCAACAACAAAAGAATTTATTTAGCCTTTCAATAGTAAGCAAGTCCCAGATGTGATTAAACTCTGAAATGTAAGCAAGGATTCTAACTAGTGTCTCAGAGGTATCTATCCAGGCCTGAGTAAGCTCCTTTGGACACCTAGAATGGAATACAGATATCATAACCCAAAGTCCAAATGTGGCATCATTCAAATTCAGCAAATTTTTAATTACTGTGCTTTCATTGTCCACTTGGTAAACAAAAAAAAAAATTTCTCTTAAAATTTATCTTTATTACTTATTGCTTTTATTTCAATATGAAATGAAGAAATAGGCTTTCTTTTAGATGGATAATATAAAAGAGGTCAGACACCTCTAAGATGAAAATGGAATCTTTCAGGGATGAACTCTAATTGTAGACAAATGACATATGACAACATCATATGGGGCCAACTGAAGAAGTACTAAGAGTTTTGAAGTTAAGATTCCCTTAAGTATTTCTAAATTCACATAAGAAGGAAAGAAAGAAAGAAAAATATGGTATTTTAAGAATGAAATTCTGGCTAACATGGTTATGGGGCAAAGTCACAGGATATGTCCAACTTTCTCAGAACAGAGGCCACAGTTTTTTTGTTTTTGTTTTAAATATTTCCAACATCTGTTATTAAAATTAGTTCTGCACAAATGTTTGCAGATGCAGAGCAGCTGGCAATCCTGCCTGCATTTTGCCCACTGGTGGACTGTAAGCAAATCACTGAAGCAGGGTTGTTGAATTTTCTGTTTGTATTCAAGTGTTTTCAGAGAACTGGCAAATGTATGTTCTGAAACACTGGACTCAATGTTAATCTTATAATGAACACTGGTCAGAGCTTGAGATATTCATAGCAAAACTGAAGTTTATATCTAATCTTTTAGGATAGCAAGATCTGAAAACATTTTCTTATAACCATTTGCAGGCAATCCTTCTCATGTTAATGTAGAATAAAGAAACATTGTTCTCTCTAAACTGGTGCTTTTTGATTAAAAAAAATAACATCAGAAAATAAACATGTCCTACTAGTCAAAATTACAAAAAAAAAAAGACAAACAAGATATGATTTTCATCTTTCATACTTAAAAAAATAAGAGAGTAATAAATGTTTCCAAAGCTCTAGGAAAAGAGAGAACTCAAATACCTAATGGCTGAGAATATAAAATAGTAAAATTTTTCTGAAAGAAAATGTAACTTCATATCAAGTTTTAAAAATGCTCATTACCTTGGACGCAGTAGATTTCAGAACTTTAAAGAAATAATCAGAAATGTGTATAAAGATTTATGTATAAAATATTCCCTATAGAACTCTGTGTGTGTGTAGAGAGAAAGAGAGAGAAACCCAAATGTCCAACAGGTGAATACAGTTAAATTTTATAGTATAGTGAAATGAATTACTTAGTAAAACACAGGGAAGACACTTATTTCAACCAGTTACTTTAATAAATGACTGATTTAAAAAAAAAAAAAAAAACACTGATGGAAAATAGCAGTACCTTAGACATCAGGCTTACTCTGGCTTTCAAGTTATAGAAAGATAAAATGATTTCTTTTTTTTTTTTTTTTTTTTTGGTACTGGGGATTGAACTCAGGGGCACTCGACCACTGGGTCACATCCCCAGCCCTTTTTTTGTATTTTATTTAGAGACAGGGTCTCACTGAGTTACTAAGTGCCTTGCCATTGCTGAGGCTGGCTTTGAACTCGCGATCCTCCTGCCTCAGCCTCCCAAAGTGCTGGGATTACAGGCGTGCGCCCCCGCGCCCGGCTAAATGATTTCCTTTTAATTTTGTACATGTTGATTTTAGATTCATTCCAGCTTTAAACCTTGAAAACTGAGAGTTTACAGGGGTAAGTTTTAGTATCTTATAATAGGATTGATGACTATTAGTACTCACTGGCCATGGCATACAGTACAACACTAGCGTGAATTCTTGGTTCACATCCAAGAAACAAGAAAGTAGTAATAATAAAAATTAGTATGTATTCCTATGCCAAGAATTTATATTTAAAAAGAAAAGCCAAAACTTCTTGCTAAAACAGGAGAAGGCAGGAGAGTACATGCTCTTTTAACATGGTAGCATAGAGTATAGAAGGATGGTATCTAGTGGCGGATCAATATTCTTCATAGCCTAAAAAGTATTTTTTTAGCACAATAAGGTAAAAGTGATAGGACTCCAAAACGTTTCAGGTTAGACAGAAGTACTGGGTTTTTGTTGTTGTTTTTGTTGTGCTCTGGACTGAACTTGGAGCCTTGAAAGAAATAAAAATTTAGAAAATTACTTTTGATAAGTTTAGAGTCACAAGGTTAATGAAACAAGAAAAACAAGGCAGCATACAAACAAAAACAAAATATCCATAATTATTTATGGGCTACCTAAAAAGCACCCCCAAAAATGAAATTGGGTAGAATGGCTTTTACTATAACTTTTTAAATTAAAAAAAAAAAAAGCTTTAAAATGAACAACTAGCACAAAAGCATCCAAAGAAACAGGTTGAATGAATGCATGCAGAAATATTTTTTAAAAGCCATATATCCAAAAGAAAAGTTGAACTTTACTTACCAAGGCAAACATCAATCAACTTCTACTTTGGGTATGACATCTGAGCTACATAGAGCAAATTTAAATTAATTGGAGACCCCAATCAAAAGGAAAGTTCCCTTCCCCTTTACATTCTGCTTTTATTTAAATATTTTTTTAGTTGTAAGTGGACATGATACCTTAATTTTATTTATTTATTATTATGTGGCACTGAGGATCAAACCTAGTGCCTCACACATGCTAGGCAAGTGCTCTACCACTGAGCTACAACTCCAGTCCTCTATTCTGCTTTTAAAAGAGCTTATAGACGAGAACAGAAATTGTTATAAGTAACAGAGTGATTAACTGACATAATAAACAAGCTTCTATGGAAAATTCTTGGAGTTCTTATATTTGGTACAGTTTTCTCCACTTTCTACATCTATATTGCCCTAAAGAGAAGAGTTCAAAATAATACCTGGTTTCCAGAAAAGTTAGTAAATATACTAAAGAAAGATATTTTATTAAATGGGAATTTCAAATTAACACATTCAACTAAAAATTTTTATTAGTTGGGTTTATTTATTGTCTTTATGAGCTATGAAAAGAGAACACAGAAATGCAGAGATCTCTTTCAGATAACATTTAACCTGGTCATAAAATTAAATTACTTATAATGTATATAATCTCAAAAAATTAAGAAGTTGGTGTTTTTGCTCTCTCTCTCTCTCTCTCTCTCTCTCTCTCTCACACACACACACACACACACACACACTTCAAGTGATCTCACTAGTCCTAGAATGCTAAATATCAGCTATTCACTGATGACTCCCAAATGTACATCCCTACCACAACCTTCTCCTCTAAGCTCCAGATTCATATATTTGATTGTCTATTTGTCATCTCCACTGGGAATCTATCGTCTGAAGCTACTGTTAAAACCATACTCCTGATTCCAACTTCTACTCCCTCCCCCAACCTGCCCTGACCTAGTATCCTCTATCTCAGGAAACAGTGCAAATACATACCTCAGGTGTGTATCTGCACTCAGTGAGACTTTGACTCCAAAAACATCTGGACATGTCCTTGACTTATTCCTTGCCTTGAACCAACCTCCTATTCAATGTATCAGTATGTCTTACAAATTCTATCTCCAAAATATGTCATAAATCTATCCAATTCTTATCATCTCCATGTATCCTCTCCCACCTAGAATAGCTTTCCCTACTCATCTCCTTGCCTCCACCCTCACCTTCTATGATCTGTTCTCCACATAGCAGCCAAAGCCATCTCCCATGTATAAAATCTTTCAAAGTTTTTCCATAGCTCTTGGTATTGTGGGGGATGGCAGTGGAATATCCAAACTTCCTACAGTGATCTATGTCACATGATCTGGCCCTTTACCTGCTTCTCTAGTTTCCTCATTCAGCCCAAGTACATTATGATCCAGCCACATTGGCTTCCCTTCAGCAACTCAAAACATGCAAAACTCTCTCCCACCTTAGGACCTTTGAACATGTCTTTTGTTTAGAATACTCCTTTCCTGTTTTCTATGTTATGCTTCTATTCATTCTTCAGACCTCACCAAGTACAACTCCTTCAGGGAAGACTTTCCTAACATTCAGTTTAACTACTGCCACCTATTTGTTTCAGTCCCAGAATTATCATGATTTGAAATTATATATTTGTAAATATGTTTAATTATATCTTTACCATTACATATGTAGACTATGCTTCATGAAGATAGGAATTATGTCTACTCTATTTATCATTGCATACTTATTGCCTTGCACAGTGTGTGACACATAGTAAATGCTCAATACATATTTTTAGAATGAATAAATCAATAAGATTTTTGGAAAAAAACAATGGAAATAAACAGAAGATCAAGAAAATCTGGATGGTAAATCTTTCATTCTACCTTTTCTCAGCACTTCTATTTCTTCCACATTTCTATAATAGATATTCCATATTAAACAAGTTATTAGTCATAAATAGTAGTAAAGCATATGCAAAAGAATATGAAATAAGATCTACCTGTATCCTACTAAATATTGTGCTATAATTATAATAAATTAGAAGTGTAATATGAAATTTGAGATCTCAAATTTTTAATTTTCTGAACTATATCAATCATGGATGGGTAGAAAAACAACCTCAAAACAGCACATGAACAATTGAAAAAAGTCTGGATTAAGATTGATTTTTTTCTGGTGTCAATCCTAGGATATCTTAACAAAAACAGCATCTGATGTTCTTCTTTTTCATAATTATACAAGTTATAAGCCAGGCCTGGTGGCATACACCTGTAATCCCAGTAATTTGGGAGGCTGAAGCAGGAGGACCTCAATTTCAAAGCCAGCCTCAGCAATTTAGTGAGGCTCTGAGCAACTTAGTGAGACCCTGTTTCAAAATTAAAAAAAAAAAAAAGAAAAAAAAAGTAGAAAGGGCTGTGAATATAGCTCAATGGTAAAGCATCTCTGGGTTCAACTCATAGGTCTAAAATATGTATATATATACATATATAATATTAACATATAAATATATAATATATACATACACTATATATTAACATAAATATATAAGTATATATTCTATGTAATAATATATAAATTAGTGGCTAAATCTCATGTCTGTACATTTTAGTCTTTTTGTTTGTTTTTAAATATTTATTTATTTGCTTTAGCTGTACACAATGCGTTTATTTGTACGTGGTGCTGAGGATCGAACCCGGGCCTAGCACGTACTAGGCGAGCGCTCTACCGCTGAGCCACAATCCCAGCCCCTGTTTGTTTGTTTTTGTACCAGAGATTGAACAACTGAGGGACACTTGCCCACTGGGCAGCATCCCCAGCCCTATTTTTGTATTTTATTTAGAGACAGGGTCTCACTGAGTTGCTTGGCACCTTGCTTTTGCTGAGGCTGGCTTTGAACTCATAATCCTCCTGGCCACTGGATTACAGGCTTGTGCCACCACCACACTTGGCTATAATAATGTGTCTAGAAGAATGTAGTTTAAAATTTTTTAATGGTGAATGTAGGAGCCCTGTTTGGGGAGATGGCTTGAATTGCGGTTGACTATGAGCCGTGGAGATTTGGGCATTGTCGCCTTCCATAGTCTCACGGGACTTGGTCCGGGATCTCGAGTGACTTGGCCGAGCTTGCTGATCGGGTCAGTGCCATTTTGGTGGTGTGTGCGGCGCGTGTTAGTCGTTGTTAGAGCCAGAGAGAAAAGTTATCAGAATAAAAAGCTGTTTGTCTCCAGTTTGCCTCTAAACTTCTTCCCGCGGCTTCCTTGCTCCAAGCGGCCATCGCTTCAGGCAACAACAGGTGAAAAGTGTAAAAAATAAAATATGACCACATTTTCCAAACAGAAAATTGAATGTATATTGACAAATATTTTGAATAAAAATATTAAAAATCCATTATGCAGATTAAATATTATAATTTCCACATTACATATAAGGATACATGGATTCAGTCGTCTAATTTATCCAAGATAAGTATAATAGGTAGAATCTGTTAAACAAGTTTTTCTTATGAAGATGCTCATGGTTTCCACTTTGCCACAGTGCTTTCTGCTGTTTTTATTTTTTTAAATGAACTTTATTTTTTAGAGCAGTTTTAGGTTCACAGCAAAACTAAGAAAAAAGGTACAAAGATTTCTCACATACGCCCCCACCTCCCACCATCAACATTCCCCAACACTTGTTACAATTGATATGCTGTTTATTTTCCATCCACTCCAATATTGATTATATACTACGTGCTATTGTTAATAAATGGATATTAGAAAAGAAATTACAGCTCATCCTTAAAGTTTACAAATACTTTCAGAACCAAACTAAATTGAGGGAGGGAAGAAAAGAAAGAGGAAGAGAGGAAAGAAGGGGGGAGGGAGGGAAGAATAAAGGAGGGAAGAAAAAGGGAGAAAGGGACAGGAAGGAATAGAACATGTTACTTGAAAAAAAAAGAGAGAGAGAGAGAGAGAATAAACTCTCTTTCTTTGTTAGATTTGCTCCAACAGCATATGACATCCATTTGGGGCTTCTGGACCATATCATCAAAACACGATGTAGTGTTTCCAAGTTCCAAACAAGTCTCATGAAAATTAAGCTGGATGCCAAACATGGTGGCCCATGCCTGTAGTTCCAGTAATTTAGGAGGCTGAGACAGAAAGATCACAAGTTCAAGGGTAGCCTCAGAAATTCAGCAAGACCTGTCTCAAAATAAAAATATTGGGCTGGGGATATATAGCTCAGTTGGTAGAGTGCCTGCCTTGTATGCACAAGGCCCTGGGTTCAATCCCCAGCACCACAAAATAAAATAAAATAAAAAAATTAAAAAGGCCAGGATGTAACTCAGTAGTAAAGTGTCCCTGAGTTCAATCTCCAATACTGAAAGAAAAAAAAAAAAAAAAAAAAAAGACAAAAATTCAGGTATACTAAATTTTGACACCTAAAGATGGAAGAGTCCTAGAAAGACGAAGGATATTTTCAAAAGTTTATTATTACAAAAGTTTGTTCCTGAGAATCAAAGAAAAAAAAATGACAGCAAACCAATATCAAAGACACACTTAATATACCACATGCACATGCTGATAAGATAAAGAGCCTCACAGTCATTCATTCATTCATTCATTCATTCACCCATCTGCCTATAATCCATCTGGTTAGCTGGCCATTAACATAGTTGAGTGCCTGCTACATGTAGAATACTGTTGAACAGTATACAAAAATGAATCATATGTATTCTACTTGTAAGTAGCCTTTAATTTATTACTGGAAGGTAAACAAATTGCACAATAGAAAGAAATTACTTTCTGCTCAAAGATTAGGGAGGGCTTTTGTGGAGGAGAGGTATTTGAATGATCCCTTGACACACACAAAAGATGTGGACCTGTGAGGAGAGTACACTAGTGCATTCTGTCTGGGGGGAGGAAGTGGGCTGGATACTGTCAAGAGGCTGCGTGAATTCCAGGTTTCATGCAGGATTCTGCTATTAACTTAGTCAACTTAACTCCTAAACACTGAGATACTTCCCACTTCAAAACTATAAAATGAAGATAAGATTACCCTCCTCCCTGACTGGGATTTTGTGAGGAGTAATTAATACAAAAGAGTATTATACACAGAGAAAGTTTCTTTTCCTGGATTTTAAAAGGTGGAAAATATTTACACTTTACTTTCTCTTTTGTAGTTTCTCCTTAATAAAGCTTGCATAAGCCATAATTACTTTCTCGAGCTAATCTGATAAATAAAACTAAGATAATAATTCCTCAGAGTATCATAGAATTCTTTGGCCTCCTCATCTGTGTCCTAACCTTAGTGAGCTAACACCAGACGTAAGACATAGCAATAGCCTGGGAAATGAAACAGTAAGGCAAAAATATAATCAGGTGAATTAGTTTGTTGCCATCAGAATGTCAAGGTTCCCCCACACCACCACTAACTAGGGATTGAACCCAGGTGCACTCTACCACTGTGCTACATCCCCAGACCTTTCTATTTTTTTATTTTGATACTGGGCCTCACCAAATTGCCCAGGTTGGTCTCAAACTTATGATCCTCCTGCCTCAGCCTCCTGAGTCACTGGGATTACAGGTCTGCACCACATCAAGATATATGTCAATTCTTAACGTAAAGAAAAATAATTCTCAAAAAATGGAAGGGATATTACAATGAATTGAGTTTAAATCACAGAGATAAGGGAATGCAGGCTGGAAGAGAGAATGATCTCCCAAGATTGCTCAGCTAGTTAATGGCATACCTGGGAGTTCATTTCTGATCCAATGTTCTTTTCTTTAACCCAGAGGGTGAAAACCAAAAGCTCATGAAAAGAATCCTGCCTGCAGAATTCTTCTATGTAGCTCACAGTTTATATATATATATATATATTTTTTTTTAAATATTTATTTATTTGTTTTAGTTGTACACAATGCCTTTTATCTTTACGTGGTGCTGAGGATCAAACCCGGGCCACGCACGTGCAAGGTGAGCGCTCTACAGCTGAGCCACAACCCCAGCCCCTGTTTTTTTTTTTTTTTTTTTTTTTAATTAATCTGAAAATTTTAGGCAAGAGATAGAGAGGCTGATTTGTCACAGGTTCCAATCATTCCCTCAATTAAAAAAATATTTTTCCTTATACATAATACTATACATAATAGTGATATTAATTCCCCTAAATCTTATATAAGTCCTATTTACATATTTATGCTTCCTGCCCAGCCCTGGTAGGCAAATGAGTTCTGACTCTTGTTTCATACCATACTGCCTTCTAATAATAGGTGCTGAATTTATTTATTTTTTAATTTGTGTGTGGGTGTGTAATGGGGATTGAACCTAGGGGCAAATTACCACTGAACTGCATGCCTATTTTTGTTGTTGTTTTAAATACAGAGTCTTACTAAGTTGCTTGGCCTTGCTAAATTACTGAGGCTGAACTCAAACTTTTTTAATCCTCCTACCTCAACCTCCTGAGTTGCTGAGATTACAGGTATGTGCTACAACATTCTAGGTGCTAGATTTCAATCAAGGAAATTATTCCCCTACCATCCCAAATTCCAAGTGCTAAAGTTTTTCCTTCTCCCTAATAACATTTCCTCATATTTGAGTAAACTTTCATATAAATTAGTTTTTTGTGTGTAGGATATTTTATAAAAACAGAGATGAGTGACTTATTTAGGATTACAAAGCCAATTAGTGACAGTGCTATAGAGCTAGACCTCAGGGTTCATAGTTCAGTTCAGAGGTTTTTGGGTTTGTTTTCTTTTGTTTTAAATATTTTTACTTGTAGATGGGCACAATACATTTATTTATTTGTTTGTTTATTTATTTATTTATGTATTTATTTATTTTGGTACGGGGGATTGAACTCAGAGGCACTGGACCACTGGGCCACATCCCAGCCCTTTTTTGTATTTTATTAGAGACAGGGTCTCACTGAGTTGCTAAATGCCTCACCATTGCTGAGGCTGGCTTTAAACTCACAATCCTGCTGCCTCAGCCTTCCAAGTGCTGGGATTACAGGCGTGCACCACCGCACCCGGCTTATTTGTTTCTTTTTTTATGTGGTGCAGAGGCTTGCTAGGCAAGTGCTTTACCACTAAGCTACAGCCCCAGCCCCTTTGTTGTTGTTGTTGTTGTTTTTAATTTTCTTTTTTTTTTAATATTTATTTATTTGCTTTAGTTGTACACAGTGCAATGCATTTATGTTTACGTGGTGCTGAGGATCGAACCCGGGCCACGCACATGCTAGGCGAGCGCTCTACCACTGAGCCACAACTCCAGCCCCTTTAATTTTCTTTTTAGCTGTAGATAGACACGATACCTTTATTTAATTAATTAATTTATTTGTACGTGGTGCTGAGGATCAAACCCAGTGCCTCACAGGTGCTAGGCAAGCTCTCCACCACTGAGCCAGCTCCAGTCCCACAGGTGTTTTTACTAAGTCTTGAACTCAAAAGACCATAACAATTCATCTGCAGCTCAATTACTTCTTTTCAGAAAAATCTTTATACCAAACTAAAAATAACTTACTAAATTCTGAATAATATATTTCACTATATATAGGGGAGTAAAAAAGATACAGAATAGTATCTATATAATCCAAGTTGTGATTAATATCTTCAAATACAAATGTGTGAAACCAATTATCACAAGAATGTAAGAAGAACAAAATGTTAAATGACTAAAGACTTTTTAAAGAAATAAAGACTAGAAACTAGAATTTGATACCCTGACAACATCTACACATGTGAAATAATGAAGATTTCCCAAACCTCAGTTATGTTATAAAATAAATTTGTTATCAGTCAGCCACCAAAGAATTAGGATAATTTTTAATGAAAAAGAGAAATAAAATTCTTATACTAAATGGAATTAGGGAGTTATGAACCACCTGTAGCACCTATTTTCCCCAGTACTTTATTAACAACAGTAATTATGAAAAGTACACCTGGGAGTTGAAATTAGAACTTGAAAGTCCCCTAAAAACTGTAAAATGAACTAAAACTTTTAAAGGCTTCATGAAGAAAAATAAATATCTACATCAAGGAACAAACTATATAATTGGCTTTTTTAAATGAACAGGAAATAGAAGCTTGGTATGTAGCTCAGTGGTAGAGCATTTGCCTAGCACACACAAGCCCTGGGTTCAAACTGCAAAAGAAAAAGTACAGAAGTAGTTTAATTACTGAACTCAAAAGCTAGAGGCGGGTTGGGACTGTGGCTCAGTGGTAGAGTGCTTGCCTAGCACGTGTGCGGCCCGGGTTCGATCCTCAGCACCACGTACAAATAAACACATTGTGTACAACTAAAGCAAATAAATAAATATTTTAAAAAAGGGCTGGGGTTGTGGCTCAGCGGTAGAGTGCTCGCCTAGCACGTGCGCGGCCCGGGTTCAATTCCCAGCACCACATAAAAATAAAGGTATTGTGTACAACTAAAGCAAATAAATATTTAAAAAAAAAAAAAAAAGCTAGAGGCTTCAGGGAGATACAGAATGTGTACACAGCCATCAACATTGTCTGTCAACTGAATAGCTATACAATTCCAATCTTGTTAGCTTTTCCTAAAATAGAATGTAACTTTAAATCCTCCTGCCTTTCCCACTGGAAAATCATGTTTGGAGCATACTCATGGTTATAACTGATGGAAATATAAATTAATACAACTTTTCTAGAAAGCAATTGGATACACTTGCCAAAAGCCTTTAAAAAGTTCATAGCCTGGGCTGGTTTTGTGGCTCAGTGGTACAGCACTTGCCTAGCATGTGTGTGAAGCACTGGGTTCAATCTTTAGCACCACATAAAAATAAATAAAGTTTTAAAAAGTTCATAACCTATTTTATTTTGTTGCTAGGGATTGAACCCAGGGGCACTCGACCACTAAGCCACATCCCTGGTCCTATTTTGTATTTTATTTAGATTAGAGACAGCCTCACTGAGTTGCTTAGCACCTCACTTTTGCTGAGGCTGGCTTTGAACTTGTGATCCTCCTGCCTCAGCCTCCCAAGCCCCTGGGATTACAGGCATGTGCCACTGCAACCAGCAGTTCACAGCCTTTTTTCTAGCAAATTTCCATTTTGATATCTATGTTTCTTTCTCCCACTGTAATCACTACTGAATGAATCCAATAAACTCAAAATCATCAAGGATATATAACTGGCCTTAAAATGGTAATCCAGACTCCCGCCCCCCATTATATAGTCAAGGTAGCACAAGGTAGCATTCTCTCAGTGAACTTTATAATACATACTTTTTATTTCATTCATTCATTCATTCATTCATTCATTCATTGTGTGTGTGTGTGTGTGTGTGTATTTATCAGGATCAAACACAAGGCCTTCTGCATGCTATGCAGGCACTCTTATCATTGAGCTACATCCCCAGCCCCACACATTTTAATAAATATGCTCCAACCTGTAAGTCTACCATCAAAGACTTTTTTTTCTTAATGGTCAAATCATATTCTTATGCCTAGAGATGACAAGTTGGATTCTGGTATAATAAAAGATACCTATTAAAAATTGAATTTGGTTTAATTTGTGGAGTTAATAAGTTCAAGGAATGTAAATTCTCAATTATGTGTGTGTATGTATACACATACATATTTGTACTAGGGTCTGAACCCAGGGACCCTTAGGCACTGAACCACATCCCCAGCTTTTTACTTTTTATTTTGAGATAGGGTCATGCCAAGTTGCTTAGAGCCTCGCTAAATTGCTGAGACTGGCTTTGAACTTGCAATCCTCCTATCTCAGCTTCCCAAGCCACTGGAATTACAGACATGTGCCACAGCACCCAGCACCTTTTATATTTTTGTAATTCAACTATTTTCCAAATCATCTCTTAGTTTTCATTTTACTGGGAGTCTACTATGTGATGAATAACTGTAAAAAGAATACTAGAGATATATTTTTCTGTCATGTTTCAGAATGGAGTTTGCAAATCTCTACAGCAGTCAAGGCAATAGAATAATGTTCACTTAATTATACATGACATACTATAATATCTAAATAGTAGTTATACATAGGAACTTTCATCCTTGTACAGACCGACTAATTAAACTACAGGTTGTCCAGAAGTAATGGTATAATCTTATAATCCCAGCTACTCAAAGGCTGAGGCAGGAGGATCACTGTTTGAGGCCAGCGTGGGCAATTTAGTGAGACCTCATCTCAAAATAAAATAAAAAAAGGGCTGCAGATGTAGCTTAGTGATAGAATGCTTGCCTAGCATGCATGAGGTCTTCTGGGTTCTCTCCCTAGTACCTCAAAACAAAACAAAACCAACCCCCCCCCCCCACAAACAACACATAGCATATATTTAAAATTCTTCTAGGAGTAAAGTTACCCTGTATAGAAAGATTTAACCATAACAGGAAATAGATATTTAAATCACAAAGGATGAATTAACTCTCCTCCTGTCCCTAGTTCCTGGGAACTGATCCCATAAATTATCCCCTCACTTTTATCTTCTATCTCTTCCACCGCATCTCCTTGGCTCATTCCTCTTGGTATACACACATTTTCAAAAGTATTGAACACTTCAAAAATAAGACAGTCATTTCATCCTGCATTTCTCCATTAGACAATTCATTTTCTGTTCACAGAAACACTCTGGAAAGGAATATTCTATATTCAGTTACTATTAATTTAATTTCTTCAATTTACTATAATCAGGCTCTCTGCTGCACATCTCCACTGAAACTACTCCAGCCAAAGTCACTGATGGCTTCCACATTACCAATTCAAAACAGTTTTCATTATCTTATTGGACTTTTCAGCTGCATTTGACAGAAGTGGACCATTCAATCCTTTCTAAAATTTCTGGCATACTCTTCTCTACTGGTCTTCTACAAACTGCTTTCTGGTTGCTCCTATTCAGCGGCCTTGTCACATATTCCTTTTGGATGTGGCTCTCAGGGTTATTTGTTTATTTGTATGTGGTGCTGAGGATCGAACCCAGTACCTCACGCGTGCTAGGCAAGCACTATGCCGCTAAGCCACAACCCCAGCCCTAAATCTAAATTTCTAACCAATGCATAAAAAAGTTTTATAGGACTTGGCCCTTTTCTACTTAGTTCTCTTACCTAGCATATCCCTCTTCCTCCTATCAAGTGGTTTATTATCTAGAATATTGGATATGCCTGCATTTATCCCAGTGTCTTTGGCTTTCATGCCTTTGCTGTTCCTCCCCTTTCTTCACTGTTCCTCCCCTTTCTTCACTTCACCAAGTCTTAATCTTTAGAGACTTATGAAAGAAGGTCCACTATTACCTGGCTTTTCTTCTACCAAAGGCACTCACTTCCAAACCCTATTATCCAAAAGTTGGACTTTCTTGCTGTGGTATCATAAAAAGAGATGTGGCTTTTTTCTCCCCATTTCCTGGCACAGAGCTCCTAAAAACCTTGGAATTTCCTGAATGATAAGGGTGATAGAAACATTTTTTGTTCTAATGAGGTGACACTTGGCTGGCCCCTAGATAGCTTCAGGATGGGAGCTGATCACCAGAATGATCACATCTTGATTAGAAGCTTGGAACTTTTCAACCCCACCACCTAACCTGTGGGAGGAGAAAGGGATAGTCTCCAAGGGTCAATAATTTAATCAGACATCCCTACATAATGAAACCTCTAAATTAAAAAATAATACAAAAATTATTTTTAAAAAACCTTAAATGAAGGGGTTCAGAGAACATCTGGGTTGGTGAACACACTGAGGTGCTAAAAGGGCAACATACTTGGAGAGGACATGGAAACATGCCTTATACATTTCTTCCATATGGTTATTGTAATCTTTATAATAAATTGGTAACATTTAAGTAAAGTGCTTTCCTAAATTCTGTGAGTGATTCTGGCAAATTATCAAACCCTAGGAGGAAGACTGTGAGAACTCCTCGCTTTATAGTCAATTTAGAGAGAAAGGTGGATGCTATGGTTTGAACACTGAGTATCCCCCAAAGCCTCAGATATTAAAGAGTTGATCCCCAGCTGGTGCTACTGGGAAGTAGTAGAAGCTTTAAAAGGTGGGGCTTGGTGAGAAGCCTGCAGGTCTTTGGAGATCAGATATTTTGTTATAGTGACAGAAAGCTAGCTAACACTTACCACTGGTGCCTATGGAACCAAGCTTTTAATGATGTGGAATTTAATGCTAATTCTGGGTAGTTAAAGAATTGAGTTTAATTGTAGAACATTCAGTTGGTGTTCATACAGAATCAAAGAATTGATTGTTATTAGGAGGAAAAACCACCTCTCACTTGTCTTTAGAAACACATGTATTCTCTGAAGTAGATGAAATTTGTGATTAAGAATAAAGTAAAATTACTTTTATTCACCTGTTAATAATCTGCAAAAACTAAAGGTATTTCATACTCTAATATATCCACAAACTACGAAAGAAGAACACTGGTAATTTCTATTGATAACATAAAAATTTGCCTCCAGATTGTGAGTTCAAAGCCAGAGTCAGCAACTCAGCGAGGCCTTAAACAGCTTGGCAAGACCCTGTCTCAAAATGAAATATGAAAAAGGACTGGGATGTGACTCAATGGATAAGTGTCCTTGGGTTTAAACCCTGGTACAAGAAGCAAAACGAGTAATCCCAGCATTTGGGAGGCTGAGACGGGAGGATCGCGAATTCAAAGTCAGCCTCAGCAAGGACGAGGCATTTAGCAATTCAGTGAGGCCCTGTCTCTAAATAAAATACTAAAAAAGGGGCTGGGAATATGGCCCAGTGGTCGAATGCCCCTAAATTCAATCCCCAGTACCACAAGAAAACAAAAACAAAAATGAAACAAAACACTTGTATCCATGCCTGGTATGGTGGTACACACCTATAATCCCAGCAACTTGGGAGGCTGAGGCAGGAGAATCATAAATTGAACCTAGTCTTGGCAACTGATTTTAAGTTAAAAAGAAAGTTTATTGGGCTGGGGTTGTGGCTCAGCAGCAGAGCGCTCGCCTCGCATGTGCGCGGCCCGGGTTCAATCCTCAGGACCACGTAAACATAAATGCATTGCATTTGTGTACAACTAAAGTAAATAAATAAATATTTTAAAAAAGAATGTTTATTTTTTAATTTCCTGAAAGTAGTAAGTATTTTATATCACACGCAGAAAGGAGGTTTTACCTTCTTGATGCTTCTTTTTTGTTATTTTAATTATAGTGCTTTTACTACATCTTAACACACTACATTCATTTTCCAATCTATTAAACTTTCCCATATTTTCCACTATGCATATTTGATCCCAAGAATTGTATGCAAATACATTTTGGATATTATTTCTTTTGATTTTTAAAATTTTTAAATTGTATTTGTTCTTTTTAGTTATACATGATAGTATTGACAATTTATTTTTATTTTGAGCCATGTCTCAAAATAAATAAATAAATAAAAAGGGTTGAGCTGTCACTCTGCAGTAGAGCATCCCTAGGTTCCATCCCCAGTACTGCAAATAAAATTTGCCTCTGTTAAATAAATATGTTCACTGTTATAGAGAAACATTAAAAAATATAAGCATAAAGAACATATCAAGGGGGCTGGGGTTGTAGCTCAGTGGTAGAGCACTTGCCTAGCACATGTGAGGCACTGGATTTGATCCTCAGTACCACATAAAAATAAATAAATAAATAAAATAAAGGCATGCTGTCCATCTACAACTACGAAAAAAAAAATTTTTTTGAAAACTCATTAAGTATAGAGCTGGGGCTGGGGCTCAGTGGTAGAGTGTTCTCCTAGCACTCATGAGGCACAAGGTTTGATCCTCAGCACCAACAAAAATAAAATAAAGGTATTGTGTCCACCTACAACTAAAAAAAAAATTAAAAATTAAAAAAAAATCATCAAGTATGAAAAAACATTCATAATTCTACCATCCCAGGAGACTCATTGTTTTCATGTATTACCTTCTAGATACACAAATATAAAAATATATACATTAAGCAAAAATGGGTTCACACTGTACATAGTGTTTCCACTGTGTTGACAAATTTTGAGTTCATATTACACAAAGTGTTTTATCATTTTTTTCAACCAAAATTTGCTACAGCATATTATTAAATTTCTAATTAATTATTTTTATTTTTTTTTTTAGATGGGAGGGGTCAGGCTATTGTTGCCCAATCTGGCCTCAAACTCCTGGGCTCAAGCAATACTCCTGCCTTGGCATCCCAAGCAGCTGGGACTACAAGTATATAACACCTTGCCCCACTAAAGATTTTAAACAAACAGTATAATACTTTGTTATATAAAATTTTAACTATACTAATAAAGCTAAAGTTCCCTCTAATCACTAACTCCAGGCTCTATCTCCTCCCCAAAGGTAACTTCACCTATAAATAAGAGTTTTAGATTTGTGTATGTTTATGCAGCAATGGAAATAATATTTTATAAATATAGTATTATATGGTATATTCTGTTCTGTAATTTGTTCTCTTTCTCAGTATATTTGTAATAGCTTCCTCTGTTAGTATATACAGATTTATCCCATTCTTTTTTTTTTAATTTTTCTTTTTTAATTTGTTTTTAGTTGTCAATAGACTTTTATTTTATTTATTTATATGCAGTGCTGAGAATCAAACCCAGGGCCTCACACTTTCTAGGACAACCCCAGCCCTATTCTTCTTAAATACTGCATAGTGCTCCACAATTTATTTAAATATTTCCCATTAATAGATACTTAGGTCATTCTTTGTTTTTGTCTTGTTTTGCTCTCATGAACAATGCTACAACTATTGTCCTTATAACACATGTATGTGCTACAGGTAAAAACATTTTTCAGTCAGGTGCAGTGACACAATCCTATAATCACTGCTACTCAGAACACTGAGTAGCTTGCAAATTCGGAGCCAGACTGGTCAAAAAAAATTGTTTTTCAAGAGTAGGTAAGAAAAGGAAATGGTGAATCATAAAACACTTAAAATTTAACAAATAATGTCAAATTTCCCTCCAGAGTAGCTGTACTAATTTATATATTCACAAATAATTTATAATACTTCACACACCATCCCTTTATCATACCAGATATTATCACGTGAGATATTTTTCCTAAATCAATAGGTGAAAAATATTACCTTATTGTTTTAATTTCCCTAATTACTAATGAGGATGAACATGTTTTCTTATGGGACATTTTTATTCCCTCTTCTATGAATCTGTTTATTTTTCCTATAAGTATTTATTTTTATGAGTTTTTTATATTCTTACTATTTATGGGAGTTTTCTGAATATTAAACATTTGCTTTATTGCCAATATTTCTCAATTATTGCTTGGTTTCTAATGTAATTATGGTGTCTTTTGATATATTAACACATATTTTGACAGAGTCAAATTTAGCAATCCTTCTTTCATGGCTTTTGTATTCTGAGACTTATTTAAGGTCTTTCCTCCTGTGCACAATGGTATATGCCTGTATTCCCAGCTGTTCAATAAGATTGAGACAGGAGGCTCGTGGTGAGGTAGCACATAGCAATGGGAGCATGTGGTAGAGCATAACTGCTCACCTCATGGCCAGGAAGAAAAAGAGAGCAACCGAGCCAGCCAGAGTCCCACAGTCCCTTTCAGTGGCAAGTCTCAGTGACATAAATACCTCTCAATAGGTTCTACCTATTAAAGGTTCCACTGTCTCTCCATAGTGCCACTCTGAGGACCAACTCTTTAATATATTGACCTTCGGCGGACACTTATCCAAATCATATCCGTCTTTATTTTTTTTCCCACATGGAAATTATAGTTTTTCCTATTGCTACTGATTTGAAACACCATCTCCAGCATATAGTAAACCCGCATATAATCACAGATCTATAACTGTTTCATTAATATATACTGCTTTAGTTATAATTTTCAACATATTTTAATATCCCTTCTCTCTTATTTTATTATCTTTTCTCTTTCTCATGAATTTTAGAATTGATCAGCTTTCCAAGAGAGACCCTGGTGGGATTCTGATTGAAATTGCTTTGGAGGTATAAATTAATTTGGGTAGAAACAGCATTTTTTTAATAATAAGTCTTCTCTTTAAGAACATGCATAGATCAATATTTACTGAGTGTTTTGGTTTTTTTTTAACATCCTTCAATAGGTTTCATGGTGAGGATTTTTTGTCAAAGTTCTGTTAGGTACAATAATAAACTCTTAGTGTTAAAAGTATATTGGTTACATAAAACTGAAAAACAAACAAGAAAACATGGACTGGAAACCACTGTCAGACCGGGCACAGTGGCCCACACCTATAATCCAGTGGCTTGGGAGGCAGAGGCAGGAGGATCATGAGTTCAAAGCCAGTCTCAGCAATTTAGTGAGGCACTAAGCAACTAAGGAAGACCCTGTCTCTAAGAAAACACAAAATAGGGCTGGGAATGTGGCTCCATGGTCGAGTACCCCTGAGTTCAATCCCTGGCACCACCCCCACCCCACCCCACCCCACCCCCCAAAAAAAAACATTGTCGGTTTCCTAGGCCAAAACTCAATCTGGATCTCAAATTGTCCTTCAATTTAAAAATTCACTTTTTAGTTGAGGTCTCACCTCCCACTTTTTAGTTGTACCCTTGTACCATTTAAAAAATTGTTTTAGTTATAGATGGACACAATACCTTTTTTAAATTTATTTATTTGTTCGTTTATTTTTATGTGGTGCTGAGGATTGAAGCCAGTGCCTCCTATGTGTTAGACAATGTTCCACCTCCAAGCCACAACCCCAGCCCCCAAAAGTTTCATTTTAAAGAATTATTTTAAAGCCAAGTTTCTAAAAATCTAATTTTAGTCAGTAATATATTAACTCATAGAGAAGATATTTAAGCTTTGAACAACCTCTGGGCAGATCCTTAATAAAACACTAACAGCATCTAAAAATACATTTCCAAGACAGCATGTAAATTACATTTCCTGTTTGAGGACATAGGTTCTTCTCCATGAATGCAGAGGTCAGTTAACAGAATTATCTCTCAGCCTGTTCTGTATGCCTGCCAATAATTACCATAAATTCATGGAACAAAACAATTATAGGATTCCATCAACTTCTACTCCATGGGTTCTGAAGACATTTTACTAAGAGTACATAGTTTGACAGGACCTTAGAGATTCAACTCTTACATCTAAGATGAGAAAGCTAGGAATACAAAGATGAAGAGAACGGCCAAGGTAAGAGTTAAATGACAGCAAATCCAGATGAATGTCTCTCTTATCAGGTCAATGTTATTTCTTCAACATTATGCAGCTTGTACTACTCTGGGCTATTTTACTTGGCAATATTCGTGTGAATATTTTATAACAATATAGTACCTGGGACCAGTAATTAATTAGTGCTATAGAGTAAGCTATCAGCAGCCAGGCACAGTGGCATATGCCTATAATCCCAGTGGCTTAAGAGGCTGAGATGGGAGGATTGTAAGCTCACGGCCAGTCTCAGCAACTTAGTGAGACTCTAAGAAACTTAGTAAGACTGTGTCTCAAAAAATAAAATGAGGTGAGGATGTGGCTAGGTGGCAAAGCAGTAGAGCACCCCTGGGTTCAATCTCTGGTACCAAAAAAGAAAAAAAAAGTATGCTATTAGCATAGAATATATTTAATAACATAAAAGTCTTGAAGCATGCATTTAAGGTTTTGTACATTTTCCATACTGTCATTATTGAATTGTTTAATAAGGATTAAAAGAGGATAAGTGTCAACTTTAGTAGGAAAAAACAAAACAGGGGGCAGGTGTATGTCTATAATCCTAGCTACCTGGGAAACTGAGACAGAAGGATTGCAAGTTCAAGGTCAGCTAGCACAATTTAGCAAGACCCTGTCTCAAAATAAAATTTCTAAAGAAGTGGTTAGGGATGTAGCTCAGTGGTAGAGCACTTGCCTAACATGCACAAGGCCCAAGTTCAATCCCCACTACTGGGGCACAGTGGTAGGGGGTGGGTGTAGGATGGGGGGTACACTTAATGTATTATCTCCTAGCTCTTCTTTTCTATACCCACCAAAAATAACATGGAATTCAAGATTCAACTTTAAGAAGGATAAAAAAAGCCAACTTCTGGCATGTGCTGTTAAGGCAATAGGCCCTGAAATCAGACTGACTAGATTTGAATCCTATTCTACTCTTTATCTGTGCCTCAATTTCCTCATCTGTAAAAGAGAGATAATAATAGTACATATAATTAGAGGACTGTTATGAAGACTGAATCATATCTACAAACAGCTCAGAAATAGTGCCTGACACAGAGAAAGTGCTCAGGAAATGTTGGTTGTTCTTATTTCTTTCTCTTTGAAGTAACTCTTTGGTCATCATAACAAAAGGAATAGACCCACCTTTAAATGGTCTTCTGGAAGGGAGGTTATGGGTGCTATTATTAAATACTGTATTAATTAAAAAAAAAAAAAAATACTGTTTTCAACTGTAATTCAATTTGATAAAAACTAAGATAATCTTACAACACAGAATGTTTTTTCAGATTAGCCTATGTGAAGAAACTGTAATTAGAGATTGCACTAGATCCCACCATGGAAAATAACAGATATCAACAAAAAACTTTAAAAATTAAAAATTTTTAAAAACCCATAAAATGGCTATACTTCAGAATTTTACGTCCTGCTCATGCCATTAATTTCCTAGATTCTAATCAAAACCCATCTCCAAAATCTGAAAAGATTTTGTATGAACAACATAAAGTTTAATGACATCTACCACTAATAAGCTTTACTTTTTTGGTACTGGGGATTGAATCCAGGGATACCTTACCACTACTACATGCCCAGTTGTTTTGTTTGTTTTGAGACAGGGTCTTGCTAAGTTGCTGAGGCTGGCCTCCAACTTGTAATTCTCCTGACTCAACCTCCAGAGTCCCTGGGATTACAGGCATGTGCCACCACACCTCGCTCCAACTAGCTTTTTGCTTTTAATAATTTTTTAGTTGTAGATGGACACAATATCTTTATTTTATTTATTTACTTACTTTTATGTGGTGCTGAGGATCGAACCCAGTGACTCACACATGCTAGACAAGTGCTCTACCACTGAGCCACAACAACCCCAGCCCCTCCAATTAGCTTTTTTAAATGAGGAAAATAGTTTTCAGGCCCGGCGCAGTGGCACACGCCTGTAATCCCAGCACTTGGGAGGCTGAGGCAGGAGGATCACAAGTTCAAAGCCAGCTTCAGCAATGGCAAGGCACTTACCAACTCAGTGAGACCCCGTCTCTAATAAAATACAAAAAAGGGCTGGGGATGTGGCCCAGTGGTCAAGTGCCCCTGAGTTCGATCCCCAGTACCAAAAAAAAAAAAAAAAAAAAAAGTTTTCAGAATTAAAAGTAAAGAAATAGTGAATATTTTCAGTAGCAAATATGTATAAAATTAAAAACTTAAAGTTTCCAAAGGAAATCTCACCCTACCACCTCACCTGGAAGAAAGGGGGTAGGAAGAATTCTATGTACAGAAAATAGATGCCCCAAAGTTTATGAACTCCTTTCATTGGAAGGCAGGGGGAATGCTTTGAAACCTTCAGTTTATTTACTTTTTTTTTTTAAGTTGTAGATGGACATAATACCTTTTATTTATTTTTATGTGGTGCTTAGGATCAACTCCAGTGCCTCACATGCTAGGCAAGCACTCTACCACAAGCCCAGCCCCAGTTTATTTACTCTTAATTCCTGAAAAGATTGGTTTTCTGGTTTCCATTTCTGGAAGCAGATATGATCAGTAAAAGTAAAGAGCTATTAGAGGAGGTTACAATGACAATAGGAAATGATAGTTGATAATGTGACAATAAGAAGATTCAGTAAAACTATAAAAAGACCCAAACACAAACAACAGAATCAAAACAATCCTACTTGGAAAAGAAAATCCTAAGGGCACTACTCTATTCGAGCTCAGTGTAATACTTCCCACCTCTTCAAAGCTAATCTCTCCACATGTCCTGAATCTTGTTCCATGAATCATCCTCTCTTCCCTACCAAACCTTGACCCTTTTCTTTCCTAATGACCTTTATTCTAATAAAGATAGGAAAAAAGAGCTCTTCACTCCTTTTGCCCTTCCAGTGTGAGAGGATACAGTTTTTGTTCCTCTGCCCTCTGAGGACCCAGCAAAAAGGCCCTCACCAATGAATCTGTTTGATGTTACCTTGGCTTGAACTTCCCAACCTCCAGAACTGTGACAAATAAATTTCTTTTATTTATAAGTGATCTAGTCTGTGGTAGTTTGCTGTAGTACCAGGAACGGACTAAGAAAGCATTCATTATTAAAAAAAAAAAAAAAAAAAAAAAAAAAGATTTGGGAAATGTGATATTAAAATTAAACAGGGGGCAGGTGCAGTGGCACATATCTGTAATCCCAGTGGCTTGGGAGGCTGAGGCAAGAGGATTCCAAGTTCAAAGCTAGCCTCAGCAACTTACCAAGGCCCTGTGTAACTTAGCGAGACCCTGTCTCAAAATGAAAAATAAAAAGAACTGGGAATGTGGTTCAGTGATTAAGTACCCTTGGGTTCAATCCCTGGTACCAAAAAATAAATAAATAAATAAATAAGTTTATTTACTATAGGATTTCTCAGATATTTAATAAATTAATGTGAAGTGTGACTCTACAAGATGGGGTTCTGCATTGTTTAAAAAGTTACTGAATGTAAAACCCTTACCCTCCCTTTTAAAGCATTATCATATATGAGAAATGAATTGGGAACATGGTTTGTTAACACTGCCTTTGATGTTCTTTTTCAGTCTTATTTATAGGATCTCCTTCCTCCATTAGCTTCCCAAATGGCCCCTTCCCCCAAATCCATCTTTAGTCCACTCTTCTCTCACACTTCAGTCACCCTTTGATTCTCCACTTGCCTCACCCTGTGTAAATGATTGTATTCATATCCTCATAGCTTCTACAAGACCTTAGAAATCAACAAGTGACTCTGCCACTAACTATGAAATCTTGGATCTTGATTTCCTAATCTATACATTGGGAATAATAATAATTCATAAGAAGTAAATGATATATAAAGTGTTTACCACTATGCCTGACATTTAAGCAAAAGGCCTAATAAACAATCTCTGTCATTTCTCTGTCTCCAATCAAGAGCTCCTTGCTGAGCAACAGATTTATTTATCTACCTTGAGACTTTCTCTTGATTGTTTCATATATACCTCAACTCAAGATGCTCACCTCCCATCTGAACAGGCCTTTGTATTCTCTGCCTGGGTGAATAGCACTGTCCACACAGCTGGCCAAATTTAGAACACTGAAGCCATATTCTAGACCCTTCTTCTCAGCCTCCATCCTACTCCCTGCCCCAATACAGCAGCTAAGTATATCTGGCTCTCCTCCAATACATTTTCAGATAGCTATCTTTCTTAGAGTGCAAATTTGATTATATTAATCTTCTACTTAGATTCTTCAATGTTTTTTCATGATTTTCTGGATAAAATTCAACCTCCTAACATATCACATAAGGCTCTGCACAATCATACCTCTTTAGTCACATCTCTCATGATGTCCCTACCCTGAAAAACTCTTTATTCCAACTAAATAAAATCATGTGTATTTCTACAAATGGATATAACTGTCATATCTTTACACATTCTATTCTTCTGTCTGTAATCCATCCAATCCCCATCCATCCACTTTATTTTATTTATTTTATTTTATTTTATTTTATTTTTGGTACCGGAGATTGACCTCAGGGACACTTGCCCACTGAGCCACATTCCAAGCCCTATTTCTTTTTTTTTTTTTTTTTTTTTTTTTTTTTAAGTTAGAGACAGGGTCTCACTGAGTTGCTTAGCACCTTGCCGTTGCTGAGACTGGTTTTTGAACTCACTATCCTCCTGCCTCAGGCGTGTACCACAGTGCCTGGCCATCCATCCACTTTATTGCTGGCTAATTACAAATAGATTTTTTCATGAGTTTAATTATATGTTATCCCATTCTTATCTTTAAATTTTTCTCTTTATCAATTGCAAATATCAGCCTATACATTTAAATATTCATTCTCAAGCTATTTAATACTATGAAATACAAGCAATTTATCAAATATTTCAGACACTCAAGAGGGTTACACAAATGAACAAGAAAGGTTCCTGATCTCAGACTAATGGGGGAGACTATCTTATACAAAAACAAAAACCCTAATATAATACTATACAGATATTGCAAATATACAAAATTTCTATGAGAATACAAGAAATAAATAACTAACATATGCTAAATGGTTATGAAAATATATAACTGAGTCAGATGTGATGGCATAGGCCTGTAATGCCAGCAACTTTGGAGGCTGAGACAAGAGGATCAAAAGTTTGAGGCTAGCCCTAGCAATTTAGCAAAATTCTTCACTAAGTTAGTGAGACTCTTTCTTAAAATTTAAAAAGGGCTGGGGATATAGCTCAGTTGGTAGAGTGCTTGCCTCACATGCACAAGGACCTGGGCTCAATCTCCAGCACCACAAAAAGAAAAAGAATTAAAATAAAAAGAAATAAATAAAAAGGACTGGGGATGTAACTCGATGGCAAGGTGTCCCTTGACTTAATCCCCAGTACCAAAATGTGTGTGTGTGTGTGTGTGTGTGTGTGTTTATTTTTATTTATGTATATTTTGGTACTGGGGATTGAATCTGGTGTATGTGTGTGCATGTGTGAGTATCTAAATATGCATATATAGATACACACACATGCACACACATATTTTTAACAATTCTAAATATTTTTTCCCTACCAGTAAAATGAAATTTTTAGAGTCATATATTAAAATTTACCCAATAAACATCAACATAAATTTAGTTTCTAAACTTTTCACTCTTCAAGTGATAATTTCTGTGATACAAAGCATCACAGGATAACAGGATGTGGGCAGACTTTTAAGTAAAGATTTTAAGTAGCCAAAAAGGCAAACATAAGAGTTTTCAAGGAAAATTCAACAAAATATTCTCATGAATATAATATAGTTTTGGAGAGTCTAAATGTTTCATTTTTGGAGCAGTTCTTTGACCTCTTATTAAAAGAAATGGTTCTGTAAAATGCCACATGAGAAAGAAATCAACTTTACCTTATTAACATGTCTTAGTATATTGAAGTCTCTTTTTTATAGCAGCCTGACTCTATTCCCTAACTAACATAGGTAAAAATGGCAATGAATGAATAGTACTTTCTGAGAGATATGAAATAAAAAAATAAAAATTCACATTTAATATGCTATAAGCTCTCTCTGCTCAGTTAAAAAGCATTACAACTTCATAGAGTTACATAAGAACATTCTCTGTTACGAGTATGTCACAACCACTGTAAAAAAGCAACCCCTGGGTAAGTTCACTTTTAAGATTGTTTTCAGGGGCTGGGGATGTGGCTCAGCGGCAGAGCGCTCCCCTCGCACGTGCGCGGCCCGGGTTCGATCCTCAGCACCATGTAAAAACATAAAATGCATTGCATTGTGTACAACTAAAAGTAAATAAATAAATATTTTTTAAAAAAAGATTGTTTTCAAATATATATACATATTTATTGTTTTCTAGAATCCTCATCACAGGATAGTCAGATAATCTCATTTACCCATCCCAGTTAATACCTGCTGCACAGTAAAACAATTACTAGTACTCCTTTCATATTTATTATTATTCTGGTTTAAATAATAAATTACAAGGTTACCCTATCTATCATCTACTTCCTGCACCCCCCCCCAAATTTGACTACCTCTTTTTCTCTATCTCATATTTGCTATAAAAGGGGACTCTTGTCTTCTTTAGCCCAGCATTTTTTTTCTTAAAAGGAGGTTGTAGAGGCATCTAGGAGAGGAAAGAAAAATAGACAAAATCTACATTATATTTCTATGTTTTGAGACTATCTGGAGGAGAAAATAGATAATTGAATAAAATAATACACAAATGAAAGTACAACACAATTTAATGCATATTTTTAAATCAGTGTTCTTCAAATAGTCATCTTGAGAAGGACCATGATATCCTACTATTTGAAAAATGTTTAGAATATCTGACTGGAAACTATTTAAAATAGTTCATAATTCAGAAAAAAATTACCTCACTAACTTATAAACAAACCTATTTTCACTTTCTTTATTTTACTAAAATTATTAATTTTGTGAATAAGGCTCCTGACAAATTCCTTGGATAGTCCTTTGATGTGCCATCTGCCCCAGAGTTATGCACCAATCATTCTCCCACAGCCCTGAGAACAAGAATTTATTATTTTAGACATTCTTTTATCCCTAGACCTGAAATGTAAAAGATATTCATTTAAAATGTTTTGGATTGGTTAATTAATATTCATCTAATATAGATACAAATTATTTTTTACCATTTCTAAAAATCAAATTCATCTCCAAAGGAAAATTTGCTACCCTTGGAGATATTTAAACGAACTGAATGCAAGGCAAAAAAAAAAAAAAAAATTAAAAAATAAAAACCTGCAATTGTAAGCAAATGTTGCATCATTTGCATAAATACATTATCTGTTTTCCTTAGGGAAAAAGACAACAGTCTTTTGAACATATATGCTGTTATGTCCCTCAAAAGAACTAGCTGTACTACCCTAGTGCCTATAATTCCTTTAACTAATTGAAAATTTCCAAATAAACAAAAAGAAAAAAACTTTTAGTTTTAGAGCCAAATTGGCCACTCTGTTCATCAATATATGGCCTTGAAAATTTTCTTAGTTTAAAAACTAATTCTGGGCTAGGGTTGTAGTTCAGTGGTACAGTGAACTGCCTAGCACATGTGAGGCACTGGCTTTGATCCTCAGCACCACGTAAAAACAAATATAATAGGGGCTGGGGATGTGGCTCAGCGGTAGAGCGCTCACCTAGCACATGCGCGGCCCGGGTTCGATCCTCAGCACCATGTTAAAATAAACGCATTGTGTACAACTAAAAGCAAATAAATAAATATTAAAAATATATATAAAAAATATAATAAAAGTAAAAAAAAAAACCCTCTAATTCTTCTCAGATAAAACTGCCAATCAACTTGTCATAATGCATCAACCCTGACAAACCTTAATTGTTTTCTAATCCTATTTCTAAGTTTTTCATTAAAATTTTCTCCAAACTTTAGATTTAGGTTATTTATTAAAAAACTATCTCTGCCCTGCTATAAAATTGGTTTGAGTTTAATTTTAACACAAATTCTAATAGGAAATTATAAAAATCTCTAAATCTCTATAACTAGGAGAATAAATTTCTAGGTATCTTCCCATTAACTACACATGGCCTTGCTTTTACTAACAAATACTATTTCTAGGTATCATGGCAATATCTGTATAACTACAAAAATGCCAAAATTAAGTTTTCATTAGACCTAGTTTCATAGCTGTATTAAGATTTTTTTTAAATCATAAAATAAGGCTCAGTAGTTGAATTTAATTAACTGTAAAAAGACAAATCATCCAATCACAGATGTCTGGGTCTCAAGGGACAGCAGGAGAAAAAAATAATCACAGGTAATAGAGACACTGGATATTTAAAGACTTAAAATTATAAGCTAATTATAACTCATATTATAAAAGCCAGGCCTTTAGTTTCCATATCACATAACAGTAAAAATCATTCTTACTATTAAGACTCTCATGGAACCAAGCACCTATAACACAGAAATTCCTAAGAATGCCCACTTACACGCACAAGGCCGTGGATTCAATCCTTAAGACCCCAGACAAAACAACAAAATCCCAAATGTAAGAGTTAATTCTATGGGAAAATACCAGTATCTGTTGTTTGTGGTGCTCATATTGAGCAAAGAAACACCACCCCATTACTAACCTACTACGTCACTACATGAGTCACTTTAAAACAAGATTTTCCTCCTTTGTTTAAAAACAAGACAACCCTATACCAAGCAACATATGGTAAGGTACAAGTTTAGACAATGTCACTTTCAGTAGAAAACACCTGACAGCACTTGAACAAAAGCATATTATTGCTAGGTGGCTCACACCTATAATACCAGTGACTGCAAGAGGCTGAGGCAGGAAGATCTCAAGTTCAAGACCAGCCTGGACAATTTAGTGAGACCCTGTCTCAAACTAAAAAAAAAAAAGGGAGTTGTCTGGCCCAGCTGACCCACAACCTGCCAATCCTCTGACCCTCTGAGTCTGCCCCGCCTTCAAATTCGCCAGGTCTGGTTCCTCCAGCATCGCTGCTATGAAGAAGGTGTTTCACCGGCTCTCCCTAGAGGCCAGGCTCAACCCTGTGAAGGTTTCCCAGACAGCTACAGACTTGAAACAATTCTGTCTGCAGAATGCTTAACATGATCCCTTGCTGACTGGAGTATCTTTCAAGTACAAATCCCATCAGACCCCAGAAAGTCTGTTCCTTTTTGTAGTCAAATGAATCTTACTGAGGTTTCCCAAACCACTGCTCAAGAACCAGTGAATATTTAAGAGAGCTAAATTTGAAGCCTGTACGAAAAGCTTCCCTGTAACACACATGCCATAATATAATCTTCGACTTTTGTTAGTCTTTAACATCTACCTCTCTGAATTTTTATGAATTTCTATTTCACAAGGGTAATTATTTTATATACACTGGCAGCAACATACAATAAAATACTTAGTATAAAAGAATAATAAAAAAATAAAAAGGACTGAGGTCATCAGAGCTCAATGGTAGAGTGTCTCTGAGTACAATCCCCTGTACCATTGAAAAAAAAAAAAAAAAAGTGGGCTGGGGATGTGGCTCAGCGGTAGAGCGCTCTCCTAGCACGTGCGCGGCCCGGGTTCGATCCTCAGAACCACGTTAAAAAATAAACGCATTGTGTACAACTAAAAACAAATAAATAAATATTAAAAATATATATATATTTTTTTTTAAAAGTATATTATTGCTCTGGAGTTTCAGTGTCATTCTCACCTTAAAATTTCTGGATCCTCCAGAAAAACTTTCAGAGGGCACATCCCTGCCTGTTGTTGAAAATAAACATTTGCACTAAGAAAAAGAAGGCCATATTTGTTTTCCAATAGGGCAATTTTTAAGCTCTATTTATGCCTCTGACCAAAGCAAATGAATGAATATACATATTATTCAGAGAATGAGATATGAAGATTATCCTATCATTAAATACATAATATATGCTTTTTGTCAGTGGTTTGAGATCTTATTAGGGGCTGGGGTTGTGGCTCAGCGGCAGAGCGCTCGCCTCGCACGTGCGCGGCCCGGGTTCGATCCTCAGCACCACGTAAACATAAATGCATTGCATTGTGTACAACTAAAGTTTAGTTACAACGCATTTATGTTTACGTGGTGCTGAGGATCGAACCCGGGCCGCGCACGTGCGAGGCGAGCGCTCTGCCGCTGAGCCACAACCCCAGCCCCATAAATAAATATTTTTTTAAAAAATCTTATTAGATACAAGTGTCAACACTGTAAAACAGATCATCTATAACTATTCATGGCTTGGTGTAGCTTTAGTTGCAAATGGTTAACATCCTTGATGAATGACTCCCAGATGAATTTTATCATTAGGGCTTCCTGATATCTTGCATTCCACTTAATATCACTTTGTCCTCTAAAAACCTTTACATCACAAATATGAGAGGAAGTAGAATTTTTGCATATAAGAACCAAAATATTCTTTGAATAATATACTTCACAATTTAAATAATAAAAAAAATATAAAATTAGCATATTTGGGGGATAATGTTAATTTTGACCTATAAATTTGGAGACAGTTATTTTATTTTAAGAGTATTTCCTTGAAATACAATTAATTATCCTGTATCCTTAAAATAGCGACATTATTCCCATGGCCAGTTTTAAATCTTGACTGATGTGGCAGAAAAAAAAAAATCATCATTGGTCCCTGTTGCATAGTTAGGAACCAATCTGAGCCCTAGACAACCTCAATCCCCCCACCCCCCCCCGCCTCTCTCTCTTTTTATTCTGGGGACTGAACAGATTGAACCCAGAGGTGCTCTACCACTGAGCCACATCCTCAACCCTTTTCATTTTTTATTTTGAGACAGGATCTCACTAAGTTGCTAAAACTGGTCTCAAACTTGTGATCCTCCTGCCTCAGGCTCACAAGTCACAGGGATTACAGGCACAGACCACCACATATAGCTGGACAACCTCAATTTCTTCATCTTCAAAAATCACATGCTGGGGGGCTGGGGTTGTGGCTCAAGTCTAGCACTTTCAAGGCCCAGGTTCGATCCTCAGCCTCCTGTAAGAATAAAGGCATTGTGTACAACTAAAAAACAAATATATATATATATATATATATATATACATGTATATATATATATATATATATTTTTTTTTTTTTTTTTTTGGTACTAGGGATTGAACTCAGGGGCACTCGACCACTGGGTCACATCCCCAGCCCTTTTTTGTATTTTATTTAGAGACAGGGTCTCACTGAGTTGCTAAGAGCCTCGCCGTTGCTGAGGCTGGCTTTGAACTCGCGATCCTCCTGCCTCAGCCTCCCAAAGTGCTGGGATTACAGGCGTGCGCCACCGCGCCCGGCTATTTTTTTTTTTTAAATCACATGCTGTACTATGTAAAAATAACAGCTTAAAAATTTTAAAAAGGGCCAAGTTATATGATAAGCATCTCATCATAAATTTGGAGTTACATCAAATTTTCATTTATGCTAATTTGACTATGTGCTGGGTAGAGAATATATAAACATGAATAAAAATGTTATAGTGCACAAAATTTTACCTGTTATTCCACTTAACAAGTGCATGCAACAAAGTGAGGATGAGAAACTGAGTTCTAGACAGTCCAGTCCAGAAAGTCTCAGTTACAGAGCTGAACGCACTTAAAATCATGTACATTATTCTTCATGGGTGATTGGTGGGATTTTTTTTTAAGGGGAATTTTTACTATATTTGATTTTTGCCTTATATGCTCACTTTAGAGCTCTGCTAAGGTGAGACTTTGCTGTATCTCATTTAGTCTTCATAAAAACTCTTTGAATTGAGTACAACTGTTAGCCCCCTTTCACAGAGGAAGAAACACAGATTATGCAACTTGCTTGGCAGAGACAGGTTTCCAACTTAGTTCAGTTCTGATTCCAGAACACCAGCACTTAACTACTATGCTGTATTGCAATAGTATATACCCATTTTCCAGATGAGGAATGGGAAGCTTAGATTAAGCAAACTTGTCAAATATTAAACTGCTAGCAAGTTTCTATTCTAGTATTTAAATTTAAGCTTTCTATTTTCAAGTTCCTCGGTAATAATAAAATGAATGAGGTAAGAAATGAGTAACAAGAGAATAGGAATGTGAAAAAAATACTGTCTCCACAAACTGGTTACCCATTAGTTAACTCTCGGTCACAGATATACTCCATTTGGCTCTCAAGTTCTTTAAAACTGCATTAGCTGTTAAGATCAATAGTTTTTTCGTTGTGGTGGTGGTGGGGTTTTTTTTTTTTGTTTTGTTTTTTGGGTTTTTTTTTTTTTTTTTTTTTTTGGTACTAGGGATTGAACTCAGGAGCACTCGACCACTGGGCCACATCCCCAGCCCTTTTTTGTATTTTATCAGAGACAGGGGTCTCACTGAGTTGCTAAGTGCCTCGCCATTGCTGAGGCTGGCTTTGAACTCATGATCCTCCTGCCTCAGCCTCCCAAGTGCTGGGATTACAGGCGTGCGCCACCATGCCCAGCAAAGATTGACAGAGTTTGACAACAGCTTTTCCAAACATATTCTCTCTTGCTGCCACACAGTGATTAAGATAGAAAGCCGTATACTGGCTTTCCTAGGCTCTCTTACAACTAGAGGGAACCATGAAGCCTAGTTCCTAGGAATGGTGGAATAGCCATTGCTGACACTGCACCTACAACACCCTTCTTTAAAATTTTCTTTTAGAAGTAGATGGACACAATACCTTTACTTTATTTGTTTATTTTTATGTGGTGCTGAGGATCAAAGCCAATGTGGCACAAGTGCTAGGCGAGCGCTCTACCACTGAGCTACAACCACAACCCCATACAACACTCTTCTTTTATGTGGAGATAAGCATAAAGATAGGAATCCAAATTAATGGCAGAAAGATAGTAAACTTGGATCTTGCAAGAGCTGAGGGTATAGCTTAGTGGTAGAGAGCTTCTTCCTTAGCATGGCTGAAGACCCAGTTCAAACCCACACTGAAAAAAAAAAAAAGAACATGGATTCTTGTAGTTTAAACTTGGTCTTTTGCCACTTGTAGCTGATAGATAGGCTTCAGCGCATGGGCTACCTCCCCCATGGGAATTTCCATGAGGGGCAACCTGGTTTCATTTTCCCCAGGCAGGAGCCAATCAGCTTAAAGGTCGCTCTGTTCCCCAGGCAGGAGGCAATCAACTTAAAGGTCCCCTATTCCCTGGGAAAAGAGCCAATAGCATTAAAGGTTGCTCTGGTACACCCCCCCACACCAGAAATCCCTACTTAAGTGCCTGCCTGCCCGGAGCTCAGACACAACAGCTCATCCTGGTGGAGAGGAAGCAGCTGCTGCAACAGCTCCAGACTCACCATCTCCAGCTGGACAGCAGGCAGCTGCTCCAGCCAACAGCTCCAGCCTCCAGCCCAAGGGCAGCTGCTACCCCAGCTAGCAGCTGCCCCAGCAGACAGCTCCAGAGACCACAGCCAGCACAACCAGGCACTGACCCTCCATCCAGAGCTTGCACACTTCTCCCTCCCTGGCTCCTCTCTCCCAGTACTTCTTCTACCTCCAACCAGTCATAAAGGCTGGTGAATAAATCTCTTGGCTGCATGGTTGTCTCTGGTGTGATTTTTGCCCTTCAGTAGCCAAAATTATTCCCAGCAAATTCACCTGCAAACATTTAAAAAAAAATGTCAGGAGATTTTATATCATCTGAATATGAGTGTGTCTTGAAATAATAAGGTTTTCTGGTAACACTGTGTCTACACTGAGTCACAAATAACAGCCCTTAAAGATAGGACTCAGTCTCCAATTTGCCACAGGTGCTCTTTGGCCAACTTCACTAATTTAGATCAACTGCCTAAGCCCATAACCACACTTAAATGTGCGACTTTCTATATTATGCCTCAATTTAAGTCTGATCTAGAACCCATGGGGCCATTTGGACACAGCTCCCAGGCCACCAAACCATGCAGCTGACCCACTGGTCTTTAGAGCAGAGTGGAGGCCTGGGTGGGTTGGAGTAGAAGCAGGAAGCCCTGCAAGACAGCCTTGAGCCCACCATGCTGACAATAGCAGGCTAATGCACTGCAGGCCCCACCAAGCTGAGGGAGGGCTAGTCGACCTGTCGCCCCAGTGGTGAGGCCTGGGTATGGCACAGAGACCTGCTGCAGAAGCCTGTTCCATGCAGCGCTGCAGCTCTGGAATCCACTGATCCCAACCTGTTGGGAAACTGCTATTGCAGATGAGTGGTGAGAAAATGGAAGTGGGGCAAACCTGAATGGAAGTTCAGACAATCGGGTTAGTACTTTTTCAAGTACTAACTTTTTATTTTGGACTAATAGCATTGGCACTTTTTCAAACCCTGATTAGCATTATTTTGGACCAATAGCAGTTGACCCAAGTGTTATGTAAACCCTTAGACACTCAGACAATCAGGCAGAGCCAGAGTTCTCTTCCTGTTTCTATTTTTCAATAAATCCTACTCTTATACTCATTCATCTTTGTGGATTTCATTCTTCAAACTCCCAAGGTAAGAACCAAGAAAGAAGAATTTGAAGGTAAACTGCTGGGGTCTGCTACAACACTGGAGGGCATAGTGAGTCATTAAGAGCTACAACAGTTCTAGGCTGCAGAGGCCTACAGTTTGCATAGATTCCACCTGCCAGGAAAAGCCAAGAAACTCTGGTTTCAATTTGAATGCATAGTATTCCAGAAAATCACCAATAAATTACTACAAAAAGGACATAGAACAAGGTTTTTACTGTAACAAAGGTCTCTAGAAGGTGCCCAAGAGCAATTCTGAGCTTTATCCTTTGAGCCAAACTCTAGAAATTATTTTAGCAGTAAAAGAAGTTATAGTAGTCAATTTTCTAATTGAAATTCTATGAACCCCTACAAAGCAATGTTATGAAATAAACTACACTATTCCAATAGTAATCAAAAGTCCATGGGGCTGGGGCTGGAGCTCAGTGGTAGTGCACTTGCCTAGCATGTGTGAGGCACTGGGTTTGAGTCTCAGTACCACATATATATAAAATAAAATAAAGGTCTATCAACAACTAAAAAAAAAAATAAAAAGAAAGTCCAAGTAACTTCCTAGAATACTTACACAGAAGTGGCAAGGAAAGCGGGGGGGGGGGGTGGGGGGTGGGGGGGGTGGGGGGGGGGGTGGGGGGAATGTTACTCAGTGGTAGACTGTTTGCTTGGGCAAGATCCAGCACCACAAAAATAAAATAAAGAATTTAGTCTTCTAAATCCTCCAAACAAGATAATGGGATTGTGATTTAGCAAAGAAAGTTTGTACCACCACTGTACTTTCCTGGTAAAAATTTAGGATTCTGGTACTCAAAGCTATTGAGCCAGAATTTCAAAAAACTTTAGAGTGTCACAGGTGAGGAATGATGTTTTGGGACATTTCATGGTGGTTGTTGTATAGGACAGCTAAAAAACAGACTTACTACAAGCAAGAAATGATGTACCTATCTCAACTGTCAGACTATTTCTTGTCAGTTCTATAGAAAAATAAATAAAGAGTCAAATTATTTGAAAATCGTTCAGTTGTACGCACTGGGTATTAAAATGGGGACTCATATGCGTAGTTTAAAAGTTCACTGAATCTCTATCTAAAAGGTAGCTACAAGTAACCACAAAGAATAGTCTTATCTTCAAATGTACTTCATTATACATCATTATAAAGATGGTTACACCAATTTCAATCCAGGGTATACTGTGTACAATTTCTTAGAAGTAACAAGTAACATTTCCTTTTTTCTTTTTCTTTTTTTTTTTTTTTTTTTTGTGCTGGGGATTAAACATGGGGGCCTGGTGCATACTAAACACATGCTCTATTACTAAGCTACATTCTCAGACCTGAGAAAAATCTTCTATTTCAAATATATACTGACAAATTTAATAAAGAGCAAAATATATCACCTATAATAAATATGCACTGAAGCCAAGCTATTATAATTTATTTTAATTAAGTAGTGCATATAATACTGTGTAGAAAGCACAGAAATAAATCTATATAACATTAGTAGTCACTGAATCACTCACTATGCAACAGTGTACTAAGCATTCACTCAGTTAGTTCATGAAATCCACCAATAATCCTATAAAATAGATTGTCAGAATTATCACTTTGGAAGGCTGAGGCAGGAGGATCTCAAGTTCAAAGCCAACCTCAGCAACTTAGCGAGCCTAAGCAACTTAGCAAGTTGTTCACCACACACATACACACACACACACACAAAAAATACATATATATATATATATATATGAGGTGGGGATGTGGCTCAGTGGTTAAGTGCCCCTGGGTTCAATCCCTGGTACAAAAAAAATTGACCTCACTTTACAGATAAGAAAACTAAGGCTTAGTAAGATTAGTTTGTTCAAAGTCATTTACCTAGTAAGTGGTAGAACTGGGATTTTAATTCCAGAATCTGGCTCCAAGGCCTAAAAGCAATTAACCATGATGTTATAATATAGCCTACTTCCGCCAGGCGTGGTGGTGCACACCTGTAATCCCAGCACTTTGGGAGGCTGAGGCAGGAGGATTGTGAGTTCAAAGCCAGCCTCAGCAATGGCGAGGCACTTAGCAACTCAGTAATACCCTGTCTCTAAATAAAATACAAAAAAGGGCTGGGGATGTGACCCAGTGGTCAAGTGCCCCTGAGTTCAATCCCCGGTACCACACACACGCACACATTAAAAAAAAAAAAAAAAAAGAAAGAAAGAAATAAGATAAAGATATTGTGTCCACCCAAAACTAAAAAATAAATATTAAAATATATATATACAGCCTACTTCCTAAAGAATGAGTACTAAAGACATATAATCATTATTAAATTGGCTAGAGAGGGAAACTCTCCTTTTGGGTCTGAATTTGGCAGGGTAGAAATGTATAGCAATGGTCACTACACAAAATACTTTATTCTTCAGTAATCAAGAAAGATTTAAAAAAAAATTTTTTAAGTCTTAGGGTCAAACTGTGTACTCAAAATATCTTGATAAATGAATAAAAACAACTTATATGATCTCAAAAAAAGACTTAAAACATTAAAAAAACTTGATTATTTCATTATCATTGTCACATGGCCTATAGATCTTGAAGAAATTCTGCTCTTAATTTTCAAAATGTTATTTCACAAAGTCAGTAATAAATCAAGTAGACAATAAACAAAAATAAGAAAGATAACTTTCTAATTTTAGGGGTTAAGAAATAGCTGTGAGAAAATAAAACTTACAGGACATTTTCTCAACTATTGACCTATAAGTTTTCAAATAACATTTTTGTCTATTTAAATATTTCCGAAGGCAACTGTCTATTCGATATTTTTTCCTTTGTCTTTGACTTTATATATGATCTAATTTTATAAGATTTTGCTTTGGTTATAGATACCACTTTAAGGTTGTAAACCTTAAACATTCACAATAAAATTCTTTTTAAAAACTAAGTTTTGGGCTGGGATTGTGGCTCAGAGGTAGAGCGCTCGCCTAGCACGTGCGCGGCCCGAGTTCGATCCTCAGCACCACGTACAAATAAACGCATTGTGTACAACTAAAAGCAAATAAATAAATATTTAAAAAATAAAAAACTAAGTTTCACTTTGGAGTCCACATAACCATTTCTAATTAGAAAATCATTACCATGATTACTTCAGAAATGTGAGCCACAAAGTACAGAATAAAAAGATAAAAAATCAGGGGGGCTGGGGATACAGTGGTAGAATACATGCCTAGTATGTATGAGACCCTGGGTTTTATCCCCAGCACCACAAGAATAAAAAAAAGAAACAAACAAAAAGAAAAATCAAGAGAGAGAATTCAACATATCAGCAGTATAAATAAAGAATAAGCAGAAATTCAACCATCCAATTTTACAAATCACACATTCAAAATAAGGCAATTTATGAGCAGATTATTCTAGGGGCTGGGGTTGTGGTTCAGCGGTAGAGCACTCGCCTAGCAAGTCCACGACCCAGGTTCGATCCTCAGCACCACGTAAAAATAAAGGTATTGTGTACAACTAAAACAAGTAAATAAATATTTAAAAAGAGAGAGAGAGAGAGAGAGAGAGAAAGAGTAGACTATACTAGCAGTTCAAATAATAAAGTCATGTACACAGTAGAAACTGTATAACAAATTTGCAAATCAATACAACTCTATTAAGGGAGAGAAAAACTATGAGGGACAAAAAAAGCAGAAGCCTAGGAGTTGTTCAAACGGTCTTCCTTTAAGTGTCTCAATCATCTGAAAAGACAACTGAAAACAAACCAAAGATCAATTTGAAGACCAACATTCTAACCTTCAGCCAACTTTTACTCTGAACAAGCTCATCAATGAAGAGGTCCACATCATCCTTGTGTCTTTTAGGACCACAACTATAATTTTTTGTAAGACAATTTCAAGAACACAGAAAGATTTCTCAAGATTTTTAATAAATTCTCTTTATTTTTATACCTATAGGTTGAAATGCCAAAAAAAAAAAAAAAAAAAAAAGAAAAGAAAAATGGTGTTTGAATGGAAAGATCCTGAGAATATTTTCCTTTCTCCTAAAAGCCTGAATTTAATTTTTGAGATTGGGTATCATGAAAGAAATAGGAAAGTATTGAGTTCCTGGATTTTTTTTAGCTGCACTTTGCGTAGCCAGACTTCCTTTATAGTCAATACAGTTTTAAGTTTAATGGAAACCCACAGAATCAGTACAAAAATACTCTGTTGAGAAAGCTACAGTCTGAATAGACAGGTAAAGAAGATGAATCAGTATAGTGTGTTCAAAGAAAACAGTGTAATTTTTTTCAGTATTCTTTACAGAAAGAAATATGGTGTCTCTATTTTCTGATAGGATTCAGTAATAAAAACTGTAATCAAAATGCAACCAAAGTCTGAACCAAAGACCTCTTGTTATATCACATATGAGTTCATTCAGTTGCTTTGGAAATGTATCTTCTAAGAGCCTCATTCAATTTCAACTGCCAACTGCTTGGAATAGCTGGATTAGACAGATCATCCTTCTCACCTATTGTTTCCTTATACAAAGATATATTTAAACCCATGAATACATTCAGTGTCTTTGGATTCTCCATATTTTAAAAATATCTGGCAATTTCTGTGCTATTTTGCCACATGATTTATGGCCTCAATCATTAAAAACACCAATGCATTTAGTCTATGATTTAATTATACAAATCAAGGTGACCACTTGCAATGATCTGTCTTATTGTATATCAACATTCAATAAATTAATATGCTGCTAAGCATGAACTATTAAAATGATAAACTCATAAGGGAAGGAAATTTTTAAAGATCACAGTTGCATTAATCATTCTATGTGGAGTTCCAGAGTCATTAAAAAATCATAAAATATTTTTCCATGGAGATTGGTAACTGGAACAGAGATTCTCTAATTTTAAAAAAATGAAGCCCTAAAAAAATACAGCGGTAGCACACTTGCCTGGCATGTGTGAGGTACTGGGTTCGATTCTCAGCACCACATATAAATAAATAAAAATAAAGCTGTAGCAATAAATAAAAAAATATTTAAAAATTTTTTAAAGAAATAATAAAATTAAAGACAAACTAAACTCTGAAATAGGTTATCCATTCGAATTACATTGTCATAAAGCAAATATCTTCCCCACCAAATCTGGGTTATAATTTTTTTTTAATATTTTTATTTATTTGCTTTAGTTGTACACAATGCGTTTTATTCAATACATTTTATTTGTACATGGTGCTGAGGATCGAACCCGGGTCGCCCACGCACTAGGCGAGCGCTCCACCGCTGAGCCACAATCCCAGCCCTGGGTTATAATTTTTAAGACTGTTTAATAACTAAATAGGAACTCTAAATCACCATTGTTATAAAAATACCTAATACTTTGTGAATGCATGCTTATTTGGGTGCCAGGCATGGTACTAATGCATTCTCTCATTTAATGCATTGAAGATTTCCATGAAAGAAGTACTGCTATTAGCCCCATTTTGCAGATGGACCAACAAAAGCACAGAGCAGTTAAGTGGTCTAAGTCTAGAAAATGATAAAGCCAGGATTCAGATGCAGGCAGTTTCTAGATCCTACCCTTCTAAATACTATGCTAGATTGCTTCACATTACCACAGGTATTTTTAAAGGCCTAAGAAGAGAAAAATGAAAATACTTTTAAGGCTTCCCCACTCTCATAGGGCCTATATTAGAATAATTGGTAGTTATTATTTTTATTCTAAATCATGATCACCTTCTCAAACCCCAAAGAATCAATGGTCTTCCTTAATAGATTAAGATAATAGTTATAAGATGCTGACATGTAGTTTAATTCTTGCCTGAGATAGTGCCAAATATTAATCATGAAGGGTTCTCCTAAATTATTGAAGTTTCTATAAGTGTCTGAGAATAGTAGGATAATCACTATTCCAATCATCAAGTTGCAAGGGAGATGGCTTCCTTTATCTTAAATAAATGTAGTTTCTCATATTCCCCTATCTGGCTGCAGCAGTAAAAAAAGCAGTGGTGGTGGTGGTTGTTTTTATTTTCTTTAAGTGGGAGAAGCTTTACAAATGGGAGAGGAAATACAGGTTAAGAGCAAGATAATAAAGACTAACAGAATTTCCAAAAACAGAAGCTTTGGTACCTACCATGTCTTAGACAACAAAATCACCCTGTGGGAAAAAAAACTGGCTTCTAATTGTGAATGGAACTGAAAGGGATTAATATCTAGAATTTTTTAAAAATAATCTTTAATTTTCCTAGTTGTGAAGATATTTTGCTATTCCATCTTTTCCAGTTAGTCTGCTCCATATTCCTTCTCTGTTATCCTCTCAGAACTGAAGTCTTCCCATTTACACATTTGGTTTGTGCCTCTCCTACTGTACTCAGCGTACAGGTTTTTGATTACACAAGCTTAGTTTATAGCTGCTTTCTCCACTGACTTTTAAGTTCTAAGCAATGATAATGATGGCCTATAACATGCCACAATATCTGAGAAGATATTATGCTGAACTGAATTTCTCAAGTAGCAAGGAACCAGCAGCAAAATGAAAAACTTATAGTGATTCAAACTGTAACAAGGCAAACATGAAGCTAAGTTATTAAAAAATGGAATCAAACACGCATAAACTCAGACACTAATTCTAACACAGAGAAGGTAATTTAGTCTAGTAATTGCTGTAGCAACCAGAGTTTAAACCCCAGCTCTGCCACTCTTATCTGAATTACACTGTCATTCATCTAGACATCTCCCTGAGAACCAGTTTTTCTTCATCTATAAAATGGGAACAATAATACTACAGTACTCCTTCAAAGAGTTGTTGTGATGCCTATTTAAATCCAGTGTATACTGCACAGCAAACTCTTAAAATGTGATAGCTATTACTAAAAGTTATACTTTAAGGTTTCTTGTCCACGGGCATAAATTTTACCAAAGCCTCTTTAAAGGTAAGCCAAAAGAACACATATACTGTGTATTCAAGGTGAAAGTAAAGCTATAGACGTTAAAAGTCAGACGAAATTATTTTTGCTTTTCCACCCCATTTTCTTTCTTTATTTAAAAAATAAAAAATACATATATTTTTTAGTTGTAGATGGACCTTTACTTTATATATTTATTTTTATGTGGTGCTGAGGATTGAACCCAGTGCCTCACACATGCTAGGCAAACGCTCTTACCACTGAGCTATAGCCCCAGCCCCCTCCACCCCATTTTACGTGGCATTAGTACTATATCACTTGTGATTTTCAGTCTACATGATGTCATTTTTAATCCTTGCCTTAAGTTTGTGTTTAAGAATGTTTCCCTCCCTTCTGCTACTCACCCCTAATCCTCTGCTGATAACTCCCCTCACTCTTGAAGGTCCAATCAGAAGTCCTTGTTGGCCTTCTCTCTCTTCTTCAAGAATTATATATCTGTGATAACTACACTGTAATATAATACTTATTTAATATAAATCTTTTCACTTCCACTCTAAATTTCTTAAAGCCAGGGACTAATTGGCTGCTGGATCCCCAGTAGTAGCTTAAGTAAATAAGTAGCCTCAAACTCAACTACCATGAAGAATGCAAAAAAGTATCAAGTAACTTTTTAAAAAAATTGAATCCAACAAGCTCCATAAAAACATAGGCTGGAACATAGTACTACCTCTCCCTATGTCTTTCTAAGCATATTCTTTTCCATTCAATAAACTAAATCTTTCTCCCTGTCCTTCAGAAAATCTAGGGAACCATGGGACCTTTCACTACATTTTAGAGCTAAGAGCATTTCACTAGAACTTCCCTTGACAAACAAGAAAAATGAGGGACACTGTGATCAGCAGCTGTGTTACTCGATGAACAAGAAAATGCAGGGCAGTTTGTAAAAGTATTTGAAAAGAATTTAGAGCTTAGAGCCAGCATGGTGGTGCATGCCTGTAATCCCAGCACTTAGAAGGCTGAGGCAGGAGGATTGCGAATTCAAAGCCAGCTTCAGCAATGGCAAGGTACTTAGCAACTCAGTGAGATCCTGTCTCTAAATAAAATACAAAAAAGGGCTGGGGATGCGTGACATCTTCCTTATGGTTGAGTGAGCAAGGCATCCTCATCATCAAATAAAGGAAGAAGCAAGGCATTCTTCCCTTTTTTCAGGAAAGATGTAACACAAACATGGCACTGAGAAAGTTAACCCTGTCTGTGTATATTCTTACTGTCTTGTTTTCTGCTCATATGGCCACCAGGTGTGAATACATTAATTATTAAGAATGAAACTGGTTCTGGAAATTATAGCCTTATGGAATCTGAGTTAGAAGCATAAAAACACACTTTCTAAAGTTGTACTAATATAGCAGGTTTCTAGTTAGGAAACAGCTTTTGTAAATGCCCGCGGTTTGACCTCTTCTCATTATAATCATGTGCACCTAGAAAAAGCTTTAACGGTCTTTTTGTGATTGATAAGGACTTCTTTTACTTTTGAAGTAGTTTAAGAAATATATACAAGTTCCTTTAGGGTAGAAGTCCTTCAGACCTAACATTTGGCTAATGAGATAACACCTGTTAGCTTAACTTCTGAAAAACAGCTATGCCTCCCTTCCCTGACCCTAGGTTCAAAACAAAACTATTATAGAAAACAATAGTGCTTTGAAACCAGGCAGAAAAAATTAACTTCAATCAGGCAGATAAACAGGTGTGCAGAGGAATGGCTTCAGAAAATCCATGAGAAATGAATTGAACCCAGACTAGTTACAGATAAAGTGTGGCAGAAATGCAGGATGTCCAGATAGTGTATATGTGACCCCGGTCTACATAGGACCTTGAAACCTGGGGTAAAAGATTAAAATGTCTGGAATGTAATCAGCAGATGTTGCTGCTTCCCTAGATCTTGTGACTGTGATGTAACCAAAAAAGTTAATGTATGCTGCCAGAAAATATGCTATGTTACATGCAAAAAAGGAAGTAAAGACAGAGGATTCAGCAGCCTGACTCTCTTGTCTGTGTGCTGATTTCTCCATCTCTGATTGCCGATGATTTACCCCAAACGTGCTTTTTGCACCACTAACGTGCTACTCGCACCCCAAGCGTGCTACTTTGCACCCCTTACTGAGGCCGGACCTTGGCAGGGATGTGACCCAGTGGTCAGAGTGCCCCTGAGTTCAATCCCTGGAACAAGAATTTAGAGCCGAGAACTAAAATAAAATTGATGAAATTATCTGCATCCAATAACACTCATTAAATATTTGCTGATTAATAAGATTATTAATGTATCTTCCAGGTGCACATTGCCCCTACAATATTTCAGGGTAGATAAAGGGTCTTTTTTTTTTTAAAATATTTATTTATTTACATTAGTTGTACACAATGCAATGCATTTATGTTTACGTGGTGCTGAGGATCGAACCCGGGCCAAGCACTTGCGAGGCAAGCGCTCTGCCACTGAGCCACAACCCCCTTCCAGGGTCTTTTTTAATATTTATTTATTTGTTTTAGTTGTACACAATGCCTTTATTTTTACGTGGTGCTGAGGATCAAACCTGGGCCGCGCACGTGCAAGCACTCTACTGCTAAGCCACAACCCCAGCCCCAGATTAGGGTCTTATCAATAATCACTTTTTTGGGCTGGGGTTGTGGCTCAGTGGCAGAACGCTTGCCTCACATGTATGAGGCACTGGGTTCAATCTTCAGCACCACATATAAATAAATAAACAAAATAAAGGTATTGTGTTCATCTATAACTAAAAAAAAAATATTTTAAAAAATCACTTTTTTTCTGTTGGAAATAATTTTCCTGTAACAACTAGGTTTTTTGAATGAACAAATAAAATATAGGAATACAAGAAAGTCTACAAGACACCAGACTATTATAGCCAACATGACAGCAGGTATTTAATGGAAAGAAAGAAAAAAAAGCAAAATTATAAGCTTCTGGAACCAGGGGTGATATTTAATGGTGCTACATAAAAAGGCAGTGCTGCCCAGTGTCATCTCAGACTCACCATAATTTAGACTCTCCTACCCACATAAAGCCAGATAGAAAGGATCAGAGGCCTGAAGATACCTTTTGAATACCAAAGGCCCATTCTTCCTCTGGACGTCCTAGGCACTCAGTCAAATTTTAAAATTTAAGCTAGTTTAAGTTTAATTTCTATCCATGCAATTTAACAAGCAGGAAGTAATATATGCTAAATTAACTAAACCCTTGTAGGACTAGCAATAGAACTTCAATGGAACATACCACAGTTTGTTCCCAAATTTACTATTTCAGAGGTAGAGCTACACATCATTAGAAAAAAAATCAGTCAAGCCGGGCGCGGTGGCACACGCCTGTAATCCCAGCACTTTGGGAGGCTGAGGCAGGAGAATCGCGAGTTCAAAGCCAGCCTCAGCAATGGCGAGGCACTTAGTAACTCAGTGAGACCCTGTCTCTAATAAAATATAAAAAAGGGCTGGGGATGTGGCCCAGTGGTCGAGTGCCCCTGAGTTCAATCCCTGGTACCAAAAAAAAAAAAAAAATCAGTCATCACTTCATAAAATGAACTACGTTGTTAAAATAAATGTAATCTTCACATCGTGCAATAAAATTAATTTCAGATGATTAAAGAGAAAAGTAAGATAATAAATTAAGAAAATACAGGTGAATATATATTGATAAGAAATTATACCAAGAAAAAGACTTTGGGGTTGAATAAAATAAAATGGCAAATGAAAATGGTCAAAATTTCCAACATAATAGCAAAAGGTTAATATATTTAGTATACAAGGAATACTTAGAAATCAATATGGAAAAATAAGCACCTATAGAGAAACCTGGGCAAAACATAGGAACAATTAACAAAGCAAGGAATATAAAATATATAATAATAAAGTTTTGTTTTGACACAGGGTCTTCTTTCTTTGTTGCCCAGGCTGGTCTTGAACTTGTAGACTCAAGTAATCCTCTTGCCTCAGTAGCTGGGACCACAGGCATGTGCCTCCTTACCTGGCTAATAGGAAATGTTTGAAAAAACAAATAAATGTTTAACCTCTAATTTAAAAAAAAAAAATGTATGTTAAAACAACAATAAAACACTAGTAGTTAAAAGAAGGCATTCTTAAGTCAGATTCCACACCTATAACCTTGGTCAATTCATTTACTTCTCTGAGTCTTGATTCTCCTTATAAAATAGAAATAATAGAGCTGGGGATGTAACTCACTAGTACAGCATGTGTTTAGAATGTGTAAGGCCCTGGGTTCAATCTCTAGCACAAAGAGAGACAGACAGACAGACAGAAGAGATGAGAGATAGATGGATAATAACAATACATACCACACAGGAGTGATGTAGAAATAAATAACAATGAGTGTACCATAGTTGGTTAAGGGGGCTAGGAGATTATTGGTGGCAGAGTGCTTGCCTAGCATATGAAAAGATTCTCAGCACGATGTCTAGTATACAGTATGTGTCCAATAAACAATAGCTATTACTATGATAAAGAAAATAGATGATGAGGCGGATATTTAGGGCTTAAAAGAGTACAGTGAAGGGGCTGGGATTGTGGCTCAGTGGTAGAGCGCTCGCCTAGCACGTGCGCAGCCCGGGTTCGATAGTCAGCACCATGTAAAAATAAATAATTTTTTTTAAAAAAAGAGTGCAGTGAAATATTTTTATACACTGGTTGTAAAGAAAGAATGATTCAACCTTTCTAGAGGACAGCAGCATGTATCAAAAGACTTCAAAGTGATCACATCCTTTGGGCATCTGGGATGTTTCTCTATGCTTAAAAGCAGTGAAAATAGAAAACATTGCTAAATATGACAATATTCATTGGCCCATGCTTTGGGTTGTGAGCCTTTACAATACAAAGATATGCAAATAGACCCAACCCTTGACTTAAAGTTTACCTGAGGAGATAAATAATCAAACATCATGTACAATAAAGAGATAAGAGCCACCATGGGTATTATAGGGTGCTATGGTGCACATAGAAGGAGCACCTACCATGGTCTGGGGGTGGAGTCAGGGAAGCTTTCCAGAAGAAGTGACATTTAAGCTGAGACCTGAAGGATGAGTAGGAATTAGTTAGGTAAAGAGATAAAGGACAAGTGTTCCAGGTAAAGGGAACAGCATTTGCAAAAGCCTAGAGACCAAAGGAAGCATGGCATGTCAGCTTAACTGTGAGCAGTGTGCAATGCAGGGACTTGGGAAAAGACAAGGCTAAAGAGGTAAGTAAGCAAGGTTGGCTCATTCAAGGACTCACTACCAAAACTTATATTGGAAACTTTATTCTAAGAGTAACAAAAATTGATTAAAAAGAAAATTGTAATAAATGTAAAAATTAATATTCATAACATATCAAGGTTATAAAAATTGAAAAAAATGAATAAATAGCTCACATAAAGGAAACACAGGATTGAAATAAAAGCTGCACAACTAAGTTTACTAAAAATCACTGAATTATACACTTATTAAACAGATATATTTTAAGGTTTGTAAATTATACCTCAATAAATTTATCATTTTTAAAAGTTAACATAAATGCTCACTAAATATCTAAAAAATATAAATCTCTAATAATAAAATACAAATCAAACCAGTTAAGTACTACTCTTTATTCTCAAAAATTAATAATGAGAAATATTAAAAGTGAAATGAGAATATTCAGCAATATGAAGGTCAGGAGAAATGAGCATTCTTACGCTATGTTGGTTGGAATAAATGTTAATTGGAATAACCTTTTTAGAAAGCATAAATATGTAACAGAAGTCTTAAAATTGTTTATACTCAGTGATCCAGTAATTGCATTTCTTGAAATCTTAATAAATGTTCCAAACTGCAGTCAAATATTTATGCCCAATGATGTTCACTGCAATGTAACTGGTAATAGAAAAAAAGAACGTAAAAATACCTAGATGCCCACCAATAACAGAGTGGTTAGAATGAATCATAATATAACTACTCAAAGCAGCCATTTAAATGATAGAGCCAAGTATCTATGATATATACCAGGCTTTAATTTAAAAAATTATATATATACAGCAGCATTTCATCTTTATAAAATATAATGAAAACTTTGTTTCTTTTTTCTGTATTCCCAAATTTCCTATAATGGTCTTGTGTTATTCCTTGAGTTTATGCAAGTTTCTTAAACTATCTTTAAAAAAAAAAAAAGGACTTTCACTTCATGGAAATCAATTTCATGTTTCCCTTAGCTTTATTTTCTCTGCCTAGGGAGAGAAATGTGGCCATATCTGAATACATATAACTTGATAATATCTTGTCTATTCAGCATCATCAGGAAATAAGGTACATGTGCAAGTGAATTTACCAACTAATTGAAGTATGCTTTTTTTTTCCTGATACATAGACTTACTTGCCTAGGTTGCCCAGGCTGGCCTCAAACTCTCTATCTTCCTGCTTCAATTTCTCCAATAGCTGGGAATACAGGTATACACCATTAGAACTGGAACCAGGTGAAGCGTATACCCTAAATACCAAAACTGGTGAAACTTAGATGGGCATCTATTTAAAAATATACTAGACTCAAACCTGATTGCTTAAATCAAACAAGATATAAGCCTTCTTAGGATGATTAAGAACTGCCAGGTCCTAGAGGGACATCTATCCCTACATTAAGTAGCAAAGAATTACAATTTTTTTCTTATACCAGCTATGTTTTTTTCCTCCCTTGCTGTAAAACCATCAGCTATCATTTCCCAACATTATAGAAACCTTGACCTATATCAACATAATTTGCTGTTGATCTTATAAAGAGTAATGAAACTAAATATCCAAATTTACAAGAATTCTATATTAATTAACAGTTAGTACTTCAAATAAAGGTATTGCCTAAAAATGATTTGTAAAGACTTAGGTGATTCTGTTCTAGGCTGTTAATGTTGCAATATAAATGAACTCCAGACAGTGTGAATTCTTGATTGTTATCTTGTCTTGTTCCCTTACTCAATTGGCAGACTAGACTCAGGATCAGAAACTGCATATGCTCTTTCTCTTATCACAACATGGAAAGAGAGTGGACCAGGAACCAAAAAAACTTATTCTAGTACAGATTCTTACACCAACAGCTTCATAATCTTCAGTATTTTTTTAACCTTGGTACCTGTCCATTGTAAGGCTGCTCTAGAATTAAATCACACGTGCACACACACACACACACACACACACCACACACAAACATTCTGTGAAGTATAAGGCACTACTCAAAAGTAAGATTATTATAGTATTATACTGTTGATGTGATCTTGGATTAATACAAGTATCAATTTAGAAAATTCATACCAGATTGTGGGACTGGGGGAAATGTTGGCCAAAAAGCATGAAGTTTAAATTATGAGAAATAAGTTCTAGAGATCTATTGCATAGCATGGTGACTATAAGTAATAATAATGTTTCAAACACTTGAAAATTACTAATAGAATTTAAATGTTCTCATCACAAAATAAGATAAATATGTGTGATAGATATGTTCATTGGCTTCACTTAATTATTCTAAAATGTACACATACTTGAAGATATATGGTACACCACACACACATACACACACACACACAATTTTTGTCGTTAAAAAATAATTTTCTTGGGGCTGGGGTTGTGGCTCAGTGGCAGAGCGCTCGCCTTACACGAGTGCGGCCCAAGTTCGATTCTCAGCACCACATAAACATAAATGCATTGCATTGTGTACAACTAACGTAAATAAATAAATATTTTAAAAAATAATAATAATAATTTTCTTTTACTGGCAAGGATGTGAAGAAAGGAGAATTTTCATACACTGTTGGTGGGAATATAAATTAGTAAAGCCATGATGGAAAACCAGCAAGGAAGTTCTTCAAAACAATAGCAACAGATCTGTCATATGATACAGCAATCCCACTACTGGGTGTATATCTAAATGAAATGAAATCAGTATGTTGAAGAAATATCTACACATGCATTTATTGCACCACTATTCACAACAGCGAAGATATAGAATCCACGTAGGTGTTCATTAACAAACGAATGAATAAAGAATATGTTATATATACACAACAAAACATTATCAACTAAAAAAGAATAAAATTCTGTCATTTGCAGCAACATGGATGAAACTGAAGACATTATGTTAAATAAAATAAGTTAAGCACAGAAAGACAAAGATGTCATGTTCTCACTTATATAAGGAAACTAAAAAGTTGATCTCATGCAAGTTGAAAGAAGAGTGATTACCAGAGCCTGGGAAAGGTCTGGGAAAGGGGGGTTGAGATATTTAATATTCTATAGCACAATAGAATAACTATGGCTAACAGTAATTCATTGTATATTTCAAAATAGCTAGTAGAGAGGATTTTTAATGTTCCCAACACAAAGAAATAATGTCTCAGGTAATATATATGCCAATTATCCTGATCTGATTATTACTCATTGTATATGTGTACCAAATTATCACACTATACTCATAAATATGTATAATTATATGTCAATTAGAAATATAAATACAAAAAGTAAACAATTCGTAAAAGTCAAAAACAAATTACCAAAATAAAATTCATATCAGAAAGAACAGAGGGAGAGGGCTGAGGCTGTAGCTCAGTGGCAAAGCGCTTGCCTAGCATGTGTGAGGCGCTGGTTCAATCCTCAGCACCACATAAAAATAAATTAATAAACAAAGATATTTAAAAAGAAGAATAGAGGGAGAGAATTTGTTGTTGCTGTTCCTGAGGACTGAACCCAGAACCACTCATATGCTATGCACACACGCTTACCATAAGCTACACACCACCACCACCCCTGCCCAGAGAATTCTTAAATTGCTTCTATTAATTAGGAAACATCTGCTTTCTAGGAAGAACAATAAATCCCAACAGTTGGCATCTCTGATTCTCCCACCCCTATATTCAATCAGTAGTCCATAAGACCTTTGAGTCTTTCCCACAATCACTGGCATCTGTCTCTTTCTTTTCATTATACTACTTCAAAATTCCAGTTCAGACCTGTATTATTGCACACCTGGGCTACAACAGCCTCTAAGTAAACTAATTTCACTCATGAGCTCTCTTCCTGATATCCCTCTGGTTCATAGCTCCTAGATCAATTTTCTTAAAATACAACTGTAATCATATATGCTCAAAATTTCTAAGGACTCTTATTACCTTCTCCATCAAATTCAAACATCTAAGCTCCCCAGCCCTAGCTCTTCACATTTATCTCTTACCATATTTCCAAATACATCCTTCCTGAAACTGATATGTTTAATTCCTTCAGATATGCTTTATACTATTCTGTCTCTAAAAGTCTTGCCATATATATATATATATATATATATATAGAGAGAGAGAGAGAGAGAGAGAGAGAATATCCCAGATGGAGATATATATATTAGTTTGTCTCCATCTGGGATACTCTATTCCCAACTTCTATCTTGGCCTATAGAAATTCAACCTATCCTTCAAGAACCAGTTTGAGAGCTACCTACTATGATATACTCCCTGATCACCAAAGAGGAAAAGATGGAAGATTCTAAAGTTAGAATTACAACTTAGGTTTGAATTACAATTCCAGTAATTGGCTGAATGATACAGGGCACATCCCTTATTATCCCCTTGCCTCAGTTTCTTTATCTATAAAATGGGGATAAGAACAACTTTCCTTAGGCATATTGTGAGGAGTAAATGAGTTAATCCGCGTACGTAAAACACTTAGCATGATGTCTGGCATACATAAAAACCCAAAAGATGTTAAATATTATTACTCTTATTACTACTGACTTTAGTGAAGTTATCTTAATCTGAATTCAAACAATACTTATGAGCAGTATGAACTGGTTCTTCATGTATATATGGTATCATTCCCCTCACTCTCCTTTTCTACACTCCTTTGTTCTTTCTTTTTTGACTCTGGCATCCAGATTACAAGATCCTGACAGACAGGTAAATGTTATATCTTAATACGTATAATGGTCATTCTCACCTAACAGGTGATCAATACTTTGTTTAGTGCCTAGTGAAAGAATATTGAAGAGCTGACAATATTAAAATGTCCCATAAGCTATAGTAAAAAATCAAAATGGGCTGGGGTTGTGGCTCAGTGGTAGAGCGCTTGCCTAGCACATGCGCGGCCCTCGTTCGATCCTCAGAACCATGTAAAAACAAAGGCATTGTGTACAACTAAAAACAAATAAATAAATATTTTTTAAAAAGCATCAAAGAAAGCTTAAAGTAATTAATTAAAAAAATTAAATTTCCAGCCTTACAAAATTAAATCTCCTTTTATGGTTCTCGAGATTCCTTTTGCACTCTCCTTTAAAGCAACCTAACCTATTCATGCAGCGAGAGGTACAACAGCAAAATATATGCAGGTCAGAGAGTAGTTAAATACTGGAGCACAAGCACCACAAGACAACTCAGCTGAACACAGCTCTGGATGAAGTCAAATAGGAAGACAATTTAAAGGGAAAGATGGCTTATCAGTCATACTAACAATGCTGATTGTTACTCATCCATGCCAGTGCCAGGATTCCTTTGCACATTGTATAAACAACTGAAATAACCACGCTAGTAAATACAGAAATATTAGTCATTTAGTTTAATAACTGAGTTTACCACATGATCAATATAATTACCTATGTCAAAAGTGACTATTAGCATATCTCAAGATTCTAAAGTAACTCAGTTTTGACTAATAAAGTCATCTCAAGTAGATATGCCCTTACTTCATATTTATCATTCACCTCAAGAAAACTGATATAATAAATTAATAAATATATTAGTACAGCATAAACTGTTTTCAATACCCCCAAAAAATAAAGTTACTATAATACTGTGAGTTTATTTGTATGTATCTGTTAACCCTCAATTGCTTTCCCTTTCAAAAATCAGGTTTAGTAACCACAAACTAAAGGGTTTACTAGTAGCTGAACATGGTGGCTTGGGCCTGTAATGCCAGAAACTCAGGACCCTGAGGCAAGAGGATTGCAAGTTCAAGGCCAGCCTCGGCAACTTCTTGAGGACCTCAACAATTTAGAGAGTTCCTGGAGATATGGCTCATTGGTTAAGCAAGGGGGGGTAGTTTACTAGTTGAGTGAATTAAGATGGTCTGATGGTATGTTAATGACTTTCCAAAGTGTACAATAAGGTACTACACATAAAAATAAATTATACCAGGGCTGTGTTTGTAGCTCAGTGGTATAGCACTTGCATAGCACGTGTGAGGCACTGGGTTCAATCCTCAGCACCACATATAAATAAAATAAAGGTTTTGTGTCCATCTACAACTAAAAAATATTTTTAAAAGTAAAATTTTAAAAATTACACTAAATTTTTATCCCTATGATATCTGTCTGTCTTTAGAGGACCCTAAAATATTTTACCAGCTGCAAAATACAATTATTCTCAAATCACAGAATCTTAAAGGCTTAGAAGAGATTTAAAAGCCTCCCACTGCAGGAATTTGTTATACCACCTCCCATGCAAAAGGTCCTCCTGCCTTTGCTTGACTACTTCCAGAAATGAGCACTCACTATTTTGCAAGGCAGTATTCACCATTGTTATGAAAATTCTTCCTTATAATCACTGGAAATCTGCCTCCCTGAACTTGTACCCAAGTAATCCTAGTTCCAGTCTCTGGAACAACACAAGGTAAGTTAACCTCTGAAATACAATAACTTGGGACAGAATTGTCAATTTGGTCACACAAAATGAAAAAAAAAAAAAAAAAAAAAAAACTCAGAAAACGAGAAACCACCAATATACACAACAAAATTTTGAAATTCAGGAAACTATATTGAAATCACAAGCCAACATATTTAACATATTTTCAAGGCATCAAACCTCACACATTAACCTAATGTTTTTTACATAGTGGAAGGTGGTACAGTGTTTACTGAGTACCTCTTTGCAACTTGATACAGTTAAATCCACCATTGCAATTCTATAGGAAGTTCAAGATAGTTTTCCTGTTCATATTTTCATTCAGTCTATTTCTCCCTAATGCATGTGAATGTTGGTTAGCTTAAAGTCCATTTTGCCCACCAGTGCAATATTTATTTTTTGATAAATATTTTCAAAAAATGAAGCCTAAGAGGATAGTTGTAAAGGAGTGGGGGTGGGGCGAGGAGCGAAGGCAAAGACGGGCCCAGCGGAAAAAGGCTGGCTACCGAGTATTTTCCTTCTGGAAGCATGCTTTATTGGCATAGGCATCTGAAGCCTATCAAACACGACTGAAGAACAAGAACGATCATCAGCAATGAGTGTAAGGCATAAATGTCTGTAAGATGGAAATGAATTGGCACTGGCCAACAAGCAGTGTCAGATGCTTCAAGACCTCACTGAAGAAAGGTAAGAAGTCCAAGCAGAGGAAAGCACTGCCACCCTTTAGCGGAAGGAAAAAAAACAACGAGTAACTACCGTTCAGCAGTCCAGTGAAGCCTGAATAGTACAGAGTACAAGAAAGAAGGCAAGTGATCAGAGGGAATGCACACATCCCAGAGAGTCCCAAGAAGGGTGTGCAGAGTGCAAATACTGAACGGGTCCCTGAAATGGTGTGGGTAAGAGCATATGGATGTGGGTAAGGGGCAACGCAGGAGTTCCCCAGGTCCCCTCCCTGCAGCAGAGCAACAGAGGTAAAGAAGGGGGAGGGTGAAAAGCAAGAATGACTCATTCCCGAAAGGAAGTGCTCAAGCTATAGGAAGGCATGCCACGGGGGATTTTAGGGCTAGGACTGAGAGGGTCAGGGTGCTCAGGTTGATGCGGGAAAAAATATATATATATATATATATCAACGTCTTGTAGTTCCTGCTGCTCGTCTTTAAGACGACGGTGTGGGGGGTTCGCGGCAGCGGAGTGCCAAGGCCTGGGAAGCGGCGCGGCGCGTGCGCAGTGGCGTTCGGCGGGACCCGCTGAGGCAAAGCGGAGCCGCAGTGACAGAAGCAAGCGGAGAGACCGCCGGGAGGGACTCACCGAGGCGCAAGGGCTGGAGGTGGTGCTGGGGGTAGGCGACCGCTGGACCGTGACCAAAGCCATCTAGGCGCTGCTGGGTTGTTCCGGACAGGGCATTCTTGTCCTGAGTGTGGGGCGCGGGAAGGTGACGGAGCCGGGGTGAAGGAAAGGGGTGCGGGGTAGGAGTGAGGAGAATCGGGAGGAAGAAGAGGCCGCGGGAACGGCCGCACGCTCCGTACCCACCACCGTACTCTCGCCGACTGACGCGCCGAACGGGCGGCTGGCGGGCGGGCGGGCAGTTCGGCAGCTGCGGGGCACAATGAGCACTCCCAGTGCGCAGGCGCCACCTGTCAGCAACCGCCTCTCCCCTCGGCGCGCGCCGCCGCCTAGTCTTAACCCTTGAGTTGCCGGAAGCAGGCCGAGTTCTTGCGCCCCGGGCCGCCGCCCCCTCGCGGGTTTCCTTCTGAGCGCCCCGACCGCGGGGGTGCTGCAGAGTGGGGTGGAGTGGGGTGCAATAGGGTGTGGTAGGCGAAAGGGGTAGACGGGAACCAGGCGGGTAAGGGGTCTCCGGGCGGGGGGCGCCAGAGTCCACACTCCTAAGAGACGACCATTTTATGAGGTGGGGCGCACAGCCTAACCAACCTGAGAGAAAAGAAACCGAGGTGAAAATCCAGAGAGGCAAAAGCGTTTTCCGGTGGGAAAGGACTCCGCGGGATTTCAGATGCTTTCACTGGGTGTGGATGAGGCTGGGCGAGCCCATGAGACCAGTTTACCCCCTTTCACCCGGATTTTGGGGGGCGGGGGAATCTGAGCTTTCCCACACTTCTGTCCATTTTTTATGATGAGACTTTTTGTAAAACAGATTTTCTTTTGTAAACCCGGGAAAACTTCATGGTACCCTCATGCTTCTTCGGTTATCTATCTAAAATCATTGATTATTCCTAAGGTGGAAGAAGCTATGAGTGATCCTGGAGGCCGAGAAAGCTGGGCTCACAGAGTTGTAAAGGTCCAACCTGCTATTTACTTCCCATTTACATCCTGCTGTGAAGAAATTCTACCAATTAAACAGGATTTGCTCGTTGAACTTTCTTCTTCGTCTCTACATTTCATTGTTTTATAGTCAAGTAAGTAAGTGACAATGTCGACTAAAAAATATCTCAAAGGAATAATTTTTAACAGATTTTTCCAGATTTCATTGATACATTATAATTATACATAATACTGGAATTTGTTGTTACATATTTGTACATGCGTTAAAGGAATAATTTTCTAAAAGATAAACCGTTGACGGAACATAAGCAAAGAATGTAATGGAAAATCAAGATTAAAAAGAAAAGAAATCACACAAGGCAAATACCACTGATTATTTACACTGAGAAACAGAGTTGACAAAGCTTTTTCTCCATTTGAGTGGATGAGCTGGTAAATAACCCCATACGTATCAAAGCTGTAGAAAACACACAGAGGAGTTTGCAGTTATTAAAGCCCACCTCCTCCTGTTTGTCCCTCAAACACTCTTGGATTTCTGCTCCTTTTAAACTGACAGGGCTGTCATGAGCTCTTTCTGGTTGCTGTATAGTTAAGTGCCACAAGAGCCTTCTGTGCTGAGCCTTTGTTCTCTCCCTGGGGCCCTGTGTTTGAAATAATTAGCAGGGAGGTTCCATCAAGAATCAAACACTGAGGGTCCCTGTACTGCACAGTCCTATATGGGCTGTATTGCAGGGAAGCCAGCTGGTAGGCTTTTGCCCCCTGGTGGTGATCAAGAGTGCCTGCGAGACAAAATTAAACAAAGATGTATGGTTCACAGATTAAACAATCTGTTTTTCCTGGAGCGAGGTAGTAAACAGGAAAAGAAAAGGCAAGGTTCAGAAGTAAGAACTTTGAACCAGTGCTTATGAGACCAAACAGGAAGCTATTGTACAGAGCCAAGAAATGTAGCTGAAAGCTAAATGATCTCATATAAATGAGATATGTGGTTATAAACTAAATTATTATTCTAGAAAAAGGATTACTCAAAGCAATAGGTCTTAGTAATGTATGTTGATTCTCTTACTGATTTGGGAATGGCAACACTGGCTACTTATGTGTACTAACACTTTCTCAAGAAATTCAACTGGGATGGGTGTGGTGGCGCATACCTGTAATCCCAGTAATTCAGGAGGCTGAGGCAGGAAAATCACAAGTTCAAGGCTACACTGGGCAATTTAGTGAGATTCTGTCTGGAAATTTTAAAAAAGGTGGGGGTGGTAATGTAGCTTAGTGATTTAATGCCCTGGGTTCAATCTCCAGTACTGCAAAGAAAGAAAAATTCATCTGGGACTGTGGATTTAGCACAATGGTGAAGCACTTGCCTAGCAAGCATGAAGGCCTGAATTTGATCCTCAACACAGGGTAGGGGTGAGAGTGAGGGGTGGTGAATTCATCTGGAAGGTGAGAAGCTTCATTCCATTAACTGTAGAGTGAGAAAGAGCACTACGCTAGAAGTCAGGAGACCTAATTTCCAGTTCCAGCTTTGTATAACCTTAGGCAAATGACTTGAACTTTTTGAGCTTTAGCTTCTTCATCTCTAAAATGGAACCCTAACTCACAGGATTCTTATGATCAAATAAGATAACGTATAGTAACATATAAACTGAAAAGCCCTATGTGCAATTAACTTTCTGTTTGCTATAGTTTGTTCCAAGTTCAGTTAGCTTTTGTTGAATGTACCCTATGTGCAGAAAATAGCTTCAAGCAAAAGAGGAATTAAAAAGAACAAAACGACATGATTCAGACATTTTTTTTTAACAGATTAGTGGTCAAGACATGTCTCATCTGTAGGTAAATATAGAACATTTTTATACAGCATATCTAAGGTGATGAGATCCTGGTCAAAATTGGATTATAAGATACCCAAATTCAGCTGGGCATGGTGGCGCACACCTGTAATCCCAGCACTTGGGAGGCTGAGGCAGGAGCATCTCAAGTTCAAAGCCAGCCTCAGCAATGGTGAGGTACTTAGCAACTCAGTGAGACCCTGTCTCTAAATAAAAATATATAAAAGGGTTGGGGATGTGGCCCAGTGGTCAAGTGCTTCTGAGTTCAATCCCCAGTACCAAAAAAAAAAAAAGATACCCAAATTCACATTAAGGAGTTAGTTTAATAATTTGCAAGGGATATATCTCTTCCTGGCATATTACCACCAAAGAAAACTAAGATTTAAAAATTATTGGTGCATGTTCATTAATTTATTATTAAGAAAATATTAGTGTGTTATACACTAGATACTGCTTTAAGATCAAAATAAATGTTTATCTACCTCTCAGGGTCTTATAGCCTGTGAGCCATGGAAAACAAGTAAAAAATAATTGTGGTATAATTTACTGGTACTGTGGCTTCAGTCACTCTGCTAGACCCACAGGGAAATATATATATATATGTATATATATATTTAGAAGTCTAGATATGTACAAACTTCTATAGAGAAACACAGAGGAGACAGTCTGGGCAAATGTACTCTTTATGATATTGGCTTTCCAGTTTGGGCTACAGATTCCAATATAGCCACTTTCTGAACTGGGCTGTATCATCTGAGCATTTGAAATCTATTCTTGCTGTGCCATTTATACTTACTCTTCCCTGGGCTTCCCCCAATTCCTGCTTGGTATTCTGGTGATCTAAGAGGTAGTAAATACTATTAAAGATCCTAGGATCCTCTTACTATGCTAGTTAAATCTAATAAAAGAGAGACTAAAACAAAATTCTCCAAAACTAGAGCCAAAGAAACCAAAGTCCTGTTTCTGTTTATCACACCTTCACTCTTTGTACCTATAGTACTGGAGGACTGCTTGTGCCACTGGAGTACATTTAACCCTTGTATCATTACTTCTTTGAGGGTAAAATTACAGGATTACTTGAAATACCTTACACCATCTGATTCTTAAGCTTTGAGAATCTAATGAAAAAACTATTGACCTTTTTTCCAGAAAAATGTTCTTGCATATTTGATACACTCACAAAATACATTGAGGAACCTCAGGTTAAAAATCAATTTACAGGTTAAAATAACAGTTGTCAACCTTTTATTCATATCATGACATCCATAGAAATAGTAATTGTACAGCACACTGGGATAAATTAAAGGGGATTTGGAGAAGACTATATGTGGCTTGGTTTTTAAAAAAAGTTCTCTCTTTATATCATATACTTGAAAAAAAAAATTTTGGTGTTGTTTATGGACAGCATGCCTTTATTTTATTTGTTTATTTTTATGTGGTGCTAAGGATCCAACCCAGTGCCCCACACACTGCCACTGAGCTACAACCCCAGCCCTATATCATATACTTTTTTGGGGGGTTGGGGGGAGGTACCAGGGATTGAACTCAGGAGCATTCAAACACGGAGCCACATCCCCAGCCCTATTTTGTATTTTATTTACAGATAGGGTCTCACTGAGTTGCTTACACCTCACTTTTGCTGAGGCTGGCTTTGAACTCACAGTCCTCCTGTCTCAGCCTCCCAACCAGCTGGGATTACAGGCGTGCACCACCACACCCAGCTTATATCATATACTTTAAAAAATTTTTTTTTATTTGTTGATGGACCTTTATTTTATTCATTTATTTATATGCGGTGCTGAGTCTCGAACCCAGTGACTCACACATGCAAGGCAAGCACTCAACCACTAAGCCACAACCACAGCCCCTTATACCATATACTTTTTAAAAAAAATTTTTATTTTTTAGTTGTAGTTGAACACGATACCTTTATTTTATTTATTTTTACGTGGTGCTGAGGATTGAACCCTGGGCTGCGCACATGCTAGGCGAGCACTCTACCGCTGAGCCACAACCCCAGATCCCCTTATATCATATACTTTTAATGAGAAAATAAAAGCAGTGTATTAAGGATATTAAATACTGAATTTATATGTTTCCAGATAAAAACCTTCTAAAAATTTTGATGAAAAACCTGAAATTCCTTCTGTAAATTCAACATTTTTATATGGGGTTTTATGACTGAAATCACTGCATACAGTTCCTGAACAAGTATCTTCAAATTCTTGGTAGTCATTGTTGATGAAAACTGTTCCTATGAGTAGTTGGGCTGGTGTTGTGGCTCAGCGGTAGAGTGTTTGCCTAGCACATGCAAGGCCCTGGGTTCGATCCTCAGCACCATATAAAAATAAATAAATAAATAAATAAATAAATAAATAAATAAATAAAATAAAGGCATTGTATACAACTAACAAATAAACATATAAAAAATTTGAACAATTTTTGCCACAATTCAATATTTTCAAGTAAAAATGTGACTTGATTTAGAATCCACTCAAACTTTTTATGTCAAGTATACATTGCAAAATAGTGAGAAATCTCTAATTTGCAGAGTATAACTGTGTTACTAGAGCAATAATTCTGCAGCTAACTTGGACATACCTAAAAAGGGACATCAGACATTCAATATATATGAAGAGAAATTGGGAGTTGAGTGCATCTATGAGTATTTGTCAGATCTTCCCACCTTTCTTAGCCACAACTGAGGCTAAGTCCTGCTCCTTGGTTACCGGGAACTCGCACTCCAGTACCTCTAAAGCTCAGTGTTTATGATGGGCATCATTATGCACTGCAACTCACTTTTTTTAAAAAATATTGTTTAGTTGTCAATGAACCTTTATTTTTATTTATTTATATGTGGTGCTGAGAATCAAATCCAGTGCCTCACACATGGTAAGCAAGCATATACTACTAAGCCACAGCCCCAAACCCTGCCACTCACTTCTGAAGGTGATGACTGGTGGTAGAATACTCCTTGGTTTTGCTCAGCAGATCCATTGCGCTTGCCACCAGTGGAACCTTGGGCCATACTAGAGCAGGCATCTCACCTGAGGGTGCTCTCTGAGAAGATCACATTGTTTCTGGCCAGGAGTGACCTAGAAGTACTAAGCATTCTAGTTTCTTCAGACCACTCCTCGGATGGATAACTATCTTGAAGTATATATGTAACTCATCCATCACAAGCAGAATGAAGTATGACTCCAGTTTACATAGCTAAGCTTATTGAAAGAAGGTGGGGGATAAAAGGGAGAAAGCAGTGGGAGAAGAATAAAAATAATAATATTCATGGTCCTATCCTTGATAATCTAATCCCTTACATTTGAAATGACTTGAGGTTTGTTATGAATGTAACACAGATGCAGTATATAAGAGCTGAAAGTAACTGGTCTGTGGTTGTCAAGTGTTTCCTCTACCTCACTGCAATGTTTCTTAAATATTAATATTTTTTTTACCTACTCCATGTAACTGTCAGTGTTTAGACAGGAGATAGAAAATACACCAGTGGGCTGGTAATGTAGTTCAGCGGTACAGTGCTTGCCTAGCATGTGCAAAGTCCCTGGGTGATGCCCAGCCCCACCAAAAAAAAAAAAAAAAAAAAAAAGGTATTTGCAAGGAGAATTTAACAAACAATTGTTATCTAGTTATAAAGTTCTTAAGCAACTAAAAGGTGAAACAAACAAACACACACACACAAAAAAAAAAAAAAAACTGGAAGGTACCACAGAGGTAGCAATTGCTTCTACTTTTAGGGATGGGGGGAAAAGGCAAAGGGAAATACTTAAAGGGTGTCTCCACAGAGCTGAAACTCAGGTCTCTAGGGAGAAGGCACTGCTCCGCTGGTATTGGTGCTTTTGAGCTTAGAAGAAGGGCTTCATGAACCCAGAGTCTGGAACCCAGTCTTCTGAGGCAAGAGCACTTGGCAGACTGATGTTGATGTCTTTGAGTCAATTGAAACTACAGAACTATAGAAAAACTACAAGCTGGATTCAGGCATTGCTATAGAAAGAAATGCTACTATCAAAATGCAGAAACATTACTATGGTGAAGCATGCAGGAACTATAAGTCTACAAGAAGGCAGCTGGCAAGGCAAAAAAAATGTGGTTTTCAGAGTCTCAGCTCCAGCATCAAACAAGAATAAAGATGAGTGATTTTGGAGCTGAAACAATAATTTTTTTAAAAAAATATTTATTTGCTTTAGTTGTACACAATGCAATGCATTTATGTTTACGTGGTGCTGAGGATCGAACCCGGGGCCGTGCATGTGCTAGGTGAGCGCTCTACCACTGAGCCACAATCCCAGCCCTGGAGCTGAAACAATAATTTAATAACTGATACTTAACTGAAAAGGAAATTGATACCATAAATGGAATTTGTCTCCCACTCTCTTGTTTGCATATAACTCATGAAGACAATTAAAGATCTTACTACTTCCTGCTCCTCAGATACAATTAGCATAGTGTCATCAGTATATCACTGGATCAAAGTGATGCTGCTTAAAAGGTCAAGATGTTCAATATTTTTGTGGACTATATCATAGCAGAGAGCAAGAGAACCAATGTGGCTCTGAGGCAAGACTGTTATGGTGCAGCTACAGTAAGTTAGTGTTCCTCGAAGACACTTATCCTTCCCTTCAGTTTGGGTGCCCTGACATACATGAGGCCCAGGTTCAATCCCCAGAGAAAGAAATAAAGAAAGAGAGGGACAGACAGACAGACATAGGATACAGGCACTCCCACTTGCAAATGTATTTCTCAGTGCCTTAGTAAATCCGAGTCCTCTTAAGGAAGGAGATATGCAGGTCATATGTGATAATTTCATTCTAACATGTTTATCTCTCCAAGACTTTGGACTTTTCTCTATATTATGCCAGGGAAGTTCTGGTGTTTTGACTTCATTCAACAGGCAACTGTAGAGTCCAAGTTTCAGTGAACCTACCAAGTAAATGGTTAGCATCACTTCTAGCTGTATATGCTAACACATTACATCCATTATCTATTATAATTCCTGATAAATGTACCCATATCAATAAATTCTGCTTAATCCAGTATTCTGTTCTTATTGCTTTAACTTCCTTAATAATATAATCCCACACATATTCTCTGGTTTTCTGCCAATATATAAGCAAGTAGGGAAATTATTTTGATAAAGGCTATTTTTTCCTGGTGAGACTTTGCATTTATTTGCTGGAGCATTTTAAGGTCTGACTTTTAGTTATGGATCTTCTAGCAGTAGGAGGTGGTTGGGATATGTCTGGAGGAAAATAGGCTTCTCCTTGCAAGGCAACTTCCCTGGCTGAGATTATTACAGTGTTTTCAATGAAAAGAAAGCTAGTCTCCTCAAATACCAGAGGACAGACTTTATTGTCAAGAGGGGCTTACAGTGACTAAGGAGTTCATGATTGTGTCTCCTTGATCAGCTATGGATATCTCCATTCCAAATTTCAGGGTTTTCCTTCTTCTCAGTCAGTGTCCTTATTTTCACATGAGTAAATTGGCTCTCAATTCAATTAACATTATAATTGTGTAGTGCACATAATTAAATTTTCTATTAAATGTTACCACTATTAGCATTATTGTTATTATTTTACCAATATTTGTTCTGTGACCATGAGGGGGAAAAAAAGATTATTTTATGACTGCCACAGAAGCTCTCTATTAATATTCTGTTTTCTGAAATTGACTTTGATATTAATATAGCCACTCCAGCTTTTCATGATATATTTTTTCCTTTTCCTTTTAGCCTACATTAATGTCTTTGTAATTAAAGTATTTTTTTTAAATTTTTAAGTTATAGATGGACACAATAACTTTATTTTATTTGTTTTTATGTGGTGCTGAGGATTGAACCTAGTGCCTCACACAGGCTAAGCAGGTGCTCTACCACTGAGCCACAACCCTTTAAAGTACACTTTTATACAAAAATTATTGTTGTATTTTTCTCTCTTTTTTTTTCAAGATAAGTTCTCACTGTGCTGTTCAGGCTGGCCTTAAAAAACTGAGCTCAACAGATCGTTTTGCCTTAGTCTCACTCTCCTGAATATCTGGGGTTATAGGCTCATGTCACTGAGCTTGCTCTCTTAAAAAATCTAATCTCTGATTTGTAATTGAAAAGTTTAGACCAGTGACATTTAATGTAATTTTTTATATGCATGAATTGTTCTGTTCTTGATCACCTTTTTTTCTTTCCCTGCCTTCTTTGGATTGTTTTATATTTCTTTATCTCTACTAAAATATAATGATATAAGCAAAAACTTGAAATGATAAATTATAAAATTAATACAATGATAAAATTGCTTGTATCATTATGATATAATAATGATATAAGCAAAAACATACTATATTTTAATAGATGCTTTGAGATTTACGATGTCAATCTTTAACTTACCTTAGTATATTTAACATATCACTTCACAATACTTACAACATTATACCTAATTCCCATTCTTTATGCCATTATTGCCAAATAATAACATGCTTCTGCATATATTATATCTTCCACAATGTATTCATACTATATTTTTTTGCTTTAGGTAGCCAATTATCTTTTGAAAAGGTTCAAAATATATTTTCCCATATTTGTACCATTTTTAGTGCTCTTCATTTATTTATGTAAATCTACATTTTCACCTGTTAATCACGTACTGTCTTAAAAAAATTCCTTCAACTTTACTTGTGCAATTCTGCTGGTAATACATCCTCTCAGCTTTTGTTTATTTGAAAAAAAAAATCTTTGTCTTACTTTTTTTTCACCTTTATTCGTGAAAGATATTTACTAGTATAGAATTTCTTCTTTTTTTTTTTTCAATATTTTAGTAATGTCATTACTGTTTTCTGGCCTGTGTAGTTTCTGATGGGAAGTTAATTAGCCTTATTATCTTTGTTCTTCTGTGTGTAATGTTTCTTATTTCTCTATCTTCAATATTTTTAAAATTTTATTTAGTTAGTTGTACATAATAACTTTATTTATTTTTACGTGGTGCTGAGGATCAAACCCCGGGCCGCGCACGTGCTAGGGGAATGCTCTACCACTGAGCCACAACCCCAGCCTCATCTTCGATATTTTATCTTTGGATTTCTGCAGTTTTTCATATATATGCCTAGGTGTACTTTTCTTTGTATTTATCCTGCTTGGAATTTTCAAAGCTTTTTGAAGCTGATTTGTTATCTTTCATAAATTTAGAAAGTTATTGGGAATTTTATTTTCAAACTTCTTTTATCTCACTTTCTTTTTTCTTCTGGGATTCCAATTACATGTAAATTAAACATTGTAAGATTGCCCCCATAGCTCTTGAGTGCTGTTATTCTTTCCCCCACTTTGATTTCAGGCATGGATAATTTCAATTGACCTAATTTCAAAGCCACTGATTGATTCTTCTGCTGAGTCCAGTTTACTAATAAACTTATTAAAGGAATTCCTCATTGCTGATATCATGATTTTTATATCCAGAATTCCTAGATGGCTTTTCTTTATGGTTTCTATTTTTGCTGAAAACACCTAAATATGCGTGCTATATTTTTTCCACTAAGTTCTTTAGTTGTAATTATTTTAATAGCTATTCTAATATTTAAATATTTATACTAAGGATTAAAAGTTATATTATTATATATTATAATTGCAATTATATGTAATCTGTATAAAAATAATATCAGGCATTTTGGTGCATGCCTGTAATCTCAGCAGCTCAGGAGGCTGAGGCAAGAGCATTGCAAGTTCAAAGCCAGCCTCAGCAATTTAGTGAGGCCCTCAGCAACTTAGTGAGACCCTGTCTCAAAATAAAAAGAAATAAAAAGAGATGGGGATATGGCTCAGTGGTAAAGCACTTCTGGGTTCAATCCCCAGTACCAAAAAAATAATAATATATATATATATATATATATATATATATATATATATATATATATATACATACATATATATGTATATATGCACACATGTATGTATATATATGCACAAAGATAATAAGGCTAATTAACTTTCCATCAGAAACTACACTGGCCAGAAAACAATAATGACATTGCTAAAATATTGGAAAAAAAAAGAAGAAAATTCTACACCTAGTAAAAATCTTTCACAAATAAAGGTGGAAAAAAAGCAAGACAAAGATTTTTTTTTCAAATAAACATGTGCACATATATATATGTATGTACATATATGCACACACATAAATATGTATAACTTAGTTATACATAATTATCAATATAATTATTAATTAATCTTATTTTAAAGCCTATTGAATAGTTCCAACATTTCTCTGTCTGGTTCTACTCAGTGCTTTTATCTTTTGACAATGGGTCATTTTTCTCTTACTTTTTAATGAGTCTTATAATGTGTAAAAATGCTGGACATCATGTGTAAACAAATAGTAGAACTGAGGTAAATAGAATTTATTTTGAGAAATAGGTACATCTCTTCTCTCAAGCCACTAGTATGTGGAGTTGAGTTAATCTGACAGTAATTGAGTTTGGTTTTTGTTGTTGCTATAGTTACCTTAGATGCACCACAGACTTCAAACCAAAGTGTTTTTCCTATTCTCACATGTAACCCAGAACACTTCTGTGAACACATGAGTGGGGTTTTTATTTCCCCACATACCAAATAATTTTCCAGCAGCCACCAACTAGTTATCCTATAATCCAGTTCGGTACTGGCATTATCTACATACAGATCCCACAGGTTGAAGGGTTCAGTCCCACAAGACTGCCCTCACTTCAGTCACCAAGTAGCATCATCCTGCAAATTCAAGTGACACTGAAATGTTCAAGAATCACAAGAAAGTTAAATAAAACTCAGTTCTTCTATTCTATTAGAATGAGTAATCAGAATGATTTTTTAATTTTTCTCTTATACTGGGAAACTACTTCTTCAGGGACAATTGACTATCATATATGATTAATAGTCCTGCACACCAAAGTGCCAAAGGCTGCAATTCACCAAGTTAAAATCTGATGAAAGTAAGTATGGAGGGTTCTTAACTAGATCCATAGAAGCTCTGTCTCACAGCCAAAAACCTAAACGAATGACTCTGGGTTCTCAGGAGTAGTGTGAGGCATACAGAGTACTATCTACCTGGAGTAATGAAAATGCAAGGTAATGCTGTTCTTTTTTTTTTTTTTTTTTTTTTTTGTACCGGGGATTGAACTCAGGGGCACTCAACCACTGGGCCACATCCCCAGCCCTTTTTTGTATTTTTATTAGAGACAGGGTCTCACTGAGTTACTAAGTGCCTCGCCATTGCTGAGGCTGGCTTTGAACTCGCGATCCTCCTGCCTCAGCCTCCCAAAGTGCTGGGATTACAGGCGTGCGCCACCGTGCCCGGCTGGTAATGCTGTTCTAATTGGACAGTTCCACCATAATTTTCCAGCGGACTTTATTTTGTATAATCTTCTGCCAAGAGCCGGGCGTGGTGGCGCATGCCTGTAATCCCAGCACTTGGGAGGCTGAGGCAGGAGGATTGCGAGTTCAAAGCCAGCCTCAGCAATGGCGAGGCACTTAGCAACTCAGTGAGACCCTGTCTCTAATAAAAATACAAAAAGGGCTGGGGATGTGGCCCAGTGGTCAAGTGCCTCTGAGTTCAATCTCTGGTACCAAAAAAAAAAAAAAAAAAAAAAAATCTTCTGCCAATACATCATAATACATTTCAGTGGCCATCTGACTCCTGCTGGAAACTACATCCGGCAATCCAGCAGGTATCTTAAATATCTAAACACAAACTCATTGTATCATACTTTAAACCCATTTTCTCTCTCTTTTCCTTATTTCATTCAATGGCATCACATCTAGTCAGCTTTCTTTATATATATATATATATATATATATATATATATATATATATATATATATGTGTGTGTGTATGCTGTAGTTGGACACAATACCTTTATTTTATATATATATATGTATATGTATATATATATATATATATATATATGCTGTAGTTGGACACAATACCTTTATTTTATTTATTTATTTTTATGTGGTGCTGAGGATCCAACCCAGCACTTTGCACATGCTAGGCAAGTGGACTATCGCTGAGCCACAACCGCAGCCCTAGTCAGCTTTTTGAATAAGAAAAAAAAAAAAAAAAAAACTTAGTAAGTCCCTAATTACTCCTTCTCTTTCAGTCTTTAGATTTAATTATACCCCCAATCCTAATGATTATATCTGTTTCAGAAAAAGATCCTGACCTAAGGATTTGAGCACAAATTCATTTTGAAGATGGTTTCAAGAAACAATGGTACGCTGTCATTTATAACAACTTAGAATAAAAAAGAGAAAAAAAGAAACAATGGTAAAGGGAGTAGGAAAGTAATAGAGAGATGTGAAGGAAACCAAACATTCTTTATTGGGCAGGTTACACTGCGGGCAGCTGAGGCTTACTCACTGAGGAAAATCTACCTCAGAAATCTCCCACCCATGGGTCAACTCCCTATCCATCATTGGCTAAGGGCTTCTCTCATAGGTATTAGCTTCCAAGCACTTCTGGTCTGTCCATATGGATTTAGAGAAAATCCTGTGGAATGATTGCAGGAGCTTGCAGTCAAAGACTATCTGCATGTACTGAAAAGGTGAACCTGAGGGGAAATGGTTGGGTTATACTGACAATCTATAGTAAGGGGCAATGAGGGATTTACCTTGAATGCAACGTTTAAGACGCAAAATTTATCTTTTCACTTTCCTCAGTTTTTGACACTTCCAATCCATCTTCTATGTTGCTGGGGGAATTAACTTTTTTTAAAAACACCAACATTGGTAACATTTGTCCTCCACTTAAAAAGCACAGAAAAAAGTACAAACATCTCAATTTAGCACTAGTAATTCTTTACATATTGATTATAATCACCTATTTAGCCTCATCTTCTGCCACTGTTTTTTACATAACTACTCTGTTACATGAATACTTTTTGAAATTTCATATCCTTGAGTGTATTGTTTCTTCTGTTTTAAATAGCATTTTTCTTTCCTTACACAAAAATTATTATCAGTCCTTTAAAATTCAACTTGGAAATCTACTACATGAAAACTTACCAGACTGCCCTTTTTGTTCCTTAACATTTTGTATGTACCCCTATTTTTTGTTTTGTTTTGTTTTGATTTGGTGGTACCAGGGATTGAACTCAGGGGACTCAACCACTGGGCCACATCCCCAGACCATTTTTGTATTTTATTAGAGACAGGGTCTCACCGAGTTGCTAAGTGCCTCACCATTGCTGAGGCTGGCTTTGAACTTGCGATCCTCCTGCCTCAGCCTCCCAGGTGCTGGGATTACAGGCGTGCACGACTGCACCGGGCTCTGTACCCCTATTCTTGCACTTTGCAGGTTCATTGCATTGTTTTCCCTCACTAAACTTAGAACTCTTTAAAGGCAGGTTTTATTCATCTTTTTTTAACCCCAACATCTGCTTGCAAATAGAAGGCATTCAATGAAGGTTATTGAGTTGAATATATATGGACATATCCAAACAAAACAGATTTTAAAAGAAATAAAAGCTGGGTGTGGTGGTACATGTCTATAATCCCAGCAGGAGAATTGTAAGTTCAAGGCCAGCCTGGGCAATTTAGTGTCTCAAAACAAGAAGTACTGGGGATGTAGCTCAGTGGTTGTATACTTCTGGGTTCAATCTCCAGGACCACAAAAAAAAAGAGGAAGGAAGCTTCTTAGTAAATCCAGGAGATAGATGCCATAAGCAAAGAAGGTATAGTTGAGACCTATCACAGAAATCTATATTTATTTATGAACTGTTTTGTGTTGGAACCTTTTGTCTCCAAAGGCAATACTTTGGGTTTATTCAACTAGAACAAGTGTTATATTGATAGAAAGAAAATAAACACTCCAGTATATATATATACATATATATATATATATATATATAATGCTATTTCTAATTAAAGAGTGTCTAGACTGTAACTGCCCTGGAGGCAGAGACCACATGAATGCAATTTATTCTTTACATAGCACCTAGCAGTGATTTTTTTGTGACTGAAATCATGGATCATTGGCAGCTAAGTGAGGATCTGGTAATTATCCATTTCAATTCCTTAATGTAAGTAAATAAACCAGAGAAATCATGTTCCTCCCAGAACTCTCTCCCACCAAAAAAAACCCTTGTTAAGGAGGTCATTATTCTGTCTACCTTCCTCACAGGTATTAGATAGCCATTAGAGTTGCACTTTTCCTTACCTTGATTATTATTTCAAAAATTAATAAAGTAATAATAATGTTAAAAATTCAATTGCCTTAGTATGTTTTGAAAAAAAAAAAAAGTGATAATGGTGACAGTTTCTGTGTGTTTCCTCTGGTCTAGCACTGATAGCTTTGGTCAGTAAGAAAAGTAATAACATTAGTACAGTTTGAAAAATTTAGCAGTTGAGACTTTACAACAGGTCAATAGAATGGTGGGGGAGGGGTGAGGAAGCTTTTGATCTTCCAGGACACTTTTTGTTGTTTATCAACATTTTCTTTCTCTCTTTATATTATTAATATTGATCTGGCATTACCTTTCCATGCAATTTAGTAATATATTTACGTGGTCCAGATGAGTGAGTCACCATCTCAAGAGGAAGCCAAATCTGCTCAGGTTCCTCACCTTATTTAGGTTTCTAACTATTTATGAGAGGATTTGAAATTCCACATTTTTGAGAAAATTGAAATAGAATATCATGTTATATCACTTAATTATTTCTCTTTTTAGTTGAAATATTCTGCATCAGGCTTTGACAGAAATGCTGAAAAATTAGCTCAAAATAATGGTTGAAGTACAGTAACTGCTTCTAGTGGGTTGGTCTTTCTTAATTATAATATAATGCACCTTAATTGTTTGAATTTGTTGACACAACTACTTTGTGTAACTTTATTCTGAATGGTATCTGCTCATTATGTTATTTTGTTATTATGATTGTATTATTATTATTATTATTATTATTATTGTACTAAAGATGAAACCTAGGGTACTTTACCACTGAGTTACACTCCCCAGTCTCTCTCTCTCTCTCTCTCTCTCTCTCTCTCTCTCTCTTTTTTTTTTTTTTTTTTTTTTTTTTTTTTTTGAGGCATGGTCTCACTGAATTGCTTAGGGCCTTACTAAGTTGCTGAGGCTAGCTTTGAACTTGCAATCCTCCTGCCTCAGCCTCCCGAGCTACTGGGATTACAAGCGTGCACCATCACACCAAGCTAAAATAAAATTTTATATTACAGTATAAAATGTTAGCTTAATCCCCAGCTGCTTTTGAATACCACTTACTAACACTGTTCCCTTTTCAGGAAAATGGAAACGATGACAAAGAAAAGAAAGAAGATTCAACTGAAGAGAAAGAACCTGTTGAGGTAGAGTTGTCATGAACAATTAGACTTTAGTGCAGGAGGGTGAACTAGATAAATTAACTTTCTTATGAAGAAGGAAAAGGAAAATGTAGGTGTTCACAAAGAACAAAATAGCAAATGGAAAAAGGCAAATTCATGTTAACTATTAATCGGACTCAGTCAGTTATAGAAAGTTTCCATAGATAGGTAAATTATTTGTGAAGAGCTATTATAAATTACAGATAAATAAAGGCTGCTTTCTAAAATCAGAACTATTACCCTAAGTACAGGAAATACCAGATTTTAGGGTAACTTCACTGTCCTGCTGAAGAAGAAATTTCCATGTTAATCATTTAAGTAACCTTGTGTTTAAATAAACACAAAACTATAGTGATAAAGAACACTTAACTAGCCAGGCGTTGTGGCACACCCCTGTAATCCCAGCACTTGGGAGGCTGAGGCAGGAGGATTGCGAGTTCAAAGCCAGCCTCATCAATGGCGAGGCACTTAGCAACTCAGTGAGACCCTGTCTCTAATAAAATACAAAAAAAAGGGCTGGGGATGTGGCCCAGTGGTCAAGTGCTCCTGAGTTCAATCCCCAGTACAAAAAAAAAAGAACACTTAATTAAAAAGGAGGCAATTAAAATGTTATAGGCCTGGCATGTTGGTGCACTCCTATAATCCCAGCTCCTAAGAAGGCTGAGGCTGGAGGATCACAAGTTCCAGGCCCACTTCAATAACTTAGAAAGACCTGGTCTCAAATAAATAAATAAATAAATAAATGAAATCTAGGAAGGTAGCTCAGTGCTAGAGTAGAGTGCTTGCCTGCCATATGCAAGCATGGATTCAACCCCTAGTACTGTAAAGAAAAAAAAAATAGTTATATGAATTTACATCAAGTTGACTAATATGGGTTTTTAAACCATCCTATTATTAAAGTACATCAGCAGGAACACAAAAAGCTGTTCTGCTACTCTTATTCATAAACTTGATCTTCAGTTTTCTCAGTGAAGATGAAATGTTTTTTTTGTTTGTTTGTTTTTTGTTTTTGATTTTTTTTATACCACAAACATGGAAACATGGAAGGTGATTCTAGTAGTGTGGGTTTTTTTTTTTTTTTTTTTTTTTTTTTTTTTTTTTTTGGCACTGGGGATTGAACTCAGGGGCCCTTGACCACTGGCCACATCCCCAGCCCTTTTTTGTATTTTATTTAGAGACAGGGTCTCACTGAGTTGCTAAGTGCCTCGCCATTGATAAGGCTGGCTTTGAACTCGCGATCCTCCTGCCTCAGCCTCCCAAGTGCTGGGATTACAGGTGTGCGCCACCACGACCAGCAGTTTTTTTTTTAAAGTAGCATTTTCAGAGTTCTGATTTCATTATGATATGCTCTCAAATTATGTTTGTAGTATGTATAATTCAAGGATTAAACAACTGGAATGATGTTTCTAGCATATGATGGTTAGCAATAGGAAGATGACCTGTTGAGTCAATATATTTCATCTTGTGAATATAATAAATAGACTGTGATTACTGCTTTGCTTCTAATAAATAACATTAAATCCTAGAAAAAGTAAGTAGAATTGTAGCTCTTATAAAACAATTAACTCTCCTTTAACTGGAAGAGTTGATGCAACTTTGATGAAAAGCAACTCATTTTGAAATTGGTATTTGTATTCTCCTTTCAAAGAGCTCACAGAGTTTACCAGATGTTTCTGCAACAGAGACCAGCAACCATGTGGCAGAAGAAGCAACAGATGAAATAAAATCTCAAGGTAGAAAACTAGTCATTTCACACACACAAAATAGGATCTAAAACTAACATTAAATTTTCACTGGGTTTTCATTCTTTAAGATTTTGTGTTTCAAAAATATATTCCAGTGATATGTTTAAATGCCATTTAGGAAATAAAGTATAGTTCCTTCACCCTCTATTAACATTTTTGAGGAAACTTTATGACTTTCCATCTTATGCTACTTAATTAAATAGAAAAAAAATAGCCTAGAGAGCTGACTGATGCCTAGGAGATAATCCATTAATATAAAAAATAAAATGAATTATAGTCATTTGGGCTGATTACTGTTCTTGGTTCTGTTTATTCTTTTTAGCTCTCTACTTGACCACACATTTATTCTGTTTGATCCACAGTTTTACTCCTATCCCCATTCTTCACCTAAATTTCACATAATTATGCAAACTGAAAATTTATAAAATCAAATAAGTAACAAATAAGTGGACCAGACATTTATCTCTTTTACTACAGCCACATCTAATTCTAGACACTTAGTGAAATCCTGTACCAAGAGAAATTCTTTTTTTTTTTTTTTTTTTTTTTTTTTGGTACCGGGGATTGAACTCCCCTGAGCACTTGACCACTGGGCCACATCTCCAGCCCTTTTTTGTATTTTACTAGAGACAGGATCTCACTGAGTTGCTAAGTGCCTCGCCTTTGCTGAGGCTGGCTTTGAATTCTCAATCCTCCTGCCTCAGCCTCCCAAGTGCAGGGATTACAGGCGTGCGCCACCACGCCCGGCACCAAGAGAAATTCTTTACAATATTTAAATTCACATTAATTCAGTTTACCCTAGTATGTGCTAGGTTTGGCCAGGCTAAATTACAATAATAATTAAGTATTTTCTAAACTATAATTGATGTGTAGATCCTAGTTATAACTTTTAGGTGCGTATTCTGAAGTGTTTTTCTGTCTTTTAAGCCAATTAAAAGCAATTATTTACTACTTGTTCTTATTAATACTTATTATTATAATATATATGCATTAAGAACTAAACTTCCTGGGCTGGGGTTGTGGCTTAGTGGCAAAGCGCTCGCCTCGCACGTGTGCGGCCCGGGTTCAAACCTCAGCACCACGTAAACATAAAATGCATTGCATTGTGTACAACTAAAGTAAATAAATAAATATTTAAAAAAAAAAAAAAAAGAACTAAACTTCCTGACACTTAAGTTTGCCTTTCTTATAAACTGAGTACCTTTTCACAGCTTCACGAACTTTAAAATTTTTTTCTTCCTGTCAAGTCTTTGCCTGTCTCTTCTCCTTCACTTGACCCCACTTCTTTTATTTATTTATTTTTATCACTTATTTTTAAATTTGTTTTAATTAGTTATACATGACAATAGAATGTATTTATGCACTTTGATATATCATACATAGATGGGATATAATTTCTCATTTTCCTGAGTGTACATGTTGCAGAATCATATTGGTCATGTAGTCACATAAATACATAAAGTAATAATGTCTGTTTCATTCTATTATCTTTCCTATCCCCACATCCCCTCCACTCCCCTTTCATCACTTCCCTCTACCAAATCTAAGGTAACGCTATTCTTCTCTAGTGCCCCCTGCCTTATTGTGAATTAGCATCCTCATATTAGAGAAAACATTTGGCATTTGGTTTTGTGAGACTTGCTTATTTCGCTTAGCATGATATTCTCCAACTTCATCCATTTACTGGTGAATGCCATAATTTCACTCTTTTTAAAAGTTGAGTAATATTCCATTGAGTATATATATCACAATTTTCTTTATCCATTCATCTATTGAGGGTCACCTAGGTTGGGTCCATAGTTTATCTATTGTGAATTGAGCTGCTATAAACATTGACATGGCTGCATTACTGTAGTATCTGACCCCACTTCTTAGTGTCCTGATTTTACTTCCTCCTCATCCCACCAATTTATCACCAACACACCTTACATATACTTTGGCTTGATCTTAATTATTAGGCCAGGATAATGAATTAACTCATTCTAAACATTACCAAACAGAATGTTATCAAAGTAATTTGTTATAAATTTAATTGGGTATCCCATTGGTCTGTGGTCAAATTTACACCTGCAAAACTTCACACATGTATTATATCATGTAATTTATTGCCTCTCCAGAGAATATCAAGAGTTTGTAGACCTTTCTGTTTTGTATTTTTAACTTCTCTTATTGCGTTTCAAAGTATAGAGAGGGAAGTATATTTTATTCATTGATTTATTCACATCAATTGTTTTTAGTATGTGATATGTACTAAAAACACTGTAGTTTGCTGTGATATTAAATGCAATGTACTTATTTATTTAGTGATCAGTCACTATTAAACTTTATATTCTGAATCCTTTATGTACATATATATGAATTTACATGTGTATAAATGTACATGTAAAAGAAGTAGGAAGAGGAACTGCTATTGAACTGACAGTTTCAACATGTCAAAGAAAGTGTCATAATCCTTGTTACATACTTGTCAAAATTAAAGTGATGTTATCTTGCCAAGCTGTTCTCAAATTGCACTCAAATACTTTTCTTTGCATAGAAAATACTGTGGTTAAACCCCAGCCCCAGTTCTTGGACTGGGGTTGTGGCTCAGTGGTAGGGTGCTTGCCTAGCACAAGTGAGGCACTGGGTTTTATCCTCAGCACCATATAATAATAAATGAATAAAATAAAATTATTAAAAATGTGTATCAATTTTTTATCCTAGTTATTCATCTTTTTAGGTTATAAGCTTATCTTGCATTTTGAGAAATCTTTTTTTTTTTTTTTTTTTTTTTTTTTAGCTATCAGTTTACCCAACTCTATCCTTATTACACAAGCCCTAAGATTAACAAAGTTTTGGGGTTGTGGCTTAGTGTGAGGCACTGGGTTCAATTCTCAGCACCACATAAAAATAAATAAATAAATAAAGGTATTGTGTCCATCTGCAACTAAAAATATTTTTTAAAAAAGATTAACAAAGTTTTGTAGTAAGTGCCTTTTTCTATTACAATAGAATTTCAATTCCAATAATGTTTGTTAGTGCTTTTTTTCCTCCTTTCTTTTATAGCAGTCATTTACATTATGTACAAAAGTTGAGACATTCTGATAATAAAAACAAGGCACCTAAGTTTCAGACAGGCCCATGTTTAAATAGGAACATCATACAGCTTGCTGAGTGATGCTTCTGATTAAGTTTTCACCAGTCTAATCAGAAGTCAGGCCCACTAACATTATATAACATGAGAAAGAGCCTGCTAAGGCTTATTATAATGTGGATTATAATTCATTCCCATTTATGCCCTTAAATAGATTTTGCACTGAGGCTATACCCAGCAGTGGGCCATGACCTAAGTACAAAAAATGATAAGTGTTCCTTATAAGGCTGGACCTTTCAAATTATGAACAGGGAAATCTTTTGTGCACCTACTTATTTAGTTGAAAGCTCTTATGCCCGTAGGGCCTGAATAGGTCTTTGTGTAGTAGAGGTGAAATGGTAGAGAGATGAAGGTGTTAGTGTTAGGGGAAAGCTTGAAAGGCTTTTAATTCTAGGAAGAATTTAGGAAATTGATCCTGAAAAAGAATTCCAGTGCTTAGCATAGTGCCAGGCATGTAAATAAGAAGTCAATAATCATTTATTGAGTGAACGAATAAATAGTCAATCAATCTGTAAAACGATTTAAGAATGTCCAAATTCAGACCTACTGAAAACCCCTGTACCTATTTGAAACTATATTCAGTTAAAACTCTAAGTTAATATGCCCTTAGGGCAGTTCTGTAATTTGTAATCCTTGAATTTAGATGTCAACCTGTCAAAAGACAGCTTCAGATAGTCTTGTTCAGAATCCTGATTTATTGACTGCTGTTCCTCTTTTTCTTTTCTTGGTTTGCTGGTTCCAGGAGAGAAGTGTTTGACTAGAGTTGTAACCAAACACATGTCTACTTCCATTCTCTGTATTAGTGAAAACAATGCAAGCATGAGGATTATTGCTTAGCAACCTATAATGTCCAAGCACACTAGAGGAGCATTAGCAGGCTGCAACAAAGATAGAAAACGCCCTAGTTCATATGTGAGTTTACTAATGAACCATGGCAGATGCTTAGATGTCAAGTTGCTATGCATCTATAGTATAACACTTAAAGCCAGCAGAAGAATATCTATGCCTTGGGTTTGTGCTGGACAGATTAAAAGAAATGCAAGTACATCAGAACCTGTAGATGTAAAAGAATTGTTCTCTTTCACACTTACTTAAAAATAAAAATAAGAGGGTCTGGGGATATAGCTCAGTTGGTAGAGTTCTTGCCTCAAATGCATGAGGCCCTGGGTTCAATCCCCAGCACCACAAAAATAAATAAATTAATTAATTAAATAAGAGCATTGTGTATTAATGAATATTGTGACAAAACAAAATGGAGACATACTCTACTCCCTTTCCTCCTACAAAACGTGTTAATTTGCCGGGCGCGGTGGCGCACACCTGTAATCCCAGTACTTGGGAGGCTGAGGCAGGAGGATCGCAAGTTCAAAGCCAGCCTCAGCAATGGTGAGGCACTTAGCAACTCAGTGAGACCCTGTCTCTAATAAAATACAAAAAAAGGGCTGGGGATGTGGCCCAGTGGTTGAGTGCCCCTGAGTTCAATCCCCGGTACCAAAACAAAAACAACAACAAAAAAAAAAAACATGTTAATTTGTTTACAAATCCAGGGAGGTGGATTTATATGGCTCCCTCTCACCTCCCTGGATTTGTAAACAAATTAATACGTTTTGTAGGAGGAAAGGGTAGGAGAGTAGGGTATGTCTTCATTTCCACACACACACACACACACACACACACACACACACATATACATATATATTGTCAATGGACTTTAGTTCATTTATTTATATGTGGTGCTGAAAATAGAACCCAGTGCCTCACACATGCTAAGCAGGTGCTCTACCATTGAGTTACAACCCCACCCCAGAGTATTGGTTTTTAGATAATTTTAAGGCAGCAAACCCTTTTTTCCAAATTAAATATTATTATGCTCTCCAATTATCTAAAATAATTGGAGCACAGCTGCCCTGGTCACAAAGGGTACAAGTTACTTATAGTCTATGGTTTTTGAAGCTCCTTCTCGGGATCCTAAGAAGCATATTTCAAAAACTACTGCTTCACAACAGGAATTCTTACTCTTATTGGTGATCTTTTTATATATATATATATATTTTTTTTTTTAAGTTGTAGGTGGACATAATACCTTTATTTTATTTATGTGGTGCTGAATATCGTACCCAGGGTACGATCGTACACATGCGAGAAGAGCGCTCTACCGCTGAGCCATAGCCCTAGCCCCTTATTGGTAATCTTCTAAATTGGTACCAGTCACTCTAGAAAATAATTTAATAATATCTCATTGAACTAACTTAAATGCTCATACCTATGACCCTGTGTTTTAGTCCATTTCTGCTGCTATAACAAAACAGGGTAATTTATAAACTTAATAAACTTATTGCTCACAGTTATTGAATCTAGGAAATCTTAAGTTCAAGGCACTGGCAGGATCTGTATCTGGTGAGGACTTAGTCTCTGCTTCCAAGATGGTACTTGAATGCTATGTCCTCACATGGCAGAAAAGATAGAGGGCAATAAAAAGGAGCTAGATACTTCCCACCAGTCCTTTTATAAGAGTACTAATTCACTGGTGAGGGAAGAGCCCTCATGACTTAATCACTTCCCCAAAGGCCCTCACCTCTTAATACCGTCATATTGCGTCTTAGGTTCCAATGTATGAATTTAAAAAAAAAATTTTTAGCTGTAGATGGACACAATATCTTTATTTTGTTTATTTTTATGTTGTGCTGAGGATCAAATGCAGTGCCTCACATGTGCTAGGCAAGCACTCTACCACTGAGCTACAACCCCAGCCCAATGTATGAATTTTGAAGAGAAACAAATATTCAAACCATAGCACCCTGCAAACAAAATCTTAATACACTTTAGAGAAACTCACACATGTACACAAGAAGATACATGCAATAATTTCCATACTAGGATTGTCTATTATAGCAAAACCTGAAAACAAAACTAGAAACAACTCAATGTCTATCAAAATGAAAATACAGTGATTTAATAAAAATTATGAAACAGTGAAAAATGCATCTATCAATTAGATGAATTTTCCATATATAATTTTAATTTTAAAAGAGGCTGCAGAATACACACGATATAAAATTATTTTTATAAAATTAAAAAATAAAAACAATATTATATTGCTTAGATATAATAACACATAAACAAATGCACAGAAATGATAAACATGAAACTCAGAATAGCATCTTTCAAAGTAGGAATATATGAGAGGCTTTAATGTCTAGGTAATTTTTTTGTAAGCTAGGATTAGATAAATGGCTACTTATATTTTTGCATCTTAAATATTTCATAATAAATAAGATTTTTAAAAAACCCCATTGCTCAAAAGTTATTGAGGCTCTGCTCTTAACCTTTAATTGTAGTAGTACTAAATACTGAGAGTTATTAATGATTGAAGTATGTCTGAATAACTACTTTCTAGTTACATTAAAAATAATGAGTATAAGCCGGGCGCGGTGGCGCACGCCTGTAATCCCAGTACTTGGGAGGCTGAGGCAGGAGGATCGCGAGTTCAAAGCCAGCCTCAGCAATGGTGAGGCACTTAGCAACTCAGTGAGACCCTGCCTCTAATAAAATACAAAAAAGGGCTGGGGATGTGGCCCAGTGGTCGAGTGCCCCTGAGTTCAATCCCTGGTACCAAAAAAAAAAAAAAAAAAAATGAGTATAGAAATAATTTTCAAATATATTTCTGGTTTTTCTCTGTATCCACAAAGTAACAGAAGCAAAATGCTTCAACAATACATTGTCCTGATTCTTTTGAGATTTGGTCAGGTACTGATATTTTCAGTGGATAATATTTTAAAAGAACTGAAACTAGGGCTGGGATGTAGCTCAGTGGTAAAGCACTTGCCTTGCATGTGCTAAGCCCTGTGTTTGATCCCCATTTTCAAAAAACAAAAATCTGAAACTACTTTATCTCACTAGCCATGTCAGAAAGAAAAAAAAAAAAAAAAAAACTTAAAATTTCCATTAAAGTCAGGCGCGGTGGCACACGCCTGTAATCCCAGCACTTGGGAGGCTGAGACAGGAGGACTGCAAGTTCAAAGCCAGCCTCAGTAATGGCGAGGCACTTAGCAACTCAGTGAGACCCTGTCTCTAATAAAATACAAAAACGGGCTGGGGAAGTGTGTTCCCAGCCGCCACCGCGCCACCGTCACTCTCTAAGGCCAGCGCCGCCTCTAGTTCGCCAAAGGAGAATGTGGGTAAGTAAGGAAGTCTTTCTACCATGGCTGGTACAAAGCAGACTGCCCTCAAATCCACCAGTAGTAAAGCACCCAGGAAACAACTGGCTACAAAAGCTGCTCGCAAGAGTGCGCCCTCTATTGGAGGGGTGAAGAAATCTCATCCTTAACAGTCCTGGTACTGTGGCACTCCTTATCAGAAGTCCACTGAACTTCTGATTCACAAACTCCCCTTCCAGCGTCTGGTGCGAGAAATTGCCCAGGACTTCAAAACAGATCTGCGCTGCCAGAGCGCAGCTATTGGTGCTTTGCAGGAGGCAAGTAAGGCCTATCTGGTTGGCCTTTTTGAAGACACCAACCTGTGTGCTGTCCATGCCAAACGTGTAACAATTATGCCAAAAGACATCCAACTAGCACGCCACATACGTGGAGAACATGCTTAAGAATTCACCATGATGGGAAACATTTCATTCTCAAAAAAAATTTTTTTTTCCTCTTCTTCCTGTTATTGGTAGTTCTGAACGTTAGATATTTTTTTCCATGGGGTCAAAAGGCACCGAAGTATATGATTGTGAGTGGAAAAATAGGGGACAGAAATCAGGTATTGGCCGTTTTTCCATTTTCATTTGTGTGTGACTTTTTAATAGAAATGCGGGGTTGTAAAGCATTAATGCAAGTCAAAATGTTTTAGTGAACAAGTTTCAGCAGTTCAACTTTATAACAATTATAAATAAAACTGTTAAATTTTTCTGGACAATGCCAGCATTTGGATTTTTTTAAACAAGTAAATTTCTTATTGACGGCAACTAAATGGTGTTTGTAGCATTTTTATCATACAGTAGGTTCCATCCATTCACTATACTTTCTGAGTTGTCCTACATGCAAGTACATGTTTTTAATGTTGTCTGTCTTCTATGCTGTTCCTGTAAGTTTGCTATTAAAATACATTAAACTTTAAAAAAAAAGAAAGAAAGAAAGAAAGGCTGGGGGTGTGGCCCAGTGATCGAGTGCCCCTGACTTCAATCCCTGGTACCACAAAAAAAAAAAAAAAAAAAAATCCCATTAATTCTTCCATTCCAATCACCTCAGCAATCATGTGTAGAAAAAAAAAATTATCCAATAGCTTATTGTTCAGAGCCTGAGCTAGCAATGTGTTGCCGCCTGAAGCGATGGCCGCTTGGAGCAATGAAGCCGTGGGAAGAAGTTTAGAGGCAAACTGGAAATAAACAGCTTTTTATTCTGATAACTTTTCTCTCTGGCTCTAACAACGACTAACACGCGCCACACACACCACCAAAATGGCGCTGACCCGATCAGCAATCTCGGCCAAGTCACTCGAGATCCCGGGCCAAGTCCCGCGAGATCCTGGGCCAAGTCCCGTGAGACTACTGAAGGTGACAATGCCCAAATCCTTATGACCCATAGTCAACCGCAATTTAAGCCATCTCCCCAAACAGGGCTCCTGCAGCAATGTCTTAGGAACTCAGAGGAAGCTACCCAGTTATACTAGGGGAAAAATTCATATAAAAGTCACATAATTTGTGTGCTGATGCTATGAAAATATGTGGTCTTTAATCTCTGATATGCTTTGAACATTGCTTGGAAATATGCCTATGTATTTGTAGTCTGCTCCTTTCCATACCTAGAACAGTTATTTCAAAATTGTATCTTTTCCATCAAGTCCATGATCCTACCATTCCTGGTTTTAGCAATATTTATTTTATTTCACAAAAAATGGAATTCTCCCATCTTAAATGCCATCTCAGTTTAGTGTAAGAAACATCTTATCTCATCCAAGGCTAATATATATATATAAATTTATTTACTTATTCATAATGCACAAGTATAGCATCTTTTTACATACAACTGCTTGTATACAAAGTATATAAGTACCATTCAGATCTTCAATCATGCATTTAGGATAATGATATCCATCTCATTCAACCTATTATATATTTTTGACTTCTTATATATCCCCTCAGACCCTGAGGATCATCATCTAATCTCTCTCCTGTCTCTTCTGTTTTTCTCTCTACTTTGCCTCCTTCTTCTAAATCTCTAAATATAGTCAAACCTATCCCATCTTTAGAGAAATCCTTCCTCACCAGAAGAAAAAAAAAGAAAGAAATCAATCTATTCTTTCATAGTCACATTCTTTTTCTTTTTTTTCTCTTTTTCTTTCTTTTTTCTTTTTTTTAGTTGTAGATGGACACAATACCTTTATTTTATTTGTTTATTTTTATGTGGTGCCAGGGATTGAACCCAGTGCTTCAAGCATGCTAGACAAGTGATCTATCACTGAGCCACAACCCCAGCCCCCACAGTCACGTTCTTTGTAATAATTTGTCCAGTCATTCACTCTGCACTTTACCTTGAAGTTCCTCCTCAATCCACTGTAGTCTAGGTTCTGTTCTCATCACAAATATTGCTATCCCTATGTTCCATTCTTTTTTTTTTTTTTTGGTACGGGGGATTGAACTCAGGGGCACTTGACCACTGGGCCACATCCCCAGCCCTTTTTTGTATTTTATTAGAAGCAGGGTCTCACTGAGTTACTAAGTGCCTCGCCATTGCTGAGGCTGGCTTTGAACTCGCGATCCTCCTGCCTCAGCCTCCCAAAGTGCTGGGATTACAGGCGCGCGCCCCGGCTCCTATGTTCCATTCTTAAACACAGAAATTGTTTAGTGAAAAACAACTGAGTGCTAAATCAAATGTATTCTTTCCACTTCTCCAATCATTTGACTTTTCTGCAGCATTTGACACTGTTTGACTACTTCCTTTGAGTGATGTATCTTTTTTGTCTACTCAATTTGTTTTGGGAACAGCCCTTCCCCTCCTTGATCCATTTGGTTTAGATGGGGATTGTGCTGGCCTTTTAGATCTAGGAATAGATAGATGGTGATGCAAATCTGACCTATCAGAATGCTCTGTGGATGGTTCAGAAATAGGCATATAATTTATGCCAAGTCAATTAAAACCTTTCTCAGATTTTTTAAACTGGAATTTAATGGCAAATATCTTTTTAAAGTCAGTAATTATATGGATCATGTAAATCTAAAGTTGCTGGTGACCATTTTTTAAATCAAAATGTAAGAACAACTTATGTAAAAATCATTGAATCTGACCTAACTTTCCTACGTACATATATAAATATACTACAGTGAATCTCACCATTATGTGTATCCACAAGGCATTAATTAAAAAAAAAAAAAAATATAAAAAGCAGAAAAATCAGTAGAGGGGATAGAATGTGTATGGGAGAGGGGAGGGAAAGGGAAAGTACTGTGGACTCAATTAGAGCAATATTAAAAAAATAAATAAATAGAAAAATATTCCATGCTTTTATAAGTATACCAAAATAAGTATGCCAAAATGAATCCTAATGTTATATATATCTAAAAAGAATCAATAAAAACAAAAACATTAATTTAAAAGAGCAAAGCTAGCAGTAGATTTCAGCTATGTTTGAAAACAGTTATATCCCTTAAACATCCATTTCTCTAAGAAGCTCTGGGGTTTTTTTTATTTTTAATTTGATAATGATATTAGAAACTAAGATCTGAACACCAGGCATCCAAGTTCTCTCTTTTTTAATATTTATCTTACAGTTGGACACAATACCTTTATTTTATTTATTCGTATGTGGTACTGAGGATCAAACCCAGTGCCTCGCACATGCTAAGCGAGCACTCTATTGCTGAGCCACAATCCCAGCACCTTGAGTTCCTTTTTCATACTACACAAGGTTATCTGGGTAATCTCATCCAATTCTCTTGTATATTAAGCTTATGCTTTATTTTTTTAAAAAAAAAATTTAATGTTTAGTTGTAGTTGGACACAATACCTTAATTTTATTTCTTTATTTTATGTGGTGCTGAGGATTGAACCCAGGGCCTCACACGTGCTAGGTGAGCACTCTACCACTGAGCCACAACCCCAGCCCTAAGTTTATGACTTCTTCTTTTTTTTTTTTTTAATATTTATTTATTTGCTTTAGTTGTACACAATGGGTTTTTTATTTGTATGTGGTGCTGAGGATCGAACCCGGGCCACGCACGTGCTAGGCGAGCGCTCTACCGCTGAGCCACAACCCCAGCCCCAGTTTATGACTTCTTAAACTGCTGTTACCCCTCACCCCCACAAGTTCTCTTAATTTTTAAAAAAACAATGTTCATAATATTCTTATTTCTTTGCTCTGCAATATATGAATTTTAATGGTAGCAAACAGATTTATACTTGTTCTATTAATGATACTTCCTTAGGTGGTATTAGTTATTTGCATTTGTTGAATTTAGCCATGGAGATGCTTTTACTTAAATATTCCTCTAGTCTTCTGTATGTGTAATTATATTTGCATTTGAGACTATCTGCTTTTGTGAAGATGTTTCTGTTTTCTGTAGTCTGCTGCCAGTGATTGTGGAGAAGGAGGGGCTATATGTGCAGACAATAAAGTCTGTCAATAATTCATTTTCTCTGTGCATGCGTGTGTGTGTGTGTGTATGTGTAAATATTGTCTCTCTAGTGTAAACGTCTATATCATTGTCTCAGTGCAGGGATAAATGTCTCTGATTTCTGATGATCAGCTCAAATGGGGATGAAGATACACAAAAAGATCAATCATTCTTCTGGTACCCTCAAAGCTGCCCCCAAATTTTGCAGTGGTCTTCTGTATCTTTTTAATCTGATAGTTTCTTCAATCAATTGAATCCCACCTATCTTACTTTTTTCATAAATCCTCAAGATTTCATGATGCCAGTATTCTTATGCATATTTTAAAATGTACAATAGAACTTTTCCTGAGATTGCTAAAGATTTTCAGTAGGGAAGGGAAGTAGGAGCCTAGTCTTTGTCCACCATCTTGGTTTAGTATCTCCAACCTGCATTTTAAAAGTAAACACATGTAAGAGTCTGGAAATATAAGAATGGAAGAAACTTATTTGAATATATATGTGTGTGGTACATTCTCCTTACTGCCTACAGAGAACATATTTTCCCACCTGTTTGCCTGTCAATTGAAACTCAATTATTTTTTTAAATATTTATTTATTTGCTTTAGTTGTACACAATGCAATGCATTTATGTTTATGTGGTGCTGGGGATCAAACCCGGGCCACGCACGTGCTAGGCGAGCGCTCTACCACTGAGCCACAACCCCAGCCCTGAAACTCAATTTTGTAGCAGATATAAATCACTTGACTTCAGAGAAACTTGGTCCAACTCTGATATCAAGGAATAAATGGTGATTGGTCAAAGCCATTCATAGTAATCCCATTTCCCTTTGCCAGATATTGGTCTGGGTTGTAGGCACTATCCTCCGTAGGGCCAATGTGAAGGGAAGTCTTAGAGTGGGGAGTCTGGGCTCTTCTCCTCTTGAACAATAAGATGAATCCTCAAGAGGAGAAAGACCCCTTGTCCCCAATTCATTTTTTTGTTTGTTTGTTTTTTTGGTACCAGGGATTGAACCCAGGGGACGCTTACCCACTGAGCCACATCCCCAGTCCTTTTTTGTATTTTTTTTTTTTTTTTTGGTACCGGGGATTGAACTCAGGGGCACTCGACCACTGGGCCACATCCCCAGCCCATTTTTGTATTTTATTAGAGACAGGGTCTCACTGAGTTGCTAAGTGCCTCGCCATGGCTGAGGCTGGCTTTGAACTCGCGATCCTCCTGCCTCAGCCTCCCAAGTACTGGGATTACAGGCGTGCGCCACGGCGCCCGGCTCCTTTTTTGTATTTTGTTTAGAGACTGGGTCTCACCGAGTTGCCTAGGGTCTTGCTATATTGCTGAGCCTGGCTTTAGACTCAAGATCCTCCTGCCTCAGCCTCCCAAACTGCTGGGATTATAGGTGTGTGCCCACTTATTTTTTTCTTATGAGGAAGTGATGCCTGGAGCTGTAAGAACCATTGTATGATCATAAGTTACAAGTGCAAAATATGGGCCAAGAGCAACAAAAACAGGCTGAGTCCTGAATGAGATCACTGAGCTGCTGATTAACTCCTGAATAAATCAACAGTAACAGTAAATGTTTTTATGGTTCGAGTGACTTGCCAAACTTTCTGACACTTTCAGCTGATGGTGTTCCAATATGTTGAGTAAATGGATGTATAAAACTTTTGTAATAATAAGCTAAAATTTCATTGATTAAAATCTACTTCTAATATTTCTTACATTTCACTTTTTTTCCTCTTAGAATCAAACCTGATGGGACAGCCAGAAACTCCAACTAGTTCAACAAAGGACGCTACCACTGAAGTCTCAGGGAATGTTGTGATTAGAAAACCTGCAAAAGTGATTTTTTCTTTAGGTAGAATTAAACCAAAATCAAAGCTAGAACAACCATGGAAGAAAAATCTTCTGGAAAGAGTGGAGGCAAGTGCCCGGAAAATACAGCAGAAAATAATAGACAAGGATAATCTGAAGAAGGAACTAGAAAAAAAGTCTGAAAAAAAACTCCCTAAGGATAATTTGGCCCAACAGTGGTTTGATACTGAAAATACAACACTGAAAACACGTGCATATTTGCTTGACAAACTTCTACCCACCTTAGTTCCTGGAGTGGAAAAAATGTTAATGCAATTAGAAAAGAAAAAGATTTTGACAGAAGCTGATATTCCAACCAAGTTTGACCCAATTAATTATTTGGGAGAATATTTAATGAGAAACAATCCTAATTATATCAAAGCTCCAGAAATGTCTGGTTACCAGAGGGTGATGAGAGATGTCACAGAAGAACTGAAGGTACATGTTCCTGATACTATTTGCAACAGGTAAAATTTCTACTATTTTCAATTGATCTTCTATTTCCTTACATTGAAAATCTAGTAGAACAATAATGTGAATATAAACAGAACTTCCAAAAAATGATTTTATGGTTATTCAAAGAATGTTTACTGAGCTACTACTATGTGTTTCATTTTTTTGAAGCACTGTGAAGACTAACGAAGTCCATAAAAAGTTCTTTGTGTTCATAGATTTAATTGTCTCACTAGGACTCCAAGTATGAGTTTATTTCTCTATTTATTCTCCTAGCACTGAAAAGTAAGCTGTATGACAGTTGGGACTACCTAAAATTTGAACTTTCCAGATAGGTGATATATTCTTCTGGTTCAAAAGGCAAATTATATAAAAAGTGGAAAATTGCCCTTCCATTCTTTATTTTTATTTATTTATTTTTATGTGGTGCTGAGGATCGAACCCAGTGCCTCACACATGCAAGGCAGGTGCTCTACCACTGAGCTACAGACCAGCCCCAGCCACTTCCATTCTTATCCTCCATCCACCTAGTACTCCACTTCTGCCATAGGTAACTACTATTTTCAATTTTCTATGGATCTTTATAGAGTTCCTTTATGCATACATTAGCACATAAAATATGAATTCTTAATTTTCTTTCTTTTACATAAAAGTATGTAATGTGAGTTACAAATATTTCCCCATTTTCCACTTACTATTTATCTTTTGTCATGCAAGTTTTTTTTTTTTTTTTTTTCTGTGGAGTTGAATTTAATTTTTATTTTTCTGGCATCCAGATTTTGAGTCAATGTTACATTTCAAAATATTAAAAGAATTCTTCCATGTTTTTTCTGGAATTATTAGACTTGTTTTTTAACTTTATTTTAATGTGGTGCTGAGCATTGAACCCAGCACCTCGCATGTACTAGGCGAGCACTCAACTGCTGAGCCACAACCCAGCCCCATGGAATTATTAGACTTTTAATTTTCATTTTATATATTATCCATTTGGGATATATTCTAGTATAATATAAAGGTAGGGACTCCAAGTTTATCCTTTTTCAAATGACTACTTAGCAGTCCCGATAAAAATTGTAGAATAGTTTATCTTTGCCCCACCAGTTTGAGAAGAACCTTTAGTCTAAACTCCTGCATATTTTAGAGTACATTTCTGGATTTTTCAAATTCTTGTTCTGTTTGTCTGTTTCCCTTTTATGTGCTAGTATCATGCTGTATTAATCATTGAGGCTTTTGAAAACATTTCTATTAATCTGAGAGTGCTGGTGACCATTATTTGCTCTTCTTTTTTCTAATGTCTTCTAGTTATCGTGTGTTTACTTTTTATATGAGCTTTAGGATTAACTTGTATACTTGGGGGGTGGGAATCCTGAGGAGAGAAAACCAGAAGAAAACTTTATTGCAATCTGATTATACTTATTAGCTAACTTAGGAAATGAATGTCTTTTTAAAAATTTTTTTATTTGTAGAGGGATGCAATATCTTTATTTTATTTATTTATATGTGGTGCTGAGGATCGAACCCAGTACCTCATATGTGCTAGGCAAGCACTTTACCACTGAGCTATAACCCCAGCCCCAGGAAATGAATGTATTTATTTATTTTTTTATTTTTATTTTTATTTTTTGGTACTGGGGATTGAACTCAGGGGCACTCAACCACTGGGCCACATCCCCAGCCCTTTTTTTTGTTAGAGACAGGGTCTCACTGAGTTGCTAAGTGTCTTGCCATTGCTGAGGCTGGCTTTGAACTCGTGATCCTCCTGCCTCAGCCTCCCAAGTGCTGGGATTACAGGTATGCGCCACTGTGCCCGGCTAAAGAATGTCTTTAATAATGAGTGTTTACATGTGAAGACATGTGTCTTTGCATTTGCTTATTTTGTATCCATCAATGCTGACTTAAAGTTTTTTGTTTGTTTTTGCAGTATTGTGTATTGAACTCAGGAGTGCTCTACCACTGAGCTACCTCCAGTCCTTTTTCCTTATTTTGAGATAGGTTCTTGCTAAATTGTACAGGCTGGCCTTGACCTTGTGATCCTCCTGCCTCAGTCTCCTACACTGCTGGGATTACAGGCATGTGCCACTGTACTAGGTTAAAATTTTATCATATAGTTTTTCATTTATGTTTTGTATCTCTCGTTAGATTTTTTTTTACTAGTTATATATATATGTGTGTATGGTGTGTTATATATGTATATGCATATATACATATATTGCTATTATAAGTAGGACTTTCTTCTTTCATTATATTTTCCATCTGGATGTAGTCTAAATGAAAAATATTAATTTCTATGTTTTTATTCCCTGCTATCTTACTGAGTTCTCTTACAGTAAAATTTTACTTGATTTATTGAATTTTCTAGGGAAAAAAACCACATTGTCTACAAGTACATAGTTCTTCCTTTTCAATTTTTGCTCATCCCCCGTTCCCATCAGTGCTGGGGATTGAACCCAAGATTGAAACTTTTGCATGCTAGGCAAGTGCTTTACCTCTGAGCTATTTCCCTAAACCTTTCCTTTTCAATTTTTGTATTTTTTAAATATTTATTTATTTGTTTTAGTTATACACAATGCGTTTATTTTTACGTGGTGCTGAGAATCGAACCCGGGCAGCGCACGTGCTAGGAGAGCACTCTGCCGCTGAGCCACAACCCCAGCCTCTAAGTTTTGTATTTTTAACATCTTTCTCTTACCTAAATGCATTGGCTATTACCTCTATTACAATGTTAAATAATAGTGTTAATATGGGCATTCTTGTCTTGTTTCCTACTTTAATAGAAGTGCTTTTATTTTGCTGTTGTTGTTACTGCTTTACCATGGGCATTTCCTTTATATATCAATTATAATCCATTGGAATATGAAAAACATATATTTTATCACAAGAAAAATTTATGGAGGGGCCAAGGAAGTAGCTCAGTGGTAGAATATTTGCTTAGTATGCACAAGACCCTAGGTTTGATCTCCAGCACTGCCTCCACCAAAAAAAAAAACAAAAAACAAAAAACAAAAAACAAAAAAACATGATTTCTGTCTCACAGAGTGATATTTTTTTAAAAAATTGGGACTGGGGCTGGGGTTGTGGCTCAGCGGCAGAGCGCTCGCCTCGCATGTGCGCAGCCCGGGTTTGATCCTCAGCACCACGTAAAACATAAATGAATTGCATTGTGTAAACTGAAGTAAATAAATAAATATTTTTTTAAAAAATTGGGACTAATTTAACAAATGCTTTTTCAACACCTATGGAGATGATCATTTGCTTTTTACCATAGTTCCATTAATGAAGAATTTTATTAATAGATTTCCTAATATTGAATTATCTTGGAATTCCTGAAACAAATCTCACTTGGTTGCTATGTTCATTGAAATATACTTTCTACTAGTAAGACAGAATAAACATTTATCTCCTTTTAATTAGGGAATTTCAGAATATTGTGTGTGTGAGAGAGAGAGAGAGAGAGAGAGAGAGGAGGGAGGCAGAGAGAGAGAGAGGGAGGGAGGGAGAGAAAGAGAGAGGGAGGGAGAGGGAGATAGCAACCTATAAGCAGCCACTGCCAGTGGTAGGAAAAGAAAAAAAAAAAAAAAAAAAACCTTCCTGCTGAGGAAGGGTTCTTTTTTGAGCATTATTATGAACACAAATGTTTTCATATCTATTCAATGTTTTTTAGTTAGTTATAGTAATATTTTTCTTTTTCCTTTTTTTGTAATGGGAATTGAACCCAGGGGTACTTAACCACTGACCTACTTACCCAGTCTTTTTATTTATTTTGAGAGAGGGTCTCACTAAGTTGTGAGGCTGGCCTCAAACTTTTGGTCCTCTTGCCCCAGTCAGCTGAGTCCCTGGGGTTACAGGCATGCACCACTGCACATGGCTCACTTTTAGTTTCTGATGCTCAAAGTGCACCAACTTTGGCTCTTTTTGACATCACTCCTTTAGTCTTTGAAAGAAGCTTCATGCATTTTAAGGATTCCTGGATCCTTTTAATAGAGATCATTCATCTGACAGCTGGGAGTGTTCATACATATTGTATTGTCATTGTTTATAGGCCCTTCAGGATTAAGAAATAAAAATTTTATTTTTTACCTTAATAAAGTTTATTTTCTTAAAATACATATATATACACACACTCCCAATTGGAATAATAGGATAGAAACTCCTTTAGCATGACAAAAATCTGTATATGAAATATTTATTCAGTCTCCTTTGAACAACTATAATGGATAGGACTATTTATTCTACATGAACTTTTTACATTTTTACATTTTTTTTTCAGTTTTTTAATCTTATATGAAAAAAAAATGCTATGATCCCAAACAGAACTGCCAAACACACCTACAATGAAAATGGCAGGCACATCTAGTTTGGGCATTGATAATGTGAAAGAAGCAGAATGGATAATGTAAGAATGAAAAAAACTCAGTTTTAGTGCATCAGTAGGCCAAAGGCGTACACAATGGGAATCTAACTCTTTTAAAGATTACTACATTGGGCTGGGGTTGTGGCTCAGTGGTAGAGCGCTTGCTTGGCACATGCGCGACCGGGGTTCGATCCTCAGCACCACATACAAATAAACCCATTGTGTACAGCTAAAGCAAATAAATAAATATTAAAAAAAAAATAAAGATTACTGCATTGATCCCAGAAGAAATCAATGAAAATTTTTCTACTTCTTTCATTGAAATATTATATAAGAAATATGGGACTGTGGTCGTAGCGCAGTGGTAGACACTTGCCTAGCACATGTGAGGCACTGGGTTTGATCCTTAGCACCACATAAAAATAAATAAATAAAATAAAGGTATTGTGTTCACCTACAACTAAAAAATTTTTAATAAAAGAAATATAACTTTTAAAATAATGAGTTCATATTGATAACTTCATTGTATCAAATACAATGTTTCTTCGTACAGTGCTTGCCTTGCATGCACAAGGCCCTGGGTTCAATCCCCAGCACCACACACACACACACACACACACACACAAACACAATACAATATTTCAGGATTTTTATATAATTTTTTTAATTTTACGTTTATATTTCTTTTTTTTTCTTATACTGAAATCTTGGTTCCTAGCAACATTGAAATAATTAACTGATTTGCCTTATCCTATAATTTCTATAAAATAGCTCCAAAATAATAATGGCAACAAGCCTACTGATAACAAAAATACTCAAAGAGATTTTAGATTTACCGGAAGCTTTTTTTGGTCCTTAGACTATATTCTACTAAGTATCTGGGTATAAAAAATGATGCCATACAAAAAACAGGATTTAAATTGTTTTATACCAGAGAGATGTTTTTTAAAACCACGACTCAAAATCATAAAAATGATGATAAATTTGATTACATAAAAGTTAAAAGCTTTTTGGTTGGCAAATCGAGTCACTACTACCTAATTCTGCTGCTGTAGTGCAAAAACACTGAAAGACAATCTGTAAATAAATGAGCATGACTGTGTTGCAATGAAACTTTATTTATGGATACTGAAATTTGAATTTCATATCATCTTTCCATGCCACAAAAATATTATTCTTCATTTGATTTTTTAAAAACTAATTTAAAATATAACAACCACTCTTAGCTTTTGAGCCATAAAAAACAGGCAGTGGGCCAGATTTGGTTTGCTGATCCCTGGTCTATATGATATCTACCCCATCTCTTCCAGATCTAGAAAGCAATGCACTTTGAATTTCTGAACCTCTTCCCAAATCTCCATATTTTCTTTTGAATGACTTCTGTCATGAACCCTATACATTTATGAAGGAACCTAAAATTCTTTGTGACTTGTTTTAGTGTCCTTCCTATAGGATAAACAACTAATTAGAAACTTTAGCATAACAATTGTTTTGGGGGGGGTGGTAGGGATAGAGCCTGGGGTCTTGCATATACTAGGCAAGTTTTCTACCACTGAACTACATCCCCAGCCTCTAATAATTCTTTTGTAATTAGGTATGTATATCACTCTGGAACATAGAGATACATGTACAAAATTCTTATTTTGTTTTATGTATGGACATGAAGTTTTTTTATTTTAGTTGTAGATGGACACAGTACCTTTATTTCATTTATTTATTTATTTTTATGTGGGGAATCACACATGCTAGGCTTGCTCTACCACTGAGCAACAACCCCAGCCCATGAAATTTTATTTTCAAGTGAAATAGTTTTTTAAGAGTGTGATTGCCTACTAAGGACATCAGAATCACCTAGGTACTTGGTTATATGTGCAGATTCTGCCTACAAGGCCCTGGGTTCCATCCCCAAGACTGGGGGGGAAAAGTGCATATTCCTGGATTATTACTCAGACCTCCTGAATCAGAACCTATAATAATACATTTAAATCAAATTCCACAGGAGTTTATTATGCATACTAAGATTTAAGACCAAATTCAAGAGAAACCAAATTAAGGGAGTTTTAGTACTAATGAAAACTTCCATCAGCATGCAGGAAGCAGTATCACTGAATTTAATAAATAGCTTAAGGAACATTTCTGCTCACCATCTGTTCTTACAAAGCAATATATTAGATTGCATTTAGATCTATTTCTATAAAAAGAAATACAATTTGGGAACTGGTATCAAGACTCTAAGCCAATATATTGACAAACCCTTCTTTGTTAGATAGGTAAATCTCAACCAGCATATAAAACTCTAGGAATTTATCAGTATCTATAATAAGAATAACAACACAAATGAGCCAGGTTCCATTGCCAACCAATGACATAATACAAGAGTATTAGGTTGTTTCTTTTCTTTTCTTTCTTTTTTTTTTTTTTTTTTTCTGTACCAGGGATTGAACCTGGGGCCTTTAACCATTGAGCCACATCTTCAGCCCTTTATTTAATTTTATTTTGAGATAGGGTCTTGCTAAATTGCTTAGGCTGGCTTGAACTCATGATCCTCCTTCCTCACTCTCCTGAGCCGCTGGGATTACAGGCTTGTGACACATTATTTTACTGTTTCCTGAATTGGGAGTTTGAATACTTAGGGTCATTTGAGACTCAGAACTTTAATTTCTATTGGTAAAACATCTATAGGAATTTCACAGAAGAGTTCATCAAAGATGCTTTGTTTATCCCAATTGTTAGGATTAAGGCTTCATCTCTCTCTGACAAAAATCCAAGATTTATATGTCATCAAGATGACTGTTTCAGGAACTTGCAGAATTTTTAGAAATTCTTAGGATGCTTTACAACAGCATGTACTGCTCCTAATGTCTACTAACTTAAAGCTTGTATATCCAGCAATTTTAGTAAAGTTTGACTTGCTTTAAAATTCTTTGACCTGTATCATTGTATTATCCTCAATTCATTACAGAACCTTGGAGAGGGTCAGTTCACTTTAGAAATGAGCATTTTCCTTATTTATATTCAATTTAAAAAGACAAAATTTGTATTGGTTTGTCAAGACTTCATCTTCTGTTAATAATGTTAAAAGTTGCCTCTACTTGATCACAAAGTTTTTGTCTGTCTGCTTCCCAGGACAGAAAGGGATTCATTCATCTCTGTTTGGTGTATCATAATAATATCTAGAAGCTGGGTGCAGTGGTTCACGCCTATAATCCCAGCACTTGGGAGGCTGAGGCAGGAGGATTGTGAGTTCAAAGCCAGCCTCAGCAATGGTGAGGCACTTAGCAACTCAGTGAGACCCTGTCTCTAATAAAATACAAAAAAGGGCTGGGGATGTGGCCCAGTGGTCGAGTGCCCCTGAGTTCAATACCCGGTACCAAAAAACAAAAAACAAACAAACAAAGAAACAATAGGTAGAGAAGACATTCCTTATTTATTTGGATAATTTTTACAGTGGTAGCCACTTAACTAAAAAATACAACATCACTGCTGTTTGTAGGGTTTCCATATACAATATAATTTACTGCTTTTCACTGGGGTTCCTAAAAGATAGGTATGGAATCAAAGTGGATTTTAATTTCTTTATACATGAAATTTTGCACAACTCTAAAGTAGATTAAATTTGCAGAATTTGCTTTTCTACATGTTTTCTTTCCTCCTGGTATCTTTTCCTTCTGACAGATTCTTCCAGTACTTGGGCATGCATATTTGAAAGATCCCCACTACCTGATTGTGAATTGATAATGAAAAATATTTACTCTCAAAAATAAGATTACAAACTGGGCACGGTAGTGCACTTCTGTAATCCCAGCAACTCTGGAGGCAAAGACAGCAGGATTGCAAGTTTGAGGCCAGCTTTAGCAACTTATCGAGAACTTCAGTAACTTACTGAGACTCTGTCTCAAAATAAAAAATAAAAAGGGCTGGGGATGTGGCTCAGCAGTAAAGTGCCCCTAGGTTAAGTCCCCAGTAACAAAACAAATAAATAAATAAATAGACTTTTAATAGCTTACTTATGATAATGGCTACATATATTGATATATGTGTTGAAAATTGTTAAAACTAGGCATTCAATGGTTCAATTTTACTGTGTGATAGTTTTTAAAATAAAAAAAAAAATTGAATAATAAACAGGGAGGATTATTAATGTTAGACTTTTGGACTATTCCAAAGAAATAAGGCCTATTACACTATAAATTTCTTCTCTTTTCTCTGCCAGTTCTGACACTGAAGATCCTAGAATGAGAATTTAAATGAGCCAGGAAATAGATCTAAAGAGACCTCAAACAAAAACTTGTTTGTGATGCATACCCAGTTATGGTTTAGAAATAATCCATGATCCTTGAATCTGTTGCTTATTTTGTAGTCACTAACGGATCTGTGCTGCATCTTAAGATATGTTTTGGGCATTATTCCCAGTGACTTCTCTTCATTAGCCTTATATATTAATGCTGGAACATTTGATCCACAAAGAGAAAGAATCATAAAGAGGTATTCCAAAAAATTACTTTCTCTACCACAGTTACATAGAAGAAAAGAATGTCAATATAAATGCTCAGACATTAAGGATGTACAAACCAAGTAAAATTTAAAAGGGGAAGAGACACATGCCTTTATTTTATTATAATTCTCTGCAGATTAATGCATGTATGGTGTTCAAGTAACTCATACAAACTGTGCCAAAATCCATTGTGTATGCTTCTATTGGAATGTGTTATCTGCAAAAGGTTCTAAGATTTACTTCAAAGTACTTTGTATTTACAGGGGGAAAAAAAACAGCTAAAAATGTCTAACTCATCCTTACAAGTTGCCAGCACTAGGACTTGGCAAGCCAGAAAGTATGTTTCATCCTTGATAGGGTTTTCCTCAGTTGCCAGGAAACAGTGGCTTCCTAGACAGCTGTCTGCTCGCTCTTCACACCAGCTGCCATCCCTTTACCAAGCCAAACCCTTGTGCTTAAATTATCCTAGGAAATCCTGCAAGTGCTTCTCCACAAGTGATATTGGTAATATTAATTACCTTGTCAATCTGCATCGAGTTATCAAGATTGTGTTAACCCTGTAAAGCAGATTATGCCAAAACTGAGTCAATAGATTAGGGAAATACTTTTTGAAGTATTTGGGTGACTATTATATATAATAGCATGTAGTAGGACTTTATCCAAGTAGTTTCTAATTTTGTTCAACCTTCAATAATAATTTATATACACCAACTAGCTTCATTTCTGGCTCTAAATGATACTTATGTGTGTATTTATTCCATTATTAAGTACTTAGAAATTATTATTCTTATGAACTGAGAAATCATGGTCTCCTTAGATGATATCCTAATATTCTATACTCCACCATGTAACTTGATGTTGAATGAATCTGATCTGCTTCTGTGGTATAGAACATTACTATTGTCAAAGAGACTGAGGTAAAGTTCAGAGTCAAGTTCTTTCTAGCTAAACCTGGATACCTGGTATAATGCCTGATAAGGTATGGTTGATCCGAAGTAGAAAGACCTAAGACCTGTAAAGATATCTATAAATTCTTAGGATTTATCATATAATTCTATTAATTCATTTTAAAACTATCCAGTTACTGATATCCTCAAAAAGAAGATATAATTTGCTTGTTCATTAAAGATTCTCTTCTAGTGGCTGAAGACCTTACATCCAACTGCCTTGATTTTTACATCTTCTGTCCTAGTCCAATCTTATGCCATCAAATCAGGTGCCTCCCAGAGATTTATATCTCTTACCCAAATATCTTCTTTGAGGTCTCTACTAGTACATCCAATTATCTATTCAAAATCTGCAGTTGATATTTCACAAGCACCTTAATTTCAACAAGTCATTGTCTACATGGTCATCCATCCATTCATATCCTTAAGCCAAACCCCAAAGTATCAACCTTGGATACCTTCTGCTTCCTCACTGCTCATTTCTAGTTAATTATTAGGTCCCAGTAATTTTGCCTCCTTTCTCCCTTCCTTTCTTTCTTCTCTTCTCTCTCTCTCTCTCTCTCTCATTTCCATTTCCAACATTCCCCCACTGCTTATCCTAGTCTAGGCTACTGTCTCTCATGTGTACTCAGACAATAGTCTTCTTTTTTAAATACAGCTTTATTTTGTTTATTTATTTATCTTTTATGTGGTGCTGAGGATTGAACCCAGTGCCTTACACTTGCCAGACAAGTGCTCTACCGCTGAACTACAACTCCAACCCCTCATGCACTAGCCTTCAAATTGGTATGTTTACAGCTTCTTTTGCCCTCTTCCAGTCTATTCTTTGTCTGTAACTGGAGTGATTTTTTAAAAAAAGTTTAATCTTATCATGTTCCCCAATGCAAAACCTTTTAATTCGTCCATCTACTTTTAAAATAAAGATCAAAATCCTTAACTAGTCCCATAAGAACTTCCTTGTCTGGCCTGGTTCTTACCACTTTCCTCAAACTCTATACTCCAGGTACATGGGATTTATTTCAGTTCTTCAAACATTGTGTGCTTCTTCCTACCTCAGCATCTTTACATATGGAATTCCCTCTGTCTGTTATCACCTCTCTCCTCTTTATCTTACCAATCATAGAGTTCAGTACGGATAGCACTTTATTGTAAAACTGGGTTTGTACCTTCCTTTCATGCTCTCAGAGAATCCCGTGTTCCTTCTTTATTGGGCTAATTGCAATTGCAATGGTTGTTTCCTCTGCTACATATAAGCAGAAACTATGTCTATCATATTCAGCATTAACCCCAGCATCTAATGCCTTGTCTTGTGAATATGCTCAACAAATATATGTTAAATTAGTTAATTAATCTATTCCAATCTGGTTTCTGCATTCAGAATGCAAGTTTTTTTATTTTTGGAGTTGGGGGGTATAGTTAGATATATAAGATGATTATGAGATATGTTTTAATGAGTGATGGATGACTATAGAAGAGTCACCTTATTTTCACACTTCCCTTATTTGAAGCAAGACTTAATTTTTAAGCCTTTGGATTTAATCATCAGTATTTAATGAGGATGTTGTGATAATTGTTCTTCATCATTTTAAAGAAATCCAAATAGGCCTAATTATTTATCTGTTCAAATATCATTGACTAACCAATTATTTAGATTTTTCCTAAGTCATTGCATGTTTTCTCAGAATCTTCATTTTATAGTAAGATATATGTTGAATAAACAAAAATAAACTAAGAATTAACTAAGTATAATGACAAAGTAGACACATATAATATATGGATTTTTCTATGGGATACTTAACATGGGAATAATAGGCATGCTCCAGAATGACAAGAAATTTAGTTTACTTTTGTGAAACTAAGACTACTAGAGCTTTAAAAAAATGCAGGCATGAGTTTATTAACTTGCCAAGTAAGGGAATACATACCAGTGGATCATTCACTGAATAGTTTGTGGAAAGGAGATATTCAGGGGATTTTAATTGTTAGGAAGGGAGTTGTATGATGGTTATAGGAATTAAAAACTATCACACTGTGGGTCATAGTAAGTATGTTCATAGGTCTGTACATGATTGATTAAAACAAGTGCCATTTTTTAGCAGTCAAAGAGGAGTTTTCAGATAGATCCAATAATGTTCTAGTATACTGGGGTCACTCAAGAACCAGTTTTGAGGAAATTCAACATTCAATTTTGATATAATCTAAGCAAATATTTTGGTAAGTGAAAGATTTTCCTTGTACAGCTTGAATGGATAGACAGAATATGGATTGTCACAACCATGGTAGGGAAAGCATTTTTGCTTCTACTCTTTAATCAGGTAGATTTACACTGTGATTTTCTTTAAAAAACACATGTTCTTTTGAGTAAACTGTTTTATTTTGTTAGCCTTTCTGCATAAAAAAATTACCCCAAACTTAGTAGCTTAAAGCAATACCAATTATTTGCCCATGATTTGGGGGGTAGGTAAATCTGGGCTGAGTTCATGACTCATCTCTGCTTCACATGTTATTGATTAGACTCCCTTGTGCATTATGGTAAGATGGCAGTTGATAGCCTTGATCATTTTTCTAGTGGTTGGCTATTTGCAAGAATAATGGTGGTAACTGGATCATCATCTAGAAGGCTAAGCTAGGCTTATTTCCAAGGTGTGGTGGAAGGCCTCCCAGATTCAAGAAAAGAAACAAGCCCCAATGGTCAAGTATTTTTCAACTTTCTGCTTGCATCCTGTTTGCCAATGGCTTATTATAAGTCACATGAGCACAGACATAAGGAATGCAGAAATAGGATGAGCTGCAAAGTTGCATTGCACACAGAGTTATACATACAGGAATATGAAGAATCTGTGACCATTTTTGTAAATACCACACTGTAGATTTTTCTCCCTTCCAGTTCCCTTAAGTGGGGATTTATATTTAGGATTTGCTTGTAAGTTATATCTATTCTATACTGCCCAGAGTTAAAAGTTTTGGGTGCTATAGAATTCTGCTGATTGATATAAACATCCTCATGAAATAATGCAAGCTACAGAAATGTTATTCATTTCCTGAATGAGTAACACGATCAATTTGAAATACTTTAAGATTATATTTGGAAGCTTATGTACAATGGCTCTGAGGCACAAAACAAAATTTTGTTTCTAAATGAGGGCGTTAGTAAATAGAAGGAAATGATATCTGAGCTGAGACCTATAGCATGTGGAAGATCTAATCAGGCAAAGAAAGGGAGAAAAATATTTCAAACAGACGAAAATATGATAGAAAACCAATTTGTGAATTTGTTTTTGCATCACATGGGAATCCAGAAACACTCAGTTATTACACTATACTGTTTATTACTCTGTTGTGCCATTGGACTGTAAGCTTAATAATGGCAGAATGCATAGTTAAAAATGGTAGAATCCATATTGCCTAATAAATGTTTGTGTAATGAGTGAGTGACTTAGTGAATAAGTGAATGCACAATGAGCAAAAGATGGGTGTAAGAGACAGGTACAGAATAGAAAACCATGTAAGAATGAAGATGGAAATCGAAGACAATGCTATGCAGAGAGAGGAAGAATGAGAAAATAGCAGAGGGAGAAGGATTAGGAGAAGAGCAGAATGAGAGACAAGCTGAAGGGACTGGGAGCTTTGGCTGCTTAGAAGTGGCATCAGAGGAACTTAGCACTTCCTTTAAAATACTAATTAATCTTTCAGTAGTACAGTCACAGGATCTTCTGTACTATTAAGCTGCTTGTCTGCTTTTATTTTCAAACTTCAAAGTTTTTTTTTTTGAATGCTTATTTTCCTAGAGAATTCTGAAGTCCTTCTATGGGTGTAAAGTAATAACTTTAATTTTAGTAATTTCTTTTGGATTATTAGAGGCATTCAATTTACCAGTTCTTACTGAAAACTCTTTTGTGTTTCAAAATCTATCAGATTGTCTTAGTCTTTCTTCTTTGAAAGATAAAGACTTGCCTCAAACATTGTTGGACAAAAAAAAAAAAAAAAAAAAAAAAAAAAAAAAAAAATCACACTTAAAACTAGCAACTGTTTTTATTACTCTTAGTCGTTTGATTTTATTTCAATCAAAACTAGTTTGGGGGCTGGGGTTGTGGCTCAGTGGAAAAGTGCTCACCTAGCACAGATGAGGCACTGGGTTCGATCCTCAGCACCACATAAAAGTGAAATAAAGATATTGTGTCCACCTACAACTAAAAAATAAACATTTTAAAAAAACTAGTTTGGTTTTCTCTTAAGTCCTAATAGGTATGATTAACATAGGAACAATTAAAATCAGATTTCTTCCCCTGTTCTCAACCTGGGTGATGCATCTCTGCCTGAGTACAAGGATAACTATAATGCTCAGGACATGAGCAGGAGCTGTCAAAGATTTGATGTGGGCTACAGGCAATAGGCCAAGATACTTCTAGAGAGACTTCTCAAAATTTTAGTCCAAGACATCAGAATAACCTGGGATGGTTGCTATAAATGCATCTTCCAGGTTTTTACTCTAGCTCTGGGATCACAATCCCCCAGATGATTTCTGTGTCCAGGAAAGAAAGAGACTTGTGACTGTAAGGCCTGAGTATCATCAGCCTTGCCTTAATAGTATATAGGGCAGCTCCTAGGGCTATGTTTTTGGTTTTAAATTGTAAATTGATGATTTTTAATTGTATACATTTATGGGGCACAATGTGGTGTTATGATTTATAAATACATGTGGAATAATTAAATCAAGATAATTAGCATCTATTACCTTAACTAGTTTTATTTTTTGGGGGGGGCAGGGGTACCGGGAATTGAACTCAGGGGCACTTGACAACTGAGCCACATCCCCAGCCCCTTTTTTTTTTTTTTTTTTTTTTGTTGTTGTTGTTGTACCAGGGATTGAACTCAGGGGCACTCGACCACTGGGCCACATCCCCAGCCCTTTTTTGTATTTTTATTTAGAGACAGGGTCTCACTGAGTTGCTAAGTGCCTCGCCATTGCTGAGGCTGGCTTTGAACTCGCGATCCTCCTGCCTCAGCCTCCCAAAGTGCTGGGATTACAGGCGTGAGCCACCCGCGCCCGGCCCCAGCCCCTTTTTGTATTTCATTTAGAGACAGGGTCTCACTGAGTTGCTTACCGCCTCACTGTTGCTGAGGCTAGCTTTGAACTCACAGGCCTCCTGCCTCAGCTTCCTGAGCTGCTGGGATTACAGGCATGCACCACCATGCCCAGCTTAACTAGTTTGTGTGTGTGTGTGTGTGTGTGTGTGTGTGTGTGTGTGTGATGAGAACATTTGAAACTTATAGTCTTAGAAATTTTGAAATGCACAATATATTATTATTATTGTTATTATTATTATTGAATATATTGACATGCAATGGATCTTTAGAAAACTTATTCCTCACATCTGAAATTTTGCATCATTTGACCATCTTCTCTTCTCACTCACCCCGTATACCCCTAGCCTCTTCTTTGAGTTCTGTTGTTTTATATTCCACATAAGTGAAAATATAAGGTATGTGTTTTCTCTGCCTGGCTTATTTCACTTAGCATAATTCTCCAATTTTATTTATGTTGTCACAAGGGGCAGAATTTTCTTATTTTAGAGGCTATATAATATTCTGTTGTGCTCTTGTATCACATTTTCTTTATCCATTCATCTGTTTTTGGACACTGAGGTTGATTCCATAACTTGGCTAGTGTGAGTAGTAAACATATAAGCGCAGATGTCTTCTGACAAACTGATTTCAGATCTTTTGCCAAATGTGGCAAAAGTACTGAGGAAGAAGGGCTCACTTGCAGGCTTACATCAAGAAAGATTTCATGGAGGGAGGTACAAAGTTTAAATGGAACTCTGAACTCTGGTTTTCTGTTATTTGAACAATCTGAACTAAATCCAAAAGTTTTAATGTTTTCTATCTCTGCATCCTTCAGAGTATCTAAGCTGAAGGAGAATGTTAAACAGAAAAGAGAACAAAGAGAATACATAAACACAATCAAAGTCAAGGTGTCCAGCATGCGGAAACAGGCTCTGCAGGAGCAATTTGATGAATGGATTCTAGACTCTAAAGGAATGATTCCTATGATAGTGGTAAGACAGCAGTATGTATATAATGGGTTTGGGGGTGAATAATAAGAGGGCACTTGCTAGAATACTGAGTAGAATGCTAGAAACCTCCTCCAATATTTCAGTACTGCTGAAGTAAATTAATCTTGACCTATCTGGTCAATGAGAACTAATTCTTATAGTTTTCTCTTAAATATTAAAAGAAAAATCTAGCTAGATTCCTAAAATCATGATTCTGGCAATGGTTTCCAAACTAATCATTACAAATGAAGACAGATTTTATTTGTTGTGTATGTGACTACTTTTGTAAGACCTATAAGACCCTCTCTCTCTCTCTCTCTCTCTCTTTTTTTTTTTTTTTTTTTTGTACTGGGGATTGAATTCAGGGGCACTCCACCACTGGGCCACATCCCCAGCCCTTTTTTTGTATTTTCTTTAGAGACAGGGTCTCACTGAGTTGCTAAGTGCCTCATCATTGTTGAGGTTGGCTTTGAACTCTGATCCTCCTGCCTCAGCCTCCCAAGTGCTGGGATTACAGGCGTGCGCCATTGCTCCCAGCCATATCTCTTAATTTTAGAGAATAATTGTACTCTAATAATTAAGTATTTTCTTTTAGGTATGTATAGATTTGAAAATGTTTAAATTTTTTAATCCAATGCCAAGTATATTTCAGTTTAAGGTGAATGATTGAAAATGGACCAAGGAAGACAAGCCACACACTAACAGGAAATATTAGCAAAAGACATTGCTGATAAAAGAGCATTATCCAAAACATACAAAGAATTGTTTTTTTTAATATTTATTTATTTGTTTTAGTTGTACACAATGCCTTTATTTTTACATGGTGCTGAGGATCGAACCCGAGCCATGCATGTGCTAGGCAAGCACTCTACCGCTGAGCCACAACCGTAGCCCCAAAAACATACAAAGAATTGTTAAAACCCCAAAATACAAAATCAAATGGCCCTATTAAAATATGGGCAAAAGTCCTGAACAGATACTTCACCAAAAAAAAATACAGATATCAAATAAGCCTATGAGACAGTGCCCAACATCATATATCATTAAGGAATTGCAAAATAAGACATCAATGAGATACTAGTACATACCTGTTAGAATGGCCAAAATTCAAAACACAAAACACTGACATCACGCTGGCAAGAATGTAGAGTAGCAAGAACTGTCATTCATTGTTGGTGGGAATGCAAAATAGTACAGCCACTCTGAAAGACAGTTTGGCAGTCTCCTATAAAACTAAACATTCTTAAAAGACAAATGCTAAATTATTCCGCTTAAACGAGATATCTGAAGTGGTTAAATTCAGAAAATAGGAAGTAGAATGATATTTACCAAAGGCTGGGAAAAGGTGAAGGGGAGTGTTTTTTTTTTTAGTGGGTATAGAGTTTCAGGTTTGCAAAATGAAAAGTTCTGGAGCTCTGAGCCAGGCATAGTGGCACATGTCTGTAATTCAAGTGACTTAGAAGTCTGAGGCAGGAGGATTGCAAGTTTGAGGCCAGCCTGGTCAATTTAGCGAAATCCTGTCTCAAAACAAAAAAAATTAGAAGGACTGGGAATGTAGCTCAGTTGTAGAGCACTTGCCGAGCATTTTCAAGGCCCTGGGTTTAATACCCAGTACTGAAACAAACAAACAAACAAAATGACATGGAGAAACTTAAGTGCATCACTCTTAAGTAGAAGAAGCCAATCTGAAAAGGCTAATTATGGTTTGATTCTAACTACATGACATTCTAGAAAAGGAAAAAACCACGGATACAGTAAAAAGATTAGTGGTTGCCAGGAGTCAGAGGGGGCAAGAAGGATAAATAGGTGGAACACAGAGGATTTTTAGGATAGTGAAACAATTCTGTACTATTATAGTGGATACTGGTTATACATTTGTCAAAACCCATAGAATGTAGAACATCAAGAGTGACTCCTAATATAAACTATGGTCTTTGAATGATAATGATGCATTAATGTAGGTTCATCAACTGTAACAAACTAATAAATCCTAGTGCAGGGTGTTGACAGTGGAGAAGGCTGTGGGGGAGGGTGGGTAGGGAGCATATGGGAACTCTCTGTACTGTCCTCTCAATTTTTCTGTGAACCTAAAAGTTCTCTAAAGAAAATAAAATCTTTTTTTAAAAATGGACCAACAAGAGCGGGGTGCGGTGGTGCATGCCTATAATCCCAGCAGCTTGGGAGGCTGAAGCAGGAGGATTGCAAGTTCAAAGCCAGCATCAGCAAAAAGTGAGGCACTAAGCAACTCAGTGAAACCCTGTCTCTAAATAATATACAAAATAGGGCTGGGGATGTGGCTCAACGGTCAAGTACCCATGAGTTTAATCCCCAGTACTCCCCCCCCAAAAAAAATGGACCAACAAAAACTTTGAAATTTTATTTTCAGTAATCAAAGAATACTTTATTATTATTATTATTATTATTATTATTATTATTATTATTATTTCTTTCTGATTTACAGATTCAAAATGTTCTTCATGAATTTTTCCAAAAGCCAGAATTCGAGCTTGGTAAGTATGCCTACTACTTTGGTATCTTTGTTTTTCTTTCTTTTTTCGGGGAGGGCACTGAATTCAGATAAAGGGTTGATATTGAAACAGATGTTATTGAAAGCACTTATAGATGAATTAGGCTCTTCTATTCTATCCAGACAATGGAGAAAAGCCATCAATAATTCTCAATTCTTTTAGTCCAGTGCCCCATTGTATTGCACCTCTTTTTTTAAAAAAACTTTTTTTAGTTGTTGGTGGACCTTTTTTTTTTTTAACTTTCTAAATATTTATTTATTTATTTTATTTGTTTTATTTTTACGTGGTGCTGAGGATCGAACCTGGGCCGCTCACTTGCTAGGTGAGCGCTTTACCACTGGGCCACAACCCCAGCCCCTGTTGGTGGACCTTTATTGAATTTATTTACTGGTATGTGGTGCTGAGAATTGAATCCAGTGCCTTAACACATGCAAGGCAAGTGCTCTATCACTGAGCTACAACCCCATCCCTGTATTGCACCTCTTTATTAACCTATGTCATACTTAGAGAATTTAAAAAGAAAGATATAATGTCATATTTCAATATATAAAGTTTGGTTACAACTTCACCAGAAGACATAATGCAATAGTTAGACCTACTTATCATGAATGTTTAGATATATGAAAAGTAAAATTATATTCAATTGCCCATTTTCTTTGCATTTGATATTTTTAAATAAAGAAAAATGAACGTGTGTATGTGTGTGTGTGTGTGTGTGTGTGTGTGTGAAATCCCCATAACAAAGGCAGCTACAAATGCAGACTGACATAGATGTGTTGAATTAGAGTTCAAATATAATTTAGATGTTAACTCCTATACACAATTCTCTGAAATGGTGAACAACTCCTAGTTAAGTTCCAAGATGAATTTTACATTTAAACCTTCCTCAAATTTTCACAGTAGTTACATTCTTGGAAAATTAAACAGCAAAATTAGGGGTTGGGGGTGTAGCTCAGTGATAAAGCTTGTGCATAGCATGAATGAGGCCCTGTGTTTAATTCCTAGCACCAAAACAAAAAAAAAAAAAAAAAAAAAGCAAAATCCTATTCTGTGTTTATACACAAAATAGAATTGAGTTCTAGATTCGAAATTGCTATAAGCAGATTTTTCACTTACTTGAATGTCTGATGGGAAGGGAAAAGCCTTAATTTTGCAGAAATTGCAGGGGTTCTGCCTCTACACCTACTCTCCATTATTGTAATAACAAAAACTCTCCCACAGATTCCCACCACTCATACTGCAGGAAGAGGAGGACAATACCAACCCTATGGAGAACCATAGATTTTGATGCATTTGCTTTTAGAAAGATTTCTTTATGTGAAACTAGGCACACACACACACACAAAAAAAAATCTGACTTGGTACATAAAGAACTAGACTTTGAATTCCTGAGATTTACATAATTTAGATCCAGCTGATTTTTTTTTCAATTTCAATTTATTTTTTACCCACTTATTACAATGATAACAATAGATTGTGACAATGTTTGAAGTCTGTTCTCACTTTTTAAAATGAAATGTGCTTCTCTTCCTCTTGATCACTGGTTCCCAAATGTGATTTGGACCTTGTGTCATTGACAGCCTTTTCTCTCTTCCCTGTTCTCAGCCTATCCAAAAACTGTAATTCTCCTGTGAACTCAACCTCCATTCCTGTTTCGGAAATTCTTTGAAACAACTTCCTATGTTTATTTTATTTTATTTATTTATTTATTTATTTATTTTTTTGGTACTGGGGATCGAACTCAGGGGCACTCAACCACTGGGCCACATCCCCAGCCCTTTTTTGTATTTTATTAGAGACAGGGTCTCACTGAGTTGATAAGTGCCTTGCCCTTGCTGAGGCTGGCTTTGAACTCGAAATCCTCCTGCCTCAGCCTCCCAAGTGCTGGGATTACAGGCGTGCACCACCGCGCCCGGCTATTTTTTTTAATATTTATTTATTTGTTTTAATTGTACACAATGCCTTTGTTTTTACGTGGTGCTGAGGATGGAACCCAGGCCGCCGCGCACGTGCTAGGCAAGCGCTCTACCGCTGAGCCACAACCCCAGGCCCTTTCCTATGTTTATTTATTTTGGATGGAGGTACAGAAGGAGTGAGTAAAGACAACACTATCAGGATCCTGATGAACATTAGAGAAATTCCAGGCTACTCCAGTTGATAATAATTGTTTCTCCTCTTTCCTCCTTTCTTGTAGTATTTATTTTCTATATCATCCATTCATTCATTCAATATTTATTGAATCCTTCCTTAGTTCCAGATATTATGAGGGAGTAAAGAAAGCAAAGACATGCTTCTTTTTCTTAAGTTGCTCAAAGCCCAATCAGAGGACAAATTTATACATTTCATAGCAGTTATTACTGGTAGAAGCCAGTCTAGTGTGCATAATTTTCTGGAGCTTAGAGAAAGGTCTGGAATGGGGATATTGGCATCTAATGCATAAGTTTATACGAGTCCTCATGGCCACAATAACTGATACAAATAGCAGTCATAAAATCCAAGAATAACTGAAAAATCTTTCCTGTGCTCTTGCGCCAGTCCAGGAAAGGCAGGAAGAGTTACTGTTAGAAGTAGAAGAAGAAGCCAGTTTGTTTGTTCATTCATCATGAGCTTTCATACAGTTGTTTTCCTGTCTTGGTAAGATCAATAAGGATTACATAAGAGTCATATCAAATGGAAGTTTAAAAATGTTTACTTGAACTAACTGCTACATTCACTGTTGTTGATCACTCTGTTACTCATAAAACTTTTTGCTTAGCTTTTGTGATATAATTTTCTCTTTATGTTTTTCTTCTATCTTTGATCACCTCTTGCATTTTTGTCCCTTGATTCTTCTTTTGCTTAAACCTTAAATGTTGTTTTCCAGAATTTCTCTTTTGACTCACTTTATATACTACCCACTCCCTTGGTTTCCTTGTTCAAATCTGTAACTGCAGGGCTGGGGTTGTGGCTCAGCGGTAGAGCTCGCCTAGCACATGCGCGGCCTGGGTTCGATCCTCAGCACCACATAAATAAATGCATTGTGTACAACTAAAGCAGATAAATAAGTATTTTAAAAAAATCTGTAACTGCAATGATGATTCCCAATCCATATTCCATTCCAAACTTTATCCCTAAACTCCAGCTATTTTTGAAAAGATCTACAATGAGTGGTAAGTGAAAAAGCAAGTTGCAGATCAAAAATATCATATTCATTTAGAGAAAAAAATATATATGTCCGTGTACACATACACATATGGAAATGCATAGGGAGGTTGCTGAAAGTATGGTGACAAGCTGGTGACAGTGGTTACTTCTGGGACAGAGGGGAATGAATGTGCATATGGGGGAGTAGAGGGAAAGGAGGATATTCATGCTTTGCTGCTCATATTTTTGTATTATTTAAATATTCTACTAACCATATTTATATATTACTAGTTAATTTAAGAAACACTAAAGCCAAAAAAAAGATTTTTAAATGAAAGTTTATAGAGGTGTTTTGATTTAGTATCTCCTAACATAAATGCTACCATAAATTAATACATATGTTTTTGTAGTCTTTTACACAATTGTGCATATGTTTTTCTGCTTTATCTCAACCCAGTTATTAAAAATTTAGCTTTATTCTCTTTAGTATTTGGGTTGCTTGGTTAAAAAGAAGCCAGGAAAAATAATAATTCTATAGTAATTGGAAAGTTACCCAACTATATATCATTTGCTTTAACTATGGGTAGACATTAAGAAATAATTTTACATTCTTCTTTTAAGTACTAGAATATAAACACAAAATATGACTATATTATAACCAAACTAACTAGCAAATATTTTTTGTCCCAAAATTAGAATCATATTGCAAACAGTTGGATATTACAGACTCCGTGGAATTAGGATTGAACAAAACGGAATTTTCAGAAGTAAGAAGTTATATTATTAAATATTCAAATCACTCTATCAGTTTCAACTATCTTTTGGTAGATGTCACACATACATTAACTTAGAATGAAATAAGATCATAAAAACTTATTTGATTGGTTTTTAAGGGACACACTTTAAGATATTTTAACCCCTTTAGCCAGGCACAGTGGTGCATGCCTGTAATCCCAGAAACTTGGGAGTCTGAGCAAAAGGATCACAGGTTCAAGGCCAGCCTCTGCAATTCGTTGAGACTCTATCTCAAAAGATTAAAAGGGCTGTGAATGTAGCTCAGGGATAGAATGACCCTGAGTTCAATCGCTAGTACCACCACCAAAAAAAAAAAGTTTTAACCCTCTGAAATTAGGCTACATCTTAAAGCAAACTCATCTTATAATTTATTTCAGTGGCACTCATGATATGAAAATGTAAAAACTTTCACTGACACCTTCTGGTAAGATCAAGAAAAAACTGCATCTTATATTCAATGAAATCTGGTTATACAAATAATAATGAGATCTAAAACTTACAAAGCATTTCCATGGACCAGACACTGTCCTAAATTTTCCATACATGAATTGGGACAATCTTTTTAATAATTCTTACATCCTCAACTCTTTTTTTGTAATATTCTACTGTTATTAATGAAAACGTTGAGGTTCAGAAAGGTTAAATAACTTGCACATGGTCTCACAATCAATCAAACTGGGAAATTTGTATTTAGGTTGTTTGATCTCAAAGTCTACTTAATATTATATCTGAGAAAGTAGGATTTTATTTTCATGGAATAAGTGAAAGAAGCAATTTAATGATACCAAAATCCTGAGTCTTCTATAGTCTGCTTTTATATTTTTTCATGTTTTCCTATTTCCCCTTGTTTTCCCCCTCTAATGACATTAGTCTCAAAGTCAAACTTTCTCTGTTTTCATTCACCCTTGCTCCATTGAAGGTGAAGACTAAGCACTACATACAGTTTCAAAATTCTGTATGAAGGATTTCTGGAATCCTTCATTTTTGTATGAATCAAAATTTGGCAAATTTTTATCTCAGTTATGTTCTCATTGTATTATCTTAGGTTCTCTCTTTGCCATTCATTAGTCACAGGTCCAAACTAATAGCCAGTTACTTATATTTCAACTGTGATGTAGAACTGTGATGTAGAACTACTACTACTTTCCTCCTTCTCCTCCTCTTTGTCCTCCTCCTCCTCCTCCTCTTTCTCCTCCTCCTTCTTCTTTTATTTTTATTTTATTATTATTATTATTTTTTTGTGTGTATACAGGACAGGGTGGTGGTGGGGCTGGAGATTGAATCCAGGGCCCTGTGCATGCTAGACAAGCACTTTACCACTGACCTACACCTCCAGCACAGAGCCACATCTTTACTAATTCTCACATGCCAAGTCAGCTACCAGGAGCTACCTGCTAGTTGGCTATTACCTGGGCTAAATCAACCCAGACAGCTAGTGAGTAGCTCCTGTGCCTTAAAGATTGCCAGAATTATTCAAACTAGTTAATTTCCAAACTGTTTTCCCTGCTTTGCCTTACATTTCCTGTAGAAACCCCCATAAGGACTCTCATTTAGGCTTCCCCTTTGCTCCTTCCTGCTTTTGCCTCCTAAATAAAACCCGATGCTTTCCTTCTGGAATTGTATGGCTTGACATGATGCCTTCTCTTGGAAACTGTAAGTAATAAAAATCTTCTTTTAATGGATTTATCCTCTCCACTTCACCATTCAGTCACCTCCTTAAATTGAAATCCTACAATTAAAATTGAGATAAATGACTCAAAGAAAAAATATGTAGAACAAATTATAGTATTAAAATAATTCAGGAATAGTCGAGGCTTTATCACTTTATTACCACAGCTTAACTTACTTTGCAAAACACTGATTCTTGGTGATACTTTCCTAACTGTCTTATATTAGTTTTCCTACAAGAGAAAAATTTAGAAATTTTTCCTATTTTTTAATTTTTAATTTAATTTTATAAGATTAATATATAAATTTTATCATATATGAATTATATCTCAATAAGAAAGTAATATAGGTTCAGTATAGAAAATTAAAGGTGGAAAGTATAAAGAAAAAAAAATTTAAATTCATGATTCTATTTATAGGTACTGTTAACACTGTGATATTTTTCTTTGGATAATAACAATGGTTCAGATTTTTTTAACCTTTTTTTTAATGTGCCACAAACTGTACTAAGGATATTACATGTACTTTCTTAAGTAATTCCTACCAAAATTATTATCCTCATTTTTCAAATATACAGGAGGATGGAAAAATATGATAACAACTCACTTGTGATATAAGTGACTGAACTGACTCCAAATGACCCTTGTGCTATGTAGTGTCTATTATATTTATAGTGAGACATATGAGATTTTAGTTTAATTTTGTGTTTTTTTAATAATAGTATTTGAGACATGCCTAATATACAATTCAGTGTCCTACTTTTTTACTTAACATCCTCTCTTGATCACTTATCTATGCTAATAAATATTCTTTAAAGCATGATCTTAAACTTTTATTATGAAAAAGTCATAGATTTACAAGAAGTTGCAAAAGTAGTACATAGAGGACCCACATACCCTTTGACCGTTTTTTTCAAAAGTTACATCTTGCATGACTTTAGTATAATATCAAAACCAGGAAATTAATATTGATACAATGTTTATGTGTAGTACTGTGATTTTACCACTTGTATGGGTTTCAATAACCATCACCAAAATTAAGATATAGAACTATTTCAGTGCTACAGAGATCTACTGGTAGTGACATTTTGCCAATTTGAGTGAAATGTAGAAGCCTCACCTTCTTTACAGTTCTTTTATACTTTTCCATTTATTGTATCATTGTCCTAATTATTTCCTATGCATACATCACATCAGGCAATGTTTTTGTTTTAATAGTTAGCCATAATTTAGAAAACTCAAGAGAACAAGGAAAGTCTATTATATTTAAATGTATTTTTTTTTTTTTTTTTGCTCTTTTCATTGTTCTTCAAGATTCTCTCCCCTTCCCCCAAATTCTGGCAATGGGGATTGGACCTGGGGCCTTGGGCATGCCAGGCAAGTGCTCTACCACTGAGCTACATGCCCAGCTATAAGATTTCTTTTTTTATGAATTCTGTTTAGAGCACTTCTTTTAGAGTAGGTCTTCAGATGAAAAACTCTACTTTGAGTAGGTCTAATTTGTTTTGGTATTTCTAGATTACTCTTTTCTGACTACTTTGGCTAGAGCAAACTTTCGTTAGTTTTGTTTTTGTTTCTCTCTCTTTTTCTCTGTACCAAGGAAAGGCCATGTGTGTACACATCAAGAAGGCAGCCATCTGCAACCCAAGGAAAGAGTCTTTACCAAACATTGACTCTGCTAGCACCTTATTTAGACTTTCTAGCCCCCAAAACTGTGAGAAAATAAATTATTCAGTTGTTTAAACCACCAGGACCATGATAATTTGTTATGGTAGCCTGACATAACTCCAGTAGTTTCTTGAGATTAGATTACCAGAAATGGAACAAGAATAAACATTTTCAGGGTTTTGGTATCTATTGTTAAATTATGCTGTTGATTATACCAATTACTTCTCCCTACAATTATATAAGAGCTCTCGAAGTACCATATTCTTACCTACAGTAGCATTACTGAGTGTAAGAAACCCCTGCAATTTGATGGCATTTTGTTTTTAACTTCAAAACAATTTTTTTTTTTACTAGTGAGGTTAAACATTTTTCTATGTTAAAACTGTTTTCTGGGCTAGGGTTGTGGCTCAGTGGTAGAGCGTTGGCCTAGCACATGCGCGGCCCGGGTTCTATCCTCAGCACCACATAAACATAAATGCATTGCATTGTGTACAACTAAAGCAAATAAATAATTTTTTTTTTAAAAAAACTGTTCTCTGTGAATTGTTCATTGATATTTTCCCCTCCTTACCTATTGATGCTTATTTTTCTTATGGAAATGGAAATATTCATTATATATTAAAGACATCACCATTTATGATCATAAATGATATGTTTTTTCTACTGTTAAAAAGAAGTAATGGCCAGGCACAGTGCCTCTGAGTTCAATCCCTGGTACAAAAAAAAAAAAAAAAAAAAAAAAAAAAAAGGAAGGAAGAAAAAAGAAATGTAATGGTGTTATCTGATTTACAGATTTTATTTTTCTTTTTTATGTTGCTCAGGCTGGGTTCAACTCATGATCCTTCTCCCTCCACCTTCCAAATACCTGGAATTACTGCTGTGCACCACCACACCAGGCTTTAATTTACAGAAAATTTTGTTAATGTGTATGCAAACGAATACATAGATCATTTTAAGGTCTTTCCCACTGCTTCTGTACTTAAAAGTTTCTTTCCTTCTCAAAATCAACTAAATGTTCACCTATTTGTTTCTAGCTCTTTTTACTTTTAAAAATTAACTTGAAAATTATTTTAACAAATAGTTAAAGTAGGAATCTAACTTATTTTCCCCCTAAAATGGCTAGTCAAATAAATATGTTACTGTTTATTGAACAAATTATTTTTTACAAGTAGCTAATTTTCCAAATGAAATTTTCTCTACATCATTATTTTCCTTCTTTCCAATGGAATATAAAAATAGAACACTTCACAAAATTTATATGATTGAAATAAAAAAAAATTTAGTTGTAGATGGATACAATACCTTTATTTTATTCATTTATTCATGTGGTGCTGAGGATCAAACACAGTGCCTCACACTTGCCAGGAAAACTCTCTACCACTGAGTCACAACCCCAACCCCAAGATGATTGAATTTTTTAAAATATTTATTTATTTGCTTTACTTGTACACAATGGGTTTTTTATTTGTACGTGGTGTTGAGGATCGAACCTGGGCCGTGCACGTGCTAGGTGAGCGTTCTACCGCTGAGCCACAACCCCAGGCCCCGATTGAAATTTTTTAATGCCCATATAAACCTAAGTACAGAAGGAAGAGTGTTTTCTCTCCAACGTGAATTTCCTCAAGAATGTGTATGTTTTAATGCATGATCTATTCTCATTTGGGTATTGGATAAATCAGAAACATAAAAAAATCTGTCCTTTTTACTTTAACAAACTCAACTACAAATAACAGCTCACAATTTCAGATAAAAATCTTTTTCAGTCATCCTCAGATTTATTAGAGAAAGGAATGGCACAGAAGCAGTGGATAAATTAGAAGTGGGAGAAAACCCTAAGTCTACATGTTTTCTTGTTACCTTTCCCTTTGGTGACAAAGCTGTCATCTTTACATTGTCTTTTCATATTTTTTTAGAAAGGCAATTTAATCTGCCAGATTCAGATGAAAAAAAAAATGCTAGTGTGACTTTTTACTTCTCAGGCCCTTATTTTATCCATAAATTGCCAAAGTAATATCATTAAAATAATTTGTTTGAAATTTAAGAGAATTGTTATTATAATAAACTTGTAAAAATGAACTCCCACTTATTTCCAATTTATATTTAGAGAGGTCTTTCTAGCAATAACATGTTAAAATGTAACTTCTTCCACTCTTCTGTGATTGGAGACTTCTATAACCAAGTCCAGTCTGCTGCAGTGATACTCACCTATAATTCCAAAGACTTGAGGCAGGAGGATCACAAGTTTCAGACCAGCCTGGGCAACTTAGTAAGACCCTGACTCAAAATAAAAATAAAAAGGGATAGGGATGTAGCTCAGTGGCAGAGTGCCACTATGTTCAAACACAGTTTAAAAAAAAAAAATCCGAACTATAGTATTTCTCCAATTCTAAAATGAGTGTTTTCCTTCAGAATTTCTGAATCAAGATGCATTTTATATTCAATGTGTGTGTTTGATGAAATAGTATTTTTTCCTGTCTTCCCCAACTCCCCAAATCTGGCTTTAAATCAATGGTCCATCCATTTAATGGTTTTTGATAACTAGGGAGGCAGAAAACTACATATAGCCGGGCGCGGTGGCGCACACCTGTAATCCCAGCACTTTGGGAGGCTGAGGCAGGAGGACCGCGAGTTCAAAGCCAACCTCAGCAATGGCAAGGCACTTAGCAACTCAGTGAGACCCTGTCTCTAAATAAAATACAAAAAAGGGCTGGGGATGTGACCCAGTGGACGAGTGCCCCTGAGTTCAATTCCCGGTACCACAAAAAAAAAAAAAAAAAAAAAAAAAAAAAAAACTACATATACTTTATAAGCAAAATGCCTAATATTAAGTAAAAAATTTTTAAGAGAATTATTAAAGGAATAGCAGATAAATGAAATAAGCAAACCAGTTTGAGCAGGTTTGAGGATTTAAAATAATTTAATGGGACCAACATTATTTTTTATATTTTTAAATGTTAGAATGTTATGTTTAACTGGGCACAGTGATACATGTCTGTAACCCCAGTGACTCAGGAAGCAAAGGCAGGAAGATGACAAGTTTGAGCCCAACCTGAGCAATTTAGTGACACTTTCTCTCTCTAAAAAAAGATGGGGCTATAGCTTATAACTCAGTGGTAAAGTACCCTTAGGTTCAACCTCCAGTACCAAAAAAAAAAGTTATAAAATTTAAAATTGTAGAATAGTAGAGAAAATAGAACTCTCTTAAGCTTTATGAATTTATAGCATATTATAATGGAAAACATAAAAGAAAATTGTATTAGAAATGCAAAGTTAAATAAACAAAAACTGTACAATAATTATGGAGATATTAAAACTTTGGGGAACAGCTTTATTGAAATAAAATTCACATACTGTATTTCCTATGGCTGTTGTAACAAATTAGCACAAATTTAGTCGTTTAAAACAACAAAAATTTATTCTCTCACATTTCTGGAGGCCAGAAGTCCAAGATCAGGATCATTGGGTCAAAACTGAGATGTTGGCAGGGCTGCGCTTCCTCTGATGGGTCTGTAGGAGAATTCGTTCCTTGTCCCTTCCAGCTTCTGATAGTGGCTGATATTCCATTATTTGTGACAGCATCACCAGTCTCTGTCTCTGTAGCCAGGTTGCCTCCTCCTATTCTTTCTGAGAAATCTCCTTCTTCTAAGAACATATGTGATTGCATTTTGGGCCCACCTGGGTAATTCAGGCTAATCTTCCAATCTCAAAACCCTTAATTTAATCACATCTACAAAAACTCTCTTCCAATATAAGTTAACATTTTTAAATTCATGAATTAAGACCTGATATCTTTGAGGGCCATTATATGCCTTACACCCATTGAGAATGTACAATTAAATGGTTTTTAATATATTTACAAAATCATGCAACCATCTAAACAATCAGTATTAGAACATTCCCATCACCCTCTAAAGAAACTTCATTCTGGGGCTGGGGCTATGGCTCAGCAGTAGAGTGCTTGTCTTGAATGTGTGAGGCCCTGGGTTCGATCTCAGCACCACATAAACAAAATAAAGGTACTGTGTCCACATACAACTAATAAAATATTTTTTTAAAAAAAGAAAGAAACTTCATTCCAATTAACAGTCACTCCCCATTTCCCTCCAATCTCCTGTCCTCAACAACCACTAATGTGCTTTCTCTCACTACAGCTTTGCCTATTTTGGACACTTCATATAAATGGAATCATACAATATGTATTTTTATAGTGTTTTCTAGGTTCATGTGTAGTGTTTTCTAGGTTCATGTTTTTCTATTTCCAAACAAAATGTTGATGATAACATTCCTTTATATGGATATACTACTTTTTGTTTATCCTTTCAACATTTGGTAAACATTATATACTTTTCACTTTTGGCTATTGTGAATAATATTGCTATGAACATTTGCATATAAGTTTGTACATGAATATATGTTTTCATTTCTGTTAGGTATATCTTGAGTAGAATTCCAGTATTATATGGTAACTTTATGCTTAATCTTTTAAAAAATATATTTTAGTTGTAAATGGACACAATATATTTTTATGTATTTATTTTTATGTGATGCTGAGGATCGAACTCTGCCACTAGCCCTATGCTTAATCTTTTGAGAAACTGCCAGAGCATTTTTTTTACAGCAGTTGTACCATTTTACATTTCCACCTGAAGTGACCCTGTTCTAGTTTTATTGGTCAAAATTTTCAAAAATGGTCCCCACGAAAACATTATAAGCATTATAAGTTCCAAATGGTAGAAAACTAACATGTTATATTCTCTTATCATTATGTAACAAAACTGGAAAATAATAAACACACTTAAAAATCCAACCAGTTGGAAATTTAAAAAACACACTCTTTAATAACCGCTGGGTGAATATCTGACATCTAGTTTTACAGGATGCTAGTAAATGTGTACTCAGATGAGAAATTGCTTTTTTCAAACTTTAAAAATGGGATAGGGTGACAAATTTTAAAAATAGACAAATACAAAAAATAAGCAACAAATATGCACAGTTCCATCACCCAGAATTAATTCTTAACACCTTGGCATGTTTTCCTATGAAAGAATCATTCCATTTTATAAAAATTAAATATGAACATTAAGAATTCAAACAACAGGGCTAGGGTTGTGGCTCAGTGGCAGAGCGCTCACCTTGCACGTGCGCTGCCCGGGTTTGATCCTCAGCACCACATAAACATAAATGCATTGCATTGTGTACAACTAAAGTAAATAAATAAATATTTTAAAAAATAAATGAAACAAAATAAAGGTACTAAAAAAATCTAAAAATATATATAACTCCATCCCAAAGAAAGAAAAAGAAACCGAAGTAAAAATAAAGGAATTGTTGAAATTAAACATATCTTCACAAATTAATTCTAAAATAATTCAAAGAAATGACCAAATATATAAAAGTGACAAAAGTTATAATTGTGGGAGATGGTGGTGCATGCCTATAATCCTAGTTACTTAGGAGGCTGAGGCAGGAGAATTATAAGTTCAAGGTCAGCTTTAGCAATTTAGCAAGATCCCGTCTGAAAATAATAAAAAGTGGTTGAGGTTGTTGCTCAGTGATGGAGTGTCCCTGGTTTCAATCCCCAGTACTGAACACAAAAAATAAATAACAATAATAACATATAAATAAGTAAAAAATAAAAAGTGTCTTGAATATGGTGTTCTATTTTGATATTGTTTATTTTTTCATTTCATGATTTTTTTCTTTATTATGCCTTGAAATACATCTTTTGTTCTCTTTTGGGGCTGTCTACACAGGGAAATCAATTATATATATTTGGACTAGAATTGTCTTTCATATCTAGTAATTCTTTCTAACTTTAATAATTTCCTTGTCTTTCTTATCTGCATTCACTATGATGGTCTGAACTTTTTCTGTCAGTAATTCCCCATTCTCACCCTATTTTGTATTTTATTTAGAGACAGGGTCTCACTGAGTTGCTTAGCACCTTGCTTTTGCTGATGCTGGCTTTGAACTCCAAATCCTCCTGCCTCAGCCTCCCGAGCCTCTGGGATTACAGGTGTATGTCACCATGCCAGGCAGTAATTCCATTTTGTGTTGCTCTTTCTTTGGTTCCTTGCACTTAGACTGTACCATTTCATTTCATTATGCTGTTTTATCAGCTTGTCTTTGAGTTCTTGTTATGTTGGATTTGTATTCCTATTAAGTTGTACTATAGCTTAAAGCAATTGTGACACTTTTTTCTTTTTCTTCCTATGTTGTTTGGGCAGTTGCCATCCTTCTATACTATTTCTTTTCCTATTCCTTGTGTTTGAATGGTTTTGCTCTAATTTTTATTTATTCTGTTGTGGTATGGATGCTTTCTACCTAGGCCACCTGAGACCATTGTTTTCATTGTGAATCTCCAGTTTAGAGGGTTGACATTTCCTTTTCCAGTTACTCTTTCCACTCCTGATTTTGGAGAAGAGGGAAGTGGAAAGTACTCCCAAAACTAATGCAATCTTTGCAAGAATGGCTGGGCTTTCTACTATCCTTTATTTCATCCATTTATTCATTCTTTATTCAACAAATATTTGTTTGACTATTGATTTATGATGAATATTCTGATAAATACCAAGTTTGAGAGTTTCCCTCTGTGCTTAAATTAACTGTTTTTTAAAACCAAAAATTGATTTCAAATATTTCCAAATGCCTTATTTTATGAATTAATATAATCATGATAATATTAATTTCAGATAGAATATAATGTATTATGTTAATAAATTCCCTATATTAAGACATATGTGTTTCTAGAATAATCCTGACTCATAGGTATTCTTGGAGAATTCTTAAAATCAGTCCTTTAATTCTTAGTTTTAACTTTTGTTCCTCCTCTATTGCTTAGCTCTTCCATTGAGTTTATTTACTTATTTTTATTAATATTATTTTGATTGAGAAATTATAACTATATATTTATGGGCTATAATATGACATTTGGATATACGTATACAATGTGGAATGATTAAATCAAGCTAATTAGCATATTCATCACCTCCATTATTTTTAGTAAGAAATCTGAAATTTATTCTTTTTATTCAGTTTTGAAATATACTATACAGTATTATTAACTATAGCCACCCTGCTGTGCAGTATATCTCAAAAACTTATTCCTCCAGTTCTCTGAAACTTTGTACCCTTTCACCATCTCCCCATTCCATCAACTCCCACATCCCTACCCCAGTCTCCACAAACCACCATTCTACTCTCTATTTCTGTGGGTTCAACTTTTTTAGATTCCACACATAAATGAAATCAGGCCATATTTGTCTTTCTGTGCCTGGCTTATTTCACTTCATATAATATCTTCAAGGTTCATCCATGTTGTTGCAAATGACAAAATTTCTTTCACTGGCCTAGCATTTGTGATCCTCCTATCTTAGCCTCCTGAGTTGCTGGGATTACAGGTGTGTGCCACTGTGCCTGGTTAGAGTTTCCTTCTAAAGGTAAACTGATAGTATTTTTTAAAATATTTATTTATTTGCTTTAGTTGTACACAATGCGTTTATTTTTACGTGGTGCTGAGGATCAAACCCGGGTTGCACGTGTGCTAGGCGAGCGCTCTACCACTGAGCCACAATCCCAGCCCAGAACTGATAGTATTTCATTGTGTATATATGTCATATTTTCTTTATCCATTTATCTGCTGATGGATATGTAGGTTTATTCCATATATTGGCTATTGTATATAATGTGTCAATGAATATGCTGGTATGAATTTCTCTTTGGCATGGATTCCTCTACTTAGTTTTAAATTTTGTGTATTATGATTGTTATTTCTAAGAATGCTTTTATTCTTTCAGCTTAAAGTTGGGTTTTACCTATATTATTAAGAGTCTGTAGTAGGAGGTTGGGGTCCTATCTTATTTTGAGGTCCTATGAGGAGATATCACAAGATAATGTAAAATCATCTTTCGTGTGATTATAGTTGATTCTTATCCTCCACAGCAGAATCAAGCCCGACCTTGCAATCATATGACTCTGAACCAATGCAGTTGAAACATTTTAGACTCTACTTTTTAATATGTATGACAGGTGTTGGGGTTACAGATGTATATGGAGACAAATAAGCAAATAATTACAAGCTATTGTAATGAGGGATATACTAGGAGATATCAGCATGTCAGAAGAGGCACACCAATATAGTAGGTAGGCCAAGATGTTTCAGATAACATAAGATAGCTGAATCTTAATTAAGGAGTTGAACAGATGTGAAAAAAAAAAAAAAAAAAAGCAGGGAGCTTTTCAGGAAGTCAGAGGAACAACATGTAAAGAGACACAAAAAATTCTAAAAGAAGACAGGCATGGAGATGCACACTATAATCCCAGCTACTCAGGAGATAGAGTCAGGAGGATCAAAAATTGGAGGCCAGCCTGAGCAACTTAGTGAGACCCTGTCTCAAAATAAAAAAAATTAAGAGTACTAGTGATGTAGAGCACTCCTGGGTTCAATCCCTAGTACCAACAAACAAACAAATAAAAGAGTATTTCTTAAATTGGGTGAATGCCTATAATTACAGCTAAAGGCAGGAGGACTGCTTGAACTCAAAGCCCAGCATAGGCAACATAGACAGACCCTATTTCAAACAAAAAACAAACAAAAAGAACTTGCACAGAAATATTTATTGAACATATTTAATTACCCAATCAACAAATCATTGAGCCATCCTGTATGACATGATGTAAAACTATTTGGAACACTTGCTTCCCTCCACGTACTACCCCATCCCACCCCAAGACAGGGGCCTTCCTAAATTGATAGGCTAGCTTCAAACTCACAGTCCTTTCACCTCAGTCTCCTGAGTAGCTGGGATTAGAAGCACATGCCACTGTACTCAACTTGGAGCACTTCTTTAAAGAGATTTGCTTTAAGGTTATTCTATCAGCAGTCGTTTAATTAAACTGGAAGAAAATGTAATGATAAATAGGGTTTAAAGTCAAGATGTTACACAAAAGTGCCACCCAGTGGAGATACTGTGAGATACAATTGCCTCTGATCATTTATAATAAGCAATGTAATTAGCACTTGTAGAAAATGTAATTATTGAGTAATAATATGAAGAAGATAAATGGAGAAAATGCATGCTCACAGATACTTCTAAATATCTACTATTTTCCTAGGGTATCTGTTTTCAAATGGATAAATGATAACATAACCTCTCTTTTTTAATCTGCTTTATTTTAGTATATGAAGATCCAAGATAACTACTTTAGAATATTTATTTCTATTCTTAGTTTTAATTACACTATAATAATGCATTACAACAATACAATAGTATACTGTTATATCAGAATGTGTCTAAGAATTTGTGGGGGTGTGTGTATTTGAGGCAGAGAGAGAGTGCATATGGGTGTGCACACCTGTTTTGTGGGACTAGGGTAGAATCAGGAAAGGGGAGAATCAAAATATAAGCAAATTAAGAATACAGACACCCCCCCCACACACACAGTATTACAAAGCAGTGAAAAGATACAACCATTATAAAGTATTATAAATCCTGCTAAGGGATGCATACTGGGGGGAGGCTCTTTTTTAAAATATTCTTTTAGTTGTAAATGGACATTATTTTATTTATTTATCTATTTTTATGTGGTGCTGAGGATTGAACCCAGTGCCTCACATGTACTAGGCAAGTGTCCTACCACTGAGCCACGACCCCAGCCCTCCCCCCCTTTTTTTTCAAACATGGACCACTTCACAAATTTGTGTGTCATCTTGCACAGGGCCCATGCTAATCTTCTCTGTATAGCTCCAATTTTAGTATATGTGCTACTGAAGTGAGCAGGAGAGAGACTTTTAATAGAACAGGTTTCATGTAAGAAACTCACCTGGTAGTCTTTTTTTAAAAATATTTTTTAGTTGTCAATGGATCTTTATTTAATTATATTCAGTGCTGAGAATCGAACCCTGTGCCTCACACATACCAGGCAAGTGCTCTACCACTGAGCCATGAACCCAGCCGCTCACCTGGTAGTCGTGAGTTTTCAGTTTATTCTACCTGCCATTCTTTATTTTCTTACTTCAAAAGAAATTTTGAGAACATTGTTTAAAACATTCATACATTGACAGAAACAATTTAAAATGTAGAGTGTACAGGTCTATTTGGGGTTTTTTTGTGTGTTTGTAAGTCAAGTATTTAGAAACAAAAGAATTATATTTTAGTAGCATATCAGGTTTATTTTGAATTTCAGAGCACTTCAATCTCCAAAATACAACTCACTCCAGGAGATGAAACTTACCATATATCACTATAACACTGATGTAGACTTGTGGAAATAAATATTGTAATCCCCATCCATGTTTGGAAAAAAACAACAAAAGTCTTAATTCTTAGATTTCAGTGGGCTCTCATTAGAAAAACTAACTGTACTGTCTTGTATTCAGGTCAGGAGTAAACAGGTGTGAACAGATGGAGTCCTTCTAAAAGTCCTGTTAATCTCACAGAGAGTGTACCCTTTTCATTTCATTGTCTGATTGGTTAATTTATCAATGAAAGAAAAGCATTTCAAATATATTTATTTTATCCAAACATTATTAATGCAATTATTGAAAATTTAGTTAACATTTTAGATAGGTGAACTAATTCCACCCCCATCCCCTGCCCAGACTGTTTGAGCTTTACAAATTCCCCTGTTTTGACAAAGAATTTCTCAGTAATCTGCTTCAACAGAGAAAGCTAAAAGGTACTGGGCACTGTGACTTACTCCTTTAATCCTACCAACTTGGGAGGCTGAGGCAGGAAGATTGCAAGTTTGAGGCCAGCCTTAGCAACTTAGTGAGACTGTCTCAAAAGAAAAAAGTTTAAAAAGACTAGAGATGTAGTTTAGTGGTAAATCCCTAGTACAGGGGGAGGGAGGGAGGTTAAAAAAAGAATAGCATGTCTAAATTTTTCTTGGTACATTTTAAGATAAAGGTTATATTGAGTTGTTAAAGTATTCATGATTTTTAAAATGTGAGTCTCATGAATGGCTGTGTGTTTCACACCCCAAAAAGTTTCTGCTAGTTGGTTGTTTGGAATTTGGAACCCTTTTCCAAACAGATGCAATTTTTTAATATGGTAGCTAGGGTCCTTGGTTTCTAGGTGCTGTATATTATGGAGTTCTTAATCAGAGTTATTATTTTTGTGATGAAATAAAAATGCTACCTGAAGAATAGGGCATCACCATATACTAGCCTGAAAAGGATTTTAAAAAAATCTCTAAATCAGTGTTGACTACATACAAGACCTTTATTGTAACAAGGGTTCATGGAGTGAGGAGTGTGGATGGATAGAAGTAAAGGAGACCCTCCCAATACTCCAGAATGAGGAGCTGAGGAAAGCTGATGTCTTATCAATACAGAGCCTCCTTCCCCTCTCTGAGGGTTCCAGAGATTGATACACTTCTATTTTTACTGCCAATTATCAGATCAGTTGGATGTGACCTGGGTCATATTCTTGCACAGATATAGTTTCACTGTTAGTCTGTTCCACTGTTAGTCTATAACCTCTTGCCTCCAAGGTACTACAAAGTTGGGCTTTTCAGACAAGGGCTATTAAATAAAGGATTATTCTCTACACATTTGTGGACTGCTTACTCTAGCTATGAGAATCTTGACTCAAATTGTCCTTTGTGTTCACCATTCCCAATTATCTTTAACACACACACACACACACACACACACACACACCACACACACACACACATATTCTTAATCTTATGACTATATGTATATAACAAAAGAATTGAGAATGAGTGCGTATGTAGGGGAGACGAAATTTTACCTCTACCCTTTCAGGATTTTTTCCCCTGCTGGGCCTGAGAATTGATTTGATTTAAGACAGAGCAATAGGAAGAAGAAAAAAAAAAAACATACATTTTATGTGGCATGGGAGCCTTCATAAGGAAATGAATATCTAAAGACAGAGTTGAAGATTTATATACTGAATTAATAAAGAATAGAAAGTGTGGCTGGGCATGGTGGCTCATGCCTGTAATCCCAGCAGCTCAGGAGGCTGAGGCAAGAGGATTTGCAAGTTCAAAGCCAGCCTCAGCAACTTAGCAAGGCCCTAAGCAGTTCAGTGAGACCCTATCTCTAAATAAAATACAAAAAAAGGGCTTAGTGGTTAAGTGCCCCTGAGTTTAATCTGCAGTACCAAGAAAAAAAAAAAAAAAAAAGAATAGTAAGTGTGACGAAGCAACTAAATTATGTGGGAGGGCTAGAAGATAAAGAGTCTTTTTTTTTTTTTTTTTTTTTTTTTTTAACAAGGCCTTCACATAATTTTGTCTGGCACAACTTCCTGTCCTTGAATATAAGAATGTTGTTTCCCTGGGACTAGTTATAGGAATTTCATCTTCTGCTTTTAAGAAACAGAAGAAAGGTCAAAGTGATCTTCTTGCATCTGCTGTTTATTTTTCCAAGTTAATTAACTCAAGTTAATTCTAAGTCAAAGTGGTAAGTTTGGGGGGTGGTATGTTCTGAATACTTTCAGAGGCATACCATGGGGGGAACACTCAAGTGTGGTTGTCCCAGTGGAGTGGGTGTTGATGCTGTGGACACAGCTAAAGGCTGTAAAGTTTCTTTTATGGTAAAGGATACAGATACTTACAGAGATAGTTTGTTATGTAAAGCAGAATACAGACAACATACTTCCAAACAAGGTCCCCCAAAGTTCCTTACTGGAATTATACCATCAGCGTGGATCAAGGTATGGAGTTTCAAACCATCCTAGTTTGCCTGGGACTAAGGAGTTTTCTCAGGATTTTTAGTGTTATGACCAAGAAAATCCCAGGCAAAATGAGGCAGTTGGCTAACCTAACAGAGAAGTGTACTTTGCTATTCTTGGATCCTTTTCTGACCTTATTGCCCACCTGATCATAGAGGAGATACAGGTAAACACACCTGTCTGCCTATCAGGAGCAAGTGAAAACAATCTGACACATTCGTATTATCATGAGATGGTAGAAAGTGAAGGCCAGTTTTCAATTTCTCAGGAGCATCCTTCAGTAGGCCTGGACTTTGGGCAGTCTGAGATCCACTCCTTAATTAAATAATCAGCTTAAGAATAATTATATGCAAAAACTATAGATCCTATTTAGTAAGATTCAGATATCAACTTTTGAGTCTGCCACTTTAAGGACCTGTTGTATCCCTTAGCCAGTAGTAAATGAGGGCCATCCTTTGATTCTTGACTGCCCATTCTTCTCTTGCTGAGTGGTGGTTCATTCTGAGATGGTCGCTTCCTGATGGAATTGTTTTATAACAATCGTACAGTCTGAGGCCTTCAAACTGAAATGGCTCCACATTTAATTTTTTTAAATATTTGTTAGTTGTTGATGGATCTTTATTTTATTCATATTTATATGCAGTGCTGAGAATCGAACCCAGTGCCTCACACATATGAGACAAGCGTTCTACCACTGAGCCACAACCCCAGCCCTTATTTTTTTCTTTCTTTCTTTTTTTTTTTTTTTGGTACTAGAGATTGAACCCAGAGGAGCTTTACCAGCGAGCTACATTCCTAGTTAGTTTTATTTTATATTTTTTATTTTGAGTCAGGATCTCACTAAATTGCTTATGGCCTCACTAATTTGCTGAGGCTGGCCTCGAACTTGCAATCCTACTGTCTCAGCCTCCAAGTTGCTGGGATTACAGGTATGTGCCTTCATGCTCAACTCCCACAATTAAATATTTATTTATTTATTTATTTTCTTGTTTGTTTATTCTAGTTAGTTATACATGATAGCAGAATGCATTTCAATTCAATGTATACAAATGGAGCACAATTTTTCATCTCTCTGATTGTACATGACATAGAGTCACACCACATGTGCAGTCATATGTGTACCTAGGGTAATGATGTTCATTTTATTCCACCATCTTTCCTACCCCCATGCCCCCTCCTGTCCCTCCCTCTGCTTTGCCCAAACAAAGTTCCTCTATTCTCCCCATTCCCCCTTAACCCCCATTATGGGTCAGCATCCACTTATCAGAGAGAACATTTGGCCTTTGGTGCCCATAATTTTATTCTCTTTTAATGCTGAGTAATATTCCATTGTGTAGGAATTATACCAGAGACCCTGCACCTTGTAGAAGAAAAAGTAGGCCCAAATCTTCATCATATTGGATCAGGTCCTGACTTCCTTAACCAGACTCCTAAAGCACAAGAAATAAAATCAAGAATTAATAAATGGGATGGATTCAAACTAAAAAGCTTCTCAGCAAAGGAAACAATCCATAATGGGAAGAGAATGCCAACAGAGTATAAGAACATCTTTACTACACGCACATCAGACAGAGCACTAATCTCCAAGACATATAAAGAACTCAAAAACTTAACACCAAAAAAAAAAAAAAAAAAAATAACCCAATCAATAAATGGGCTAAGGAATTGAACAGACACTTCTCAGAAGATATACAATCAGTCAACAAATATATGAAAAAATGTTCAACTTCTCTAGTAATTAGGGAAATGCAAATCAAAACTACGATTTCATCTCACTCCAATCAGAATGGCAATTATCAAGAATACAAGCAATAATAAGTGTTGGCAAGGACATAGAGAAAAAGTACACTCATATATTGCTGGTGACACTGCAAATTGGTACAACCACTATGGAAGGCAGTATGGAGATTCCTTAGGAAACTTGTAATGGAACTACCATTTGACCTAGCAATCCCACTCCTCGGTCTATACCCAAAAGACTTAAAATCAGCATACTATAGTGACACCACCACATCAATGTTCATAGCAGCTCAATTCACAATAGCTAAACTGTGGAACCAACCTGGAGGCCCTTCAACAGATGAATGGATAAAGAAACTGTGGTACATATACACATTTAAATTTTAAAGAGAAAGGCTTCAGAAACTGTACCCAAAGATTGTGTCTTTCGTTTAACATGTTCTACTGAATCCAAGCTATGCATTTTCTCCACAATAGTATTTATCTGACTGATTTTCTATTCTGTCTAGCTCATCTGGATCTTGTAATTTTGTTTTGTTTTACTTCTTTTGTTTTCCATGTACTTTGAGGTGTAGCAGGCAAAGACAGAAGAAAGGAGAATGACAGCTTTGGGGGAAGTTAGAGGGAATGATATATTGGGAATATATATGTATATATATATATATATACATATACATATATATATGTATATATATATATATATATATATATTATACACACTTCAGGGAGAAATTAGAGAATTCTATGCCAAAGAATGGGAAGGAATGGATGAACCATCCTCCAAGATGACCAAGATGACTACTTCCTAGATGGTCTTCAACTGTAAAAAATCATAAATCAAAAAACTGACTGTTCAGCACTTCCTTATTGCCTGAATTACTTTGCTAGTGCTATAATATCAAAGTATCATAGACTGTGTGGTTTGAACAAAAGAAATTTAATTTCCCATAGTCTTATAGGCTGATACAAGGTGTAAGCAGAGTTGATTTCTACTGAGGGTCTTTCTTCTTGGTTTGTAAATGATTGCATTCTCTTCACAGTCTTCCTTCTATATGTGTTCAGATTTCCTCTTATAAGAACACTAATCATATAAGGTTAGGGTCTACCCCTAGTGACCCTAATATTTTAACTTAATTACTTCTTTAAAGACCCTGTCTCCAACAGTCACATTCTGAGGTATCAAGGGTTAGGCCTTCAACATATGAATTTGGGGGGAATACAACTTAGCTTGTAACATAATTTAAGTCATAATTCACAAATAGGGGAGAAATTGTGTGTAAAATTGTGTGTCTGCCATTTTTATTATCAGTGAATATTAGATGATGCCTTTGTTTAATTCATCTGTTGAATAAAATTTTGAAAAATTGAAAGTTAAAGTACATTACTCCTTGATTAAATATATAATTAGTAGTATTTTATTGTTGCTGCAGTGTTAGGGGTCAAAATCAGGGCCTTGAGCATGCTGAGTAGTATTCTACCACTGAGCTATACCCCCAGCCCTCAATAATTGTTTCTTAAAAGTTACCTCTCTTACTTAAAAGTTACCCTAAGTACATGTATGAAGACACAATTGTTGTGAAAATACTTTATGTAAAACCAGTGATTTGAAAAATTGTGCTCTTTATATGTAATATAAAATGAATTGCACTCTGCAAGCATGTTTAAAAATTAGAATGAAATAAATTAATAAATAAATATTTTTTTAAAAAAAAGTTACCTCTCTGAAACCAGGAAGCTAATTTTCTCCCCAAAGGCTATGTGAATACACCATTTCTTCAGTGATAGATAGTAGATATATTCTGTATACTTGAATATTCTGTATTCTTTGTTTGCAGACTCCTTGTAAACTACCAAGGATTTCAAGTAGTTTGGACGATAATATCTAAGACAGTTTCCAAACATAGTTTTCTTCCTTACTCTTTGGTGGGGGAGTGACTGAGTGTTGAACCCAGGGGCACTTTACCATTGAGCTACATCCCCAGTCCTTTTTATTTTTTATTTTGAGACAGGTTTCTAAGATGTTGAGGCTGGCCTTGAACTTGGAATCTTCCTGCTTCAGCCTTCTGAGTTGCTGGGATTACAGGCATTCACCACCATACACAGCTTTCTATTATTCACTACTTCATCAACTCTTCAGTATATCTACAATTAAATAAGCATGAATCTCAATGGCCCAGGCTGTGGACTTTTTTTTTTTTTTTTTTTTGGTACCAGGGATTGAACTCATGGGCACTCGACCACTGGGCCACATCCCTGGCCCTTTTTTGTATTTTATTTAGAGACAGGGTCTCACTGAGTTGCTAAGTGCCTCGCCATTGCTGAGGCTGGCTTTGAACTCGCGATCCTCCTGCCTCAGCCTCCCAAGTGCTGGGATTACAGGCATGCGCCATCGCGCACGTCTGTGGACTTATAATAGTAGCTACCAATCTATTAAATGTGACATTTACCATGTTCTCAATATTAAGTCAGAAAGGAAAAACCCAGAAATCATTACATTGGGAGCTAGTATATAGTGATAAGTTGTCTAAATATAGTTCAAATGTTTAAGAGTTCTGTGATTTACATTCCTACCCCTTTTTATTTTTTATATTGAGACAGGGCTTCACTAAGTTGCTGAGGCTGGCCTTGAAATTGTGATCTTTCTGTCTCAGCCTCCCAACTTGCTGGGATTACAGGCAAGTGCCACCACACACAGTATTAGTTAATTATATTCTTATGTTAAGCCAAGCAACTATTTTGATTCATTACTTGAGAGAGTATAAAAATACAAAGGCTACCACATATTTCCACTTTTTTCCTGTTTTGACAAGACACTGGCAAATTTCTATAATGGTTCTATTTGGAATTTGATTTGTGGTCGATGTTGCAACTGGTATAATCTTTATGTCATACAGCCCACACTTATGGAACAATTAGAATGTGCTTACTCACAAAACCCATAGGTAATAAATCCAGAGAAAGGTTTAAACTAATTCTTGATTCAATAGCATTCCCAAGGCCAGGAAACTCAAATGGCTTTGAAGTTTTTTCCCAAATGCTAAATATAAACCAGGTTAATTGTTCCCATGAACTAGTCATTTTTTTAAGCATTAAAGGATTGAGCCACAATATTGACAGAAAATGTCAATTATTCCAACAATTATACCATATGAGTAATTTAGAAAAATACCTACTATTCAAGCAAAAGGTAATGAAGATAAAATAACATGGACTAAGGATACTGAACCAATAAAGGACCAATTACCCAGATCACCTAGTTCAATGGTTCTCAAACTTTAGCAAGCATCAGACTCACCTATGGGGTGAGTTGTTAAAACATAGATTATTGGACCCTAACCCTAGAGTTTCTGATGCAGTAAGTCTGATATTGGGCTCAAAATTTTGCATTTCTAACAAGTTCTCAGGTAATGCTGATGCTGTTCCCTACATAAGTTACTTTTCCATGTTTGCCTCCCTTTGTTCCACCAAATATAAAAACACAAAGATTTTGCCATTTCTTTGGGTCATCATTTTTTTTTTTTTTTTTGTTAATTTTTTTGTAGTTGTAGATGGACAGCATGCCTTTATTTATTTATTTAGCAGTTGTAGATAGACAGAATGCTTGCTAGGCAAGTGCTCTGCCAGTGAGCTACAGCCCCAGCCCTGGGTCATCATTTCTTTATAAGGGCTCTGTAAAACCTATGCTACACATTTGTGCTTGTCTCTTATTTATCTTATGTCAATTTAGTTCTCAGGCCCTTCCAAGATCTTAAAAGGGTCAAGATAAAGTTGTGCCTCCTCCCGTACACTTACACAGCCCCACTCAGAGATCAACTGACTAAATCCTAGTCCCTGATTTCCAGAGGAGAGAGGACACTTATGTTAAGTGTCCTCCCCTGATCCAATCATTTATGGCTATCAAAGTAGGGTCATGCAGTATAAATATGTCTACCTCTGTCCTTGGGCAATGAAGAAACTCACTGACTGGGCTAACACTTCAAGAAGAAGCATCTGCTCAGAAACTTTGCCAGTGCTTGATCATTTCTTTCTATCCAGCATACTTTCTACTCTCATGAAGAGGAGTGGATCAAGAATGTAATGTTCCTGACCTATCAAACTGGCAAAAATTCAGGCAGCAACACAGAGATGGTAAGGCTGATGTGGGACTGCAAAAGGGCACAAGCTTCTTGCCAAAACCACAAAACATACAGATATATTTAACTTCTAAGCTAGAAATCACTTCTTGAGGAATTGCTATTCAACAAGGGAAGAGAAATGGCCTAAGAACATAGATATTTTCAGTTTCTATGCTTTAAAAAAAAAACATAGACAAAGAATGCTTACTATAATGTCAAAAAATAAAAAACTACTTAGAATCCCCATTCTTTACAATAATTAAACATAGTCAGCCTTGGAACTCACATGCTCTCACATGCCATATGCCAATAGAAAGGCTCCATTCAATTTTGGAAATTTTCATCCACAGGCAACATTTTAGGATTGCTTCTATTTCCGACTGTGAGGAAAGTCTGCCTTATATAATGCCAATGTGACCCAAAGGGAAATTACTCTAAAATTATCTAGTTGCACTGGTGTATGGTGTGGGAAACTACATTGGTACCTCTGCAGCACAGCATGTACAGTGGTACTCATACAAAAATACTTTTATGTACTGGATGTGGTAGTGTTCACCTGTAATCTCAGTGAGTCAGGAGGCTGAGGCAGGAGGATCACAAGCTCAAGGCCAGCAGGTTTGAGGCCAGCCTTGGCAACTTAGCAAGACCCCCTCTCAAATTTTTAAAAATTAAAATTTAAAAAAAATAATAATGGCTGGAGATGTAGCATGGTGGTAGAGTGCCCCTGCGTTCTATCCCCAGTTTAACCAAACCAAACCAAACCAACAAAAAAATACCTTTAAGTGATAAGAAATGATATGAGGGAAAACAAAAAGAAATGATATGGGGGACTGGGGTTGTGGCTCAGCGGTAGAGCGCTCGCCCAGCACGTGCGCGGCCCGGGTTCAATCCTCAGCACCACGTACAAATAAAAAACCCATTGTGTACAACTAAAGCAAATAAATAAATATTAAAAAAAAAAAAGAAATGATATGGGAACATTTTTGTAGCAAATGTAGTTCATATACATGGACCAAACCCCTTGGAAAATCCAAATAAAGGACATGGTTTTAAGTCATCATTTATCTCTCTCTCTCTCTTTTTTTTCCTGCAGTACATCTCTTCACATATTGCAGACCTTAAAAGTGAAATTTTTGAGGAACTTCTCAAGTACCTTTGCCACTGTGCAGATGAATTCCGGGAGGTCATAAAAACTGACATACGGAGACAGATGTTTGCTGACCTCTTTCTATATTGTGACCATGGGAAGGTAGGTTTAGGCCTTTAAAGCATTGCTTCTCACAGTATTTGTTATGAAGGACCAGTTTTTATGTCAGTAGTTGATGATGTTTTTAAATTTTCAATATATTGTGGATCAACATGTAATCAATGAAAATGGATTACTGGGGGGAGGGACACACAAAATACAATTCTCATTTTTATTATCTGATTCAAATCTGATTTGTTATCAGTTACTTTCTCAAATTGCTGTAAAAATTTCTAGATGTTATTCTCAATTTTTGTATCTGGCACCAACCTACAAACCATAGCTAGAGTAGAACTACAATTTTAGGATTTATCATTTGTTTCTAAATGTATCTCTTGTCCATTCCTAAATCACTAGATGATTAAAATTATTTTTGCTTTTCTCTTTGTTGGTAGCTTCATATATAAAAGGGCTGCTAGAAAGCCTACCACTTTATTTTACTGGTTTTTAAAAACAGGAAGAATTTGTAACAAGAACAATTTGTATCAAAAAGTGTTTCTAAGAATGAGTTTGGGAGGACATGTGTGTGATAGAAGACCAAATGGACTTGCAAAATTAGATACAAACTTTAGCCACGGGATGGCGCAAGCCTGTAATCCCAGCACTTGGGAGGCTGAGGCAAGAGGATTGGGAGTTCAAAGCCAGCCTCAGCAATGGCAAGGCTCTTAGCAACTCAGTGAGACCCTGTCTCTAAATAAAATACAAAAAAGGGTTGGGGCACATGTGGTCCAGTGGTCGAGTGCCCCTGAGTTCAATCCCTAGTACAAAAAAAAAAAAAAAAAAAAAAAAAAATTAGATACAAACTTTGCTAAAATGTATCTAAAATTATTCATATCCACATATTCCTGAAAGGACTTAAGGAAGCACACAATAGTAGAAAAAAATACAGGGGTTAGAGGAAGAGAGAGGATACTAAATGAAGCTATATTTAGCCATAAAGACCTAAATATATGTTGTGGGTTGCCTATATAAGTTTGAACCTAAGCTTCCTGGGCAGTAGATGTGAAAAAGGAAACATGACTAAACACACTATCAACAACATTTGTAATGTTGATCCAGGACGCAAAGAAAAGACCACCAACTCTAATTTTAAATTAAAGCAAGCTTATATTGTATACACACAAAGAGAGCTGGCCAGGGCTGCCCCTCCCAAACACTGGGCTTGGGGTCAGCCCCACTCTCAGGGAAGACAAGGTTTTTATAGTTCAAAGAGTTACAAAAAATCTTGGGAACTTACAGCTAACAAGGTCAGACGTGTAATTCAAAGCAAGTAGCAAACTAATCACCTACATGGCATTGTATTCCAAGGAAAAGGGGAGTGTAGTCAAACCCCATATCAAAAGTTTATGAGGCACCGTTAGTTTTAGAGAGAGAGAGTTGTTATCTGGTCAAGGAAAGCCAGGCCTGCGTGAGCTCAAGGCCTGGGCATGAATGCCAGACAATAAGCTCAAGCCAAATAAGAATCCTAGCATTTCATAGAAAACTGAAGTGGGCTTTTCATAACTTTTTGACAGGATGGCTCCCAGTCTTAAGATGGAATTAGGCTGGTTTATCACTGGGCTTGGGGTCAGCACAGCTCTCAGGGAAGACAAGGTTGTTTTTTTTTTTTTTTTTTTTTTTTTTTTTTTTTTTTTTTTTTTTGTGGTACCGGGGATTGAACTCAGGGGCACTCGACCACTGGGCCACATCCCCAGCCCTTTTTTTTGTATTTTATTTGGAGACAGGGTCTCACTGAGTTCCTAAGTGCCTCGCTGTTGCTGAGGCTGGCTTTGAACTCGCGATCCTCCTGCCTCAGCCTCCCAAAGTGCTGGGATTACAGGCGTGCACCACCGTGCCCGGCTGAAGACAAGGTTTTTATAGTTCAAAGAGTTACAAAAAAATCTTGGGAATTTACAGCTAACAAGGTCAGACATGTGTAATTCAAAAGCAAGTAGCAAACTAATAATCTACATGGCATTGCATTCCAAGAAGGGAGTGTAGTCAAACCCCACATCAAAAGTTTATGAGGCACCGTTAGTTTTAGAGAGAGAGAGTTGTTATCTGGTCAAGGAAAGCCAGGCCTGAGTGAGCTCAAGGCCTGGGCACGAATGCCAAACAATTTTAAAACATCAAAATAAGCTCAGGCCAAATAGGAATCTTAGCATTTCATAGAAAACTGAAGTGGGATTTTCATAACTTTTTGACAGGATGGCTTCCAGTCTTAAGATGGAATTAGGTGGTTTATCAGTAATATGAATACAAACTGGTGCTAAGAAGTAGTACAGAAATTTGGGGATCAAAGTTTAACCAGAGCCGGGCGCGGTGGCGCACGCCTGTAATCCCAGCACTTTGGGAGGCTGAGGCAGGAGGATCGCGAGTTCAAAGCCAGCCTCAGCAATGGCAAGGCACTTAGTAACTCAGTGAGACCCTGTCTCTAATAAAATACAAAAAAGGGCTGGGGATGTGGCCCAGTGGTCGAGTGCCCCTGAGTTCAATCCCCAGTACCAAAAAAAAAAAAAAAAAAAAAAAAAAAAAAAAAAGTTTAACCAGGATTTATCATGATGGTAGTAATTAAAGGGCCCTATATGATAAAGTGAATATCTTTTCTGATAGACTTTCAATACATGAATAGACTAGTAATAAATGATCAATGAAACATCTTAGAGCAGTTACATAACCACCTTAAGTATAGGCAAGTGATACCACACTTGGCTGCAATTTAGAAGAAGCAGTTCTTTTTTTTTTTTTTTTTTTTTTTTTTTTTTGGTACCTGGGATTGAACTCAGGGGCACCGGGCCACTGGGCCACTGGGCCACATCCCCAGCCCTTTTTTGTATTTTATTAGAGACAGGGTCTCACTGAGTTGCTAAGTGCCTCGCCATTGGTGAGGCTGGCTTTGAACACGCAATCCTCTTGCCTCAGCCTCCCAAGTGCTGGGATTACAGGTGTGCACCACTGTGCCTGGCTCAGAAAAAGCAATTCTTAAAGGAACCAATATATTGCAGTATAGGGACTCAGATCCCTGCTTGAGCAGGAATGTATTCTATAAAATCTGAAATGTTTATATGCCTTTCAGGTAATTTCCTTGAACATTGCTTTTTGTTGTTGTTGTTGTTTGTTTTTTGTCTTGTTTTTTGGTTGGGGGGTGTACTAGGGATTGAACCCAGGGGCACTCGACCACTGAGCCACATCCCCAGCCCTATTTTGCATTTTATTTAGAGACAGGATCTCACCAAGTTGCTTAGCCCCTCACTTTTGCTGAGGCTGGCTCTGAATTCACAATCCTTCTGCCTCAGTCTCCAGAGCTGCTGGGATTACAGGCGTGTGCTACCACACCTGGCTACATTGCTTCTTTTAACAGAGCTTGTAATAAGTATTGTGTAACATGGATGTCAAGATTTTATTCCCTGGTAAAATGCCTGGAGGACAACTGCTATCTGTTGTCCAATTTAATACCAACTCAAGTGCTGTAACAAACATAGTGAATTAATAACAAACAGAGAATTAGTGAAAGTTTGCTTGTGTTCTTTGCCTTTCTGTCCATCGTTCAAACACTTTATAATCTTGGAGGGAAGGTAGATAGAGTCCAGAATAAAGGCATTGAGTTTCTGAATAGATTTTTAAAAAATTTTAGTTATAGATGGACATAATACCTTTATTTTATTTACTTATGTGGTGCTGAGGATTGAACCCAGTGTTCCATGCATTCGAGGCAAGCGCTCTACCACTGAGCCACAACCCTAGCCCGAATGGATGTTTTTAACTAGTGGCTGAAACAAGAGTTTGGAAAACTTGAACTTTAAATTGCAAATGCTGGGATATTAAGAAAGAAAAAATCGTGGAGTAAAGAAGTATGCAAAATATGATATCAAAACAGTTTTTCTCTTACTGAGAGAAGGAGAATAATTAAACATAGTCCTAGAACACACATGTTCTTATATGTCACATACTTGCAATAAATTAAAGTAATCCAATGAATAAAAATAATTTCTACAACAAAATGAAGTAAACTAATTAAAAATATCATGGACATATTAATAAAGAAGATATTTTATAAATAAATATATTAAAATATGTTCAGTAAAATTATTCATCAGAGGGGCTGGGGTTGTGGCTCAGCGGTGGAGCACTCGCCTAGCATGTGCACGGCCCAGATTTGATCCTCAGCACCGTGTAAAAATAAAGGCATTGTGTACAACTAAAACAAATAAATGAATATTTTAAAAAAGTTATTCATCAGAGAAATGTAAATTAAAACCACAATGCGATACAAATTAAACAATCTAGAATCACTAAAAAAGATTGATAATACAAAGTGTTGATAAAGATGTGAAATAGTTCTTTTAGTTGTAGGAAGGATACAACTGTTTTGAAAACAGTTTAGTATTTTCTTTTTTTTTTTTTTCTTTTCCTTTCTTTACTTTTTACATTCATTCTTTCCTACCTGGTGATTGAACCCAGGCCCCCAAGCATGCTAAGTATATGTTCTACCACTGAGCTACATCCCCAGCTGAAGGAGCCCCAATTAGGGAGATGGCTATTGCGGTCAGCTGGAAGCCATAAGTTCCACCTGATAATAAGTATGTATGTGACGCACCTGTAAATGCACGTGAGGCACCCTCAAAGCTAAAGGTATATAACCGGGTGAAAGCGGTCGGAGTCAGGAGGAGAAGAATGAATTCATTCAGTCAGTCATGCAGTCGCTCGGTCGGAAGAAGAGTTCGGGTCAGAGAAGAAGAAAAGAATCAGAGCGGCCAGAACGTAGGCAGAGCGGTTACAGAAGAGAAACCAGATAGAAGAAGTAATTCCTGGTCAGAGTCAGGCCGAGGCTCCCGAGGAAGAAAGAAGAAAGAAGAAAGAAGCTATAAAAGCTAAGCTCGCTCTCTATCTAAAGAAGAAATCTCTCTCTTTCAAGCTCTCTCTCTTTCTCTCTAAGCTCTAAGAAGAAAAGCTCTATCTTTCTCTCTAAGCTCTAAGAAGATGAAGAAGAAAAAGCTCTATCTTTCTCTCTAAGCTCTAAGAAGAAGAAGAAGAAAAAGCTATCTCTAATCTTTCTCTCTAAGCTCTTTCTAAGAAGAAGAAGTAAAAATAGAAGTATCTTTACTCTGCCTCCGAGTTTTTCTCCCGCAGTTTGTGGCTGGCCACGACAGGCAGCTTACACCCAGCCCAAGGCAGTTTCTTAAAGAGTAAACATACCCTCATCATTTGTCCCATCAACAGCAATTTCACTCCTAGATATACCTAGGAAAAAAATGAAACAAGAGAACTTAAAACATATTATACTAAAAGACTTGTACATGAATATTCTTAGCAGCTTTATTCATAATAGCTCCAAAATGGAAACAACACAAATATCATCGACTTGTGAAAAGATAAACAAATTGTGGCATATCCATCTATCCATATAATGGTATTCTACTCAGTAATAAAAGGGAATGAATTAGGGAACGAATTACTGATATTATCAGTGACATTGATGATCTCAAAATTATACTCCGCAAAAGAAGGCAGACACAGATGAATATACTATAACTTCACTTATATGAAATAATAGAAAAAGGGTAAATAATCCATAGCAATAGAAAGCAGATCAGTGATTTCCTGGGGCCATGATTGTGGGGGACTTTTTTTTCTTTTGGGTACTGTGAATTGAACTCAGGGGTGTTCTACCACTAAGCTACATCATCAGCCCTTTTTATTTTTTATTTTGAGACAGGGTTTCACTAAGTTGCTGAGGCTGACCTTGAACTTATGATCCTCCTGCCTCAACCTCCTGAGTTATTGGGTTACTGTGCTCAGCGGATGTTTATTAGAAGAATTATCAATTTCCTGCAAAAAAAAAAAAAAAACAATTTTATGGGAAACCTTTTGCAAAGAGGCAAAAGGGAACTCTAAGATGATAAAAATATTCTGATCCTCACTTTGTGGTAGCTATGTAGGTGGTATGCATTGTCAAAATTCATTGAACTTAAAATGGTGCATTTTGTTGAACATAAATTATACTTCATTTAAAGCTGATTTAAGAGCTGGGGTGGTGGCTTAGTGGCTGAATGCTTGCCTAGCATGTGTGAGGCACTGGGTTTGATTCTCAGCACCACATATAAATAAATAACTAAAAAAAATATTTTTTAAAAAAAGCCAATTTAAAAAGATGAGAATGTTCATAGTGGCCAAAAGCAATACGGATACCTATTAATAACAGAATGAATAAATGAATAGTTACATAGTCATATAGTAGACTGTCATGTAGCAATGAAAAATTAATTACAGTCAAGTGAAATGTGAATGCATCCATAGATGTAATGTTGAACAAATGAAGCCAGGTGTGGTGGCACATACCTGTAATCCCAGCAACTTGGGAGGCAGGAGGATCACAAGTTCAAGGCCAGCCTCAGCAATTTAGTGAGGCCCTAAGCAATTTAAGTGAACCCTTGTCTCAAAATAAAAACGGTGGGGAATATGGATCAGTGGTTTTCTTTCCATGGTACCAAGGGAAAAAAGAAGAAACATAAGAAGAAAAAACATAAGAAGCATATACTGTATATAACTCCATTTAATGACATTTAAGAACAATCTAATCTAAAGTGATAAATATAAAAATAGTAGCTATCTTTAGGAGAATTGATGATGGGGAGAAATGGAGGGGCCTTCTGGCAGTGATGAAAATGTATTATACTTTTATCTGGTGCAGTTTACACAGAGAGGCAAGCATTCCTTAAGCTAAATACTCAGGATTTGCATACTTCATCACATATACATTACTCCTCAATGAAAAGATTTAAAAATGATCATTGATGGTTGCTTTAACTGAAGTACCTTATTGAAGGAAAAGGATTAAAAGATAAGAGTGGCTGCTTCATTTGACCATAATTGTTGATAGTGATGATCCTTTTGCATTGCCGATGGGTGGGCTTCCTCTCAGTTCATTAGGTTATAGAAGCCAAGCATGGTGGTCCACTCCTGTAATCCCAGCTACTTCAGAGGCTGATGTAGGAAGATCATAAGTTCAAGGCCAGTTTCAGCAACTAAGTGAGACCTGTCTCAAAATAAAAACTAAAAGAACTGGGAATGTGACTCAGTGGTAAAATGCCCTGGGCTCAATCCCTAGCACAAATAAAAAAAAAAAAAAATTTAAAGGAAAGAAGAAATGAAAGGTTATAGAACGTAAAATATAAGCTTAGTTCAGGAGTTGGGTGCAGTGGCACATGCCTATATCCCCAGTAACTCAGGGGAATAAGGCAGGAAAATCACAAGTTGGAGACCCAGTCTCTGCGATTTAGTGAGACCTTGTCTCAAAAAATAAAAAGGGCAGGGAATGTAGCTCAATGGTAAAGCACCTCTGGGTTCAATCCTTAGTAATGGCAGTGGGAAAGGGGGAAGCAATCTCAGATCTGAGAGCATAGCTCAGTGATAGAGCATGTGCTTAGCATGTGCAACACACTGGGTTTGATTCCCCAGCATGTGAGCATGCATGCTCAGGGCTTTAAACTTTTAGCTCAAATTGCAGTCAGAAAACCAGAAAGTTTCCATGGATTATAATAAAGAAAATCTTTTTTTCTTGTAGCTTCAGGGCAGATGTAGATGAAAAATCAACCCAAAAATTTGACATGCCAATTAAAATGTAATTGAATTCATAGACTTGCTGAGTCTCTTATATGAAAACTAGAAAATTGTTTGGAAAATAGCAGGACCTGAGATTTGGAATAGCTACATATGATGGACTCAGGGAGCTGAGTCACAAATCTCCCTAACCAGCATCCTCTAGAAGCAGAAATAATCCTTTCTCTCGTATCTGAGAATATTAGCTTTTCTTTCCTGTGGGCCTTATAACAACTTCACTTGGGGCAACTGACTTGCAAGGGGATGCCTATTTTCCTCAGGATCCACTATACAATATTCATTGCCTTTAGACTAAAAATTGGAGTCAGCTAACACCTGAGACTAAATAATATGCTATTGAATGACCAATGGATAGCAGAAGAAATCAGGGATGAAATAAAAGAAATACTTAGAGATAAATGAGAACAGCAACACAACATATCAAAATCTGTGGGATGCTATAAAGGCGGTTCTAAGAGGAAAGTTCATTGCATTGAGCTCATTCATTAAAAGAATAGAAAAGGGGCTGGGGTTGTGGCTCAGCGGTAGGGCACTCGCCTAGCACGTGCGCGACCCGGGTTCGATCCTCAGCACCACATATACATAAAAAGGCATTGTGTACAACTAAAATAAATAAATATTAAAAAAAAAAAGAATAGAAAGTCATCAAATAAATAACATAACTGTACACCTCAAAGTCCTAGAAAAAGAACAAATCAACACCAAAAGCAGAAGAAGACAGGAAATAATTAAAATCAATGAAATTAAACGAATTTTCAAAAAATCAACAAAACAAAAAGTTGATTCTTTAGGGGCTGGGGCTGGGGCTCAGTGGTAGCGCACTTGCCTGGCATGTATGAGGCACTGGGTTCAATTCTCAGCACCACATATAAATAAATAAAATAGAGGTCTCTCAACAACTAAAAAATATTTTTAAAAAAGTTTGTTCTGGGGCTGGGGATGTAGCTCAGTTGGTAGAGTGCTTGCCTCGCATGCACAAGGCCCTGGGTTCAATCCCCAGCACCCCCCCAAAAAAGTTTGTTCTTTGAAAAAATAAATACAATTGATAAACCCTTAGCCAAGCTAATCAAGAGAAAGAGGGAAAAAACTGAAATCAGTAAAATTTGTAATGAAAAGGGAAATATCACCATGGACACTACTGAAATACAGATGATAATCACAAACTATTTAAAAATTTATATCTCACAAAAGAGAAAATGTTGCAGACATCAATAAGTTTCTAGAGACATATGACTTACCCAAATAGAATCAGGAGGACATAGAAAATTGAAAGAGATCAATTTCAAGCAATGAAATTAAAGACACCATCAAAAGCCTACCAACAAAGAAAAGCTCAGGATCAGTTGGATTCTCAGCCGAGTTCTACCAGATCTTCAAAGAAGAATTAGCACCAATCCTCCTCAAATTATTCCATGAAATAAAAAAGGAGGGAATCTTTTCAAACCCATTCTATGAAGCTAGTATCACCTTCATACCAAAACCAAAGACACATCAAGGGAAAAAAACTTCAAACCAACATCCCTGATGAACATACATGCAAAAATTCTTAATAAAATACTGGCAAATCACAAAAACCTATTAAAAGTGTTGTTCCCACATGGGCTTTGTGTACCCATAGACTGAGTGTGCCATTGGGGGCGGTAAAAAGCTGGCACACACCAGCTGTGTAAATACTAGGACTCCTTTACAAAGGAAGGCCAAATGTCACCTCTCCTTTTTGAACATTTGAAAACAGCATTACTCTGACTAGTTGGGCCACCTTCTCATCTGGCAGCTGACAATTGGCTGCTGCAGTTATTGTTGGCCTGGTATTGTCCACACAGCATAGGATCTCCCATGGGTGCAGCAGCAGGAGGGACAGCCACTGGTCCTTCTCTCTGGTGCTTTCTAAGAGGGTCTCTAAAGTATAGGAGTGTGATTGGCTTCAGGGAGAGCAGAGTTCAGTTCTGCTGCCTGGCACATCTCCCAGGTTTATGTATGTTTTCTCTGTGCTGCTTACTATTCCACCTGAGCTTTCTGAAGGGTGGCTGACCTTCGAAAACACTGCAGATGACACTCTGATGGGGTGGGATTGGCCTTAGTAGAAACGGCAGCGATGGTCTTGCATGTTTCAGAGGGTTTGTCTCTTTTCCCTGCTCCCCATTCATTTGAAGAATAGAAAACCTATAGGATAACCTTATTTTAGTCCATAGAATTAAATAAAGTGTAGTCAGTTGGGACTGGGAGAGGAAAGGTATCTCTATCTAGGGAGTTCTGATGCACTTCAGGCAGGGTAGGATCTTCCGGAGTGGTACAGCAGGCAGCTCCTTGGGCAGGGTGGCACTATGGATTTTGGTGCAGAGTAGTGGGTAACAGAATGAACTAATTGGGCCAGATCTGAGACTGTGTTCCTAGCAGGGTTTCTGTGATGGCCATTTGAAGGAGAGGCCCCAAGGAAGCTCATGGTCTGTACCTGAATAGGAAACTGTCCCTTTTTTAAAAATGATTTTTAAATACTGTTTTTTTTTATATTTATTTATTTGCTTTAGTAGTACACAATGCGTTCATTTACGTGGTGCTGAGGATCGAACCCGGGCCGCACACGTGCTAGGCAAGTGCTCTACCGCTGAGCCACAAACCCAGCCCTTAAATACTGTTTTTAAAAGCACCGTTCTCTTGGTACTTTTTTTTTTTTTTTTTTTTTTTTTTTTTTTTGTGGCTGGGAATTGAACACAGGGCCTGTGCATGCAAGGCAAGCGCTCTACCAACTGAGCTATATCCCCAGCCCTTGGTACTTTTCTTAAGCTTAAGTCAGCAGTACCTTCCAGTGTTTAAGGCATCCCTCACCTCTGCATTGAACTTATGTGTCAATACAAAGGAATGGACCATCCATTCTGAGCCAGTTCAATTAGGTGTAAATTCATACTATTTTAATTTTTTATGCAATCTGATGAGTAGATGAGCTCAGATTTACAATTCTTTTTTTTTTTTTTTAATATTTATTTATTTGCTTTTAGTTGTACACAATGGGTTTTTATTTGTACGTGGTTCTGAGGATCGAACCCGGGCCGCGCACGTGCTAGGCGAGCGCTCTACCGCTGAGCCACAATCCCAGTCCCAGATTTACAATTCTTAAAGCATGTTTATTGTAACAAGAATTGTTATGTATTAATACTGCAGTTTTCAGGGGCTGGGGTTGTGTGGCTCAATGGTAGAGCGCTCACCTAGTACGTGCGCCGCCCAGGTTCAATCCTCAGCACCATGTAAAAATAAAGGCATTGTGTACAACTAAAACAAATAAATAAATACTTTTAAAAAATACTGCAGTTTTGTGTTGCAAAAAAAAAAAAAAGGCATTAAAAGATAGTGCAACATGATCAAGTGGGTTTCGCCCCAGGGATGAAAGTTTGGTTAAACACAAATCGACAAATGTAATTCACCACATCAATAAACTTAAGACAAGAATCATCACATGATTATCATCTCAATAGATGCAGAAAAAGCATGTGACAAAATACAGCATCCATTCACGTTCAAAATACTAGAAAAACATTGTAAAAGCTATATACATTATACCCAAGGCCAACATCATTCAAAATAGAGAAAAACTGAAAGCATTCTCTCTAAAAACTGGAACAAGACAGGGATGTGCTCTTTCACCACTTCTTTTCAAATTAGTTCTTGACACTCTAGCTAGAGCAATTAGGCAAAAGAAAGAAAGGAATACAAGAAGGAAAAGAATAGCTCAAACTATCCCTTTTTGCAGATGACCTGATTCTATATTTAGAAGACATGATTCTATATTTAGAAGAAACTTCTAGAACTCATAAACGAATTCAGCAAATTAACACCCATAAATCAATTGTGTTCCCATACACCAATGATGAATCAGCTGAAAGAGAAATTAGGAAAACTATCCCATTCATAATAGCCTCAAAAAAAAAAAAAAAAAAAAAAAAAACCCTTGGGAATTAATCTAACAAAAGAGGTGAAAGGCCTCTACAATGAAAACTATATAATACTAAAGAAAAAAATTGAAGAAGACCTTAGAAGATAGAAAGATCTTCCATGTTCTTAGATAGGCAGAATTAATATTGTCAAAATAGCCATACTACCAAAAGTGTATACAGATTTAATGCAATTCCTATAGAAATTCCAATGAATTTCCAATTCCTATTTCTATAAAGAAATAGGAAAAAAAGCAGTCATGAAATTCTTTTGGAAAAATAAGAGGCCCAGAATAGCTAAAACAATCCTTAGGAAGAAAAGTAAAGCAGGAGGCATCACAATCCCAGAACTTAAGGTCTATAATTTAAGCTATAGTACCAACTTCCTCAACAAGACCCAACAAGTGCAAGAAGTAAATCAAGAGTAAATTAATGGGATGATATTGAACTAAAAACTTCTTCACAACAAAGGAAACAAACAAGAACATGAAGTGAGAGCCTAGAATGGGAGCAAAAAATCTTTGCCACCTGTACCTGCATTAATCTCCAGGATATACAAAGATGTCAAAATACTTACCACCAAAAAACCCCCCAAATAACCCAATCAATAAATGGCCAAAGGAACTGAATAGGCACTTCACAAAAGAATAAATATGAATGGTCAACAAGTATATGAAAAAATGTTCAACTTTTCTAGCAACTAGAGAAATGCAAATTAAAACTACACTGAGATTCCATCTCACTCCAGTCAGAACGGCAATTATCAAGAATACAAATAGGAAGTGTGATTCTATTTTGTGTAACCAGAGACATGAAAAATTGCGCTCTATATGTGTAATATGAATTGAATTGCATTCTGCTGTCATACATAACAAATTATAATAAATTTTTAAAAATACAAGTAGGTCAGAATGGCAGTTATCAAAAATATAAGCAACAATAAGTGTTGGCGAGGATAAAGGCACACTCATACATTGCTGGTGGAACTGCAAATTGGTGCAACCAATCAAGAAAGCAGTATAGAGATTCCTTAGAAAACTTGGAATGGAACCACCCAGCTATACCACTCCTGGGTCTATACCCAAAAGACTTAAAAACAGCATACTACAGTGATGCAACCACTTCAGCGTTTATAACAGCAGAATTCACAATTCCTAAACTATGGAACCAACTTAGATGCCCTTCCATAGATGAATGGATAAAGAAACTGTGGTACATATACACAATGTAGTATTAGCATTAAAAGAGAATAAAATAATGGTATTTGCAGGTAAATGGATGGAGTTGGAGAATATCATGCTAAGTAAAATAAACCAATTCCAAAAAAACCAGGGACCGACTGTTTTCTCTGATAAGTGGATGCTAATCCATAATGGGGGAAGGGCATGGGATGAGTGGAGGAACTTTGGATGTGGCAAAGGGGGGGAGGGGATAAAGGGGTAGTGAAGGAACCCCAATTAGGGAGATGGCTATTGCGGTCAGCTGGAAGCCATAAGTTCCACCTGATAATAAGTATGTATGTGACGCACCTGTAAATGCACATGAGGCACCCTCAAAGCTAAAGGTATATAACCGGGTGAAAGCGGTCGGAGTGAGGAGAAGAATGAATTCATTCAGTCATTCGTGCAGTCGCTCGGTCGGTCAGAAGAAGAGTTCGGGTCAGAGAAGAAGAAAAGAATCAGAGCGGCCAGAACGTAGGCAGAGCGGTTACAGAAGAGAAACCAGATAGAAGAAGTAATTGCTGGTCAGAGTCAGGCCGAGGCTCCCAAGGAAGAAAGAAGAAAGAAAAAAAAGAAGAAAGAAGCTCTAAAAAATAATCTTTCTCTAAGCTAAGCTCTCTCTATCTTTCTTTCTCTCTCTCTAAGCTAAGAAGAAGAAGAAAGCTCTCTCTAATCTTTCTCTCTAATCTTTCTAGAAGAAAAATCTTTCTTTCTCTCTCTAAGCTCTCTCTAAGAAAGTAGAAGTAAAAGTAGTAATAGCTTTACTCTGCCTCCGAGTTTTCCTCCCGGGTTTCGGTACCAGGTAGTTTACAGGGTAGGAAAGATGGTGGAATGAGATGGACATCATTACACTAGGTACATGTATGATTGCACAAATGATGTGACTCTGCTTCATGTACAACCAGAGAAGTGAAAATTTCTGCTCCATTTGTGTACAGTGAATCGAAGAGCTCTCTACTGTCATATATAACTTATTAGAACTAAAAAAAAAAAAAAAAAAGAATATAAATAGAGCTGGGTTTGTAACTCAGTGGCTGAGTACTTGCCTAGCATATGTGAGGAACTGGGTTTAACCTCAGCACTGCATAAAAATAAAATTTTTTAAAAAAGAATAAAAGTAACAATAAATGTTGTTGAGGACGTTGGGGGGAAAGGTACACTCATACATTGCTGGTGGGACTGCAAATTAGTGCAACCACTCTGGAAAGCAGTAAGGAGATTCCTCAGAAAACTTGGAATGGAACTACCATTTGACCCAGTTATCCCACTCCTCGGTATATATCCGAAAGACTTAAAATCAGCATACTAAAAACAACATACTACAGTGACACAGCCACATCAATGTTTATAGCAGCTCAATTCACAATAGCTAAGCTATGGAACCAACCTAGGTGCCCTTCAATAGATGAATGGACAAAGAAAATGTGGCATATATACACAGTGGAATATTACTCAGCCATAAAAAATAATGACTTATTGACTTTTGCCAGTAAATGGATGGATCTGGAGACTATCATACCAAGTGAAATAAGCCAATCTCAAAAAATCCAAAGGTCAAATGTTCTCTCTGATATGTGGATACTAACACACAATAAGTAGGAGGTGGTAAAAGTTCAGGGAGGGCGGATGAAAATGGGAAAGACAGTATAATGAATTAGATATAACTTTCCCATATGAATATATGAATATGCCACCAGTGAAACTCCATATCATGTACAGCCATAAGAATGGGATCCTGGGCTGGGGTTGTGGCTCAGCGGTAGAGCGCTCGCCTGGCACGTGCGCAGCCTGGGTTCAATCCTCAGCACCACGTACAAATAGACCCATTGTGTACAGCTGAAGCAAATAAATAAATATTAAAAAAGAAAGAATGGGATCCTATCTAAAATGTTATACTCCATGTATATATAATATGTCAAAATACACTGTACTGTCATGTATATCTAAAGAGAACAAATAATTTAAAAATCTAAACATATAACTACTGTACCAAATTAAATTTTTTTTTGAAAAATGATGTTGGAGTTAGACCTCAGTATGCACTAGGAGTATTAGTTCAAATTTTGTCTTGAGAAATAATTGCTGGTTTTCTAAGAGAACAGCAAGATTTTGCTAATTCAAAGCAGCAGAAACCTGGGGAATGTATGTGGGATTGATTATAGTACTTTCAGAATAAGGAGGATGGATATAATATTGGATTGTCTCAAATTAATCAATATGGTTATACTTAGCAGGTTTACTTAGCAGTAATATTTTGAGTATCTGTGAATAGCTTATTCAGTAGATTAAATGAAACCATAACTCAAAGATGGCCTAGGTTCAATGAGATTGAGATGCCAGAACCTTCTTGTCATACAATAAGGAAAGAAACATTTTTTAAAATTAAAAGATTGCTAAAGTTGATTTCTTGTATGTTGCCTGCACATACAGATGTCTTGTATGTTGCCTCCACCAGATTTTCTAAGACAGCCCAGATGACACTTCCTTGAGAAACAATCAAGAAATTAATGAAGAGAATGACAGCATTGCTAAAAAGTTTTGTGATAGTTAATTGTTAGAGATACTAAGGAAAAGATACTGAGGAAAAATTCTACAAGACTTCCACAAGCATGTATGATAGATCTTACTCCAGGCCATCCTTAAAGGACCTGTAGCCATTTACCAGGATTAATATACACTGAGAAAAGATAAATACTCCAGACCTTTAGGAATTACCACACTGACTCCAAGTTAACACTAAGACTTAGGATCCCAAAACACCCAAAGGGTCTATTGATTAAAGCTTGAACTGACTGATGTCAGGTGATAAGTGCTATTTTGGCCCAAGATTATTTTACAGGACTTAGCAATGGTTATTTCTGATCCCTGAATGTTTACTTGGAATAGACAACAACCAACAACTAACAGAATCCTCACATTTGTTCTCCAAATTGGGGGCTGACAATTATTATGAAAGAAAGGAACAAATAGAAACTCCTAAATTTCCCATTTGCCAAAATGGTAAAAATGAAACAAGCAGATAAAAATATGAAACAGAACAATTCCATAGAGATTAGATAAGAAAAATATATAAAGGATACAGAGAAAGTAATCCTATCACATTCTTACCTAATTCTCCTGTTTTGTCCTCATAGAAGGGGGAATACATTGCAGTAAGATTACTGTGACTCTGTTTGCAGCAGCTACTCCAGGTGTGGAATCCTTATTGGACTAGATTGACATAGTCCTCTCATTCTTGGCTATTGGTCTGTCATGTGTTGTTTTCTCTAGAGCAGTATACAGTAACCAACAGAAGTTTGGATTTTACCCATCAGGAACAGCAGTATACTTTCACCACCTTGCCTTAGAGCTAAAGGAGCTCTCCTTTTCTCTATTATAATCTAGTATGCAGTTGATTGTGCTGACATATCACAGAACATCACACATATGCACTACCTTGATTACGTTCATCATGGTAATTGGGCTTGATTAATCAGAAGTAGCCTAGATGCCTTGGTAAGACTCATCTGTGTCAGAGTATGGGACATAAAAATTCAGAGTTTACATACTTTGGTAAATTTTTAGCAGTCCAGTGGTTCTAAGAATTAGGTAAATTCTGTAACTAATTAGGTAAATTGCTGTAACTTGTGCCACATGCCACTAAGTAAGAGGCATTATTGCTTATTGGACCTTCTTTACATTTCCAAAACAATCTCTTATAAATTAGTTTGTGTGTGTTGCTGTTAGGCATTAATTGAGCCATTACCTGACAGAATGAATTCTAGAACAAGAAAAGGCTTTGTAGGCTTTTCTAGGCTGCAGTGCAAAATATCTATTTTGCTTTGTGCCTTATTACCCAAAGATCATACAGTATTTGAAGTGTATATAACAAATGGGAATGCTGTGGCAAGCTGTAATAGTAGGAAAACAGTATAATTCCCTTGAGTTTTGGAACAAAACCCTGCTCTCTATTAAAGTTTGTTATTCTTTGAGAAACAGTTCCTGTGTGTATTTATTTATTTATCTGGGGCAGTGCTGAGGATAGAACTCAGGGGTGCTCAACCACTGAGCTACATCCCCAACCCTTTCTATTTTTTATTTGAGACAGGTTCTCACAGAGTTGCCCTGGCTGGCCTTGTGATCCTCCTGGCTTAGCCTCCTTAGTAGCGGGGATTGTAGGTGTACACCACTGCGCCTGGTGTGTTTACATTCTTTTAATTAATAAAACCATACACATGATTTTTGTGATCTGTTTATGTTGCATTTTTTAAAAAATATTTTTATTTATTTGCTTTTAGTTGTACACAATGCGTTTTATTCAATGTGTTTTATTTGTACGTGGTGCTGAGGATCGAACCCGGGTCGCCCACATGCTAGGCGAGCACTCTACCGCTGAGCCACAATCCCAGCCCCTATGTTGCATTTTTTGAATGTTTAGTTAAAAAGATTCAGATGGGAAAAATAGAGGTCCAAAAATAGCAAAAGGTCAAATACACAATGAAGAACAGTTAGGGAGACTATCCCTGATTTTTAAAATAAAGTTATATTAATTAAAATAGCTTGGTTTTGGTGCTGGAATAGACAAATCAATGAAACAGAATATTATACCTTATGTCCATCCATGAGCATGTAGACATTTAGTATAGCAATATAAATTAATGAGAAAAGAACTAATTAATAAATGATATTGAGACAATTGCCTTTCATACTGGGAAAAAACATTAAATTAGATTTCAACCTCATTCATGAGGGAAAATAATCAGAAACAGATGTAGAAAACAAAATTCTGAAAATTTTAGAAGCAAATATACAGCATATCTTTTGACCTCAGCATGTGATTATTTTCTAAAAGATACACCAAGTAAGCACAAATCATAGAGGAGTTCAGACATAACATTAATATGTCTAAACTCACCAAAAGTTAAATTAAAAGATAAGGAATAGATTGGGGAAACTCACCAAAAGTTAAATTAAAAGATAAGAAATAGCATTAACAAAATTTTACAAATAATAGGAAACAGACAACTCTTCCCAAGTGAAGAATGGAAGGACATGAAAAAGCTATTCACAGAAGATTAAAAGATAAATACATAGTAAATACATGAAGGTATTTCTTAAATTTTAATTTGTCATTTTTGATAACAGAATGCATTACAACTCATATCACATACAGAGCACATTTTTTCATATCTCTGCTTGTACACAAAGTAGAGTCACATCATTTGTGTCTTCATACATGTACTTAGGGTAACGATGACCATCGCATTCTACTGTCTTTCCTACCCCCATGTTCCCTTCCTTTGTCTCCCTCCCCTTTCCCCTTTGCACTATCTAGAGTTCATCTTATCCTCCCACCCTACCCCTGCAGCATATTATGAATCAGCATCCTTAAATCAGAGAAATCATTTGGCATTTGGATTTTTGGGATTGGCTAACTTCACTTAGCATTATATTCTCCAGCTCCATCCATTTACCTGCAAATGCCATTATTTTATTCTCTTTTGTTGCTGAGTAATATTCCATTGTGTATATATACCACATTTTCTTTATCCATTCATTTACTGAAGGGCACCTAGGTTGGTCCCACAGTTTAGCTACTGTGAATTGTGCTGCTATAAACGTTGATGTGGCTGTGTCCCTGTAGTATGCTGTTTTTAAGTCCTTTGGGTATAGACCGAGAAATGGAATAGCTGGGTCATAAGATGGTCCTATTTCCAGTTTTCCAAGGAATCTCCATACTGCTTTCCAGATTGGCTGCACCTTTTTGCAGTCCCACCAGCAATATATGAGTGTGCCTTTTTCCCCACATCCTCGCCAACACTTATTGTTGTTTGTATTCTTAATAGCTGCAATTCAGACTGGAGTGAGAAGAAATCTTAGAGTAGTTTTGATTTCCATTTCTCTGATTGCTAGAGATGTTGAACATTTTTCACGTAGTTGTTGATTGATTGTATATCTTCTTCTGAGAAGTGTCTGTTCAGTTCCTTGGCCCATTTATTGATAGGGTTATTTGTTTGTTTGGTGTTAAGATTTTTAAGTTCTTTATATATTCTAGAGATTAGTGCTCTATCTGATGTGTGTGTGGTAAAAATTTGTTCCCAATTAGTAGGCTCTCTATTCACCTCACTGATTGTTTCTTTTGCTGAGAAGAAGCTTTTTAGTTTGAATCCATCCCATTTATTGATTCTTGATATTAATTCTTATGCTATAGGAGTCTTATTAAGGAAGTTGAGGCCTAATCTGACATGATGGAGGTTTGGGCCTACTTTTTCTTCTAATAGACACAGTATCTCTGGTTTAATTCCTAGGTCCTTGATCCACTTTGAGTTGAGTTTTGTGCACGGTGAGAGATAAGGGTTTAATTTCATTTTGTTGCATATGACTTTCCAGTTTTCCCAGCACCATTTGTTGAAAAGGCTATCTTTTCTCCAATGTACGTTTTTGGTGCCTTTGTCTAATATAAGATAACTATAGTTTTGTGGGTTAGTCTCTGTGTCTTCTACTCTGTACCATTGGTCTACAAGTCTATTTTGGTGCCAATACCATGCCATTTTTGTTACTATTGCTCTGTAGTATAGTTCCAGGCCTGGTATAGTGATGCCAACTGCTTCACTCTACATGAAGGTATATTTAACCTCACTAATAATCAGGCAAATACAAATTAAAATATTGTTACCATTTTATTGATGAGATTGGAAAAATCATAAACTAACAATATTAGTATTGATATAGAGAAATGATCGATACTCTCATTGCTAGTGAGAATATAAATTGGTATGGGAAACTTATGGAGCAATTTGGCAATAACTACCAAAACTGAAAATGCATATTTTATATAATACAGTAATTCCACTTTATTTACTTTAGAGAAATGTTTGTAAATGTGCACAAGGAGATGTGTATAAGGATATCTGTTGCAGCATTATTTTGATATCAAAATACTGGAAATAACCTAAATATTTATCAATAGAGGAATGTTAAGAAAATTGTGGTGTTTTCACATTATACTATACCCTATATCAGTTAAAAGGAATAAAGTATATTTCTTTATGTACATAAGTTAGACATCAATGTTGAATAAATAAAAGCAATTTGAAGAAGGATACAACTACAGCTGGGCACGGTGGCAAACGCCTGTAATCCCAGTGGCTCAGGAGGCTAAGACAGGAGGATCGTGAGTTCAAAGCCAGCCTCAGCAATGGAGAGGCACTAAGCAACTCAGTGAGACCCTGTCTCTAAATAAAATGCAAAATAGGGCTAGAAATGTGGCTCAGTGGTTGAGTGCCCCTGAGTTCAATCCCCATTACCAAAAAAAGAAAAGAAGACTGTACTGTATCTGTTTTGTATATGTACATTTTTGTGTGTACTTTAAATAGTCATGATTTCTGAATGTTGGAAACACAGATGTTAGCTTTGTCATTTTCTATATTTTTCTGTAATTAAATTTTTTCTCAAAATAGAACAACACAATAAAGAACAAGTTAGGGAGGAGTTAATTATGACATGCTCAAGTCAGGTTGGATAAGAACAGAACATCGTGTTGAATTCAAGCAATTAACAAGTTAGTAACAGTAAATATTTAACATTTACTAAGTGCAAAGTATTTGATATGTTATAGAATGGGGAAGTTGAGTATAAGCCTAGCCTAGACAAAATATAGCTTTCCTGATTTTGCTGCTGCTGCTTTTATTTACTTGATAATGATAGTGGTGCTGATAGCCAGTTCTTACAGGCACACAGGCTGAGGACTCAGGAGGCTGAGGCAAGAGTCTGAGACCAGTTAACGTAGACCCTGACAAAAAAATAAACTATAAAAAGGGATGAAGATGTAGGCCAGTGGTAGAGAGTCCCTAAGTTCAACCCCCAATTTTTTCAATCCAAAAAGTAGTCATTGTTCTGTCTACATAAAAGTCTAAAATCTCCTGTGACTACTAATTACAATCTTTCTGTTTAGGTAGGAATTTTGGATCGGCAGAGGACATTGGCCTTGCTGGAAACATTCTATGATAGAATTACGCGAAGGCGGAAGCATTTACTCCGAAACCCAAGACAATGTAAGTCCCGCTTAGAGGGAGGAGCACACTCAAACTGAAGTATCACAGTCCCCTGATAGGATAGCATAAGATCATCCTACCCCTATGGAATACCTTCACATAACATCTCCCTCAAGTCCTGATAGCTATATTTATTTGTTCATTCTCCCACAAAATTCACTCTTCATTACAACTAGATGTATTTTTCAGCATGGTACAGTACTCAAAGTTGTCAGAACTCAGCTAAAACTCAATTTTCAATTCATTTAAATAAAGAGAGGCTTTAGTGACAATTTGAATGTCTTGGAAATTAATTTGATAATGGTTATCCCATTTTAATGCCCAACTTAAAATGCTAACGTTTCTAGAAAAATAGTTTATTCTCCCATGCATTTTACTTGTATACCTTTACTATACTTATATGGAAAAATATTTTTGTAGAAATTTTCTACAAAAATGAATTATGAGTTTTATTTGTATTTTTAAAGAGAAAAATCTTTTCATGACTGGGTTTTCCAAATGATATCAATATTTCATTTGTGTGAAGATTTACTACTTGAATGCTTAAAAAATCTATGGGTGATATGCATAGAATATTTCTAAATATTGTAGGAATTACAACTTTATAGCTTAATTACTATCCTGAAGAGGATGGTTATGGTTTGAATTCTACTCCCTGCAGTCCTGAAAACCAAGTTTTTTTTTTTAAGAATTTGTCATTATTTTTTTAATCTTTATTTATTTATTTATTTATTTAATTTTATTTATTTATTTATTTTGGTACTGGGGATTGAACTCAGCGGCACTAGACCACTGGGCCACATCCCCAGCCCTTTTTTTGTATTTTATTAGAGACAGGGTCTCACTGAGTTGCTAAGTGCCTCGCCATTGCTGAGGCTGGCTTTGAACTCGCGATCCTCCTGACTCAGCCTCCCAAAGTGCTGGGATTACAGGCGTGCGCCACCGCGCCCGGCTATTTATTTTTTATGTGGTGCTGAGGATTGAACCCATTGCCTCACATGTGCAAGGCAAGCACTCTACCACTGAGCTACACAGCCCCAGCCCCTGAAAACCAAGTTTATGTTGTTGTGTTTTCATTTTCTTTCTTTTTTCTTTTTTTTTTTTTTTTTTGTTCCAGGAATTGAACTCAGGGGCACTTGACCACTAAGCCATATCCCCAACCCTATTTTGTATTTTATTTAGAGACAGGGTCTTACTGAGTTGCTTAGTGCCTCACTTTTGCTGAGACTGGCTTTGAACTCACTGAAGGGCAAAAATCACACCAGAGACAATCGTGCAGTCAAGAGATTTATTCACCAGCCAAAGGCTGGTCGGAGGTAGAAGAAGTACGGGGAGAGAGGAGTCAGGGAAAGGGGAGTGTGCAAGCTCTGAACAGAAGGTGGGTGCCTAGTTGTGCTGGCTGTGGTCTCTGGAGCTGTCGGCTAAGGCAGCTACGTCAGGCTGGAGACGGTGAATCTGGAGCTGTCACAGGGACTGCCTCCTCTCAGCAGGGACGAGCTGTTGAGTCTGAGCTCTGGGCAGGCAGGAGCTTTAAGTAGGGATTTCTGGTGGGGGGTATGCCAGAGTGACCTTTAACGCTATTGGCTCTTTGCCCAGGGAACAGGGCAACCTTTAAGCCGATTGGCTCCTGCCTGGGGAACAGAGCAACATTTAAGCCTATTGGCTCCTGCCCAGGGAGAATGAAACCAGGTTGCTTCTAATGGAAATTTCCATGGGGGAGGTGGCCCATATGCCCAAACCTATCTATCACTCATGATCCTCCTGCCTCAGCCTCCTGAGCCGCTGGGATTATAGGCATGCAACACCCTGCCCGCCCTGATGTTGTATTTTTTAACAGCAGGATTCTGGTGAATGTTATCCATTCTTTCCCTCGAGCATTTTGTTCATTTTGTTTTTTTTTTGTTTTTGTTTTTGTTCTGAAGATTGAGCCCAGCCTTGTACCTTCTAAGCAAATCCTCTCCTATTGCGAGGGACAGACAAGGCAAGACACCAGATAGGAACAGGAAGCAGGTTTATTTAGGTATAGCCAGGTTCAAAGGGCAAAGCTTTTGCTGTAATCAGTCAATCCCCTTGAATCCCAAGTTCAGGTAGTTTCAGAACTTTATACCCAGCATGTAAGGGGAGGGGCTCAGAAGTTCACAGTCTGCAGAAGTTCACACAAAAGCAGCTTTTTCTTTCACTGTTTTGTACGAGTTATCCCTTCAAGGACAGTGCCTGAGAAGGGGAGAGCTTCTCCCCTTTCTTTCCTCCCCCTGCCAGCTGTTACCATGGAGCCCAGTTGGTAACTTCTTTTATCTTAGAAGTGTAGACATCTATGTGAAGCTCCAACTCAAGGCCAGAGGCCTTGTTAAAGGATCTCTTTTTTTTTTTTAATCACATTTTGCATTTGTAAACACACTTCTACAAACTACTATACTAGATAAATGTTTGTGGAAAAACTGGTAAAGGGGTGTTCAGCACCTAGAGTGCTGATCTATTCCAGGCCAGTAACCAGGTAAAATAGAGCAACAGGAAAATAGGAAGTTTAACTACATTGAACTCTTTTGTAGAGACTCTTTTGCTGATAGTCCTTAAATCAATTATGGTAAAGATTTCTGGAGAAGCTTAATTAAGATTTTCTGTGAAGAAGGGGGTGCCACTACACTCCCTGAGATACTCTCCAGTCCCTTTGCCTAGAATTCTGAACCAAGTGTCCACGTAAGTTGTAGAAAAAAAAGAAATGAGGAATGAAGAAGAAAAGGAAAGTGAATGCTGGAAAAACATAGCCCCACTAAAAGAGCACCATGAATAAAGACTTGCTTTTATCTTTATATTACAGAAACTAAAAAGATATTAAGATGGAATGACATGTTCCCCTCCCCCTCTCTAAGCTATTCTTATTGTGGGAGGATCACAAATATAGAGAACAAATTTTATTTGCTTTGGCAGTCTACGCAACACTTCAAATAGCAAAAGAAAAATATGTTCATTTCTCAAACCATACCTTTTAGGAAGGGATTATATTTAATTCACAACAGTGATCATTTTAAAATGTTCCTTTTAATATTTTTTTGCTTTTTTATGGGATTGCAGCAAAAGATAATTGATGTTTTTTAAAGTAATAGGCCTAGCCAGGCATGGTGGTACACACCTGTAGTCCAGTGATTCTGGAAGGTGAGGCAGGAGGATCGCAGGTTCAAGGCCAGCTTCAGCAACTTAGCAAGACCCTGTCTCAAAATAAAAACTAAAAGGGTCAGGACTGTGGCTCAGAGGTTAAATACCCTGGGTTCAATCCCTGGTACCAAAAAAATTAAAAATAATAAATAATAAATAGGCCTAAATTATAATCACTATGTTCATGCTTTCAAAACTTTAATATCTCTGGTTCTGCACTATAAGAACAATTTTTTAGGTAAATGTTTTATTTTTTGCATTAGGGCCATTTGTTGAATTTGAAGAGATAGACTTGCTTGAGTTTTGGGGAGACATGGATAATCAGAAACATATTTATGAAGACTTTGATAAGGTGCTTTTAAGGATGAATGCAATACTTTCTGAAAAACATGAGAGCAAAACCCAAAATCAATTATCAGAAAATCAACAAGAAGATGATGAACAGAGGAAATCAACACCACCACCAAGCCCACCAGAACAGCAGAGAGGGTCAACTACAGAGCAAGGACCACAAAAAACTTCAACTGCAGAACAAGAACTCTATGATGAACCAGAAATAGAACAAGAAAATGTCCCAGAGTCAATTACGGAACAAGAGTTAATAACAGAACAGAGACTACACAGAGGGTCAATTAAAGGACAAGGACAGCACAAAAGGCCAGCACCCAGAAGGTCAGTTACAGAACAAGGGTCACACAGAAGCTCCATGATAGAACAGGGAACACCCAGAGAGTCGATTGCAGGACAAGAGTCACACAGAAGCTCCATGATAGAACAAGAACCAAGAAGAGAGTCAATTGCACAACAAGGGTCACACAGAGAATCTATGATAGAACAAGAACCACGAAGAGAGTCAATTGCACAACAAGGGTCACACAGAGAATCTATGATAGAACAAGAACCACGAAGAGAATCAATTGCACAACAAGGGTCACGCAGAGAATCTATGATAGAACAAGAACCACGAAGAGAGTCAATTGCACAACAAGAGTCACACAGAGAGTCAGTTTCAGAACAAGGGCAGCACAAAGCATCAAGAGCAGGACAAGGGCGACGTAGAACGTCATCTTCAGAACATGGGTCACCCAGAGGGTCAACAGCAGGACAAAGTCAGCGCAAAGGATCAACAACAGGGCAAGAACCACTCGAAGCATCATATCCAGAATATGGATCACACAGAGAGTCTATAATAGAAGAACTACGCACAGAAGAGCAAGGTCTATACGGAGAGACAGTTCCAGAAGAACAAGAGAATGTAGACGCAACTTCACAATCCAGGGAAGTTAGAATCTCTAGAATAAGTGCAGAATCTGAATATATTGAAATCCCTTCACAAGAAAAGAAATCTTGGGAGCAAATATATGAAGAGGAATTACTAAAAGAACTACAAGAGTACCCTCCTACAGCAAGTGAAAAAGATATTTCAGGTAGTGCTTCAGTTTTCAGCTGCTTGTTTTGTGAAGTGGTTTTTAAAGTCTTTTCAGAAAAATAATCATTTAAATTAGGATCTTTTTTGGCATGTAAAGTCATACAAACCTCAGACATATTTTGCTACCCAGCATGAGTCTAGACCTTGAATAATCAATTAAATGCAAACTAGAATGTCTCTATTGTCAGTTTACCTAGAATTTCATTTGTACTAGAAATTCATTAACAAGGAAGAAATCTAGCAGTGTTACATGAAATGTTTTAACTGGGTTTTTTAAAAAGGTGGGAAAAAACCTTTATTTTAAATGGGGTGTCTGATATTAGAAACCACTTTTTAAAGTGTTTTTAACAATAAAAATGGGTCTTGCTTTTTTCGTATAAAAGATATGTATTCTAGAAGAGTTTCTGAAAGTCATATTTCAAACAGAAAACACCCTGCATTTCAAATATTTGGTCACATCTCATTGGTCATAATTTAGGCATGCAGTAATGCCTCACTATAAGGGAAGCTGGGAAATGTATCCCTCGTTTTGCATGGCCAAGTTGGGATACAACAGATTTTACCACAGAGCTGCTCTCAACAATTAAAGTTATTAAGTGATTTAATTGGGTTGATTATGACACAATATATCAGGGAAGTACTTAGGATTTTTGGTGTTCTGTATAAAAGGTATTTTTCCCATTCACTGACCTTAGGATATGTAATAGAAGATGTAATGTCCAATTCATAGGAACTTTCTTTTGTACCTTTTAGCTACTACAAGAAAGGACATTCAGAAAGACAAATCTTGTGAACCCAAATCCCAAAAAATAGAAGGAAAATCATGGTCAGGTAACTTTTTATTTAATCTTACTTTCATTTATTACCTAGGACAGAAACATTGTGAAAGTGAAGTTAAATTAGCTGTGTATGATATGTGTTTTTTATAGGTGAATTTTTTGCTTGTAACTGGAAGAGGAAGTACATCAAATTTGAAGATGAGGATCAAGCAAACTTAATCTATGATAATTCCAAGTTTACAGGTATGTGTTAACAATGAAAATAAGGAAGCATAGGTGACTTTAATCTACTGTGGTATCCCATGAGAAAGAATGGATTTAACTAAGACACAATAGAATCCTTACATTGTTTTGTCCCTGAAAACTGATGGATATATTCATATCCATGGGTGTTTCTGGTGGTAACATGCTATTGGTAGTGACATCTACTACCAATGAATATTCCTTGGCTTTCAAACTTATGATATTAATAGGCTTTTTTTTTTACTATTATATGGTCCTACAACTGCCTTGAAGATATGGTACAAGCATACAAAAGAAATCAGATGTTAGATATTAGAACTCAATAGAAATCATGTCAGCTATTTCTCTTCATAGTAGGTCCATATCCAAACATATGAGACAAATAAGAATCTATTTTGTTTTTGAAAACTTGCAAAGAAAGGTAGTATTGGTATTGTGGATTAGACCCAAGGGTGCTTAGCTACTGAGCCACATCCCCAATCCCTTTCTTTTTTTAATTTAAAAAATTTTAATCTTGGGACTGGGGTTGTGGCTCAGTGGCAGAGCGCTCGCCTTGCACGTGTGCGGCCCGGGTTCGATCCTCAGCACCACATAAAAACACATTGTGTACAACTAAAAGCAAATAAATAAACATTTAAAATATATATATATATAATTGTTTTAAATAGTACTCTAGTCATATATTTTATTAAAATTCAATTTTTCCTGTTATATCAACAAGTAGTAGAACTAATTATATCAAGATTATTTTCTTTCTATCTGCAAATTATTTCCTCATTTAAAGCTGGGTTAAATAACAGACTTCCTATGCTAAAAAATTCTGGTAAAATAACATTTTTACCAGGCAGAAAGTCAAGCATTGGTCAGCTCTTATGGACCAAAGTTCATATTTTTCCTCCTAGTCCTTATTTCAGTTTTACTTTACTGTTTTTTAAAAATTACATGAATGGAGCTGTGGTTGTGGCTCAGTGGTACAGCACTTGCCTAGCACATGTGAGGTGCTGGGTTTGATCCTCAGCACCACATAAATATAAAAAATAAAATAAAATTAAGGTATTTTATCCATCTACAACTAAAAATATTTTTAAAATATTTATTTATTTACTTTAGTTGTACACAATGCAGTTCATTTATGTTTACGTGGTGCTGGGGATCGAACCCAGGCCGCGCACATGCGAGGCGAGCGCTCTGCCGCTGAGCCACAGCCCCAGCCCCTAAAAATATTTTTTAATAATTATTTATTTGCTTTAGTTGTACACAGTGCATTTATTTTTACGTGGTGCTGTGGATTGAACTCGGGCTGCACACGTGCTAGGTGAGCGCTCTACCACTGAGCCACAACCCCAGCCCACTAAAAATATTTTTAAAAATTTGTATGGGTGATCATTTTTATTTATATCAAGTCTCATATAGAAGGTTTAAGGCATGAATGAATAAATTAAACATAAGCCTCTGGACTGACATTTTGTGAAATGTACTTCATGTTATAACATTAAGCTTCAAGATGAATACCTTAGTTACCATTCTTAGTGGGAGGAATTTTAGTTGTGATATTTATTAATTTATTTAATTTGGGAGTCCAGCATGTAACTGTCTTCAACGCAACTGGATTCAACAGTACCAGACACTGTTTCTCTGCCTCTTGGTCCTGTTCTTTGTGTCACTTTCAATTTTAGGAAGTTTTCTCCATATTGTGGAAAATTGGCCACAAGAGCATCTCTAAACTTACATCCTACTGGTTCAGCAATCAGAATACAAAAAGAATGATTCTTGCCTAATAGTTCTCCTGAAAGTGGGGCTAATTCTCATTAGCCTGTAGTGGATTACATTGCTATCAAATATAAATCATTGGGTAGACCTCTTGTACACATCCATGGAACAAGGGTGGGGAGGCTTAGTACTACCTGATTCCTCAGAACTGACAGTGGAGGAGAAATGTTTTCCCAAGGAGAAAAGATGAATGCTGTCCTGATGATTCCTGACATGCAAAAATAGTAGATATTGTGGCTGGAGAGTTAGCTCAGTGGGAGAGCACAGACTTAGCATGTGTTAGTCTTTAGGTCCAATTCCCAGCACCAGAACAAAACAAATCAAAATAATAGCAGATATCTGGTACAATAGATACTCATTTATTTTCCGTAAGATTTGAGAGAATCATTCACTTAACTGCTTGGTGTCTGTTTCCTGCTTCATAGACCTACACTCAATTATCAGAAATATTCAGTCTTACAAGGAAATAAAAGGTAGGAGTGCCTTCAATGGAATTTCCTTCAATCTACTTCAGTTTGTGCAGCTCCTAGAGACATTTGTTGGTGAAGATGCCCCCTTGAGTGTCAGTGAGAGCCTCACCTCCTTTTTTAAGAGGAGCTATGTTGAAACAAAAGAAGAGAAAATGAGTGCCTTAGAACAGGTGGGTAATATTACTTACTAATGAAACAAGTTAGGTCACTATTATAAGCAAATCTCTCAACTTCAGTTGCTCCCCATGTCACTCTCCTTAAAAAAAATTTATGTCCAAATTTATCACTTTATTTCAACAAGCATAGCCATTAAATATTTTATTGGTGAATGCTCTAAGATCACCCTCCAGAGAACTCATTCCTCTAAAAATAACATGATTGCTACTGGCAGGAGATGGTTTATAATATAGCTTTGTTTTTTCCTTCTCTGAAACATGAGGAGCAAATGTGTGTATGTGTGAAGATGTACGTGTGCACAATCTGTCTGCTCTGTGAGTGCGTTTACAAATGCACATACCTAAGGGTATGATTATGGCTTGAATATGTGTTTTTATTCTTGGGTGCTCAAGTAACACACATTTCCTAGGAACTGAGTACTTTCTTGGGTGGTGGATAAATGCATATGCATCATCCAATATAAATAATTTATGTTCTTATATGTGAAACATGTGAATCAGTTTCACCAAACTTATTCAGTAATCTCATCAGCCTTATGAGTTTTCTCTGCCTAATTCCAGAGTTGACTTCCTTTTTGCCTCCTAAACTGCAATTCCCCACCACTTAAACAAAAGGTATATATTCACTTTCTTTTTGCAATTAAATATCTCTAGATATTAATTCAATTATTATCTAATGAATAGAATTAAAATAGTGGAAAAACATAAAGGTAAATAAAATGAATGCCATCAAAGTTAACATAGAAAAGAATTTTGGGCTGAGTGCAGTGGCACACACCTGTAAACCCAGCAACTTGGGAGGCTGAGGCAGGAGGATCCTAAGTTCAAGGCCAATTTCAGCAACTTAGAGATGCCCTAAGTAATTTAGCAAGACCCTGTCTCAAAATAAAAAATAATACAAAAGCTGAGGATGTGGCTCAGTGATTAAGCGATCCTGGGTTCAATCCCCAGTACCAAAAGAAAAAGAAAGAAAGAAAGAAAGAAAGAGAATTTTTAAGACAGCCATTTTTAAATTATTTGAATACTCCCTTTCCCTATAAAACACATATCCCTAGGAATACAATGAGAGCACCCCATGTGTTTATCATATTTTTAAAAATATTTTTTACATGTTGATAGATGTTTATTTTATTCATTTATTTATATGAGGTGCTGAGAATCAAACCCAGTGCCTCACACATGCTAGGCAAGTGCTCTACCACTGAGCCACAACCTCAACCCATGTTTATCATTATTTTTAATGATCAGGGAGGATGTGGGAAGGAATAATCCAAGATTCTTAAGGAGTACAGTATCTTTCTTAAGGTAATATGCTTTAGTCTGGTGCAAAAAATGCCTGAGTGGTTTTGGTCTCAAGGTGAAACAAGGAATGACATTAAAGGGGTTAAAATTAATAACTGCATTTTCCATTAATTTCATGGTTAATCCCCAAATAAAGCTGTTTCTATAAAAGATACTGCAGTTTTTTGGTATAAACACAGGATGCCAGCTAGCACAGTGAACATCATGTCTTCTGTGACTTGTTATCCTGTTTGTATCCCAGGTTAGACAAAAGGCTTTCCAAGCCCGCCGGGAACTTCTTCTAGAAGCCCTCTTTCAGAAGTGGGACAGTGATGGCTCAGGCTTCTTGGATCTGAAGGAAGTTGATGAACTCTTATATACATATAAGGAGGGAATGGAAAAAGAATCTATGAAGAAAGGTAAAATGTAAGAATGTTCTTGTTTAAGTTGTGGTCACAACTTGGCTTCAGGTTTCCCAGTACTATGACAAATATACAATTAAAAACCAAACACTGATTTAGTCAAAACCATCAGATACTGCTTCATACTTATTCATATGGTATCATTTTTAAAATGGAAAACAAGTCTTGGCAAGGATGTAGAGAAATTGGAACCCTTGTGCATTTGTCAGCATGGTCAGAAGTGGATCAGAGTGCTGTGTCCAAAACCTTAACTCTATATTCTTTCTGTGGACCAGAATACCCTCACTCGAGGTTAAGAGAATCCAAACCATGCTACAATTCTGCCTGATTTCTCTTATTTTCTCTTTGTCTTCACAAAGTCTGAACTACTCTTTCAAGTCTGACTGGTTTGCAAATTTCTCTTCAATTTACTAACTTATTCTCCTTAATAACTTTTTTCCTCCTTTATTATGTTTTCCCCTTCTAATCATTACTTCCCGATCAAAAGCTACTAAAATTCTCATTCCAGTATAATAAATTCCTTTCTTCATTAGATCCCAGTTTAAATGATTTTGCTTTTTACTGGGTTTGAAGATCTATCTGGTGACTTTTGTATACCAGATTTCCAATCTTTAAAGTGTATAGTACATGGGCTGTTTAAGTTCTTTAACCCTTTCCAAAATTGTTGATCTTCAAATCTAAGATTATCAATGGTAATGTTCTCTTCAGTAACTATGCCATCTGCAAACTTTGAATTACACGCACTGCTTGCCTAAGACTGCGTCCAAAGAGTTGGCTATGTACTTTAATTTTCTATTTAAATGACAAGATTTGCCTTAATATTTAAATTTCTACTTACAGTAGCATACGTAATAAAATTTCAAAAAGCATAATGAGGTGGTTCCCAGTTATAAGATGGGCGAATTTCATAGCACAGAACCATACTCTGCAGGGAACCCTAGACAATGGTTGGGATGGCTAGGTTCCAATATTGGGTCTTCACTCACTGGTCGTGTGACCCTGGCCCTGTTACTTAACCTCCATAGACTCAAATTTACTTGCTTGTAAAGTGAAAGAGTGAGATAGATGAATTTTTTAAAAAAAAAAATTTAATCAAATTTTTACTAAATATCTTAGCCATTTTTTAGATGAATATCCTTTTTACTGGATTTTTCCCAATTGCAAATGAAATTTCATGGTATATCTATAATTATAAATAACACTTATAATGGGAATATGTATTTTGTGGCTTCATAAGAGACATGATGAATTTTAGAATTAAGGTATCTAAAAATAATGTTATAGGTGAATTCCATATATTGGATTATATGGAATTACATATAATTGAAACACAGCACTAGGGATAAGTAAAAGCACAAAATGTAAAGCCCAGCAAATGAGAAAGTAATGAGGAGGCAGAATATGCTGCCAAATGAAAATGTCTGAAAGTATGAATAAATAACCATTAATTCTCTCCAAGGGCAGACTTATACAAAATGACTCTCAATAAACAAGTATTGATAGTCAACTGCTCAGAAATAGCTGTTGAGCTAATGGCAGTACAGAAGAATTAGCTTCTACTCTCTAAAAAGAAAGAAAATTCTAAATTTGAGTATTGACTGACAAATTTCTTTTCTTTTTTCTTTCTTTCTTTTTTTTTTTTTTTTTTTTTAGATTTAGGTGGACACAATATCTTTTTCTTTTTAAATGTAGTGCTGAGCATCAAAACTGGTGCCTCATGCATGTTAAGCATGGATTCTACCATTGAGCCAGAACCCCAGCCCCTTGACTGACAAATTACTGGCAAATCTTCAAACAGTTCTTTTGTTTGTTTATTGTTTTGTTCCACTCTTCTTTTTTTTTTTTTTTTTTTGTGGTACCGGGGATTGAACTCAGGGGCACTTGACCACTGGGCCACATCCCTAGCCCTTTTTTGTGTTTTTATTAGAGACAGGGTCTCACTGAGTTGCTAAGTGCCTCGCCATTGCTGAGGCTGGCTTTGAACTCGCGATCCTCCTGCCTCAGCCTCCCATAGTGCTGGGATTACAGGCATGCGCCACCACGCCCGGCTGTTGTTCCACTCTTCTTATTTCATCTGTGTCCAAGATTAACAATTGAGTTGCTGGGTGTGGTGGTGCATACCTATAATCCCAGAGGCTAGGGAGACTTAGGCAGGAAGATCTCAAAATCAAAGCCAGCCTCAGGAATTTAGCAAGACCCTGTCTCCAAAAAAAAAAAAAAAAAAAAAAAAAAAGTCTGGGGATGTGGCTCAGTGGTTAAGAGACCCTGGGTTCAATCCCCAGTACAAAAAACTTTTTTTTTTTTTAGTTTCATTTTAATTTTTGGTACTGAGGATTGAACCTAGGGGCGTTAAGCTACGTCCACACTCCTTTTTTATTTTGAGACAAAAAAGCCTTGCTAAATTGCTGAAGGCCTTACTAAATTGCTGAGTTTGGCCTCAAATTTGGGATTGTCATGTATTAGCCTCTAAAAATTGGGATTTAAATGTCATAAAGTCACAGGGATAGAATTTTGTAGAAATGTTTCTGTTGGTGTTCTCAAAATGGAAGTTTGATATATGGAAAGGGAAACCTGAAAGCTTTAGGCTGTCATACCCCACCTCTTTTTTTTGGGGGGGGTCCTAGGATTGAACTCGGGGGCACTTGACCACTGAGCCACATTTCCAGCCCTATTTTGTATTTTATTTAGAGGCAGGGTCTCACTGAGTTGCTTAGCACCTCACTTTTGCTGAGGCTGGCCTTGAACTGGATCCTCCTGTCTCAGCCTCCCCAGTCGCTGGGATTACAGGCCTGCACCACCATGCCCTGCTGCCCCTCTTTTTTAAAAATTATTTTTCTCATTAAGATTTTAATGTAGGGGGCTGGGGTTGTGGCTCATTGGCAGAGCGCTCGCCTCGCATGTGCGCGGCCCGGGTTCGATCCTCAGCACCATGTAAACATAAATGCATTGCATTGTGTACAACTAAAGTAAATAAATAAATATATTTTTTTAAAAAAGATTTTAATGTAGGGGCTGGGGTTGTGGCTCAGCCTTAGAGCGCTCGCCTAGCACATGCACAGCCCTGAGTTTGATCCTCAGCACCATGTAAAAATAAATAAATAAAATAAAGGTATTGTGTCCAACTACAACTAAACAGTAAATATTAAAAAAAAGATTTTAATGTAGGGGGTGGGGGGAAGGGGGAAGCAAAGGAGTGGGAGGAAAGAAGGGGAAGGGGAAATACTGGGACTGAATTAGAACAAATTATATTCCATGCTTTGTATAATTATGTCATAGTATAATTATGTCATATTATGTTCTATTGTCATGTATAACTAAAAGAACCAATAAAAATAATTACTTCATTAATTTTAATATAGATGTAAATGAAATAAAAATATGGAACGCTTCATAAATTTGCATGTCATCCTCGTGCAGGGGCCATGCTAATCTTTTCTGTATCATTTCAATTTTAATATATGTGCTGCTGAAGCAAGCACTCCCCTTTTTATTTCTGTCTAGTGCAGCCTAATCTTTTGAGCAGAAATATCACAAATAAAAAGCCATAGAACATGTGACCTGTCTATACCATTGAACTTAATGGTATAGATCACTCTTACCCATTATTTTCCATGGAATAGCTGTTAATGCTGTTGGCTATGCCTTTTCATTTTCTATTTAAATTATAAGATTTGCTTTAATATTTAAATTTCTATTTAAACAGGACATTTAACTCTCTTAAAACTAAAACTTTTTTGAGACAAGGTGTTGTTGCTATGACAATACGTTGATAAATATTCAGTCACATATGTTAATTTTTCATAGGATTCTCAGCACATTATGGTAAACTATTTTTCCTTCAGGAAAAATATGACCATGTCCTATGAATTTGAACAATCTTAGTCTCTCTAGCCATGAACTCAAAGGAGAGATATTGAATTACACCTGGTACAGCTCAGAGGAAGGAAGCTTTGAGAAAAGATTAAAATTTAAAACTTGGGTTTTAGCCAGGTGCTGTGGCAGCGAGTCAGGAGGCTGAGTCAGGAGATAGCAAATTTATGGCCACCCTCAGCAATTTAGCAAAACGAAACCCTGTTTCAAAATAAAAAAAGTACCAAGGTGTTGCTCAGTGGTAAAGCACCCTTGGATTCAATCCCAAATACAAAAACAACAACAATTAAAACCCTTGGACTTAAGAGGTAGACTTTTAGTTTGAATACATACTCTCCCTCTAATTAGTGCTGTTGTCTCTTTGAGTATCCTTTTCCTCTTTTTAGAGAATGAGGCTAATTCCTACTTCCCTGGTGAACTGCAGGAATTAAAGATGATATATATAGAAGTGCTTAATATCAGGTTTACAACACTCCAAAGACATGAATTTTATTCTTTCTTTCTTTCTTTCTTCTTCTTCTTCTTTTTTTTTTTTTTTTTTTTTTTTTTGATACTGGGGATTGAATCCAAAGACTTTACCACTGAGCCACATTCCAGCCCTTTTTAATTTTTATTTTGAGACAGAGTCTTGCTAGATTACCAAGGCTGGCTTTGAACTTCTGATCCTCCTGCCTCAGCTTCCTTAGACACTGGGATTACAGGCTGTGCCACTGTGCCCAGTTTAGCTCAATGTCCTGAGTAACTGGAACTACACCAGGCACATGTGCCATAACAATTTGTTAAACTAAAACATTTGGTAATACATTCTGTTACCAAATTCCAGAAATCTTTTTTCCGCATTTTTTAGGGGTGCATTATAGTTATATGTAATGGTGGGACTTATTGTTACATATTTTTACATGCACACAATGTAACAGTATAATTTGGCCAGTATCATTTGCTAGTATTTCCCCTTTCCCTCTTCTTCCTCCCTATAGTCACTTTCCTCTACTCTACCCTAAAATCTTGAACATTATTTAAAAGTCTCATTGAAAAGCACACAAAGTGTTTTTTAAAGAAACTGAAAACTGGGGGCTGGTGTTGTGGCTCAGCAGTAGAGCACTTGCCACGTGTGTGAGATCCTGGGTTTGATCCTCAGCACCACATAAATAAAAATATTGTGTCCAACTACAACTACAAAATAAATATTTTTATAAAACTGAAAACTGGGCAAGTAGGTAGTGTAAAATGACTATTTCTTTGCTTTGGATCTCTGGACTACAGAATCAGTAGGAAACTCCTCAATTGTTCTTGATTTTCATGACTTTGACACTTTGAAAGATTGTAGACTTGTTCTTAGTAAGTCTAATTTACATTTGTCTAATGCTTCCTCTTGATTAAATTCAGGTTATTGATCTTCAGCAGAAATATATTGTGTAATCAATGTTGTATTTTTGTTGAATGCTATCAGAAGTCCCATGATAATAACTTTGACCAGTTTATTAATATGATATCTGACAGTTCCCTCTACTTTAAAGTTACCCTTTTTCCCTTTGAAACTAATAAATATTTTATGAATGTGCTTTGAAACTATGTAAGTAGTTTTTCCATTTTTTGTCAAAACTTTTCATTCCTATTTTATTCAATGGGTTATAATCCAATACTATCATTATTTGTTTTGATGCTCATATTGTCCCAAATTTAAACACAATGAAATCCTTGTATCTGATTGCTGTGTCCTCCCTTTCCCACTCCCAACATTTTATAATGAAAAATTTCAAACATACAACAAAACTGAAGGAATTTTCTGGTGAGGCATCTGTATACATACCACCTGGATTCTATCATTACCATTTTACTACGCTTTCTTATTATTTATCTGCCTCCATCTATTTTTCCATTTATCTCTGTTATTTTTATGCATTTCAAAGCATATTAAATACTTCTCGCTAAATACTCCAGCATGCATATCGTTAATTGGAGTTCAGTGTTTGTTAAAAGCTTTTTTCTTTTGAGGTAAAATTTTCATAAAATTAGATGCATAAATTTTAAGTGCATAGTTACTGGGTTTTGGCAAATATATGACCTGAGTGCTCCATGCTTGCATCAAAATAAGAACAAAAAAACTTTTCTATTCAATCCCCACCATCCAGTCCCCAAGGCAACCCCTCTTCTGTTTTTTTCCCCCACCAGAGATTAGTTTTAACTCTTCTAGGCCTACATAAAAATGAAGTCATATAACATATACTCTTTTAGTAAGGTTTCCTTCACTCAGCACAATTTTCCTTGAGATGGTTACAGGTTGTTGCATGTATCAGCATTTTGCTTCTTTTTAATTGCTGAATAGTATTGCACTGTATAACTATACCATAGTATATATCCTGTCTCCAATTGACAAACACTTGGGTTGTCTCTAGTTCTTGACTATTATGAATAAAGCTGCTCCAAACAATCTTATACTAATCTTTTTGGGGATATATGTGTTTATTTCTTATTAATAAATATCTACAAGTAGAATTTCTGAGCTATAGGGTATAGATATTTTTAGTTTTATAAGGAGCTGTCATATAGTTTCCCCAGTTCTTTTTTTTTGTTGTTTGTTTATTTATTTATTTATTTATTTATTGGTACTGGGGATTGAACCCAGGGGCATATAACCACTGAGCCACATCCCCAACCCTTTTTAAAATATATATATATTTTTATATATATAATAAATATAAATATATATATTTTTAGTTGTAGTTGGACGCAATACCTTTATTTTATTTATTTATTTTTATGTGGTGCTGAGGATTGCTCTACCACTGAGCCACAACCCCAGCTCCCTCAACCTTTTTTTGAAATACTTTTATTTAAAGACAGGATCTTGCTAAATTACTTAGGGCCTCACTAGCTAGCTTTGAACTTGGGATCCTCCTGCCTCAGGCTTCTGAGCTGCAGGGATTACAGGAGTGCACCATTGTGCCTGGCTTCTCTGTTCTTTTAATGTGTTTCCATCATTCTTTTTTTTCCATATTTTTTATTGGTGCATTATATTTGTACATAATTGTGGGATTTGTTGTTACATATTTGTACCTGCACACAATGTAACAGTATACTTTTGCCAATATTGTTTCCATCATTCTTAGCATACTACCTTGATTTCTACTACAATGACATCTTCCAGATCCCTCTTATACTCCAGAAAAATCCATTTCCTCAGAAAACCCTGGTTTCTTTTAATGGGAAGTATTATTTAAAGGCCACGATCTAGATTCTACATGTGCTCATTGCTCACAAGTCTCTGCTCCCAAGTTTCTTAGTGAACAGAGGTAGGGGATTTGTTTGTATGTGTGTTTGCACATGCACATATGTATAAAAACATACCTGTGCATATCTTTTCATCTATAAATATTAAAAATCATGAGTTCATACCAATACCTCCAAGTCTAATCTAACACAACAGGAATCATTCTAGTTTTCTCTCTTTCCATTTTTGAAGCTCCCTACTTTGACTCATGTTATTCTGGGCGTATTTATTTATTTGATCAATCAATCCATTAGTTCTATATGGAACTAGTCTCCCATCACTGCTACTTCCTCTCTCCCACTCTTATGTCCTTGTTTTTTATTTTTTTTTAAATATTTGGAATATTTTTAAAATTATAGATGGACATAATACCTTTATTTGTTTATTTTAATGTGCTGCTGAGGATCGAACCCAGTGCCTCATGGGTGCTAGCAAGCACTCTACCACTGAGCTAAAACCCCAGCCCCTTTATGTCTTCTTTCTTATATCACTTAAGGACATTATAGTATACTACTCTTCCCTTATGCTCCACTCGAGCTGTTGACATTCCACATGAGATTCCCCCCTCCAAGTGGTGATCTTGGAGTGATGATATTCCTTAGACTCTGATGCTCTATGACAAGGCAGATTTTCACATAGATACCTTCCTTAATCCATTTAGTCCATTCAGATTCTGACTCCTTATGCTGGGCTTGGACCAGTTCCCCATATGGGACTTCACTTCCACACTGACATTTGTTTCATCCTATTTAGATTATGACTCCCCAGGCCAAGCTGTCTATAAGATATGGAAAATGACAAACCCCAAAATAGTGTGGCCTGGGAAGAGGGAGTAAGGAAGAAGGCAACACATTGATAATGTTGATCCTTTCCCAGTGACAGGACAATCCCTGGGAAGGAAGCAAACATCATCCAGTGGCAAGAAAATCCCTGGGAAGGAGATATCCATCAAGCCTAGAATGGCAGTCTCTGGGAGGAAGCCAAAGCATTGATCTTTCCCCAAATAAATCCTCTCCCAGAGACAGTACAATGGGACCCTGAAGGGAAAGAGATAAGTACCAAATGCTGGCCCCAGACCCTCCATTCTTCCCCAAGTAAAAATATTGCCCAATAAAACAAATTTCAAGTTCTTTTTTAAAAATATTTATTTATTTGCTTTAGTTGTACACAATGCATTTATTTTTACGTGGTGCTGAGGATTGAACCTGGGCTGCACACATGCTAGGTGAGCGCTCTACTGCTGAGCCACAACCCCAGCCCCTAAATTTCAAAGTCTTACAACCTGTTTCCTGAGTGCCTAAACTGACATGCTTTGGCAATAATTAAGTCACCTCTCAGTGTAACATATGTAAGAACAGATTTCTCTTTGGGCCAGTGGCTCATTTTCCATCAGGAAAGTGCATTCACCAGATGCATGACTCCACTGCTGAATAAAGGCTTTGCTGATCTATGAAGTTGCACCCAGCGGCTTGGTCATTTTGTGCTAACACTGTCCCCTTTATTTGGATGCCCTCTTCACTCTGGTCAGGATTAAACATCTACATGGGGCTTTGGTACCCCAACCTAAACCACCTCTCTGTTGAACTACCTTCTTCACCCACATGGGTTATAAGTTTCCCTTCCATATGCATGCCTTCTGCACCCTGCTCACACTCTGATAATCCATGCTAAGCCACCTCTGCACAGATGCCCCCTCCTCAATACATTTGGACTCCGATGCCCTGACCTGCTCCTTGATCAGGAGTGGATACTTAACTTGCTCTGCCCCACCAATGGCTTTAGGACCAATTTGCTTAATAAAAGAAAGGAATATAATAATAATAAATAATGAGGAAGAGGAGGAAGAGAAGGAAGAGGAGAAGGAGAAGAAAAAAAGTAGAGAAGAGGAGGAAACCATAAGACACTTTAAGCCTAATAGGAGGCTGTCACTTAGGACCCTTTGGGTTCACATAATAGAAAACATAGTCCAAAATGCTTAAGCAAAAAACAAATTTAATCAAACTATGTCATTTGCATGTATGAACATAGCATAAAGAATCCCAAAATAGTATAATTATAATACACCAATGAAAAAAAGAAATTCATTCATGCAATGGTAAAGTTCAGAGCTACTTTAGGACACAACTAGGTTTGGGAGTTCAAATAATGACATTAGGATAGGTATCTGGTGCTTTCTCTTTCTCTCATTTTTAGCCAAGCCCTGCTATCTTATGTTTTATCTCCATTGTCATCAAACCTTTCCATTTGTGGTGACCTGGTCCATCCTCACATATTCATTCAAACTCAGTAGAAATAAAATAGAAAGTGTCCTTTTCTTAATGATTCTGCATAAATCTTGTACTAAACCAACCATTCAGGCATAAGTCTAAGATGCATGCTCCATCTGTAGAACTAAGAGTGGAATCCAATTCAAACACATAAACTGAGATGGGAGTGGAATGGTGGCAAAACTGGAGAGAACCACCAAGACAAAGATGAGTGGAAGCTAAAAAAACAAAAATCAGTGAATGTCCAAGCTACAGAAATGAGAAGCTCACTGCATATGATAAAATGACTACAAGTTCCCAGTAGCATTTGTTAATTGTCAAATAAATGACAGAATATGCTAGTGTCTTTCAGGGGAAGGAGAAATCACAGTAGAAGACTTTATAAGGAAGGAGGGACTGAGGACCACACTTTAAAGGGAAAGGGTGACTACCCTATAATGTTAACTTATAATAAGTATCAAAAAAATTGCAAATACAAACCAGAAGACATGTATAAAAATGCTCGAAGTGCTGGTACCAAGAACAAAATATTGAAAACAACCTAAACATCCATTGCCAGGAGAACAAATAATCAATTATAGTACACTCACGTGATGACTTACAGTGATGAAAATGAATAAGTCACAGCTACAGAAACAACATAGATGGATATGGTTGCATAATGTTGAATAAAAAAGAAAGTCCCAGAAAACTGCACATGACTTGATAACCTTTTTCTAAAGTTTTGAAAGGCAGAACTAAACCACATATTGTTTAGAGGTATGCATGTAAAACATACATTTTTTTTGTGTGTGTGTGTGTGGTACCGGGGATTGAACTCAGGGGCACTCGACCACTGGGTCACATCCCCAGCCCTTTTTTTGTATTTTATTTAGAGACAGGGTCTCACTGAGTTGCTAAGTGCCTCGCCATTACTGAGGCTGGCTTTGAACTCACGATCCTCCTGCCTCAGCCTCCCAAAGTGCTGGGATTACAGGCGTGCGCCACCGCGCCCGGCAAACATACATTTTTGTGTCACTCTAACACTACTGGGAAAAGAAAAAGGAAGAGAAAGTTAAAACCAAATTTCAGGTTGGTAAGGGTGGAGGGAGAGGATGGAATAGGGCAGAATAGAGTGGAAGATGTAAGTTATTGGTCACATTCAGGTTTAATAGTAGATTAATCATTGCACAATTTAAAAAATAAAAGAGTATGGATACAGAAGTGTGCAAAGCATGCTTAGGGACCACGAGTAGAATGGGGGTACTGGAGCAAATAATTACTATATGGTATTAGGAGCATATTTGATTGAAATAGATTAGAGTCAAATATGGCAGGACTTTGGACCAGAGAATTGAATAATGCAAACTGCATTTTAATTTAATTTTACAAACGTGTATTGAGCATTTTACTATTGACAAGTCAATTATAAAATGATAAAAGCTAGTGTGGGAGTATGAAAATAGAAATGAAAGGAGTGGCCATAAGATACATTGCCAAAGAATAACTGGATAAAATTAAGCTGTTTATTGGATATGAAGGGGCAAACAGAGGGAGGAGTCAAAGTAGACTCTGAGGGTTTTCCAGCTAAGGGGTAGAAGTAAAACAAACCAAAACCAAGAGAAGATGTCTTGGGTGTCTTATTGAATTTAGTATAGGAAATGCCTGTAAAATATTCCACTTGACTCAGAGATACCTTTGATATACTTGATTTTCTACAGAGAGCAGTTGTTAAGGGCTTGAAGGGCTTGAAGAGGAGAATGAAAATTTTCTCAATAGTTGAATGAACTTTGGATTAGTTCTTGGTTTTGCGTTTGTGTCTTTTAGCTAAACTACACTTCCAGTTTCCAAAGTCATACCGTGGACATGAATTAAAGTTATCTTCAAAACAATTCCAGAAATACATAGAATTGGTAGTATCTGAACTCAGGGGCAATGAAGATCAAGTTCTGGAAAGTGTTGTGGAATTTCTGATGAATACTTTAGAGAGGAGCCATGTTGAGGGTCTTAGGAATTGTGCAAGACGAAAATGGCTTCATCAAATCCATCATGCTGCAGAGACAAGTGGAGTGTCTGTGGAGCCAGTATACACTGAGACCTTTAAGGCCCTCACCCAGGTATATTTTATTTTTTTATATTTATTTATTTTTATTTGTTCTAATTAGTTATTCATAACAGTAGAATGCATTCTGACACATCATACATAAATGGAGTATAACTTCTCATTCTTCTGGTTGTACATGATGTGCAGTTACACAGGCCATAATCCTATATTCACATAGGGTAATAATGCCCTATTCATTCTACTATCATTCCTACCCCCATACCCCTCCCCTTCCTTCACTCCCTTCTATCTAATTACAGGTATGTTTTCTAAAATGATCTATAAGAGAAAAAATTTCTGAGCTGGGCACAGTGTTGCATGCCTGTGATCCCAGTGATTTGTGAGGCTGAGGCAGGAGGATTGCAAGTTCAAGGTCAGCCTGGGAAACTTAGCAAGACCTTGACTCAAAATGTAAAAAGAAAAGGAGGGGAGATGTGCTCGGTGGTAGAGTGCCCTTGTATCCCATCCCCAGTACGAAAGAAAGAAAAGGAAAGGGAAGGGATGGGATGAGAAGGCAAGGGAAGGGAAAGGAAGGGAAGGGAAAGGAAAAGAATTTTCTCACAGTGGGTGATATTCAATGGTTGCATAGAAGTAGCACTTGATTCTAATACATTACAAATGACCCAAAGCCCAGATGAGATGCCACTGAGATTATGGCTGGTGGGTAAGATAGAAGCAGAAAGGAAAGGTGTAAAGAAAAGATGTGAAAAAGAAGTCTTGGAATTTCTAATTTCATTTGTGCTGAAAGTCAAATAAGCCAAGAATAGACAATGGACTGATAATGAAAAAAATACCAGAAAAGAGATGAGCAAACAGTTTAAGCTATATTTCACTTACATGATATTCAGGGAACTATATAACCATAAAAATGAACTATTTAAACAATAAATATCATAGATTCCAACATTACACAATATTTCACAGTACTGTCTAGAAGCAAGCTGAGACTATTAGAATCCTGTTACTTAAAACACATAGCCCTGTGGAGCCACTGCCCACAGCCTTGCACCTCTTCAGAAATCCCAGATTGCTACTTCTTTTAAGCAGAAACATTACAGCTGTTTTCTACATATATCCCAGATTCCATTGATCCAGGAGACCTGTGCCAATCATCATCACTTTATACATTTTACACACGCACACATGCGCGCGCGCACACACAGAGTTGAAATCATCTCCTGAATGGCTAGATTTTTCCATGTCTAGGAGTCCATTCAAAAAAAGGATGCATTGCTCCAACTTGCTTTAGAGATCTCTGTTACCCTAAGAAAGACTTTATTTTATATTTATTAATTACTCCATATAACTTATATGTGAAAAGAAGGAATAAAAGCAGAAGAAAAAGAAAGCATAAATAACAGACCTAAGGGCTGGGGTTGTGGCTCAGCGGTAGCGCACTCACCTAGTACATATGTAGCCCTGGGTTTGATCCTCAGCACCACGTAAAAATAAATAAATAAAATAAAGGTATTGTGTCCAATTACAACTAAAACATAAATATATATATATATATATGTGTGTGTATACATATATATTAATAAAAGAGCCTGGCTTGGTGGTGCATGCCTGTAATCCCAGCACTTGGGAGGCTGAGGCAGGAGGATTGTGAGTTCAAAGCCAGCTTCAGCAATGGCGAGGCACTTAGCAACTCAGTGAGACACTGTCTCTAAATAAAATACAAAATAGACCTGGGATGTGGCCCAGTGGTCGAGTGCCCTTGAGTTCAATCCCTGGTACAAAAAAAAAAAAAAAAAAAAAAAAAAAATATATATATATATATATATATATATACAGATATAAATAAATATTAAGAAGAGACAAATATCAAGGAAAGTGTCTCTCATGTCCCCAGTTTATGAATATGTTCAATGTGTGTTATCACATAATACTGTTAATAATTTAATTTTTTGATATAGAGATTTTTCATTATTTTAATTAGAAATAGTAAATGCAGAAAGTCTGAAGCCTTGGGCTCCAAGAAACCCTTTCCTGAAATAGCATAGATAAAATATATAAACTGTGTTAGTAATTCCTTGAGAGCATTTTTTTCATATTCACATATTTAGATGGCCAAGAGATATGAGTGAAATGAAGTCATCTTCTTGCTTCAGCTTTCTAAAACCAATACTTTTAACTGAAGCCCAGAAAATATGACTATAGTTCAAAAGGATTTAAGTTTTAAAACTTTAATTTGATTAGATTTGAGAGGTTTGGTTTTGCTTTGACTTTGTTTTCAGTAAAGCAGTCTAGTTGGCATTAGGAAAAATCCATTCCACTCATGAAAACTCCAGTTTGGAGGACAATTGTGGTGTCAGCCTTTTTCCCACTGCCCATGAATGGTAGTACCTTGCATTATGTACTCAATAAAATGAAATTATTGGTGCCATGTTCACAAACTGTGTACTAAAGGGATTAGGGGAGTTCTTTGGCTGTTGGCAAATACATTTTCAGAAATTTGTACCACAGGATGCTGAAACTCATGGAAATAAGAAGATTAGTGCTCACATTTCCCTCTTAGAAGAAAATGAATTACTGCCTGACCGAGGGTCTGTTCTACTGAGGAATGTGGCTTGTACCCTTGATGATGCTCCATTCGTATTGAACAGAGTACTTTACCGGGACATGGAAGGAATCAGGTGAGAACTCCTTGAAGTGATTGGTTTCATCTTCCTAAAAAAATAAAATAAAATAAATAAAAATTCTACCACCTCCAAATCCTAGTGAGCTACTCCAGAGAGAAATGTCTCCACTCACCAGCCTTCTAGAGTGGGAACTGATATGTTTCCAGTCTTGAATGGTTTCAGTTGATCAATTCTAGAGCTTACTCTTTGGCAATGATTCACCACATAGGGAATCTGTTTCCCGGTATCAGCTCAATAAGTTATGTCTCCTTAATTCAGTTTATATACATTTTGTCTTATAAGATCTAAGATTGTCTTTTAAATCCTTCCCTCAAATCAGACCCTCTAAACTGGTAATCTTATTTGAGTCCACTTCTCTTACACATAAATGCCCATGATTGCGGATAGAGAATTGATCTAGTTTCCTCGGTGGTTTACTAAATCCTCACCCTATCTTAGTCCTATCCTGATATCCCTTTTCTTAAGCTTTACAGTAGTGGATGAAGGGAAGCCAATCCATGTCCCCCAAGTAAAGTACCATGGGAACATCATCTTCTGGAACCAATCTCGCAGTAAGAATGATCGTAATGGGTCATTACTGGCTCTGCCTCTGCATGATGCATATATGAGGATCTTTGGGGTCCTGGCTATTGACACACTTAGAGATCCCCACAAAATAAACATCTTTGTACCTCATGAGATCAGATTTTATCAGGTAAGTCATAGAAGTCTTCAAGAGCAATGGTAGGATTGCCTCTCCTTCTATACTTAAAAAGGCCTCTTGTTTTATACTTCTTAAAAAGTGAAACCTGAAACCAGATGAGAGTAAAGCTGTGTATATAAACAATATTATCATGCTTGCTTTTGTTCCCTATATTTGTCAGACTTTGGAGAGGTTCCCCATTACTTATAAAAGGACTCTCAAGCTGGGCGCGGTGGCGCACGCCTGTAATCCCAGCACTTTGGGAGGCTGAGGCAGGAGGATCGCGAGTTCAAAGCCAGCCTCCGCAATGGCGAGGCACTTAGCAACTCAGTGAGACCCTGTCTCTAATAAAATACAAAAAAGGGCTGGGGATGTGGCCCAGTGGTCGAGTGCCCCTGAGTTCAATCCCCGGTACCACAAAAAAAAAAAAAAAAAAAAAAAGAGGACTCTCAGTCTCAGTTACACATCTATGTCTCAACCTTTCTGGGACTATGTTAATGTTTGTCTCATAGTATTAATCATAGGAATAGAGTTTGATGCTGTGGAACAGAAAACCAACAATTAAATCACTAAGATCACATAAAATAGGAATAAAACTTTAGAAGGAGTGTATTTGTGTTTTATTGATCATACTATACTAATCCTTTGTTCTTTCTACAAAACGTGCTAAATACGATACGCATCCCAATAGCTCTTGATTTCAGTGTTATAATTTTTGAGGACAAAGAATAAAGAAAATGTTTCATAAATATTCACGTTTTCAATTTAGAACACACACACACACGTCATTTTTAAGACTATGGAATAACTGTAGCATTCTACAGCATTTTGATATGATTTTATGGATAGACATTGCAATGAAGAAAAGTCAAAGCCTTTATGGAGGCAATGGTCTGTAGAATGTAGCAGCAAGTCAGGAACTTACTTTGCCCTTGTCATTTGTTCCCCTGTAAGCCCTTGGCTCTTTATGTTCATTTTTTAAAATATTTATTTATTTACTTTAGTTGTACACAATGCAATGCACTTATGTTTACGTGGTGCTGAGGATCGAACCCGGGCCGCGCACGTGCGAGGCGAGCGCTCTGCCGCTGAGCCACAACCCCAGCCCCTCTTTATGTTCATTTAAACATTATTTTTCATTTTCTCTTTCCACTTTATGAGGTGGATAACTGAGGAAAGTGGTGGAATTTTTTCCTCTGAACATCTTTTTTAATAATAAGATTCATTCTCGGGCTGGGGTTGTGGCTCAGCGGTAGAGCGCTCGCCTAGCATGTGCGCAGCCCGGGTTTGACCCTCAGCACCACGTACAAATAAACGCATTGTGTACAACTAAAGCAAATTAAAAAAAAAAAAAAAAAAGGATTCATTCTCATCCGACATGAGAATGACATGGAGGATTCTGAAGTTATCAGTAGGTGAGCCATATACAGTATTGTTAGTGAACATGTACAAATAAATTATAAATTATAAATGGACTCTCTAGCCCTTGGAGATAAAGGCTCCTGGGTTACTTTTGGATGCCTAACATATAAATGCATATGACTTTGAAGAATTTGTGGTTCTTAAAAATATTTTTTTACAACAACAAGACCACAGGTGGGTTTGGTAGATTTCCCTCTCTTCTCTGTGGATCAAAGTCTCTTTATACCTATAGAAAAACTGTCATGTAGCATATTGCAAACCCTGGAACCAAACATATTCTACACTGCTGACTTGATGGCAATAGGCATATGCAAACATTAATGTTGGCATCAGATCAGGACAGTTCCTACCCATCTGCCCAAGGATAGAATCTTGTCTTTTAAACATTTTTTTTATTATTTTAGAATTCTTCTGACTCTATTCTCCAATAGTACATATCATAAATTTCACTGGGTAATTACCAGAAAGCAAAGCATAAAAACTTAGGCAGGTCTCTCTTTATACTTTGTATGTGTGTGTGTGCACACGCATGTTATGTTGGTAATCAAACTAAGGGCTTCGTGCATGATAGGCAAGGGCTCTACTACTGAATTAACATTTCCAGCCCATACATCTTTGATGTCTTTGTGATCCTTTTTTTTTTTCATAGTAGAATCAGGAGCACTACCTTTGAAGAACTGATGAATAATTTGTAGAAAGTAGATTATCATTAATTTAAGATAATCAAATCAATGCAGTAATAATTATTTATTTTGCTCTTTTAAGAAAGAAAAGGACATCTGAATTTTCTATCTTCCAGGGTGTTGCCAATGTCTTTAGCACTGCCTATCACTATGTTCACAGCCGGGAGCACATCCTTCATATTGTGATCACTGGCATTGGCTGGCTCTACAATGTCACATCCAACATCATCTCAATCACTACATACTTTGTTGAGCCTAGCCCAGACCAGGTAGGCAAGCCTTGGCAGTATTAGACCCCTTCAATATAACAGAGTTACTAGATGTTGATGTCTTAATAATATCTAAAAACCATATTAGCCATTAAGACTAACTGGAGTTGTTTCTCCATTTATCTGTCCCCAAAAGCTTTAAAGAGAATGAGGTTTAATTACTACTCTTTAATGAAATCTCTTCCTCTTTTCAAGGATTCAGACTATGTTTTACGCAATATGATGGCTACAGGGCAGGAGGGTCTAACAGAAATCCACACAAATCCCCCTACTACCTTCAGGAAATCATGCGTCTTCAGGTATGAAATGTGTCTGTTTTCTTTGATTGCCAGAACACAATCTAGTGGTATGATAGTAGATCTGAAAGGCATAGCTTCTGCCCTTTATTAGTGCATACTGACTCATTTTTCATTATTATGAAAGTATTTTCTTTATCATTACACTCATTGTTTATTATTTTAAAATTCACAAAACACCAAAAATCATTTGTTTTGTTTGTTTACAGTCCTGTGAGTTTTAATAGTGCATATATTCTTATAATCATTAGCACAAATAGGATACAGAACAACTCTAACACTCCTAAATCAGTCTTTCAACCCATTCTTAAACCTGGAAACACTGATCTGTTCTCCATCAGTTGGCTTTTAAACAAAAATCCCTTTAGAACATTGTCTCCCTGGAACATAGCAACTCCTTTTTTATCAACTCCTTTTTAAAGCAGATTTCAGGGGCTGGGATTGCAGCTCAGAGGTAGAATGCTTGCCTAGCATGCGTGAGGCACTGGGTTCGATCCTCAGCACCACATAAATATAAAATAAATAAATAAAGATAGTGTGGTCGGGAGCTAGGGTTGTGGCTCAGTGGTAGTGCTTGCCTAGCACGTGTGCAGCCCGGGTTCAATCCTCAGCACCAAGTAAAAACAAAGGCATTGTGTACAACTAAAAACAAATAAATAAATATTTTTTAAAAAGATAGGGTGGTCCATCTATAAAAATAAATAAATATTTTTAAAAACAGATTTCATTGGTATTCCAGATTAAAATTGCAAAATTGTGTATTTTAAAGCATGACAGTGTTTTATTTTCTGATTTTATTATAAGTATGGAATTCAACAAAAAATGATTATGAATAATAATTTTACTCATTATTCCCCATGATTATGAATAATCCCTCCATATCACTTATTAGAGCTCATCTGTTAATGTTAGCTAGATTGTGAATGTGTATTTTTTTGAATGTGCATTTTTTTATTTAAAGAAAACAGGCAGAGGGAAAGGGAGGAGAAGGAAAGTTAGATAATGTTGTGTTTGATAGGTCCCCAGTTGTAGATTACTTAGAATGGCTGTCACCTATGGAAGGCAAGGAACTTTATTAATCTGGACAGATACAAAACAGATCTTAACTGAGAACGTGTATATTACAAAAGGGACTGACTGCATTAACTCATCTCAGACTAGTAGGCTAATTTGACATTTAAGTACATGTTAATTAAATTTTAACTTGGCCTCATGCCAGAATGTTCATTTAGTCTCAAGCTTTTTTTCCACATGGTTATTCCTATGCTAGTCAAACATTTTGCTAGAGTCCTTCTAACACCAGATTCATAATCTGGATTCTGTGTAGAACCCAGAGAATATGCCTTTGGAAGAATGCTATTGACCCACAACCTTTCAATATGCCTGGAAAGTTTGATAGCTGCATCATTACTGTGGTCTTCACAAATATAAAAAGTGGTGGCTTAAATGCAGCAAGGAATGGAAATAGCAGAAGGACTAACCCTCTTTTTTTGGTACTGGGAATTGAACTCAAGAGCACTCAACCACTGAACCACATCCCAGCCCAATTTTGTATTTTATTTACAGACAGGATCTCACTGAGTTGCTTAGTGCCTCACTTTTTGCTGAGGCTGGTTTTGAACTCGCAATCTTCCTGTCTCAGCCTCCAGAGCCACTGGGATTACAGTGCACCATAGGGCCCAGCAAAAGGACTAATCTTACTTGTCATTATTGGATTGATATTCTGAACTATTAAATGTGCTTTTTGAGGCTAGACAAAGAACCAACATTTTTTTTTACAAATGATTTAAAGGAATGGCAGCCCAACATCAATGTAGATGGGGGGGGGGAAGAAAAAAAAATGTGTCTATGATTCACTAGAGAAAGAAGCAGCCACTGTATTTCCATGAAAATCTCAGTCTCTCACTGAAATAGATGCTAAAGAATGCCCTGCCCAGAACCCCAATATACCTTTTGCCAGCTTCTGTGGGTACTGCTGCAGGAAGCAACACCTTACATAGTAACTTTCCCTGGAGGAGTGCCCTCCAGTGATTGGAGCACCTGCCCAAGAGGTATTCTCAAGAGTTCTGTGACGAGCTGGGGTTGTAGCTTAGTGGTGGAGCACTTGCCTCATGTGAGGCACTGGGTTCAATCCTCAGCACCATATAAAAATAAATGAATAAAATAAAATTATTGTGCCCATCTACATCTAAAAATATTTTTTCAAAAAAAGAGTTATGTGAAAACTCACCCACCACAAACCACTACCTCACCCCCAGAGCAGCCTAGAACCAATGAACGACCAGCACGAAGATGCAAAAGACCCATCCCTTGCCTCAGGGTAGGCCAGGTTCTTTGCTACGTTGACCTGCCAGATCTTTCCCCATGGGGTCAGGCTGAAGCTAGACTTCACCTGAAATCACATTGGTACTTAGCCTCTGCCACTTCCTGCTTCCCTCACTCCCTCGTGGGTTTTACCCAAGAGCACTGCTCTGGTAAATTACTTGCATAAGCATCCTTGTCACCGGTTTTGCTTCTAGGGAACCTGACCTAACACAGTCATCTTTCCTCCCCGCATTCAACTAACATATATTGGCCAAGATAAGTAAACAAAGAACTGAGCACCCTCAGATAAATCTAATTTCCTATATGATGAAGATAATGAAGCAGATGGGGCTGAGAATATAGCTCAGTTGGTAGAGTGCTTGCCTTGCATGCACAAGGCTCTGGGTTCAATCCCCAGCACCACAAAGAAAGAAAAAAAAAGATAATGAAGCAGAGCATCATGATGCAGAGTGACCTGGGTGCTACTACTTTAGTTAGATCAGATAGTCAGGGAAGACTTTCATACTGAGAGGATGTTTGAGCAGAGAAACATCCAGCTCAGTTGAACTGAAGGAGAGAGCCATGTGAAATCGAGGGATGCAGCATTTTATGCAAATGAAACAGCAACCAGGGCTGGCATGGTGACACTGAGGTGGGTACAAGAGAGTAATTCAGTATGTTTGAGCGGAATGATGTGAACAGGCTGATGTTTAATATCCTTGTGCTTATTTGGGTTTGGTTTCAGAGATTTTCTCTTTAAGTGTACAGACAGTTCAGAAGTTGTTTTGGCCTCTGCCTGTGGAGAAACCCACATAGTAATTCCACTTCGCGAGAGAACAGGAGAGGCTCTGGGAGCCCTTGATGTTAATATTGGCCAGACCAGGATGTTGTTCTATCAAGAATACAAAGATCTACAGAAAATGATGAAGGTGATCCAAGCTGCCTGCTATGAAATACTAGGAGAATTCTCTGGAGAGATAAAGAAAAACATTGTCTTAGGTATTGTGCAGGTCTGGATTCATGGGATTAATAAGTTTGGGGGAAATCACAGGCAATGTGATGAAGGATGCAGTTTTTAAAATGAATTGTTTCAATATGTAGGTTTTTCCAGGTGAAATGAATTCCCTTATGCAGTCTTAGCCTGAAGAGTATGGTTTATAAATTAAAGCAAAGGGCATAGAATCACATTATCTTTGGTTAGAAGTATCAATTTTAGAACTGGAAGGACTCATAAAGGAAAGATGGAACTAGCATTATCAAATGTCCTGTCATGTGTTGGCACTTTAAATGTGTTCTTTCATTTAATCCTTACCATGACCTTATGAGATAAGAACCCATTTTACAGGTGAGGGAAATGAAGTTCAAAGAAAGTAAACAATAAATGGGAAAGGCTGGATTGGAACCCACGTTTAGGTGCTCTTTCCAAGATATTACACAGCATTAACCAATTAGAACATCTCATTTGACAGATATAAAGGATCTAAAGCTCACAAAAATAGATTGCCTAAGGTCCAATAGCAAGCTAGTGGCAGAGCCAAGACTAGACCCAGTTCTTGTGACTCCACATCCACTAGGCTATCTGAGCATAATACCAGGTTAGAGAGGAGGGCCAGAAAGAGACATGGAAACTCTTGGTAAGAATGAAGTGCATAAAATTAGTATAGCACTATGTGGGATTAAATGGAAAGATTGCTAGCCATTACAAAGTATGATAAGAAAAGAGAAGAAAGCCAAGTGTGGTGGCAAACACCTGTAATCCCAGCCACTTGGGAGGCTGAGGCAGAAGGATCATTTGAGCCTAGATTCAAGACCAGACTGAGAAACATAGTGAGACCCCCATCATAAAGGAGGAGGATAAGAAAAAGAAAGAAAACTCATGTCTTTTGTGTAAAGAGTGATACTGAGCACTTTTCTTTATGTTATTTAATTCCCACAGCTCACCAGAAAAATAGGGATTAGCTTCATTCTCACAAAAGAGGAAAAGGATACTCAAAGAGACAATAGTACTAATAGAGAGAAAGTGTGAATTAAAACTAAAGGTCAAAGGGCTGGGATTGTGGCTCAGTGGTAGAGCACTTGCCTAGCATGTGTGAGGCACTGGGTTCAATCCTTAGCACCACATGTAAACAAATAAAATAAAGGTTCATTGACAACTAAAAAATATTTAACAAAAAAAAAAAAAAAAAAAAAAAAACTAAGGGTCTAACTCTGAAACCCAAGATTTTGTCTTTTCTCAAAACCTCCTTCCTATGAGTTACACCAGGCATAATTCTATATTTCTTTTGATTTCATGTACAGAGAGACTAAGATAGTTTAAAATCATAGGACATGAACAAGGAGTGGTGATGCACGTCTGTAATCCCAGAGACTCAGAAGGCTGAGGCAGAAAGAGCACATGATTAAGGCCAGACTCTGCAACTTAGTGAGACCCTGTTTCAAAATAAAAATTAAAGGCTCTGGGGATATAGCTCAGTGATGGAGGAATTGCCTAGCATGCTAGCATGCATAAGGCCTTGGGTTTAATCTCCAGTTCTGTGAAATAAAATAGGACATGGTCTTTTTCCTGGGGGGAAAGATGTTTGCTGAAATAGGCTTATAATCCTAGGGAAAAGCAATGTATGTGACTCAACAGCGATGTGTGATATCATCAATATCATTCTGTTATTCCAGAGATGGAAAAAGTGGGGGAAGTTCAGCGAGCAGGAATTATCTTCTTCCGAATCATGCTACAGGATCTGCAGGCATGCCTCCAACTACTTAGTTCCATGGACTTTGTGACACTGTTGCTCTATGATCATAATACTCAGAAAGAGTCAACATCTTCTGAAGACAGCAAGGCCAAGGAGTTGAAAGCCAACATAAACCTAGTGCATGACATCCTGAAGGGGGTTATCTTATTCTTTCATCCAGAATTGGAATCTGAATCTGAAAGTGACTTGGAAGATTGGGATAAGGATAAACTTGTACGTTTTCTTAAAATCACTGTTTTTATTGAATAAAAACCTGCACAAATTTATATGTACAAATCATAATAGCACAACTTATAAGTATACAAAATGCAAGATTATTCACATAATGAACACATCCATGTAACGGATGCATCAAGAAAAGAACATGCACTGTGGCCCACACCTGTAATCCCATCAGCTTGGGAGACTAAGGCAGAAGGATTGTGAGCTCAAAGCCAGCCTCAGAAACTTAGTGAGGCCCTAAACAACTCAATGAGACCCTGTCATAAAATAAAAACTAAAAAGGACTGGGGATGTGGCTCAGTGGTAAAGCACCCCTGGGTTCAATCCCTGATTGGAAAAAACAAGAGAGAGAGAGAGAGAATGAAAGAAAGAAACAGAACATTAGTAATATCCCCTAAGCTCTCCTTTGGATCCTTTCCCATAATCTCCACCCCCCAACCTATACACCCCAGGAAGTGTAACCATGATCTTAACTTCTAACACCATAGATTAGTTGCATCCATTTTAAATTTTTTGTAAATAGAATTTTATAAACTGGTGAACTGGGCATTGTATTTCTACTTGCTGTTGATCCCATACCTTTTCTTTTGTTCTTTGTTCACAGTATGTTAACAAACATTTAGTGGAGAGTATTTGTTCCTTTGATCCAACTGCTAGCCATGTGAAAGTCAACGTACAGCTCATTAATAAATATATCAGAGGTAAATTCCCACTTAACCATAATTTAAATGTATACCAAGAATAAAAAAAATAATTGTAATTAACAGTTTTTATTAGAGTAAAGCAAATTGTTCATAAATTGAATTTTTAGGAGAAAAGTTATGACTATAAGTTTTCTAAAAGGAGAGATACTGTTTATAATCTACTATATTCTGTTGCTTCCTGACTTGGAGCAATGCCGCCGCGGGAGAAAAACTCGGAGGCAGAATGAAGATGAAAGAATGTTTTTTTTATTCTTTAGCTTTAACTATCTCTCAAAACTCTAACACTAGCTCTTTCAGCAATCTACCTGACTCTTTACTTCTTCTGACTACTGACTCTTTTCTTTTACTTTTCTTCTTCAGCTTAGAGAGAGAGAGAGATTCTTTCTTCTTCAGCTTAGAGAGAGAAAAAGAGAGATTCTTCTTTCTTCTTTCTTCTTCGGCAGGCTCGGCCTGACTCTGACCAGCAATTACTTCTTCTATTTGGTTTCTCTTCTGACCGAACTCTTAACCGCTCTGACTCTTATATCTTCTTCTGACTATGTTCTGGCCGCTCTGACTCTTTTCTTCTTCTTCGACCCGAACTCTTCTACCAACCGACTGAGTGACTGCACGACTGACTGAATGAATCCCTTCTGACCGCTTTCACCCGGTTATATACCTTTAGCCTTGCGGGTGCGTCACGTGCATTTACAGGTGCATATGATTATTATCAGGTGGAACTTATGGCTTCCAGCTAGCCGCAATAGCCATCTCCCTGATTGGGGCTGCTTCAATATTCCCCCACAAAGACTGTCTTTTCCACACATCCGAGAATTCAAACGTGCATCTGTCTCTCATTTATTGACCACATGTGCATTGTTCATTAAAAAAAAAAAAAAAAAAAAGCAAAGCCAGGCATCCCAACTACACAGAATGCTGAGGCAAAGGAGGAGGGTCACTTGAATCCAGGATTTAAGACCAGCCTGGGCAACATGATAACACCCTGTCTAAAAAGAAAAAAAAAAAAGAAAAGAAAGAAAAAGATGGGCTGGGGTTGAGGCTCAGTGGTAGAGCATTTTCCTAGCACATGTGAGGCACTGGGTTCAATCCTCAGCACCACATAAAAATAAATAAACAAAACAAAGATAATGTGTCCAACTACAACTGAAAATTTAAAAAAGAAAAAGAAATAAAGTGAATAGGGGCTGCAGTGAGGATAGGAACCTTTAGCAAAAAGGCTATTATCTTTAGCTTTAATAAAGAATTGAATAAAATAATAGATCACTAGCCTATATTAAGGAGGAGAGTCAGCAGGACTGCAGAGCAGCAAGATTCTCAGGTTGAATAAAATGACAAGCTCTTTGGCTACAAATTGTAGGTCACATCTAAGAGTAAATGTGTAAATATATACTATTTCTCCACTGATATGTATTCCCCCACCTGACACCTCAGGCCATGGATGTGAGTGAACCAGTCACAAATATACATAAAGTTTGCTTCTTCTTTCTTACTTATGAAAAGTTAATCATTAATTAGGAAAATGGCTCTGTAGAAATCACTTCCTAACCCTGTCCTTCTCCACCTCCTCCCCTTCTCCTTCTCTCTGTGTAGACTCCAGACCACATCAGAGGTTTCTATGTTTCTATGATGTATTTATTAGGCTGAGAGGCTCAAAACCAGAGAGATTATTAGAAAATGAGGAAGGAAAAGGCAATCCAGGGAAGGATGGCCACACTCCTCAGGCAGTGGGCATCCACAGCACAGGGGTGGTGGAGCAGTGAGCCAGCTGGATGTATGTGAGAGATATCACCTGTCATGGGAAAGTGAGATGCTTCCAGAAGTTCAGGAGTGCTAGAGAATAGGAGAGAACTTGAGATTCACATAAAAATTAACATGAATTACTGTGACCATAAGTGGTGTGAGTCAAGTTTAGAATTCCTATTTGAAATGGTGCTTCCACTGTAGCCGCATGGCTCAGTTCATTCATGGGAGCTTCTGAATTGATAGGTGTTACATGTATAACTTCTAAGGTGCTATTCAAGGGAATCCATAACACCAACAACACCAAAAAAGGAATGCTTATTCATTGTATACTTCTATATATTTATTCTGTACTTGTTTACTATTCACAGAGGCAAGTCTAAGAGTAATGTTTTCTTCGTCAGTGATTCTGGCCTGCCTAACTCCCAGACTCAGCCCCACCTAATTGAGCTCTTCTTTTTGGAGTGCATTTAGTTCCTGCCATGAGCCCCAGCACCTCCCCCAAGGCGTGACCAGCTTGTTTAGTTTATATTCTCCCTGAGTCCCTACTCCAGTTTGGTTCCCACCAACCTGCCAGCCCCTTGATCTAGAGTCAGCTCTTGCTGCCAAGGTCCCTTGTGTCCTCTCAGAGTAATGTTACCCTTCTTGGGCAAGGACTCAGGCACCAACCAATGTCCAATCCATTCCCTCTGTCAGAGATGAGCAGACCTCTCCAGTCTCCACCTTACAGGTGTTAACAGGAGTAGTCTCTCAGCCCTTAATATGCCCATCTCCAGCTACAGGAGAGCTCAAAGGCACCTTCTATGGCAATGTACCAATGCCTCAAGAGAATCTCCTTGGGCCCTGACGTTGATTCGCCAACGAGAACTACCTCACATTTTCTTATACTCTTCCTTTGACTCAGTACATATGCAAATTTCTATTTCTCTGCTTGCTCCCACTTTGAACTATCCCAACTGATTCTGAGCAACCTTGACTACCAACTTTCCCCATCATTTTCTGCTTTCCAATAGTGCCCTCAGGTGGTAGGAATTATAACTGCAGTTAACAGAGCAGCACTTAGCCAGAAGCCAATAGTTGGTAGGCTCCACCACCACGCAGCCTTTAGTGTTATTACGCAGTCCAGCAGCAATGAGAAAGTTCATAGGCCACCCAGATTCCAGTCCCCTCTTCTTCGGATGCAATTACATCAGGAAAATCTAAGTTCCTGTTTGGGGGAAGGGAGAGGAGCTATGGAGTGTCTTTCTGTTTGTGCCGGAAGGAGAGGAGCCTTCTAGCAGGGTAATCTGTTAATGCACAACGTTTACATGGCCTTCTAGCAGCTTTTAGTAAGGTCCTTACTAACGGCTTCGCCCAGCATGAAATGCCACCAACAGTATCTGTAGGTTCTGCCTGGAAAGGAAGGGACTGCTAGACTACATAGCAGAGCTCTTAACCCACCCACCAAGCTTTTTAAACTAATGATTTTTACCAAAAGCATAGAATTAAGACTGGTGATATGCTCACACTGTCTTAGGGTTTCTGTTGCTAACTCTCCCCACTTCACCCTAGTCGGAGAAGCAGATATTTGGTATTCTGGTGAAACTCTAGGCAGTCGTGCCCCGACTTTAGATTGAGGCAGTCATCTATGAAGGAGCAGTGGACAGCTTTGTTCAGCAGTCCTGGCTTCCCAAGGTTCTATCATTGGATATGAATGCTGCTGACATACTTCCCTGAGGGGGACCCTGTGACTCCAGTGGCCACTTCAGGGCATCTGTGCATTTAAGAGCACATCAATAACCTGCTATCCTCTGTCACTCTGCCTCAGGTACTTCTAGTAGTTGGTCTCTTTTACCTGGAGTATCAGGTAAAAGACCTGACCACTTTCTCAAAGATCACTCCACTTTGGACCTCTACTGCCAGCCTCACCTGGTCTTTCTGTAAGGTGCCCCAGACCTGTCCCATATTCCCAGTCCAGGAGGTTTGGACAGGAAATGTTCTCAGACCTAGAGGCTATCCATAGAACTATCCCTCATTGCAATTATGCCTAGAATCATTCTGATGTTGATACTGGTCTTGCCAGAAGTTTCCCAGGCTCTCTGCTTCTTGTACCAGAGTCCCAAGGGTCCTCCTCTGCCAAGGCAGTCAAAGCCTTTGTGCTATCACCATCTATGAAGAAACCCACTAGCTTCCTCAATAAAACACTACCATGGGGCTGGGGTCATGGCTCAACGGTAGAGCACTCATCTCACATGTGTGAGGCCCTGGGTTCGATCCTCAGCACCATATAAATAAAATAAAGGTATTGTGTCCACCTACAACTAAATGTGTGTGTGTGTGTGTGTGTGTGTGTGTGTGTGTGTGTGTATAAAACACTACCATGATCCTCCCAAGGGGACAATGAAGGAAGATTCCTTGCCATCAGGGAAAGGACTGCTGGACTCCCAGTCCTAGTTAACTCTTGTCCATGATTCCCCTTCCCCAGGAGATCTTTCCCTAATTGCTACTGCAATTAGGTGGTTCTAGCTCTCTCCCCCTCCATTTCAAAAATCGGACACAACTCTTTCCTTCATTCTTGCTGCACTGCTGAGGATTAGACAGGAACTTTTTACAACAGCTTACCAATAATTGAGGAATAACAAACGGAAATACAGCACTGAACCCAATCTGCAACTCTGAGGGTATGCCTGATTCTTTAAAGCGGGTGAGAGTAAAACAGACAAGATACCAATATTGTTCTTTACTATTAACTTGAACATATACTAATGCTGGCTTACATTCGATCACAGTTCTCTATCATCTCTTTGAACCTAACCATCATGGGTGGTGGTATCTTTTGGGAATTTGTTGGCTCTTCCTTGTTAGAAAAGAGCACCCATCATAGCTAGACCTGGGTTTAACAGAGAGCCCAGAGTGTGCCCTTTATGCGTTGCTCATGGGTTGCAGGCTGTGGAAGAGGAAATATCAGTTCAGTTTTAGAAAAGAATCACTTTGCTGGGCACAGTGGTACACTCCTGTAATCCCAGTGACTTGGGAGGCTGAGGCAGGAGGATTATAAATTTGAGACCAGCCTCTCTGCAACTTAGCAAGACCCTGTCTCAAAAAAATTTTTTTAAAAAGATCTGGGGATTTAGCTTGGTTCTTTATAAGGAAGAAAAGAAAAGATTCCCGTTGTCCTGGGCAGAACTTCTTATGGGTTTTTTTTTTAGCTAAGACATTAGACATGTACTTACACACTGTTCAGGAAGAGTGTAGCAGGTTATTTTGGGGTTTAGAAAAGAGCTGGGGCCCGGATATCTGACACATTTCCCATGGATGCAGATCCCTTCCATTTTCAGTTCAAAGTTATTCAGAGGAAAAAAGAAAGAAAATTAAAGTAGCAAATATCTTTCTATTCCTTATTACTCCTTTTGATTTTAAAATTTTGAAGTTTTCTAACAGTAGTTTTTAAGTTAAGAGGAACAACTAAAAATGGTTTTAACTTGTCTAGGCAATATCACTGCTGCTTGGATATCTGATTAAAGGCTTTTAAAATTAGTTTAATGAGAACATTTTTTCTACTTAACATGACCCTCTTTTTTTTCATTTAGTGGATATTAAAACAATATTTTATAGCGAAAGGATTTTTAAATTGTGTATTTTTATTAAAATACTTCAAAAGGCCAAATAAACATTTTAAAAGTAAAACATTTAAAAAACATTTTAAAAGTAACTAGTCCATCACTTCTCACTCTCCTCAGCTCCCCTCCCAGAGGCAATCCTTTTTGGTATTACTACTTATTCTGGTATTTGCAAGTCTATTTCTAATATTATGCACACATTGCTATCTTTTGAGTCACCAGTTTTAAACCTTACTAATCCATTTCCTGTTGTTCCAGATGAAGGTTTACTACATTATAACTTGGGATTAAATTAAAATGCAATGTTTGTATGATTTTCCTTGTGCAAGTGTTATCTACAGCTGAGCATTGTACTATATCTTTTTTTTTTTTTTTTTTTTGTACTAGGGGTTAAACCCAGGGGTGCTCTACCACATCCCTAGCCTTTTATTTTATTATATTTTTTGTTTTGAGACAGAGTCTCACTAAGTTTCTCAGGGGCTCACAAAATTGCTGAGACTGACCTTGGACTTGTAGTCCTCCTGCCTCAGCCTCCTGAGCCTCTGGGATTATAGGTGTGTGCCACTGAGCCCAAGTATAGTATATTTTGGTCATTTGTTACTGTTTGTTTTTCTTGATATAAATAATTTTCTTTTATTTTTAAATGTATTCTATTTCTTTGTATTTCTGTGTTTTATTTTGTTTTTGAAGTACTAGGGATTGAATTCAGGGTGCTCTACCACTGAGCTACATGTCCAGCCCCTTTATTTATTTATTTATTTTTTGAGACAGGATCTTGCCTAGGCTAGCCTCAAACTTGTGATTCTCCTGCCTCAGACTCCCAAATCACTGAAATGGGCAAAATATCTTTATTTATTTATTTTATTATATGGTGCTGAGAATCAAACCCAGTACCTCACACATGCTCTACCACTGAGCCACAACCCCAGCCCTTAATTATTTCTTATATGGATATACTACATACTGTTTATCCATTTATCAGTTGATAGACCTGTGGGTTGTTTTCATTTTTTGGCTACTATGATTATGCTGCTATGAACATTTGTTTACACATTTTGTGTAAGGATATGTATTCAGTTCTCTTGGGCATATACATGAGGAGTGGAATTGTTGGGTCACATAGTAACTCTGTTTTAATTTTTTGTAGAAATAGCTCCATTATCTTCTAACTTTCAATATTATCTTTAAGAAATCTGAAGCCTTTCTGATCTCTGATTCTGTGCATGTGGTCTTTTTGTTTTTGTTTTGTTTCTTTCCCAAACTGTATGATCACCTCTTAATCCCCAAGCACCACATAAAAATAAAAAAAAAAAAAAATAAAGACATTCCGTCCAACTACAAAATTTTAAAAAAAACATATTGGGAGTGGGCATGATGGTGCATGCCTATAATCCCAGCACTTGGGAGGCTGAGGCAGGAGGATCACAAGTTCAAAGCCAGCCTCAGCAATGGTGAGGCACTTAGCAACTCAGTGAGACCCTGTCGCTAATAAAATACAAAAAAGGGCTGGGGATGTGGCCCAGTGGTTGAGTGCCCCTGGGTTCAATCCCCGGTACCAAAAAAAATAAATAAATAAATAAATAAAAACCATATTGGGGTATGTAAATTTTTTTATAAAAACATATATTGGGGTATGTGGTCAACATTTGTTACTTGAAGAAGTACATCATCAAAAGTTTGAAGGTCACTGCATTAAACTATTGATTTTTTGTGTGTGCATGTGGTACTGGGGATTGAAAACTGGGGGCATTCTACCACTGACATACCCAGCCCTTTCTATTTTTTGTTTTGAGAGAGGGTCTTGCTAAGTTGCCCAGGTTGGTCTTGAACCTATGACCTCCTGCCCTGGCTTCCCAAGTTGCTGGGGTTACACAAGTAGGCACCACTGTGCCTAACTAAACTATGAATTTTTGTAAAGATAAATTACATTGATTTCAATCAACACTTTTGATTTATAGTTACATCAGGATAAAAGCCAGTCCATGTGATATTGCAGAAATAATGCTTGCAATAGGAATGAAACTAATGTACCCTGCAAGAGCTCAGTATTCATCTTGGAACAAACTTCCACCCAAGCTTTGATAAACTCAAGAAAAATGTGTTTTTACCTCCCATTTAACATTGATTCTTTCCTGATAAGCCTGGGAGGCAGCACCATACAGTGTGTTTGGGACCACATTAAATTAACAGATATATTAAGTGATCAGCTGCCATGGCAAACACAAGTTCCCTGCCTACATAAAAACTAACTGAAATTTGCATACACGTATCCTTTTAAGTTTATATTATTGCATGGACCTTCCCCCTCATTGAGTGCAGCATTAATGTTGAGTGGTTTATGGCATATAAAGCAATGGACATAAAAGAACTAAAACTAAAAGAACTAATAATGAAGGACAGGAGCATTTGAAAAATGCTGCTGATCTTGAGTTAGTTGGTAGTAGAAAGGAGCAGTTACAAACTAGCTTTCAAACCTGAAGCTTCATTCTTTTTGCTTTGCCTATCTTTACTAATTGTTTATAATCCCCAAAGGATTTAAATTAATTAATCCAGTGTTAAGGCAGGAATTCATAAATGGAGTTTTAATTTTAAAACATCCTTATACAGCCTAGCATTTCCAGCATAATAAATTCCCTATGCAATTAAAAGTTTGATTAAACTAAAACCTGCAAAAATACTATAATAAAAGTTTTCTGAATGGATCCCTGAACAAATTCAAAGGTTGACTCAGAAATCTTTATAGCTTGGGGTTGTGGCTCAGCGGTAGAGCGCTCACCTAGCATGTGTGGGGCGCTGGGTTTGATCCTCAGCACCACATAAAAATAAGATGAAGGTATTGTGTCCAACTAAAACAAAATATTTTAAAATATTTATTATAATCTTTGCCAAAGCAAAGCAAAAACTACCTTAATCTCTTATGGTTATAAAAGTAGTATATCTGCGTGGGAGAAATTCTAAATTTGTGCGAATAAGCGGTCTCTGCCAACAAGCAAAGAGCTGCCACCTAACCACCACAAGAGGGCAATAGCGCTCAACCGTCAATGGGGAACCCAGCAGTGCGCAGAAGGCATCCTTAGACGAATTATTAGAGCCAATTGTTAAGGCATCAATTTCTGGAAAGGACAGGGAAACAAGAACCTCCTCCCAAAGGGTTGAGAGCTTTTGTCTCTGGTAACAATAAGACAGGAAATAAGCAACCCGGGCTTGTGAAAGGGAGCGACCTCTCTCCCCATCAGCGTGTCCTTAAATCACCATGGAGATAGCAACAAGCTTAATAATGGCTATAGAAAGGGGTCTGTTCATTTCATGTTCAACTAAGAACACTGAGGCAGGCTTGGGTGGAACAAAGCTCTTAATGCGGATTCAGGAGGACAGAATAAAGCTGTGGGGGGAGCAGCAGAGCTGTTTTATTTAGAAAATCAGGACTGGTTTTAGCAGTATCCTAGGGTGAACTTTAATCATAATACTCAAATATTAAGGTGATTAAAGTAATCTTTAGAAACCTGTAGCATTGGGCTGGGGTTGTGGCTCAGTGGTAGAGCGCTCGTCTAGCACGTGCGTGGCCCGGGTTCAATTCTCAGCACCACGTAAAAATAAAAACGCATTGTGTACAACTAAAGCAAATAAATAAATATTTTAAAAAAAGAAAGAAAGAAACCTGCAGCATTACCTTGTAAAGTTTCCAGGAAGCTAATTAGTACAAAGAAAGATCAATTATTACCCTCAACATTTCAAGTATGTATTTTGATTGGCCTAATATTGCCCATTAAATGAAATGTATCAGATTTTTTAATGTGTTCTCATGACTAGCATCTGTTTTTGTTTTTATTCATAATTGTCACTAATGTTATTGAGCTATAATCTGGAAAAACTTTTAGTATTTGAAAAACCAAATTAAATTATTCTTTAATGTTATTTCAACTCAACGCAACATTTATCGAACACTTACAATTGAATGAGGAAAGACAGTGCATGTATGCATGTGAAGAAAGAATCTTTGAAAATTAATTGAACTCACGTTTTAGTCAGCTTCAGATAAAAATGGAGACTTGTGCTGGGCGCAGTGGCGCACGCCTGTAATCCCAGCACTTGGGAGGCTGAGGCAGGAAGATTGTGAGTTCAAAGCCAGCCTCAGCAATGGTGAGGCACTTAGCAACTCAGTGAGACCCTGTCTCTAATAAAATACAAAAAAAAAAAAAAAAAAAAAAAAAAAAAAAAAAAAAAAGGCTGGGGATGTGGCCCAGTGGTCGAGTGCCCCTGAGTTCAATTCCTGGTACAAAAAAAAAAAAAAAAAAAGGGAGACTTGTGAATGTTTTCCACATTTTATGTCCCTTTCTTTTCATATATTGTAACTTTTGTTGTAATAGTACCTTCAAAACTATAGGAGCCAGGTGGGGTGGCGCACGCCTGTAATCCCAGCACTTGGGAGGCTGAGGCAGGAGGATCACGAGTTCAAAGCCAGCCTCAGCAATGGCGAGGCACTTAGCAACTCAGTGAGACCCTGTCTCTAATAAAATGTAAAAAAGGTCTGGGGATGTGGCCCAGTGGTCAAGGGCCCCTGAGTTCAATCCCCAGTACTAAAAAAAAAAAAAAAAAAAAACTATAGGAAAACTAAACCTAATTCAGGAAAACTTGTTCTTTGTATTGGTAGAAAACAGGGAAACAAAGTGTTCTGTTTTTACATTCTAATAGATAATTGTCATTATTAATAAGTTATGGGATATAAGACTTTATATTTAAAGCTTTTACTCAATTAGAAGTACATTTAATAGTTTATTCAATTCAATAAGCAAATATTTATTGGTTTAGACCCTGAGTTAATTACTAAGAATAACGAACATAAAACAGACCTGGGTGTGGGAGATACCTCTGTGACAGACCTTTTGTATTTTTAAGATTTATTTTTTAGTTGTAGGTGGACACAATATCTTTATTTTATTTTTATGTGTTGCTGAAGATCAAACCCAGTACCTCATGCATGCTAGGCAAGCGCTCTACCTCTGAGCCACAACCCCAGCCCTCTGTAACAGATCTTCGTGTATGTTTTCTTATTAATCCTCATAAAAATCCTGAGGTACTACTCCTATTTTTCAGAAAAAGAAACTTAGGCTTAGAACAATTAAATGACCTGCTTAAGGTCACAGAATTAGTTGGAGTAGAAGCAAAAGTGGAATCCAGATCTGCTCAAGTCTAAAGTACATACTCTTTCCACTGGACCATTCTGTCTGAATATTAGTTATTGACTCCTGAGAAAAATATTTTTTATGAATGGCCGTTTAATAATTTTCAATTTAACAACTTTAAAAATGTAATTGTGGAGAGTAACTTTATATTTAAAAATAATTTTTAATTAGAGAATAACACCTGTGTAATCATTACAAAGCTGTATTCTATACCCAACCTTAACTTTATGCCATGTTTGAGTCAGACAGTTTTAAAGATATGAAACATAGGAACAGTTGATGCTCTCTACCTCTCCCTGATCTTGTTCTCTTTTCCTATTACACTATTATGAATTTGGTATTTATCAATTTCATACATGATTTTTTTTCTATATCCTTGTGAATTTATAAACAATATAATACTATCTTATAGGTTTTCAAACTTTTTAAATTATATACAAACATACATAATATTCTATGACTTTTTGGGCTCAATATGTTTTTGAGATTGAGCTATTAATATTTCTTTAATTGTTAACTGCTGCTATGCAGTATTCCCTTGTCTGTATATATCAAAATGTATCTATCCATATTCTTGTAATAACGTATTTAAGTAAGATTTTCCTATGGCTTTGACTCCAAATGTATCTAATGAACTTCAATCATAGTATTGGAATTTAACAATTTTAATGATAAAATTACAAACCTAATCATACTAACTTATTTTTTTTCCTTGCTGCAGATCATTCCAGAATTGAAGTATGGAAATTTGGTAATACCGTCATTGAACTTCTGTACCACTGGATTCATGTCTGTTTAGCTCTTATGCAACTAAGCAAAAAAGTTAATAATGCTATTATACCTCCATTGCCCTCCAAGTCTGACAGCAGTATGTATGCAAAAATGCCTGGGGAACCTTTGCCAGAGAAATAATGTTAATGGAAATGGTACTGGATTTAGAATATGTTGGTCATGTTCAGTGTAACTATAAAATATTTTCAACTGGAAAGAAGTGCCACATAGACATATTCTGCTCCTAGACATTTTTCTAAATCCAGAAGTGCTAAGTAGAAATTTTATCTAAAAAATATCCAGTTAATGTAGCCATAATCAAATGTATTTTAGTACATTATAGAATATATTTGAAAGTTCCCTTTTCATTTGAACTTTGTGTCTACCATGAAACTACTATAGTTGATTGGGTGGTTATTTTTAGTATGTTTTATGGGACAAAGTAAGAAGATTTAGGACTTAGGGGGGAAAATGGCAGTTTTTACATCAAAAGGGAACCAAATAAAGATTTTAAGAAATGGAGTTGAAATTGTTTTTCTAATTTTTCAAAGACTTAACTGAATGCTCTCTCTTCCCCCTCCCCTTTTCTTAACAACTTGTAAGTCATTTTAATGAGCAAAAATTCATGTGGAAAAATGTATGTCCATGACTCATGGAAACAAGAAAACAGCATTTCTTTTTAAATGACATAAACCTCTCAAGTTTGAGAACTACAAAAAGAATTTATATTTGCTTAAAGCTTGTTATTACAGGAAACTTTACTGCTATGCTGTGAGATTTCATCTTTGCAATAAGATATCTGATGAAAGATTCCATTTTTAATAAAATTTTGGGAAATTAAACTTTATTTTATTAGGTTGACAAAATGTGATATGTTCTAAACATCTTATAATTGGAGATTGGAGGTCCCTTTTTAACCTTTTCTGATAAGATGGCAGTGTTATTACCAGTTCTCATCTCTTGGACAATCTCATGCCCTGTTTTAACCTGTCAGCCTATTTCATATTTGGAGAAGGGCATTTTGGGAGATTTGCAATTTCTAGGAACAGTGTTCTTGAAGATATTAAACTGATAGCACACATCCAAATGGTTTCAGAACAAGCTTATTAAGAGTTCACTGTGAATACAAATGGCATTTCAGGCAGTGAGGAAGGGAAGATTTTGCAGAATGCTGTTTTTAACCATTATCATGGTAATTAACTAAATGACTTCTAGCTTAATGGTAACAAATATCATAAAAATTTTGGTGCATTAACCTGTTTGAAGTATTTTCACATATTAGCTCACTTGATCCTCTCAATCTGTAAAATAGGTATCCTGATATTATCTCCAATAAATAAATGAGGAAACAGGCTCAAAGAATGAGTGAGTTGCCCAGTTCCCAACAGCTAGTATTCTTAGAAGTGAGTTAAGAAGCTAATAAGAGCCAGGCACAGTGCATGCCTGTAATCCCAGCAACTTGGAAGACTGAGGCTAGCCTCAGCAACTTAGCAAGTTCCTGTCTCAAAATTTTAAAAAAGTAAAATGGGCTGGGGATGTGGCTCAGTGTTTAAGCACCCCTGGGTTCAATACCTAATTAGAAAAAAAAAAAAAAAAAAGCTAATAAGAAGGACCCATATATCCTAATTTCTAGTTCATTGTCTTTGCCAGCACCCCAGACATTTTATTAACATTTTCCAAATTTCTTATTAGGCTAACAATTATACTATTAGTTTTTTGGAAACTACTTTAAAAATTAAGTAACCAGGGTGGGGTTATGGTTCAGCGGTACAGCTCTTGCCTAGCACGTGCAAGGTCTTGGGTTCAATCCTCAGCACCATATAAAAATTTTAAAAAATAAATATTTTTTAAAAAATTAAGTAACCAGCCAGCCAGACTGGTTGAATTCATTTAACTATCATTCAAGTAAAATACCACCCTTTAACACTAAGAGCTGATCTATTTATTTATTTATTTATTTATTGGTACCAGGGATTGAACTCAGGGGCACTCGACCACTGGGCCACATCCCCAGCCCTTTTTTACATTTTATTAGAGACAGGGTCTCACTGAGTTGCTAAGTGCCTCACCATTGCTGAGGCTGGCTTTGAACTCACGATCCTCCTGCCTCAGCCTCCCAAGTGCTAGAATTACAGGCATGTGCCAACGCACCCAGCTGATTTTTTTTTTGAGAATGTTACTTATACTTGACAAAAAGTTTCAATGTAGATTATATCTAAATCCATTTATTACAATGTTCATAAATTTATCAGTTTACTTATATTTGCATATACTTCAAAAGTTTTGACTAGGTTAATTGGATTTTTTATGATTTTATTCTTATAATTTTATTAATAATGCATAAGTGGTGGACAGGCATCACCAACTTTACTGACTTAAATTAACTATTGCGTGGAAAAAGTATTTTCTATATTATCCAACTTACCAATGACTGTTCATAAGCTGGCTAAAAATGTCATCTTGGACCCAGGTTCACACAATAAATAAATCTAACTTTTGCAGTCAGCCTTTATATCTTTAAAAAACGAGCAAACAAATGTCATATTTCTCCAACTTTTAAAACACTTGCATAAGTTGCTTGCTGGGATTAGAAGCACAGGGCTGACAGAGAAATACGAGATAAAAATTTCTGTGAAACTATCCATCATTAATGCTTTTCTGACAGGCAGGACTTATACTGATGTATAATGGAAAAAATATCCTTGTTTATTTCTTCAATTTCTTACCCCTTAAATGTCCACACTAATAAATCTTGCCATCCATGTGAAACATCTTAACACGTGAGTTATGAAATGTTCATGGCAAAGGGCAGATCAAGAGCCAAGGGCCTGGCAAGCTGGGAAATGCTACACAGTCCTTTTTCTCTGCTTATTGACCTGGACACAATAAGTATGTCTGGAAACAAAAGACAGAACCTTGCAGTATTTCCACAGTGATAACAATTAGCTTCCCCTGCAAGTAAAAGTAGCCAGGTGCCGGGCGCGGTGGCGCACGCCTGTAATCCCAGCACTTTGGGAGGCTGAGGCAGGAGGATCGCGAGTTCAAAGCCAGCCTCAGCAATGGCGAGGCACTTAGCAACTCAGTGAGACCCTGTCTCTAAATAAAATACAAAAAAGGGCTGGGGATGTGACCCAGAGGACGAGTGCCCCTGAGTTCAATCCCTGGTACCACCAAAAAAAAAAAAAAAAAAAAAAAAAAAAAAAAAAAGTAGCCAGGTGGCCTAAAGCCTAGTCACAAAGAAAAGGGCAGGCAGCTCCTGGAATGCCAGCAGCAGTACCCGGCTCTGTCTCCCATTGTGGCAGAGGTGGTCATCTCTACTGCTATGCTACCCTACCCGCAGGGTCACACAAAAGGCAGTCTGGTGGCTCCCGCCTCTGCAGCACGGTTTGCTCCAGTATTTACAATGCATTTCAGTGAGTCACCTGTTCCATTGAACATTCCCATTAGATGACATCCAAGGCATCACTTTTTTAAAAAAATTTATTTATTTGCTTTAGTTGTACACAATGCAATGTATTTATGTTTACGTGGTGCTGAGGATCGACCTGGGTTGCGCACGTGTTAGGCGAGCACTCTACAGGCGAGCACTCTACCGCGGAGCCACAACCCCAGCCCCCAAGGCATCACTTTTGAGATCCAGTGCTCACTAACTCTCCTGGTATTGGCCAGTTTGCCCTACCACTGAAATCACTGGCCTTCTTGGGTTTCCTTGAGTTTTCTTGCTTTTATAACCTACGCAGCCCGGTGGCTGCTGGTTACTTAGATTTTGTACTGGCTCTTCCCCCAGAGTACATGACAATGACATGCAAAATGACAATGTGTAATATGAACTCTCCAGACCACTTTCTTTTATAATCATGGCTTTCCATGGCCAAGAAAGAAGAACAACATATTTTTTTTGTTTCTTTCTCAGTACTAGGGATTGAATCCAGGGAGTGCTCCACCACAGAACTATATCCCCAGCCCTTTAATTATTTTGAAACAGATCTCACTAAATTGCTGAGGTTCCCTAGTAGTTGGAATTACAGGTGTGTGCCACCACACCTGGCACAAAAATGACCGTTCAAGACAATGATTTCATAAAAGCTCCAAGGGCTGGGGATGTGGTTTAGTGGTTGGTTGCTTGCCTAGCATGAATGAGACCCTGGTTTTGATCCTCAGCACCAGAAAAATACAGAAATATTCTTATTGCCTCTTTTAATGGTTTTAATTGAAATATAATTCACATACCATATGATTCACCCTTTTACTGTACACTTCAATGGTTATTAGTAGGTTCACAGACCTGTGAAACCATTGTAACAATTTTAGAACATTTTCACCACCCCAGTAAGAAATCTCACACCCATTAGCAGCTACTCTTCACTTTCCCCACCCCCTGCCCTAGGCAACCACCAATCTATTTTCTCTATAAAATTTGCCTATCTGGACATTTCATAGAAATAGAATTGTATAATATGTGTTCTTTTGTGACTGGCTTCTTATTCCCTCTTTTTTTTTTGGTACCGGGGATTGAACTCAGGAGCACTCGACCACTGGGCCACATCCCCGGCCCTTTTTTGTATTTTTATTTAGGGACAGGGTCTCACTGAGTTGCTAAGTGCCTCGCCATTGCTGAGGCTGGCTTTGAACTCATGATCCTCCTGCCTCAGTCTCCCAAAGTGCTGGGATTACAGGCGTGCACCACCGCGCCCAGCTTTCTTATTCCCTCTTAATCTAAATATGATCAAGCAATTAGTTTTCCCAAACTTCCATAGATATCCTCAATCCACTAACTCAGAAGACCATTTGTAGATAATTTAGGGAATTTTCATTTTTCCTCATATATAAGGTTTTATGCAATCCAATTCCCACAAAGTCCCACCCCACATTATCAACTGTTTTTACTTTCATCTATATAATTGTATTATGAAGACCACTCTCAACTGATAAAATCAATTAAATACAGATAAGATATATTTCCTTTAAATGTAATAATTTCTCTCTTTTTAAAAAATATTTATTTATTTGTTCTAGTTGTACACAATGCCTTTATTTTTACGTGGTGCTGAGGATCGAACCCAGGCCGTGCACGTGCTAGGCGAGTGCTCTACTACCGCTGAGCCACAACCCCAACCCCTAATAATTTCTCTTAAGTGTGGTAATTACCCCCACTAGGTGCTTCATTTCCTAATCATTAAGTATACATTACCTCCCCTCCATTTATTGTCTAAGCTTAGACTTTCCTACCCACAGACCTCAACTAATGAGGTAACTCTAGATGGTCATACTCTGACTCTCCAGCCCCAGCTGTATGAATTGAGGTTGACTTCCTACCAAAGTGAGGCCAACATGTGAAATGGCATAACACAAAAAGTACCCAAACCATGAACAAACCAAATGGGTAAATATCAACTGAAGCATTACCTAAAAAGCATTTAGAAAGGTCAAAGGTGTTATGAGAGGCCTTAAAGAGACTGAAGCATACTGCCTTCCAGACACCAAGTTAGCAGAGCTGTAGGTAGGAAAAGAGTGAGAGTGAGTAGTTGGGTTAGGGGAAAAATAATGAATACAAAGAAAAACAGAAACTGAAAGTAGTGATGGTAACATCAATGTCAAAAGATTAAAGGGAAGATCCATGAATTTGGGTGCTGAGTTTCCCAAAATTGTCTTGGACCCACTTTCACGTGGTCCTTTTTGTTCTCAGAAGCTTGTTTCTAGAAATCTAAGATAGTGGGAATTCTCTGTTGTAGAACAACCAGGAGTATGGTGGTGATGAAACTATCTTTTACAGGCTCACTCTACTTCTCTCCTTACAGCATTTCCAGTTAAAGTCCCCAAATTTGGGATCTAAAATTGGGTAGGATTCACTGTGTTCTTGAGTCACTCCTTCAGTTACCAATGGTAATTGTAAGACACTGCTAAACTAGAGACGAACCCTGCAATATTGAGTCTGAGAAAACCACCTCTATCTTTGGGGAAATCCCACGACTGCTTCATTACATTGTCTCTAAGGTAATGGGAGAATACATTCAATACAGCAATTCAAAAATTCACATCATCCAAGATATTGGGCTCCCTACTGGATAATTTTGTATAATCAATTCTCCAGTCTTTTCAAGCAAGAGGCAGACAGCCCTGGCAGGGGGTTATTTTTTACTCCTTATTGATTCTTTTTATTTAAAGCAAAGTAGCACATGTTCACAGTTTAAAGAGTCATCCTATTATGCAAAGATCTGTTGAGACCAGAGCATTTCCTAGTCCCACCTCATCCCTATTTTCTTTGCTTCTAAGTTCAATTACTTTCAATTCTTTTAGCTCAGGCATTAGTAAATAGCCCATGGACCAAATCTGGCCAACTGCCTGTTATGGCAAGTGAAGTTCTATTGGAATAGCCTTGCCCATATTGTCTATAGCTACTTTTATACTATAAGGGCAGAGTTGAGCAGTTTACAAGACCATATGACCCACAAAGTCCTAGGTATTTACTATCTGACTACATGCAGAAGGTTTGCCAATCCCTTTTTGGGCTGTAGTTTTGACACTGACCTCCATATTGCTAAATAACATGCTGTGTGGCTATTGTTTTCCCACCAATTTAGGCAATATATATTAGCCTCCCAGTATGCAATATAAAGATTTAGCTCCTTCATTAGTGTTTTCCTATTGGCTCACGTGCACACATATGTACAAAACACACAACTTCCCATCCCTTCATTCTTCCATTATTACAGTGTCATTTAAGTTAGAATAGATCAATATTCAGTATTTACATTATCTTGATTATATAAGCTATTTGGGGCTTAGCCATGTAGTAAATTGCAATAATTTTTCACTCCTGCGCATCTTTTCACTTTTCCTGGAGTTAAGATTAAAAGAAAATTGGAGAAGCTTAAAATAATATCACACAAGTAGATTTCAGAGCAAAGAATATTAATATGATAAAGGTTATTTCATAATGAAAAGGGTCAATTAATTAGGACATGACAATCTTAAGCATTTATACATCTAGTAATGGAGCTTCAAAATACAAAACTGATAGACCTTCAAGTCCATAGAAATAAAGCAGATTAGTGGTTGCTTAGGGCTGAAGGGTTTGGGGGAAAACAGAAGTGACCAGTGGGTACATTTTTGGGGGGGGGGGGGGTACTGAAAGTATTCTAAAATTGATTGGGGGTGATGACAGTACAACTCCTTGAATATGTGCCATTGATTTGTACACTTTAAATGGGTAAACTGTATGTGAATTATATCTCAGTAAAGCTGTTTTTTAAAATTGACTTAAAGGGTCAGTGTGGTGGCTTACACCTAAAATCCCAGGAATGTGAGAGGCTGAGGTAGGAAGACTTAAGGCCTGGAGATAAAGCTCAGTAGTACTGGGTTCAATCCCCAGTACTAAAATTTATTAATTAAATACTTCACTATTTAAAGCAAAAATAATAACAATTTCTTTTGCATTTATAATAGAAAATGTGTGACAATAGCACAAAGAAGAGGTGATATATATAAATTCTTTTGGGGGGATACTGGGGATTGAACCCAGAGGGGCTTTACTACTGAGCTACACCTCCAGCCCTTTTTATTTTTTGAGACAAGGTCTTGCTAAGTTGCTGAGGCTGGCCTCACACTTGTGATCCTCCTGCCTCAGCTTCCTGAGTCACATGCTCCACTGGGCCCACTAGAAGTATATATTTTTCTAAGCTTCTTATACTTCACATAAAGTGACTTTTTTTTTTTTGGGTGCTGGGTATGGAACTCAGAGTCTCCCCAACATGCTAGGCAAGTGCTCTACCACTGGGCTACATCCTCTAAAGCAGCATATTCTTACTGGAAGGTAGACTGTGACAAATTTGTCTCTTAGAAGCCCTTAAACAACACTTATAAAAATGACAAGCAGGGGCTGGGGATATAGCTCACTTGGTAGAGTGCTTGCTTCACATGCACAAGGCCCTGGGTTCAATCCTCAGCACCACAATAAAAAAAAAAAAAAAAAAAAAAAAAAAAAAACAAGCAAAGAATTATGTCTAATAAACCAACAAAGGAAATTGGATCATAAACTGATTCATTAAAATTTCTCTATTAATCCAAAAGAAGGCCAAAATGGGGGAGAGGATAGAAAAGAGAAAAATGAATAGATGGGAAAAATAAAATACAAATAATAGCAACCATACTTATATCAGAACGGATAAAACAAGGAAGGTTCAACTATATACTACAACAAGAAATCTAATTTGAATACAAGTACCATACAAATAGATTAAAATAGGTTAAAAATAAAACAATATGGCATGCTAACATTAATCAAAAGAAAGCTAGTGGGGCTAGAGATGTGGCTCAATGGTAGAGCACTTGCCTAGAATGCATGAAGCTTTGGATTTGATCCCCAGCACTGCAAAATATAAGTAAATAAAAATAATTTAAAGAGAAAACTAGCAAGCCAAATGCAGTGACACACGCCTATAATCCCAGTGACTAGGAAGGCTGAGGTAGGAGAATCACCAGTTTGAGGCTAGTCTCAGCAATTTAGCAAGGCCCTCAAAAACGTGGTGAAAAAAAAAAAAAAAAAGAAACAAAACCAAAAACGTGGTGAGACCTCATCTCAAAATAAAATATAAAAAGGCCTGGGGATGTAGCTCAAAGGTAAAGCACCCTTGGGTTCAATTCCCAGTCAAAAGAAAATAAAAAGGGAAAAAAAGAAAGCTAGTTATATATAAAAGTAGACTAAGAGAGGAATGAATAAAAACTGTTACTTTTTTCCCCCTGGTGTCAGGGATGGAATCCAATATCTCAGGCACGCTAGGAAAGCACTCTGCCTCTGAGTTACAACCCTACCCCTGAGGGTCACTTAATAAAATTTAACATAAAAAGACATCATAATATTAACCTAACTTGAAAATATTTGAAACAAAAACTGACATAATTGAAAGAGGAAACAGACAAATCCATAATTGGGACCTTCAAAATCAATCTTTCCGTAATTGAGATCTCTTCCGCTGCTCTAAGACTAGTTTGGAACATGCCAAAAGTGCGTGGATATAGATCGACTGTGGCTAGAGTTAAACAAAAAAAAGTTATCATATATGATCTTGATGCCTATACACTGTAATAATGGCACGATAAACAATATTGTTATCAGCATACAGATTTTCATTTTTTGCCTAATTATCCTGAGCCAGTTATACTTAAATGAACAGTCAGAAGGGGAAAAACATCAACCAAAGGAGGAAAAGTCACACACACACACACACACACACACACACACGGGCTAGGGTAGCGGGATTTCAAATTTGAGTTTTAGAATTACCCAGCGCAGGCCGGGCGCGGTGGTGCACACCTATAATCCCAACACTTGGGGGGCTGAGGCAGGAGGATCGCGAGTTCAAAGCCAGCCTCAGCAATGGCGAGGCAATTAGCAACTCAGTGAGACACTGTCTCTAGTAAAATACAAAAAAAGGTTGGGGAATGTGGCCCAGTGGTTGAGTGCTCCTGAGTTCAATCCCCGGTACCAAAAAAAAAGAATTACCCAGCGCTCTCAAGAAAATTTAGATTATTTAGCTCCATCCCAGAGTTTCTGATTGACTAAGTTTGGGGTGGGGCCCGAAAACTTGCAATTCTAACAATATCTTTGGTGATGCTGATACTACTGGTTCCATGATCACGCTGACAATCACTGGGCTAGAATTTTGTCCTTCCTTTCTTCCCACTGACTTCGACGCAGCCGATCAGCCTAAAACGAAACAGGGAGTTTTGAGTACAGTTCCCAGGATGAAAGCGACTCAATATACACAACCGCGAAGCTGTTTCCGGCCAGCCCAAAGCCGCGCGAGAGTTTACGTGACGGCGTCGTCGTCGGCGTCACGTCGTCGTCGTCGGCCACGTTCAGCGGAGACAGGAGCAAGATGGCGATTCCGGGCAGGCAGTGAGTGATCCGGGAGTTAGGGTCAGGCTGGGGAATGAAAAGCTACGGCGACTTTGTTTTTAGCTGAGCAGTTAAAGTGCGCTGGAAGTGAAGGGGCCGTGTCATCAGGGATAGAGACGGGGAAAAGCGAGAATTCCTCTGCAACATAGATTCCCCACCCCCATACATTTTGCAGGATGGAAACCCGAAGTTTGAGGGAGAAACTTGTGAGGAAATAAAGGAAGTTAGGCTGAGGGGCAGAGAGCGAGACTTTTCTATTTTCCAAAAGCTCGGTCTGAGGCCCCTCAGTCTTGCTTCCTACCCCGCGCTTGAGTTTCTCCCCGGTTGGATGCTCTCTCAGGAGCACTAAGAAGAGACAATTCCTGGTTTCCTTAGAGGGCCTTGTTCTTGGCAGAAGCTCAAGTCCTGATTCCCGCCCTCCCTTCTTGTTTTAGGAATGTTGTGCTGAGAAGCCACAGAAAAGGGTAGGCATATAGAGAATTGGGTTATACATTGCCGCAAAAGAGAAATATTGTACGTACCTAAGTTTTTACCTTGGATGTGTAGTCCTTAACTTTTGATGCGGTTTCCGTGATCTCCGCATCTTAAAGGCCAACACGTGAGAAACTAAATGAGTTTAATTTAATGGGATGGTTCTCTTAGACGCTCCAAGACAAAGCAAGTGAGCTTAATGAAGTGTAATGGGAACTTCGCTCGTGGCTACTTGGATTTCTCAGTTAAATAATTTTTTTTAACGTTTTCGTGCGTTACCTTGTTTAATAACTTCTTAAAAGCTGCTGAAGTACACAGGAGAAAAAAGTCTGTTGTTTTCTTGATTCCTGTTAGACCACCAGGGTAATTTAGCGTTTCTTATTTTTAGCAGACATGAACTGAGCTTTCCACTAATTGTGTGTGTGTGTGTGTTAATGTTACTTTCACTTCACCATCTGAAGCATTTCTGAACTTTTCATTTATTTCTCTTCCTTCACAAAAGATATTTGACTTTGGCCCTTGTCTACAGATAATCAGAATAGTAATTGTAAAATCGTATGGCATATTAAAATTTCTAGGTTACTGAAAATCAAAAAGTGTGTTTGTTTTTGTAGACTATTTGACATATTTTGACCTGGTAATTTCATCTGGAAGAGGTAGTTGATGTATTATTTTTTAACATTTAAAGATAATCGTGTAATTTCTATTTAAAAAAAAAAATGCAGGTATGGGCTTATTTTGCCAAAGAAAACACAGCAGTTGCACCCTGTTTTGCAAAAACCTTCAGTGTTTGGGAATGATTCTGATGATGATGATGAGGTAAGGGAACCTATGTTTTATTCTTATATTGGAAATATAAATTTTATAAAATCTAACTTGTGATTTTGATGTTTTTGCATTTGTTACTTGTGAATAGTATTTTAGAATATAATTTACAGAATTATCAAAAGGAATGTTTAAAGGAAAAAGCTCCTGATTTTTCTTTATAACCTAAGAGGTTTTTTTTTTTTTTCTTTACAACCTAAAGGTATGAACTTGATTCGCTTTAAGAGTTATACAAATTTTTTTTTTCAGATAACTAAAATTGAGGTAACAAACTTATTGCTATTAAAATCCTTAGGAGGAGAGTCTTGGGTTGTGGCTCAGTGGTAGAGCACTTGCCTAGCATGCGTGAGGCACTGAGTTCGATTCTCAGTGCCACATACAAATAAACAAAATAAAGGTCCATCAACAATGAAAAATTAAAAAACAAATCCTTAGGAGCAGGGTGCACTGGCACCTACTTATAATCCAAGCTATTGGGGACACTGAGGCAGGAGGCTTGCGAGTTTGAGGCTATCCTGGGCAACTTAGACCCTGTCTCAAAATTTAAAAAAAAAATAATAGTAATAATAAAGGTACTGGGGATGTAGCTCAGTGGTAAGATGCTTCCTTAGCATGCATGTGGTGACCCGGCTTCAATCCCCAGTAGTGGCAGGAGGGCTGCCTAGGAATGAGTTAATAACATACTACCAGTTTCCTAGAAAGTTTTATTAGCAAAGCCATTTTTTAAAAAATATTTATTTGCTTTAGTTGTACACAATGCGTTTATTTTAATCTTTACGCGGTGCTGAGGATCGACCCAGGTCGCACACGTGCTAGGTAAGCGCTCTACCACTGAGCCACAACCCCAGCCCCCATAAGTTGAAAATATCTTAAGTAAAAATATATTCAATACACCTAATTTGAACATCATACCTCAGTAACACAGTATACTGTAGATGGGTTGTTTACTCTCATGATAGCGTAGTTGACTGACACCTGTGGATTAACATTTTTGCCCACCATCACACACAAAAAGCATTGTAGAGCCAGCCCAAGGAAAAGAACACAATTCAATGTATGATTTCTACTAAATGCTTATTGCTTTTGAATTTTCATAAAGTCAAAAAATCCTGTCAGTGTATATTACCCTCCTCCAAAAAAAAGTTCTAAAGGTATCACAAAGAATAAAGCACACAGGCTACAACTACAAAACTAATCAATTCTTAACCTATGTTAAATATTTATTGAAACAACAAAGTATCTAGAAATAAAAAATTCAAATTGTAATTAATAACTTTCTAAATATGCTATTTGAAAATAATGTAGCTGCCTACACAGGAATAAGATTCGACTAGAAATCTTGATTCAATTCTTACACTCAACTTTTCTTAAATTTTATGAGGAAATAAAAACAGAAAAATGGAAAAAAAACTTTTAAGTATTAAAGAGGAAAAATCCATTTTCAGTAAATGTGATTCTATGACTACATGGATAATCTCACTGACATACTTAGGAAAAAGAAATCAGACATAAAAAGAGTACACACTGAATGATTTCCTTTATATGAGATTCTCCAACAGGGAAAACTAGTGGTATATCTCATATAAGCAGTTTTCTGGGGCAAAATGTGGGAAGGTAGACTGACTGAAGACGGGGCAAGAAATTATGTACAAAAAAAGAATCTCTACATCTTGATTAGGGCATAAACATTTGTCAAAATCATCAACTTGTAACTTAAAATTTGTGATTTTATCACATGTAAATTTAATCTCAATTTTAAAAAAGTATGACTCAAATATAGCCAATTTCTTTAAAAGAAGCAAAGAAATATCAAATATCTACCTATGCTACTATATAGTTAGTAAAAACTGAAAGAGAAGCTATTTTTTATGCCAGCAAAAGGGGTACCAGATTAACTGATGCAAAGGTCTTTGTTTTAAGAAATATAAAAAATACAGTAGTGGGCTGGGGTTGTGGCTCAGTGGCAGAGCGCTCGCCTAGCATGTGTGAGGCACTGGTTCGATTCTCAGCATGGCAAGTCAATAAAATAAAGGTACACTGACAACTAAAAAAATATTTTAAAAAATATAGTATTAGGAGAAGCACACATGTAGCTATTTCTGCGAAAAACTAGGTTTCTCAAAAACTATTGTTATGGATGCTAGAAACAGAAAATTTTCATATATTATTATTGTAGTACTATCAATGATAACTGTATTCACTACTGTAATTTTAACTCTACAGTTAGCTTCAGCAGACACAAGAAATAACCACAAAAGTAATCCTCAGCACCACGTAAAAATAAAGGCATTGTGTACAACTAAAACAAATAAATAAATATTTTTTTAAAAAGATATTTTAAACTACGGATTTATCAGGATAACCACACTATAAGTTATGGCGCATCTACATAGTGTTGTGTTCAGCCAATTTGTAGTTTCATTTAAAGAAAGACATGTACATATTAATGTAAAACAGACTGAAATTTGAAAAGAAAACATTAGTTAGAATTCCTGTGTGCCCATTGTACTTTATTTGATCTTCTGTTATTTAAGTATTACTACTCTCATTTTACAGATGAGCAAGTAGAAACTCAGATAGTTAAGTAATTTGTCTAAGACTGTACAGCTAATAAATAAGTGGTGAGATTGGGATGTGAACACAGACCATCTGACCCCCAAATCTATATTTTTTCCATTCTTCTATCTTGCCTTATTTTTAAAATAGAGTTACAAAATGTTAATGAAATGTGGATGATGAAATGATTCACTCCGCTGAAGGAAAACCAAGGCAGGAATAGGTATTTAAACAGCTTCAAGGCAAGTTTAGATTTAAGTGAGTAAAAACAATAGATGTGGAAATCATTTCAGTTGGGTGAAAACAGCAAGAAATACAGAGTCTCATAAATTATAAGGTATTTTCATGTAATAACGTGGCTAGAGAAGAAATAGTGTGCTTAAGGAAAATTTAACTGCAAGTGAGGTTTTAACAGGATTGGGCCAAACTGGGGTACTTTGAATTTTTGGAATGAAATTTCAACTTTGTAAATAATTTTTGAGTAGTTCAATGGAACAGTGAGTTTTAAGAGGATAACTCTTTGAATATGAAGCATAGAAGGGAAGAAACTGAAATGAAGATCAAGATCTCTACTATGAAGTTTCTATAGTAGTTCAGGTAAAGGATGAAGATGTTTCTAAAATAATTTTTAGTCGTCTATGCGTCTTTATTTATTTATATGCAGTGCTAAGAATCGAACCCAGTGCCTCACACATGCTAGGTGAGCATTTTACCACTGAGCCACAACCCCAGCCCTGAATGTTACTCTGAAGGATTTCTATTCTAGGTAGTGAAGAAGGTAGCACAGGAGGAAGGGGAAATTTGATACATAATCTGTACATTTTAAGATTAATTTGTATATTTTAAAAGTTCCTATGCAAATTCTCCCCCAGGCATGCTAGGCAGATGCTGTACAACTGTGCTATAGTTCCAGCTCCAAGAGCTTTTTTTTTTTTTTTTTTTTTATCCTTTATTATATTTTTTATCTTTATACAAGATTTTTCTGGTCTTTTTTCCTCCTTTAAAATATCATTAAGCCAGGCCTGTAATCCCAGCAACTGGGAGGCTGAGGCTGGAGGATCGAGAGACTTCAAAGTCAGCCTCAGCAATTTATCAAGGCCTTAAGCAACTTAGCTTTGACCTTGTCTCAAAAGCAAAATATTAAAAAGGGCTGGGGATGTGATGCTCAGTGGTTATAGTGCCCCTGAGTTCAATTCCTGGTGCTGCCGCTTTCCCGCCCCAAATTGATGAGATAAAATCCATGTACCATATACTTCACCCTTTTAATTGTGCAATTGATTGTTGTTTAAAAGTTGTACAACCACCATCTAATTTTGGAAATCATCATCCAGAAAGAAACTTGGACCTATTGTAGTCACTCCTCATTCTCCCTACCCCTAAACCCTAACCACCACTGATCAACTTTCTATGACTGTGGATTGCCTATTCTGGACATTTCATATAAATAGGATTATTCAATAGGTAACCCTTTGTGGCCAGCTTCTTTCACTTAGCATAATGTTTTCAAGGTTGTACCATGTATCACAACTTTAATTTTTTTCCTCGCCCCCCCTCCCCACCCCCCAAGTGCTGGTCGTGGGACTCGGGGCCTCATGCAGACAACTTTCTTTTCTTTTTTTTAATTACTGAATAATGCTCCATTGTATGTATATATATACTTTTTTCTTTTTAATCCACTCAGCAGTTGGTGGACATGTGAGTTGTTTCCAGTTGCTGGGTATTATAAATAATATTGCTATATATATTTGTATAGCAATTTGTATATAGGTTTTTGGGTGGATGTGTGCTTTCCTTTATATCGGGTATGTATGTGGAATTGTTAGTTTATATGATAACTATTTTACCCTTTAAAGAATTGCCAGACTATTTTCCAACGTAGCTACACCATTCACTTTCCCATCAAGCAGCATTGAGGGTTTCAGCATTTCCACATCCTCCCTAACCCTTACTTTTTTTTATTATAGCTTTCTAGTGGCTGTAAAATGGTATCTCATTATGGCTTCGATTTCCTTTTTCCTTTTATGACCAGTGGATACTGGCCATTTTTAGTTCTTTATAAATGTCTAGGGCTGGGTTTGTGACTCAGTGGTAGAGCACTTGCCTAGCATGTGTGAGTCTCTGGGTTTGATCTTCAGCACCACATAAAAATAGACAAATAACGCAGTGATGCATGTGGCTTGGGAGGCTGAGACAGGAGTATCTTGAGTTCAAAGCCACCCTCAGCAATGGCGAGGTGCTTAGCAACTCAGTGAGACCCCTGTCTCTAAATAAAATACAAAATAGGGCTGGGGATGTGGCTCAGTGGTTGAGTGCCACTGAGTTCAATCCCTAGTACTGCCACACCCCCACCCCAAAAAAATAGATAAAGGTATTGTGTCCATCTACAATTTAAAAAAAAAAAAAATTTTAAAGAAATGTCTGTATCATTTACCTATTTTTAAATTGGGTTGCTATTTTATTATGAGAGTTCTTTATACATCCTAGATACAAGTACCTTATTAAATACATGATTGCAAGTATATATATTCCCATTCTGTGGGTTGTCTTTTTATTTCTTGATAATGCACTTTGAAGGACAAAATTTAAATTTTGAATAAGTCTAATTAAACCCCCCCTCCCCCTTTGGTTGCTAGTGCTTTAGTGTCATAACTAAGAAACCATTACCTGATTGAAAGTCACAAAGATTTACAACTATGTTTCTTTCTACAGTTTTGTAGTGTTAGGTCTTTGATTCATTTTGAGTTAAATATGGTATAAGATAGGGTTCCGATTTCATTCTTTTACATATGAATATCCAGTTGTCCCAGGATCATTTATTGAAATGACTGTTATTCATTAAATTGTCTGGCACCTGTATGGTTCATTTTAATATACAAATAATTTTTTAAATCACTCACCAAGGATATGACAGAAAGATAGGACATGCTTATCCTGTAGTTTCACATTAATTCAACCTGATATACTGTGTAATACAAATTACAGTGTACCCCAGTTTGAGAAAAACAGATTTACACGGTCTAAAAAATGTTTACTTGTGTTATTACTGTTCCTTTTCCGTTGTGAAATGAAGGTGATGGTAGCTGAACAGTGAGTGGGGTACACTAGCCAAAAAAGAAGGGCCTGGGCCATTTGTTGTAGCTTTTTTCCTTACCTCCTCTAGAGGGACTTTTAATGCAGAAAATGCATTACACAGGTGAGATAGAAAAGTTGAGATGCTAAATAGAAGATGACAAGGCAATCCAGGGATTAGCAATAGTAAGAAGCAAGTAGTGGTGAATGGAGGGATGCAAGAAGGTGATGGGTGATGGAGGCCAAGAACGAATGTTATCACATGGGAACTAGACTTATCTAGAAAGAACTGAAGCTCATGGGGAAATTTGAGTTTTATGTAGAGAGAAAGAGAAAAAAATACCCTGGCATTCTCCTACCCTCCAGTACACTATCTTCGACTCCCATTGATGGAGCCTAGTCAGAAACCAACCAACAGGGAACTTAGTTCTTTTTTTTTTTTTAGTATCCACAAAAATATATTTAATAAGCTTGTTATATAAAATCAAACATTTGTCATTTTGTCAGTAACTCAAACTTTAACTAGGTACGCTTGTATTTTGGAAGACTACCTAAACTAGAAATATATTTACATGTTTACAATACAGGTACCTACAATTCACAGAATAGAGATTTACAGGCTAGAAGTATCATAAATGGGAACTTAGTTCTTAATGAACTGACTATGAAACTTTAAAAAAATATATTTATTTATTTGCTTTAGTTGCACACTGTGTGTTTATTTTTATGTGGTGCTGAGGATTGAACCTGGGCTTGCGCACGTGCTAGGCAAGTGCTCTACCGCTGAACCACAACCCCAGCCCGAAACTTTTTTTTTTAACATAGTTTTACTTACTTATTTAAAAAATCAGTTTTGGGGCTGGGGTTGTAGCTCAGCGGTAGAGTGCTTGCTAGTATGTATGAGGCACTGGGTTCGATTCTTAGCACTGCATATAAATACATTTTAAAAAATAAATGTCTATCGGTAACTAAAATTTTATTTAATCAATTTAATGAATTCCAGCTTATTCTCATGCTGAGGAGTAAATTTCTTAGTTGAGTATGTTTACATATTGTGTGGTTTGAATATATGTTGAAATTTTTTTTGTGACTAACCAACAATTTAAGCAACAATAAAGTTAGGAGTGCTTTGGAAAATACAGAGAAAGGTTCTTTATGGTTTCCCTAGGAATTAGGAAAATAATGTTTTTTCTTTAGGAAAACATTTGATATACCTGGAAAGGAACTGCTATGAAGCAAAACATTATTTTCATCAATTCAACAGAAATGATTAAGATCCCAAATTTAAGATCATATTTTATCTCCAGTGGTCCAGCAGAGGGGGCCCTAGCACATGAATTGTTTCATTAAATGCTTATATTCAGGGTTAGTTTGAAATGGGAAAATGGTAGTCTCTTAATTATTTAAGTATTTCTCTTTAAAATTATCAGAACTAATTAAAAATAACTATCACTTTGTTCAAAGGCAAGGGAAATTAAAGTTTTCTCCCCAACTGAATAAGAAAGAATATTCTGATCATAAATGTTTGAGTGGTTTTGCTATCATACTAATGTATTTATTCCAGTTTTTCTAGTCTGTCATTTCTTTTTCAATCCCATGATTATCGCCTTTGTTACTTCTCTCTTGGATTATTTTAATGTTTCTTTATTACTTGTTTCTCATTCATTTTAAATACTATTGTCTGATTGATCTTCCTAAAACATTTCTAATCACTGTTATTCCCCAACTCCTGAACTTAAATTGTGTTTAATGCTTTAGCCCTAAAATACTTATTAGCATGTCTGGTGGTAGTTTTTGTCAGATCTGATTTTTTTTTTTTTTTTTCACAGCATAAGTCTTCTCTGCAACTCTATGTGTCCAATTTTAGCCATCCTTCAAAACCTGATGCAAAAGCTACTTCCTGTAAGCTTTCATTTTCCCCACTGAAAATGATTTTTTTCCTTTCTCTGACACTCTTTACCTTTCTTATATCTCTTAGCATTTTAAATTTTGTGTTAAAAGTTTTTGCATACATGTTTTTTTCACCATACTAGAGTATGAGCTAGGATCTGGACATCTAGAGTGGCTTCCAATAATCAGGAAAGCTATTTACTCAGGTGGTATAAATAGGTTGAGCATCCCTAATCTGAAAATCTGAAATTCAAAATGCTCTAAAATCTGAAACTTTCTGAGTGTCCACATAATGCTGCCAGTTTAAATTCCACACACTAAGTCATGTGCAGTATTACAGTCAAAAGGCTGTAATGAGTACTGTATAAAATTAACTTCAGACTATGTGTATAAATAATATACAAATCATTAATGAATTTTGTGTTTAGATTTAGGTCTTATCACTAAGATATCTCATGTATATGCAGATATTCCAAAATCTGAAAAAAAAATTAGAGATCCAAAATACTTCTGATCCCAAATATTTTGGATAATGAATACTCAACCTGTAATAAGTGTTTTAGGATTAATAGGTCAGCTATTCAACTTACTCTCAATGTGAAAAGAGCCATTAGATAACATGTAAATATTGAAATTACAAAAACAGTTGGAGATGGGAACAGCCCAGAGATAGAGGCCAGAGAACCATAAGTTCGAGGCTAACTTCGGCAACTTAGACCCTGTCTCAAAAAATAAAGGGCCAGGAATGTATCTCAGAGATAGAGGGCCCCTACATTCAGTCCCCACTACCACACACAAAAAAGAAGAAAACAACAACAAAAAAATGAGTGGGTTCGATTTGTCCAATGGCCTATAATTTGCTGAGTCCTTGAGTATGATTATTCTCAAAACTACTTGTGAAAAAAGACATTTTACAAGTGTTATAAGGTAATTAGTGACAAGTATAGTTAGATGTTGGGTGATAGATTAAACGTGGAACTTTTTTTTTTATGTTTATTTCATGATAAATGCTTGTTTATTTTGCAGACAAAATAATGAGCTGGGGTTGTGGCTCAGTGGTAGAGCGCTTGCCTAGCATGTATGAGGCCCTGGGTTCAATTCTCAGCACTGCATATAAGTAAAAATAAAGGTCCATTGACAACTAAAAACAAAATTTTTTTTTTATATAGTGAATTTTCCTTTTAATCTTGCCAATTGAAATGTTTATTTCTAAGCATCAGTATATTTTTTGAGATCCAGTTATGCAAAATAATTCATGTTCTTTGTAAAGATATGATGTGTCAGAACCTGAAAATTATTGCTTTCAGATAGAGAACTGACCTCTTTAAGAGTGAGTATTAATATTAAGTTAAACAGGACAGCTAAAATTTATGAACTTAGTTTTATGTGTATTTGTGTATATATTTATGCACATGCATACATAAATTGTGTATGAATTTACTCAGAAGCTGAAGTAGAGTCTTTTTACAACTTCAGCATTTTCATAAGATGTAAAGCACTAAATACTAAAAGAATAACACTAAAATCCCAGCCTATTCTTTTTCTGTACTGGTGACTGAACACAGGGCCTAGCACATGCCGGGCAAGTGCTCTACCACTGAACATTCCCCAGCCCTTTTCACTTTATTTCTGAGACAAAGTCTAAATTGCCTGAGCTGGCCTCAAATTTGTAATCCTCCTGCCTTAGACTCCTGGGTAGCTGGAACTACAGGTGTGTATCACCATGCCCAGCTGAACATTAAAAACATTTAATCTTACTGTTTAAGAAATGTAAACTAGTATAACATGCACTGTCATTTTTTGCATTGTATGCAATAGCAAATACTTTTTAAAATAATAATGGCAAGATTTTGAAATCTGTATAAAAATTTATACATGCTCAAAAGTATCTCAGAGTTCTTTGTGACTGCAAAATTTTAAATCACTCCAACTTTCAACAGTGAAAGCATGGCTAAGTAAAGTATGTGCAGATATCAACTATTATGTACAGCTGTTAAATTTATCATGAAATAACAAAATTTTGTTACAGGTAGCCAGGTACAGTGGTACATATCTATAATTCCAGTCTATCTGGAAAGCTGAAGTGAGAGGCTCTCTCGTGCCCTGGAATTTGAGGCCAGCCTAGGCAACGTAGTGAGACCCTGTCCCAAAACAAAAATGAAATATAAAGATAGTAGGCAGTAAACTATAAGCAGTTACTTTTATGCTTTATTTCCCAAATTACAATTATTATTTATTTATTTGCTTGTTTGTTTTGGTACTAGGAGTTGAATCCAGACCCTTGCACATGGTAGGCAAGTGTTCTACCACCCCCAAGTCCTTTTTAAATTTTATTTTGAAACAGGATCTCACTAAGTTGCCCAGGCTGGCCTCTAACTTGGAAGCCTGCTACCTCAGCATGGGATTATAGATATGTACCACTGCACCTGACTCCAAATTATTTTTTAAGGAAAAACTCTGGTGACTTTTAAGGATTGCCAGTAGGGGGATTTAGTTTTCAAATCATTATAAGAGGGAATAATATATTTACTTAACAGAAAGCATACTAAGAGAATGTTGATAACTATTTAAAAACATAAAATGGAATAAACAGAATGCCAAATGGAATGTGTATAGTTGTATGAAATTGTATTCATAGGTAAGTAGAAAATAATAAATGAAAAATTTAGAGTGGCAGTTTGAGTTCTTCAAAATTTGTGTTTATTATTTTATGATTATAATTTTGACAAATAGAAGGGAATGATTGCTTTAAAAAAAAAAAAGATAACCATAATTGTATATTCTCTAAGAAGCATCAACAAGTTATGGTATTACATAATAAAAGGGAGTGGTTGCTTTTAAAAAAGATAACCATAATTGTATATTCCCTAAGAAGCATTAACAACTTATGGGATTACATAGTATACCTTCATTGTTTTCATTGTTTCTTAATCTTTCTCCACTTTAATTCCAATCTTTGGAAAATTTTCTTGAGCCAGACATGGTGGTATACTCCTGTAATGCCAGTAACTTGGAAGGCTGAGGCAGGAGAATCACAAGTTCAAGACCAGCCTCAGTAATTTAGCAAGGCTCTGTCTCAAAGAATAAAAAGGTCTGAGTATGTAGCTCAGTGGTAAAGTGCTCCAGGTTCAATCCCCAGTAGTACCAAAAACAAAAAAAAAATTTTTTTGTTTTCCTTTGAGAAAGCAGTCTTCATAGGTATGTTTTTCCTAATGAAAAACTAATTTTATTTTAGCTGGAAGCCTGTTGGCTTGCTAATGGTAAGAAAAAGTTTAAATTTTAATCTATCTGAACATTATAATACATCTGAATCAATAAAGTGTTTTAGTTGTGGTTTTCCATCAGTTATAATCAAATAATTTTCCTATTTTTCTGGATAGTCTGGTATAGTTCAAATAAAATGACAATTTTACGCAGACATGACAAAACATTATTTGTGAAAATGTCAAGAAATTTTAGGTTATAATGATGGCTAAGAATTTTTGAACTTTCTCATGCCATTAAACTGAATTCCCACTGAATAAATCTAAATTGTAGCCTAAGCAGTGAAGGATTTAAAATAATTGTGCAGTTTTGCTAAAAATTAATCCTTTTAACTTACTGTCTAGGAGTGAAAAAGCAAAAGGAGAGAAAGGGATGCACTAAATGATAAAATTCTTTTATGAGTGGGAAAGATGGCATGAGAATTCTTTTCCTCTTATTTTTTCTCCCAGTAGGATAACAGCATTACAGAAGTAGCTGAGAGAACCCAGATTGTGAAGATGAGATGAGGTAGGAATTCTTATTCTTTCCCAGGAAGGAAATGGTATTAATCTTGGGTCCTTTTAGATATGTAAAGTTGCTTTATGAGTCTTGATTATATCTATATACTTTTGGCCAAATTGACTCATATTGGCATGTGGTCAGATTTTTTTTTTTTAAGTCTTTTTTAATGTAAAATAGAATGCCCAAGCCTTACAATTTTCAACTCCAGAATTTATTTTATTTTATTTTATTTTTATGATTGATGTCTCTATTTGATGAAACATTGTTTTCTTTAGTTCTTCCTATCATGGTTTTCATTAGCTGTTTGAACACATTCTGTTCTTGTTCATTGGAAGTTTCATACTTTTTATTTTATTTTTTTAAATTTGAACATTTAAATTTATGTAATGTGACAACTCTGGAAAAGTCTCCCCTCAGGGTTTGTTGCATTTTCTCGGTGCTGGGGATCAAACCCAATGCCTCATACATGCAAATCAATTACTTTTGTCATGAGCTATATTTCTAGCCCATTTTTGCTTAGTAACTTTTAAAAAACTAATTTGTAAAGTCTGTATTCTTTGTTTCATGCAACCATTGAAGTCTCTTCTCTATTAGTGGTCATTTAATGATTTGACAGAGATTTCCTTAAACACATGAAACTAATAACTTCTGGCCTTTGCCAAGAGATGGTCAATACACATGTTATAGCATGCCTCAGTTCTCAGCCAAGCATTTTACAATTCTGCTTTAGCCTTCACTTCTTACAGATCCTGAAGGTGAGTCATGAGAGCTTAAGATCTCTCAGGTCTTTCCTGATCATATTCGGTGGCCTATCAAGATTCTCAGGAATATGTTGGAGTTTTTAAAGACCCCAGTGTATACTCTAGTCCCCGGATTTTAAGTAGCCTGTAGTTTGACCAACTCCTGTAACTGTTATCCACACCTCAAGCAGCCCTTGTCTATGTTGTTTGTTTGTTTTGGTGCTGGGAATCAAACCCAAGACCTTGTTCATGCTATACTTGAGTCCTACACGGAGCTGCATCCTTAGTCAGTTGTCTTTTTTTTTTTTTTTTTTAATATTTATTTATTTGCTTTAGTTGTATACAGTGCATTTATTTTTACGTGGTGCTAAGGATCTACCGCTCTACCACTGAGCCACAACCCCAGCCCCTGTCTTTGTTTTTTGACGGACACATTCAGGGAAAAAAAGGCTGTTTGGCACTGGCTGCCAGACTGCTGGTTTTTCTTCATGATGGTGGACTTTTTTAGGCTACCTTGTCTCTGGGTGGGGCGGAGGAATGATGGAACTAGAGCAAGTTAAAACACCAGAAAACTCACTGTTTTTACTAAGGTTCAGCTGTTTTTTGTTGTTGTTGTTGTTGTTTGTTTGTTTGTTTTGTTTTTTTGTGGTGCTGGGGATTGAACCCACGGCCTTGTGCATGCGAGGCAAACACTCTACCAACTGAACTATATCCCCAGCCCTCAGCTGTTTTTTTTTGTTTTGCTTTGTTTTTTAAATAAATACCCCCTGGACTACTGTAAGCCTTTGGTTAATTTCCAGAGTTCTTTTTTTCTTTTAAATATTTATTTATTTGTTTTTAGTTTTACACAGTGCCTTTATTTTTATATGGTGCTGAGGATTGAACCGGGCGGCGCACGTGCTAGGTGAGTGCTCTACCACTGAGCCACAACCCCAGCCCCCAATTTCCAGAGTTCTTCTTAAACAGTTGAATCTAGGGGCTAGGATTGTGGCTCAGCGGTAAAGTACTTCCCAACATATGCGAGGCCCTGGGTTCAATCCTCAGCACCACATAAAAAAAATATAAATGAAATAAAGGTATCGTGTCCAACTACAACTAAAAAAATAAATATATATTTTAAAGTTGAATGTAACATTTTTTTTGCCAGTGTTTTTTTTTTTTTGCTTTTATGGAAAGAAATTTTCAGAGGTCGATGCTCTGCTATTTTCAGTAACTTTCAGGTTGTCTTTAAGCCAGCCTCTATTATACCTTTTTGCATATTTTCAAGTGATATTGTTGGTTTTAGAAATCACTGTTGACTTCCCAATATTATTAGAATAAAAGCCAAAATCTTTTTTTCTTTTCTTTTTTTTTTTTTTTTTTAATTCAGGGTCTCACATATGGCCTCACACATTCTAGGAAAGGTCTCTACCATTGAGCTGTATACCCAACTCAAGACCAGAATTTTTTTTGCGGGGGGGAGGGTACTGGGGATTGAACTCAGGGGCTCTCAACCACTGGGCCACATCCCCAGCCCTTTTTTTGTATTTTATTTGAGACAGTGTCTCACTGAGTTTCTAAGTGCCTCGCCATTGCTGAGGCTGGCTTTGAACTCACAATTCTCCTGCCTCAGCCTCCGAAGTGCTGGGATTACAGGCTTGGGCCACTGCACCTGGCTCAGAATTCTTAATTTTAACCTACAAGCCATCTGTAGACTCGTTTTCTCTTAACCTCTTCACTGTAGTGCCTTATCTTTATTCTTTAAAATTGCCTTGAGTAAGCCACGGAGGGTGGTACACACCTGTAATCCCAGCTACTCTGGAGGCTGAGGCATGAGGATTGCAAATTCAAGACCAGCTTCATCAACTTAATTGAAGACGTCTCAAAAAATAAAAAAAGGGCTGGGGATGTAGCTCAGTGGAAGAGTACCCTTAAGTTCAGTCCCCAGTATCCCAAAACAAAGATTGCCTTGGGTAATTTAAGTGAATTTTAAAATTTTATTTAATTTTTTATTTTGAGACAGGGTCTCTCCAAATTGCTTAGGGCCTTGCTAAGTTTCTGATGCTGGCTTTGAAGTTGTGATTCTCCTTAGTTTCCCAAGTTGCTGGGATTACAGGCATGCTCTACCACACTTGGCTACTATATAAGTGAATTTTAGAGTCACTTTCAGTTTCATAATGGAAAACCCTGGTGTTTTAATTGGAATTGCATTGAATTTATACATTAATTTCAGAGGTAACTTATACCTTTCTGTAATAATTCAGTATTTCCATTTATAAAGATGGTTTATTTCTTTGTTAAGATGTTTTAAATACCTTTTAGTACAGTTTTGTAGTTTCTTCCATAAAAATAACATACCTTTTGTTTTATTTATGTATACTCATAGCTTTTGTTGCTATTATATGAGGGGATTTTCTAGTTTATTATTACTGATGTATGTGAATATTGTGTTGATAATTCTATAATCTAAAGTTCTAATACTTTGATTTTTTAAAAATTTCTTATGTAGACAGTCATTGTCTGCAAATAAGGTATTTTCTTACCTCATCTCATTACTTTTGCCTATTTTATGTGTGTATTGTATTGTGTTGGCTGGAAATTATAGTACAGAGATAAATAGAAGCAGTGATAGAAACATTCTTGTCATGTTCTTTTAATGGTAATTGCTTATAAAGTTTCATAACTAAATATAATATTTGCCGGTTTTTAAAAATATTTGTTTATGGGGCTGGGATTGTGGCTCAGCGGCAGAGCGCTCGCCTTGCACGTGCGCGGCCCAGGTTCGGCCCGGGTTCGATCCTCAGCACCACGTAAAAACAAAACGCATTGTGTACAACTAAAGCAAATAAATAAATGTTTTTAAAAAAAAACTTTAAAAAAAATTTGTTTATTTGCTTTAGTTGTACACAATGAATTTTATTTTTATGTGGTGCTGAGGATCAAACCCTGGCTGTGCACGTGCTAGGTGAGCGCTCTACCGCTGAGCCACAACCCCAGCCCATATTTGCTGTTTTTGCTACATTTTCTAGTTTGCTAAGAATTTTTTAAGTCACAAATAAGTATTAATGGTTTTTAGCATCTGTTTTGATAATTTCCATTAATTTTCTGGAATTAAACTATCCTTGCATTCCTGCATTGTCTTTTTAATTTAATTTGATTCACTACACTAGTCCCTTTGCCATTTCTTTTTGTTTCTGAGGTCTTGGGTTTAATTTCATAGTTTTACAACATGTGCTTATGGGGCATTAATTTCTCAGTTCTCATTTGTTAAAGAATGCCTGTCTGTTGCTTTTTTTTTTTTTTTTTTTAAGTCATTGGTGGACACAATACCTTTATTTTATTTTTATGTGGTACTTAGGATCAAACCCAGTGCCTCACACTTGCTAGGCCAGCACTCTACCACTGAGTCACAACCCCATCCCATGTCTGTTGCTTTTTATCATTTAAATAACTATTTGAATGGGTGTGGTATTTCTAGAATAACAGTTTAGTTTGAAACCTTAGTAGGTGTTAGTCATTTTGTCTGACATGAGTATTCTTTTGAAGAAATGAAAATAATTGGTTTCTTTTATTCCACTTAATGACTTAGGCAACTAGAGTGTGTATTTTCTTTGTATCCTGTAAGTTAAATATGATGTTTTAGTGCAAGTGATTTTGAATTACTTTTTCCTGGAATACATTGTCATTTTTTATCTATTAGCTTTTCCTTAACTTCATAGAAATTAACTAACATCAGAATACTTTTTGTAGTATGTTTCCTGGGTTTTCTTTTGGAAGGATCATTTTGTCTCCCTGTATCATTATGCATTTGTTCATTCTTTCATTCAGCAGATATTTATTTAATTGTGTCTAGGGATTGAACACAGGTGTTCTACCACTGATCTGTATCCCCAACCCTTTCTACTTACTTTGAGACAGGGTCTTGCTAACTTGCTGAGACTAGGCCCAAATTAGCAGTCCTCCTCCCTCAGCATGCCATCTCTCCCAGCTCTCAGCAGTTATTTATTGATCCCCTCCCCTGTGCCAGTGAAACACAGCAAAAGCCACTGCCTCTGTGGAGCTTATATTCCAGTGGAGCAAGTAAAGGTGATAAATAATTAATTTATAAATTACAGGTTAGTGTGAAAGATGACAAGGGCCATGAAAAAAGTAGAGCAAGGTAAAAGAGAGCTGTTTGGGAAAATAATGTACATATATTTTTCCTCCAGTTTAACCTTTTATTATTTTAAGTCTTTGTTGGCATTTAAGTTCTGTCTTCTGTTTCTTGCCATTTCTAAGTTATTTAATAGCTCTATTGGTATTACTTTAGTCCTCAATGTTTCTTTATAGTCTTCCTTTCTTTTTTATTTTATTATTTGGTCATTAACTTTTGGATTTTATTAATGGTCACATTTAGAAAACTGGACAGGAAAGGGAGAGGAGGAGATGAAATGATGGTTTAAGAAATAATGGTGGGGCTGGGGCTATGGCTTAGTGGTAGAGCACTCGTCTCGCATGTGTGAGGCCCTGGGTTCGATCCTCAGCACCACATAAATAAAATAAAGGTATTGTGTCCACCTACAACTAAGAAAATATTTTTTAAAAGAAAAAGAAATAATGGTAATGACAGGCACAGTGGTGCATGCCTGTAATCCCAGTGAATTGGGAGGCTGAGGCATGAGGATTGAAAGTTGAGACCAGCCTTGGCAATTGAGTAAGACCTTGTCTCAAAATAAAAAAGGCTGGGGAGGTGGCTCAGTGATTAAGAAACCCTGGGTTTCAATCCCTGCTGCTCCCTCCACCCTGAAGAAAAGAAAAAGAAAGAATGGTAGAATTGCTGGAATTTTCCTTTTTGTTGTCTTAGGATTGAAGTGTTTTGTGTATGTTTAGACTAAAAGGGAAGAAGCTAAGGGAAAAGGAGAAATTTTATAGTTAAAGAAACTAAGGTATTAAGGAGTTAATTGGCACATATCATACACTGAGTACTAAATCAGTAGAGCTAGATTTTGAGTCCAGATCTGCCTGATTCCAAAGTCCATACTTATAAACAGTATATTATGCTTCCTTTGAGGAGCAGTTAGTTCATAATGGAATTTTAAGAGTTTCAAAGAATGAATTTCAGACAAAATAGAAGAAGGACTAGTTGGGCAATTGGCAAAGATCAAACAGAATTCAAAGAGTCAGTCTTGTTTATTAGTTGGAAAAGGAATACAAAAGTTCTCTGGAAGGGTGTTTTTTATTATGCAAAATTACATAACTCTTCCTTCCAGTGACTTATTTATAAATATCTTTGAGGAGATGGGGCTATATTTAATTTTCATCAGTTGGTCGGAATTTGGTTTTTGTTTTTGTTTTTTAAAGTCTATCCCAAGAGTTTCCAAAGGGGTTGTTACTATATCCAAAGGACATTAAGAAATTTGTGGAATGGCTTTTGCTTATCACAAACACTTAAGGGTAGGATGCTATTGGCACCAGTTTTTGATGTGGGCCAGAGATGGTTACATATTCTGAATCTCATGCCCCTCTATTTATATAGGTGAAATCTCTGTGAATATGTATATAGATGAAAAGCTGCTTATCATTTTATGAACGTAAAATTCAAGTTCTTTTTACATGTAACGTATATTTTGTATGTTTTATTTTTATTAAGTGAAATTTTTAATAAAAATATATTCTAAATATTTTTTAATTAGTATTTTTTCATGATAAAACATATGCTAAATTTCCCCCTAATTTGTCTTGTAGATTGAGGAAAGGATTCTATCTTGTTTTGTTCAGATCTTTACCAAGAGTTGATCACCAGTAAGAAAACTTATCATTGTCATCAGTTGTACTTCTGGGTTTTTTTTTTTTTTTTCCCCCCGTCACCAATTCTGCACTCAGCATTTGTATTTATAGCATTGTTAGTGATTATAGTGATTTTGCATAAAAGTGGAAGCATTTGGTGACTTACTATCTTTTACTGTGTTTGTATATATTTTATTTTCTTAATTATGTGTAGAAGATCTATATTATCAATGGGTTTTATTTCATTGAAGATAAGAGGCACTAACAAATACCTCTTTTTAAATTGTAGATGGACACAATACTTATATTTTATTTATTTTTATGTGGTGCTGAGAATCGAACCTAGTGCCTCACACATGCTAGGCAAGCGCTTTACCACTGAACCACATCCCCAGCCCCAACAAACACCTCTTTTATAAAGGGGTATAAAGCAATATAGGATCAAGAGCTATACCAGCCTGTGTTTTTTCCCCACTGACATAAAATGGCTATTTATTACATATTAAATTTCCATGTGGGTCAGTTTCTTTGGACTATTCAATTTCATTGATTACTTTTTCTAATCCTTCCAGTGCTATATTATTTCAATTGCTCTAGCATTATACATGGAGTACTAAATTAGTAGAGCTAGATTTTGAGTCCAGATCTGCCTGATTCCAAAGTCCATGCTTATAAACAGTATATTATGCTTCCTTTGAGGGGCAATTAGTTCATAATGGAATTTTAAGAGTTTCAAAAGAATGAATTTCAGAAGAAATAGAAAAAGGACTAGTTGGACAATTTTGATGTATGGTAGGACACAATAAGAAAAGCTAATGTGGGCTGGGATCATGGCTCAGCGGTAGAGCGCTTGCCTAGCACGTGCGCAGCCCAGGTTCAATCCTCAGCACCATGTAAGAATAAAGGAATTATATACAACTAAAACAAATAAATAAATGTTTTTTAAAAAAGAAAAGCTAATGTTTATTGAGTACTGGTTGTATGTTAGGCATTGCTATACATATTTTATATGGATTATCTCATGCAATCATCTTAATTTACCATATTTTGTCAAAATAGCAAATCTAAGATGTTTTCATACTGATGCTTGATGTCAGTGGAAAATTTTCCAATGACATCGTTGTTATCTCCTGGGTGACAGATATTTTTTGGAGAGAAATCATTGATTTCTGAGAGATTAAATGTGAAAAATGCATGTTTTAGAAATGGTGAAAGACTGGGGTTTTTGTTTGGTTGTTTTTGGTTTTTATGGTGCTGGGGATTGGACTTATATATTGTAGGCAAGTGCTTGAATCAGTGAAATACAGTGTCATTAACATTGTTTTACAATTGAGGAAATGGGCAAATATAGAGTTTAAAAATTTGCTGGAGATCATACACCTAATCTAGCTCAAATGCTTGGAATCATTTTACAATTATTAGATTTCCTAAGCACTTATTGCTGATATATAAGAATAGCAACTGTGGGCTGGGGTTGTGGCTCAGTGGCAAAGCGCTTGCCTCGCACATGTAAGGCACTGGGTTTGATCCTCGGTACCACATTAAAAAATAAATAAGCAAAATAAAGATATTATGTCTGTCTATAACTAAAAAAATTTAAAAAAGAATAGCAACTATGCTATTTGTTTAGTGCATTCTGGCAGAATTCTTTGACTTCATCTTTTCTTCAGTTTGAATTTAGTTTATATTAATTATAATATTTTTAAAGCTCTAATTGGTTATTTTTATGGATAAAAATTCTGTCTTTAAGTATCATCTCAATACAGTTTTATCTCTACAGTGTGAGTTCTTTCAGTTATTGAGTTTTTAGCCCACATCTTCTTGGTCTTACATCTTTGAAGATTTTATGGCCAGCTCTATTTGTTACTATTTATTGCCTGCTTACAGGAAAGACTTGGAATTTGTTATTGGTTAATGTAATACTGCAGACTTAGCAAAGTTCCAGTTCTTCGGTGTTCCCTAGCCTATCATCTGAGGCATCTTTCTTTCTTTCATACCTTTATTTATTTTTATGTAGTACTGAGGATAGAACCTAGAGCCTCACACATGCTAGGCAAGTGCTCTACCACTGAGCTACAGGTACAGCCCCTGAGGCAGCTCCAGCCCCTGAGGCATTTTTCTTATTCACACCTCTGGGTTCACTGTTTTCAACAAAGGGCAGAAACTAAATCTGTTATTTGCCTTCTCCACAGAAGGCAATATATAATGATCCATATGGGGATGCTACTGTTATTGTGAGATGCCCAATTAATCTTTCTTCTTTATTTTCCCTTACCCTCACCCTAGAAACCATTCCTATTCTACCATTCATCCTCTGTGGGTAGTTTGATTTCTTGCCTTCCATCTTCTTCAGGTTTCCAGTTCATGGAGGATATCCCTTCATGTTTTCTAGGATGATTATGAATTTATCTGTCATTTCAAGAGTTTAAACTAGGAAGAAGGAAGCTGTTGCATGTGTTTGTTTGTCAGCTTGAACCAGAACTTTGTATTGCTTTCCTAAGATCATGGGCAAATTGTTTAAGTCTCAGTTCCCACATTATCTAAAGTTTTGTTTGTTTGGTTGTGGGGTTTTTTGTTTGTTTGTTTGGTTTGTTTTTGGTTTTGGTTTTTTATACTGATGATTGAGCCCAGGGGCACTTAATTAGTGAGCCACGTCCCATTTTTATTTTGAGATAGGGTCTCACTAAGTTGCTTAGGGTCTCACTAAGTTATCAAGGCTGGCTTTGAACTCTTGAGATCCTCCCAAGTCGCTGAAATTACTGGCATGTGTGCCTGTACCCAGTTACTTAAAGTTTATTTAAAAAATTAAAAATAAATATATCTTTTAAGTTTCTAGTATAGTGCATGATACATAGTGGAAGTGCAATAAATAGCACCTGTATTGCTATAATAATAATGGTATCTTCTCTGTGTATAGTAACTACCATCATTAATCATTAGTTATATGAAAGTTTCCTGTGCTGTCTCCATCCCACTCTATATTTGATAGTCATGTTTGCTAGCCTGGCCTTTTTGTGACCTTTTAATAGAATCTTGGTTTCCAACTTGGGTTGTGGCCATTAGCTAGGAACCATCATATTAGAAAAATTACATAAATAAAACACTAATATCCATAATTATATTTTTGATTTATGATTTTATTTAATTTATATACAATCTCATTGTACCTTTTTACTTATCATATATAACAAAAACTTTCTAATTACGAGGTAGTAAAAGCTTTACTTCCAAATTTGCTAAATAGTAAATTAATTTTCTATTTTTCCAAAACAATACACATTTTCATCTACTGATAGACTTGATGTTGCCTTTTTCAATTTTACCATAAAAATCATTTTTAAAAGTCTTTTTTTTTCCATGTTGTGCTTTTGTGTGTGTAGCCAGACAAAATGCAATAATCCCCCATCTTACTCTTGGATATATCAAAAACTCAAAATAAAATAGATCAGATCACTTTCTGAAAGAAAATTACTTTATTACTTTAGTAATAATTTAAGGTTACTTTAAAGATAAGAAGCAGTATTTGGGAGGAGATTCATTTCCTGCCTCTGGGCTTTTATCTGCAAGAACTACATCTGCGGTGTCAAGAGATTGTGTATTTATAACTGAACTCTAATAAAGTCTGTACTCGGGTGCTGCACACCTGACTTGGTCATTGTGAATATATATTAGGCGCCAAACTAGTGCTTTGATTTTTTTGCTTTTTTTCCCCCCTTCCTTTCTTTTTTTTGGTGGCAGGGGTAGGGGGACATTAACCAAATATATTTCATTAAAATTTGCCTTGTGCAGGGAGGATTACAAGACCTTTGATTCTTTATTCTAAGTGTGCTAGTTGTTGCCAACATGGTTAATGTTGTTCTTTTTGAAATTAAGTTTGTGTTTCTAACTGAAATAAACTGATGGATTTTCTTTTCATGGTAAATTAAAGAATAATTAAAAGGATAACATTGATTCTAAACATTTTTACTAAAGCTTAAAAAACATTTTCTACCAGTTTTTGGCTGATGTATCATAGAATATTAAAACTGTGCTGAATTATTTTTTCTTCCGTCAGTGTCTTATACTATATGTGAGTGCTAAAGAACTATATTTTCTTCCTTATGAGCAATACATATTGCCTTTATGTTTCTCCTACTTTTTGCTGTTTTCATTTCAGAGAAATCATCATACAAAACAGGTAAGATTATTATTTCAGAACTGCATCCTTCATGACATTTATATACACATATACATACATACTCTGTCCTGTATGTCTATAGAAATACCTGTCTTCTTTCTGGAATTATAGTATTGCTTTAACAAAGGAAAGAACTATTATTCATGAAGTAAACTTCTGAAATATATGCAGAGAAATGTCAGTCATACTTTTCATTTCAAAGTATATTCAAATCATTATCTTGTAAGCCAGGGAGCGGCAGTGCTTGCCTATAATCCCAGCATCTAGGCTGAGGCAGGAGGATTGCAAATTCAAGGCCAATTTCAGCAATTTAGCAAGGCCTTAAGCAGCTTGGCAAAACCTTATCTCAAAAAGGGCTGGGGATGTGGTTCAGTGTTTAAACACCCCTGAGTTCAATCCCCAGTACCCCCCCCCCCCAAAAAAAACCTTCACAAATCATTAGCTTGTACAGTGCTCTTATTTATTAATTTTCCTCTTCATCTGTGATCCCCTCTTTCATCTCTTTTAAGCATATTATGTGTTTGATATATGTGTTTTGATATATGTATCCTTTTCTATTTTATCTCCTTACCTTGAGAGAAACACTTAAATTACCTTTAGGTTCCTTCTACCGCAGCAATGCTATGAAAAACATTCTCATGCACGTCCCAATATAAACCTATGCAAGATTTTCTTTGAGCGTATATATCCAAGCGTGGGATTTCTGGATCACGGAGTATGTATATACATTGTTTCACTGTTAGGTTTAAAATAACTTTTACATGTAAGTCTTTCATCCATGTGTAGTTCACTTTTTTAAAAAATATTTATTTATTTTGCTTTAGTTGTACACAATGCATTTATTTTTATGTGGTGCTGAGGATCGAACCCCTCCGCACATGTGCTAGGCCAGTGCTCCACCGCGGAGCCACAACCCCAGCCCCTGTAATTGACTTTTATATCGTTTGTGAGATAGGGATTCAATATTTATCCTAAGACCAGGTTTCCTAATATATACTTTCATTACTTGTTTATGGGTCATCTTTTCCTCGTATATCCATAAATCTGCTGCCAAGTTTTTTTTGGATTATATGTTACTGTGCCAATACCAGTTTTTAAAAATTATTGGTTGATAGTAGATCTTGTCTAGTTGGGTGAGTCCCTTACTATGTATTTGTTTTGAAATTTGATTGAAGTGTTTGTAGATCTTTTTTCTTACATATATATTTTAGAGTAAGTTTAGAAACAACTTGAAAATTAAAACTCCTAATCGCTTCTCTGCCTTTTGGCTAAGATCTGGTATCTGTTCTTATCAGTTTAATATCGGATACATCCTCTATCCAAGAACAAATATATTAAATGGATTTTTGGGAAATAGGAGATAGACTAGGAGCTTGCTCTGTCAACTCCACACATCAACCTGGTATCGCAGTATTTCCAGGAAGTCCCCCCACCTTGGGGGAATAAAACTTGTTTAAAATAAAAGAAACAAAAATAAACTGTTAAGGGTTGGGGTTGTGGCTCAGCGGTAGAGCGCTCGCCTGGCACTTGCGCGGCCCGGGTTCGATCCTCAGCACCACGTACAGATGAACGCATTGTGTACAACTAAAGCAAATAAATAAATATTTAAAAAAATAAATAAACTGTTAAGAAGGATTTTAAAAAAAAACTAAGATTTGTATTGAAATTGCCTTGGATTTATACATTAGATTAATCTGTAAGAAGCCACAAATGTGGTATTTTTTTCCATCTAGAATTTTTATAATTTTTTACCTCTTGAAGGTTTTGTGCTTTATCTGTAGGTTAGTTCCTAGATACTTCTTCATATTTTTTTTTAATATTTTTATTTATTTGCTTTAGTTGTACACAATGCGTTTTATTCAATGTATTTTTTATTTTATTTATTTATTTTTATTTTTTTTAATATTTATTTATTTGCTTTAGTTGTACACAGTGCGTTTACATGGTGCTGAGGATCCAACCCAGGCTGCGCATGTGCTAGGCCAGTGCTCTACCACTGAGCCACAACCCCAGCCCCTGCATTTTTGCTGAGGATCAAACCCGAGTCGCCCACGTGCTAGGCGAGCGCTCTACCGCCGAGCCACAATTCCAGCCCCCATAGTTGGTTTTTTTTTTTTTTTTTTAATATTTATTTGCTTTTAGTTGTACACAATGCCTTTGTTTTTACGAGGTGCTGAGGATCAAACCCGAGTCGCCCACGTGCTAGGCCAGCGCTCTACCGCTGAGCCACAACCCCAGCCCCCTTCATAGTTTTTATAACTATTGAGTGATACCTTATTTTCAAGTATATATTCTGGTTGACTGTTCTTCTCTAGAGCAGAACTATTGATTTTTTTAAAGTTGATTCTGTGTCTGACAGTCTTTCTAATCTCATTTACTGTAACAGTTTATCTGTCTTCATCTTTTCTAATATTTATACCTCTTTTTTTTTTTTTTTTTTTTTTCCCTTTTTCCCGTTTATTAGTGAAGTCCTCACGTAATGTTGAACAAAACCTTTCTGGGTATCCTGTCTTGTCTCTGTAAAATGGAATGCTTCTGAAGTTTTTCCATTAAGTTTGGTGTTTGTTGTTAACCTTTCAGTATGTAGGTTTGTTAAGTTAAGGAAATTTTCTTCTGTTCATGGTTTTCTCACAATTTGAAAATACATCATAAAAAGCCCATTTTTCTCCTGTAGTCCATTAATGCAGTTTATTAAATTCATGCATTTTCAAATGTTAAAACTATTCTTACATTTCTGCTTACATAATTTTTTAGTGGGGTGTATTATTTTTAACATATCAAGTTATTCAGTTTGGTAACACTTGCTGTAGAATTTTCAAATATGTCTATGTTCCTAAATGAAAAGAGCTTTATTGTCTTAAAGTGTCTATGGGATTTCAATATATGGAGGTGATTGGTGATATGCTGAGTTCAATACAAAAGATTATTATTATTATTTAATTTATTTTGTTTTCCATGGGAAAGTCAGGGCAGGTCAAGGGAAAAAGTAGGCTTGGTGAATTTGAATAATGTCAGTGAGCTCTAGTTGAGGGTAGCCACTAGTTGTTTGATACCTGATCCTGGGCAAATAGGGCCTAGGGATTTGCTTCCTGAGTTTAAAAGCCTAGAGGAGGTGGGTGTTTTTTGTTTTGTTTTGTTTTTAGTAGTTGAACAGAATACCTTATTTATTTTTTAACGTGGTGCTGAGGGAACCCAGCACCTCCCTTGTGCTAGGCAAGTGCTCTAAGGCTGAGCTACAACACAAATATAGAATTTGAGAAAACTGAATAGTTATCCTTCTTTTCTTATTCCTATTCAGTTTGAAGTAAAAATATAACCAAAAGCTTGGTCCTTGTCCCTGATGCCAATTCAATAATGAGGACACAGTTTTGAGAAAAAGGAAAAAGTTTTGCTTTGCTAGCAAAGGAGAAACACAGGGGAATCCTGTCCCAGAGGCTCTGATTCTGCCTATCAGGAGGAACAGGGGGATTTTAAAAGAGCTCTTCAAAGGCTACATTCCAGGTGTTCCCCAAAGGTGTGTTAGGATTCACTTGTTAATTTGGGAGATATTCACTTCCTATATCCTCTGTGGAGCACTGATAACTCAAGGTAATTTTCTTGAAGGGAGAGGAAAAGGAAAACAAGTCCCCTTTAAAAATAAGCCTGAGAGAGATATTCAAAAGGTAAAGTGGACCACTGTTAGAAGTATATATATATATATATATATATATATATTTTTTTTTTTTTTACAATACCTTTATTGTGTTTATTTTTATGTGGTGCTAAGGATTGAACCCAGGGCCTCACATGTGCTAGGCAAGTGCTCTACTGCTAAACTTTAGCCCCAGCCCCTGTTAGAAGTATATTAGCCTCATAAAATAAACTGGGTATTGGCTTGGTGGTGTATGCCTCAAGGCTGAGAGCCTGTGGTGTCAGTCTGGGCTTCCCATTTGTTCCATCTACCTTGCCCTCAGGACACTTCCCAGTCACTTCATTAGGAACTTGTTCTTTATCAAGAACAAACTCCTGTAGAAGTTTGTTGAGCAAATAGATTAGAGCTATCACCCCACCCAGGCTGGAAAGCTGCTCTGACATTACCTCTAAATCTAGGTTGGTATTGGTTTTTTTTTTTTTTTTTTTTTTTTTTTTGCCTTAGAAGAAACTGGAGAAAGATATCTCTGAAGTGCTCTCATCATGCCCCCCAAGTAGTGTGCCCAGTGTTCTTCCAGCTTCTGTCTATACAAGGTTTTTGTTATTGTTTCTACAGTTACTGTGTTTGCTTAGCAAATCCACCTTTGCTGGCTTGTTGAGCATCTTTAGGGGGAAGGAACCTGGCATAAGATTCCTAAAGAATTGAAAGCTCAACGTGGCTAATTTTAAGAATTATGAGTTTGACCTTTGAATGCATGAGATTGGGTGGGGGGTGTTGGAAGTTATAAGGGGTTGAGGTCTATAGCCCCCCTGTACCCAGGATGGACCTCTTCTGTCTACCAAAAGAGGCCAGAGGGGCCTACCTCAACGATGAGACTGGACTGGGAAAGTAAAGGCCACCGATGCCTCCTCCCCCGCCTTCATAAGACTCAGAGCCACGTCAGGGAGCCCAGTCAGTAGAATGTCGGAACTCGTTTATTGAAGGGGTGCACAATGCTTTATAGTGGGCCACAGCCAGTCAGTGACTAGCAGGGCGGTTCTGGTTCTCACAGCCACGCCCCCTGCTTAGCCTAGGTCAGGTAACAGGGCGTGGTAATGTGGCAAGCAGGCAGAAAGCCAGAGCTTTTCCATCCCCTAGGCAGACAGTGTAAGGTCCCAACAGGGGGTATGATTTACTAATTTCATACGCAGACACACATGCGCGCGCACACGCGCGCACCGCATGTATGTTGGAGGTAGGTACCAGGGATTGAACTCAGGGTCACTCAACCATTGAACCACATCCCCAGCCCTATTTTGTGTTTTTTTGTTTGTTTGTTTTTTAGAGACAGGGTCTCACTGAGTTGCTTTGTGCCTCACCATAGCTGAGGCTGGCTTTTGAACTCGGGATTCTCATGTCTTGGCTTCCTGAACCTCTGGGATTACAGGCATGTACCACCACTCCTGGCTTTAATTATATTTAACTTAAACGTTTACCAGTTGTTTTGCATTTAGGGATTATATGTTCTCTTGGCAGAAAGAGGGTAACACAAAAAGTTCCTGGGAAATGGAAGTAAACTAGTCCAGAAATATTATCAGAAAATGGAGAATTTGGTTTTCAATGAACATAATTTTTATGGCTTTATTGTTTAGCACTTTTAGTTATCATTCAAGTATCTGATGATTAGAAGATGATATACAAGATTTTACTGATAGAAAATAAAAGACTGATAAGACAGATCTCTGCTCTCAAGATTTTTAGTTTGTAACATGAAAATGAATATATAGGTAAAGCAAGTCACTAATTATTATCAACTGAGATAGGTTAAAATTTTCAGAAAGGGTGCTTTGTTAGGATTAAAGCCATTTCTTATTGAGCAACCAGGGAGGAAAAAACAGATCAGCCTGCTTTACTTTGATAAGAATTGTGTATGGGCTCCTATTCTTGTACACAGCTTCACTTCTTTTGTTCATTCTCTAGTCTACTTGATTTTGACCTATTTTGGGCTACAAACTCTAGCTTCACCTATTTTTGGGTACCTGCTTTCTGTTCTTAAAATCATCCTTATACTATAGCGTATATGCACTCCATAATTTACATCTTGCTGTTTAGGTTGACACTATCTCTTTATCTCTTGTACTGTAAATTTGTATTTGCTATCAACTTCTAACCTCTGAATTTGCTCTAAACCTGTGTTCTATATTTACTTGGCTTAACACATTCTGGCTCTTCGCTTTTTTTTTTTTTTTTTTTTTTTTTTTTGTGTGTGGTACCGGGGATTGAACTCAGGGGCACTCGACCACTGGGTCACATCCCCAGACCTTTTTTGAATTTTATTTAGAGACAGGGTCTCACTCACTGAGTTGCTAAGTGCCTCGCCATTGCTGAGGCTGGCTTTGAACTCTCGATCCTCCTGCCTCAGCCTCCCAAAGTGCTGGGATTACAGGCGTGCGCCACCACGCCCGGCTCTTCACTTATTTTTGAATGTGTCCATACTTCTGGTCTTCCTGAGTTTAATTCATTGAGGCTCCCTTGCAACTGACTTTCCAAAGTGTTGGTCAGTGTATCACTAGTTGAATCTTCTCTTCCCCTTCCAAGTATACTAATAACTACTTGAGATTGCCTACCAGAAGTAGTTTGGTACATTTTTCTCCACAATTTCTAATGGAGACCCTGACATAATATTATCATTTTTTAATTTTGGTATCAGGGATTGAGCCTAGGGAAGCTTAGCTACCGAGTCACATCCCCAACCCTTTTTATGTTTTATTTTGAGACAGGGTAGCTGGCTTTGAACTCCTGGTTCTCCTTCCCAAATTGTTGGAATTACAGGTGTGTGCTGCTACACTCACCTATTTTACTTTTTTTTCCCTTTCCTTTTTAACATTTATTATGCCATGAATTCATAGGGAATAGGTTCCAGCAGCTCAGGCTTCTTTCCATTTGTTCTCACAAAATGTGCTGCTTTGGGTGGAGCAGGCTGGCGCTTCAGCTGAACCCAGGTACCTTTCTCTCTCTTTTTTTTTTTAATATTTATTTATTTACTTTAGTTGTACACAATGCAATGCATTTATGTTTACGTGGTGCTGAGTATCGAACCCGGGCCGCGCACGTGCGAGGTGAGCGCTCTGCCGCTGAGCCACAACTCCAGCCCCCAGGTACCTTTCTCTTTGGCGTCCTTCTTTTTCAGATCATTTCTCTTCACATGTTTCAGGAAGCTGTCTCAGCTCTTGAGTGCTTAATATGCTCAATACTCAAATTAATTCTCTTGGCAAGAACCTTGCCCTTAACTTGCTTATTCACAACAGTGCCAACGGCATGCTGGGTAATATGGTAGACTGTCCCAGTTTTGCCATGATAATATTTGTGGGGGATTCCTTCTTGAACAGTACCTATTCCCTTAATGTCTACAGTATCACCCTTCTTGTAGATTCACATATACGTGGCCAAAGAACAACTCCATATTTTCTAAAAGACCTAGAGAACATATATCAGGTTCCTCTCTTTCCCTTTGTGTTTGTTATTTTGGCAAATTACCATCAAAGTTAGATGGAAAGGAGTTTGAAAAGCATCAGGCCACCTGGTCTTATACTCCCAGTGCAGGAACTGGGCACCACAGTTGGGTCCTCAGCCCACCGACCAGGCCCTATCCAGCTCTGGCCGCTCCCTGTCTGACAGGACATGGACCCAAGCGCCTAGGACAGTGGATCCTAGATTGGGTAAAGAGCCTCACTAGTATCCCAGTGCATGGCATATGGTGCTGCAGGGTTGCAATTCAAGCCTAAGGGACATAGGACCCCCAGGAGCCACGCCCAGTCCCTACCTGGAAGATCTCACCTGTTTTACTTTTTTTTGTTTTTCCTTTTTTAAATTTTCTGGTACTAGGGATTGAACTCATGGGCACTTGCACTCAACCACTGGGCCACATCCCCAGCCCTCTTTTGTATTTTATTAGAGACAGGGTCTCACTGAGTTGCTAAGTGCCTCACCATTGCTGAGGCTGGCTTTGAACTTTCGATCCTCCTGCCTCCACCTCCCAAGTGCTGGGATTATAGGCGTGCGCCACCACGCCCGGCTTCCTGTTTTACTTTTTTTTTTTTTTTTTTTTTTTGTGGTACCGGGGATTGAACTCAGGGGCACTCGACCACTGGGCCACATCCCCAGCCCTTTTTTTGTATTTTATTTGGACACAGGGTCTCACTGAGTTCCTAAGTGCCTCGCCGTTGCTGAGGCTGGCTTTGAACTCGCGATCCTCCTGCCTCAGCCTCCCAAAGTGCTGGGATTACAGGCGTGCGCCACCATGCCCGGCTCCTGTTTTACTTTTTAAAAGCAGTTTTATTGAAATGTAATTGACATATACATACTGCTATTAAAATTATATCATTAGCTAAGTTTTTTTAAAATATTTTTTAGTTGTAGATGGACACTATACTTTTGTTTTATTTAAGTTTTTTTATGTGGTGGTGGTAGGGATCGAACCCAGTGCCTCACACTAGGCAAGCAGTCTACCACTGAGCCACAACCCCAGCTCCTGTTGGCTAAGTTTTTTTTTTTTTAATATTTATTTATTTGCTTTAGTTGTACCAATGCATTTATTTGTATGTGGTGCTGAGGATCGAACCCGGGCCGCACAGGTGCCAGGCAAGCGCTCTACCGCTGAGCCACAATCCCAGCCCCACTGTTGGCTAAGTTTTGATATGAGCTTATACCATGAAACCATTGCCACAATGAAGATAATTAACATGGCCATCACACCCCAAAATTCTTTTTTTTTTTTTTTTTTTAGTTCTTTTTGGACACAATACCTTTATTTTATTTATTTATCTTTATGTGGTGCTGAGGATCAAACCCAGTGCCTTGCACATGCTATGCAAGCAATGACTGCTGAGCCACAATCCCAGCCCCCCAAAATTTCTTTATCCCTCATTGTAATTCCTCCCTCCTGCCCCTTTCCATTCCTTTTCTAATCTTTAGGCAGCTGCTGATATGCTTTAACACTATTCATTTTGTACAATTAGTATCAATGGAATTATGTAGTATATACTTTAGATGGAAGAGATATCTTTTTCAGCATAATTATTTTGTGATTAATTCACATTGTGTATATTGATAGGATGTTGGTGGTCACTTGGATTGTGTTTTTTGGCTTTTTAAAGTCAAGTGAAAGGACTGTAGATGTATAGGTCAGAGGTAGAGAATTTGCCTAGTGAATGAGGTACTGGATTCCATCTCCAGCACATCAAAAAAATAATGACTATGGCTGGGCTCCGTGGCTGCATGCCTATAATCCCAGCAGCTCAGAAGGCTGAGACAGGAGAATCCCAAGTTCAAAGCCAGCCTCTGCAATGGGGAGGCACTAAGCAACTCAGTGAGACCCTGTCTAAATAAAATACAAAATAGGGCTGGGGATGTGGCTCAATGATTGAGTACCCCTGAGTTCAATCACTGGTTCCAAAAACAATAATAATAATAATAACAACAACAACCATGTACATTTTTGTATTGAAGTATTTCTGTGGACATAGGTTTTCATTTCTCTTGGGTTAATTTGACTAGGTCATATAAGGTATATTTACCTTTTTTTTCCTTTTTTGATACTGGGAATTGAGCCCTGGGGTGCTTTACCACTAAACTACATCTCTTATTTTGAGACAAGGTCTTGTCAAGTCTTAACTGTGCGTCTTGTTGTGGTGCTAAGACAGGCCTCGAACTTGTATTTAACTTTTGGAGGGGGGATGCTGGGGATTTTTTCCCCCCATCATAGTGTGTATTTTAGGTCTGAGCTTATGTAATTAAAAATACACATACTCTTCACAGCTCTTTCTTTTTTTTTTTTTTTTTTTTAATATATTTTCTTAGTTGTTGCCTTTATTTTATTTATTTGTATGCAGTGATGAGACTCTAACCCCATGCCTCCCACATGCCAGGCAAGTGTGCTACCGCTGAGCCACAGCCCAGCCCCTTAATATTTTTTTGCCCCTTAATATTTTTTTTTTTTAGATGTTGATGGACCTTTTTTTTTTTTTTTTAATTCATTTATTTATATGTGATGCTGAGAATTAAACCCAGTGCGTCATCACACATGCTAGGCAAGTGCTCTGCCACTGAGCCACAACCCCAGCCCCCTCTTCACAACTCTTTTTTTTTTTTTTTTTTTTTTTTAATATTTATTTATTTACTTTAGTTGTACACAATGCAATGCATTTTATGTTTATGTGGTGCTGAGGATCGAACCCGGGCCGCGCACGTGCGAGGCAAGCGCTCTGCCGCTGAGCCACAACCCCAGCCCCTCTTCACAACTCTTAAACAGGCTTTGTATTTATAAGAGTTGTATGAATAGGAACAAGTAAAGCCAACAGTAAAAGATTGTTGAGTTATAAGACCTTTAATAAATTATCTGTTCCTAAATTTAAATTAAAAAAAGAACAGGAAGTTCTCATTTGTGAGTTCTCAGCACAACAGAAAATTGTAGCTATAACCCATTTGCAGAAAGATTGATTCTTGAATTGTTTTTCTTTAGCTAAGAGCTATTTTGGACAGTGGGTAGGTAAACCTCTTATTTTAGAAAGAAGCCCATGAACGATCTTTGCCTATTGTGCTTTATTAGCTTTGGAATGGTAGATTGATATCTCAAAAAAAATTCAGAATCTTTTTCTAAATATTTGTTCAATTTTAAAAAGTTAGGACTTAAAAAGGTAATTTAATAATATAAATAGTGGCCTACTATCTTTAATTTTATTCTGTTTCTTGGTGAAAGAGTTCTAATGATATTAAAGGGCTACTTCTCTTTAGTAGTCATCACATCTCAGAAGACAACCCATCTAAACATGTAGGGTGACATAAGAAAGGTACACAATCATGTACTTTCCCTTCCATTTGTCTGAGCTAATTATAAAGGGTTTTTTTCCTTTTAAATAAAGAGGTCGTCCATTTAGTCAAGCCAAATCTGACTGTAGTTCAGTGAAGCAGACATTAGGTTGGTTAATTTTATTCTCTACAGTAAACATGGAAGACAAGAAAATCCAATTGCAGCATGTTTTCTTTTTCTTTTTCTTGTGCTAGGGATTGAACCCAGGGACTTGTGCATGCAAGGCAAGCACTCTACCGACTAAGCTATATCCCCAGCCCGCAACATTTTTTTCTTAATTTTGTAATTTAATGGGCCTATACATGACCACATCTTTAATCTTTATAATCGTGTGTGTGTTATTAGTATGTGTAAAATAGGCTAGGCATTTCTTTTCTTATTTTTTTTTTCTTATTCATTTCTTCTTGGAAATTCAAATGAGTAGAAACTACTAACTTCAAAATTTAGAATGTTGACCAAATGTCTTCTTTTCCACTAGATTGTAAACTTTTTTTTTCTTTCTTTCTTTTTACGGGGGGGTGGAATGCTGAAGAGTAGGCACGTGCTCTATCACTGAGCTACATAAACCCTCAGCCCTAACTTGTAAGCTTTTTGTAGCACTTAATCTAAATACTGTACACATAGTAGACTCAGAAAATATTTGCAAGGAATTTCCAGATTTTTGAAAAGGTAATTTCCTGAGTTTTTGGTAGGGAATCTATTTCAAAATACCTGTATAGTTTTTGCACTTTTAGGATGGTTCAGTTGCTCACATCTGAACCTACTTATAAATTGAAACAAACAAACAAAACAATTAAAGGCCCTTAAAGGGAGTAGTTTTTGTCTTTTCTGAATTTAAAACTAATAATTTGTGGTTTAATGAGAAAGCACAATTAGTGAATATCATCTTAAGTTTTTCTGTGAACTAATCTCCAGACAAAATTAAAATAATTGTGTGCTAATTTTGGAATCAGTGACCTTATTGTGTGGTGTGCTTACATTCAGCCATAGTCTTTTTTTTTAAACAGCTATTTTTCCTTAGGTATGTAGGCTAGGGTATTTTGTGGCAGTAACTTAAAATAATGCTGTAAGAGTCAATCTCAAATGGATACATACTGCATGATTCCATTTGTTTAATGATTGTGAAATGTAATTACAAAGATAACAGATTAGTGGTTTACAGGGATTTGGGAGGGGGAGTAAGGATGGGTATGGCTGTAAAGGGGGTAGAACAAAGGGTTCCTGTCAATAATAGTTCAATTATATGTATCTTGATTGTGGCCATATATACATGAAGCTACACAATTTCCTGGTGTTGATGTTCTATTTTATTTAAGCATGTTGTCAACATTGGGGAGGTTGGGTAAAGGGAGTATAGTACCTTCTATATGTTTCTTTGCAGCTTCTTTCAAATTTATAATTATTTTAAAATAAAGTTAGAAAAATAAAACTGCTTTAATGAGTGAGTACTCTCACCCCAATCCAGGGGACTATTGAAGGCAGATATCTATTCAGTTGGCCTGTCCTTACTGTCAGATTTCAACTTGTAGTTATTAGAGCAGCAAAGTAGAAGACTCCCTCAAAGGAGAGTTTTTTCTAATCTACTTATGCTTTAGGATGGTGTATTTTTCCTTATGCGTAGTTCCTAGTAAATCTCTTGTCAGTTCTAGAAAACCATTTCTATAGTTATATCATAGCTCCTATGGCTAGTGAAGAATATATGTATCTCTCATTTCCTGTTTATTGATATACTGAACATAAAACCTTAAAAGAATCTTACCACAAAACATGGCAGCCTTTTAAATATTCAACAAAATAGATTTTCCTGTTTCCATAGATGCAAATGTGATCATACCATGTAACTTCAAATAGGTATGGACCTTTTATCTTATTAAGCACACTGATAAATATACTTCAAAATGGAATGTAGTTGCATGCTTTTCTTTTTTTCTTTCTCTTTTTTGTAAAACATAATTTATTCTTTCAGTTATGGGTTTTAATACTTGACTTTTCTGTTGGAGGGGAGAAAAATATAATTTATTTTCTCAAACGTTACAGGTTCTTAGCTGGGACAGATTTTTGTAAACAAAAGGCACATTAAGCCAGGGGCGGTGGTACACGCCTGTAATCCCAGCACTTGGGAGGCTGAGGCAGGAGGATGGTGAGTTCAAAGCCAGCCTCAGCAATGGCGAGGCACTTAGCAACTCAGTCAGACCCTGTCTCTCTAATAAAATGCAGTGAAAAGGGTTGGGGATGTGGCCCATTGGTTGAGTGCCCCTGAGTTCAATCCCTGGACATTTTTAATTTTTTTTGTTGTTGTTTGTTGTTTTTTGTGCTACTAAAAATAAAAAAAAAAAAAAAAAAAAAAAAAAGAAGGGAGGCACATTAACAGGAGTAAAACAAGCCATTTTCAGATCATGGACCATGTCTGTCAATGCCAGGAGAAGCAACTCTATCTGGAAAGTAACTTTCTCTCCAAGTAGTGGTTGGGACTCTGCCTTCAGTAATATTTAACAAAAAGCAATATCTTAGAGTGACAAGGCAAAGTTGCTTGCTTTTCTTGTGAACAGTTTGTTTTAACAATAGTACTCCAAAGGAAAAAAGCCTGTAACTACTCTTCTCCATAATTTAATATGAACATTTCTTTTTTTATTTTAAATTTAATATGAACATTTCTTAAGCCCTAGACATTTTTAATTTTTTTGTTGTTGTTTTTGTTGTTTTTTGTGCTGCTAGGGATCAAGAGCTCTGCCAAAGAGCTACACCCAGCCCAAGCCCCATGTTCTTAAACATGAACTTAGTAATAGCAATATAAATGATAGCTAACCCTCTGAGTCAGCTACAAAATGCTTTCTACATGTTATCTCATTTCATCCTCAAAACAACCTTGGGCTGGGGATGAACCCATGGGCAAGGCCCTGAGTTCATTCCCCAATACCAAGGGTGGAAAAAACCTTGTGAGATAAATACTCTTAAATAGATGAGGAAACTGAATTAGAAAAAAGTTAAAATACCTGGAATAACAGAGCTAGATTGAAAGTCAGCCAAGATTCCCAAGCCTACCTTGTGACCATCATTTTGTACTTACTTTTTTTTTGGTACCAGGGATTGAACTCATGGGCACTCAACCAATGGGTCACATCCCTAGCCCTTTTTTTCGTACTTTAGAGACAGGGTCTCACTGAGTTCATAAGTGCCTCACCATTGCTGAGGCTGGCTTTGAACTCACGACCCTCCTGCCTCAGCCTCCCAAGTGCTGGGATTACAGGCGTGCACCACCGCGCCTGGCTGTACTTCTTATACAGTGTAGAAACTCTGAAGTTAGAGGTTAATAATATGATCACACTTATATTGTATTTCTTTGTCAGGCACATATATGAAATATGTTTCTTTTCTTGCTCTGTTCTTTGTTTTCCCTGATTTATGACAGGAGAATCAAGAAAAATATATTTCATTTATGCTAATTAGAAAGTCATAAAATACATTGGAAATATTTATTATGATCAGTTTTCATGTTTAAATTGATAGTTTAAGGAATGAAAACATTGTATCACTTAACAGGGAAATTTGGATTAAGTGAATAATACATGTAATATGAAAGTAATACACTTAGCACAGCAGTTAGCTCAGTAAACATTAGTTGCTATTGGCATATTAGTTTGTTATTGGCATCTCCCAGTTGGAGTCACTTTGCAGTCACCTAAAATATTTTTAGTTCTTTGCCTGTGCACTTTTTAATTTATTAAATATATGTCCTAATACTTGTATGGCCTTTGGGTATTAAGTTTGTCTCTATGATTATAGGGAATTGGAATTACGTGTATTTTGTTGTTTTGTGGCCTTGGCAGGGAAAGCACCAATTACTGATACTGCACAACTGAAAATAACAAATATCAATAGGCTAAAACCTATGACCCTAGAGCTAAGAGTGTGTGAGGTGTGTGTTTTTTTTTTTTTTTTTTTGTGTGTGTGTGTGTGTGTGTGTGTGCGCACGCACGTGTGGTTTTCCTTTTAGTTGTAGATGGACACAATACCTTTATTTTATTTATTTTTATGTGGTGCTGAGGATTGAACCCAGTGTCTCACACATGTAGGCAAGCACTCTTCCACTGAGCTACAGCCCCAGCCACTGTGTGTATGAGTTTTCATAGCAGTTTTAGGTTCACAGCAAAATTGAGAGGAAGGTATAGATTAAATTAATCAGTAGTTTTTTATTTTAGGTAAAATTCACCTACCATAAATTCCCTTTAAGTATGTGGTTTAGTGTTCATTAATATATTCACAATGCATACACAATGAAAGTGTATAGCTCAGTGTTCGTTAATAAATTTACATTATATGGTGTTCATTAATATATTCACATTATATATATGATTATACTTTTTTTTTGGCAGTGCTAGAGATTGAACCAAGGAAGTATTCTACCATTGAGCTACATCCCCACTCCTCTGTATTTTTTATCTTGACCGGCTGGCCACAAACTTGCAGTCCACCTGCCTTGCCTCCCTGGTAGCTGAGAATTAGAGTTGTGTACCTCCACTCCTGGTCACAGTGATACTTTTTTTTTAAATACCTTTATTTTATTTATTTATTTACTTTTTATGTGGTGCTGAGGATCAAACCCAGTGCCCCACACGCACATGCTAGGCAAGCTAGGCGAGGGTTCTACCACTGAGCTACAACCCCAGGCCCACAGTGATGCTTTTTTAAAAAACAAATTTTATTGTGTATGTTAACGGTATACAACATGTTGTTAGGGGATACATATAGATAGTTTTAAAAAAAAAACTTTAAAATGTTAAATATAGTAAAACAAATTAGCATATCCATCATCTTACATTACTTTGGGGCTGGGGAAGGCAATGCTGGGAATTTCATCCAGGACTTTGCAAATGCTAGTCAAGAACTCCACCACTACTGTCACTAATTAGAACAAATTAAAAAACAAAACAAACTCCACCACTGAGCTATATCCTTATCCCTTTTTTCAGGGTCTTACTTAGTTGCCCGGGCTAGCCTCAACATGGCAATCCTGCCTCAGTTTTCCAAACAACTGGGTTTACAGGCTTGCTGTACCCAGCTATCTTTCCCCTTTTTAACTATAAATAAGGAACCAGTTGCCAACAAGAATACTGGATAAGAAGTTTTTAAATTGGTTTATTGGTTTAAACGGTGACAGCATTTTTCTGTCTTATAGACCTCCGTGAGTGAAAGCCTTCAGAGAGAAGCTGCTAAGAAGCAAGCCATGAAACAGGTAAGGTGGGTGAGTAAAATAAGGGCATTTGGTGAAATATGTATTTCAGCTTATAAGGACCAGTTTTGATACGTAGATGCTCAGACTAAAACAGGATGTGTGTATAATGAAATAATTTTATGCTGAGTCATTTTTTCTAATGTATAAAAATATTTGCTTCATGTAGATTACAGATGTCCTGTGTAGATTTTAAAAGAAAAACACAATGAAGAATTAGAATTATCTTTTAAAATTCTCAAAAACCTATCCATGTTCCTGATTAAGAAATCTGAAACTCAAAAGGGAAAAAAATCTCCCTTACCATGACACAACTAATCATAGAAATAGACCTGAAGGTTTACTAATTTTTCTGCTTCTCTAGCAGTATATCTTAGATTTTGCTGCTGTAGAACATAATTTAATCAAACAGTGGCAAGATAACCTTTCTCCCTTTTTTTTGGTACTGGGGATTGAACTGAATCCAGGGGCACTTAACTACTGAGCCATATCCCCAACACTTTTTGTTTTTAGAGAGAGTGTCTTACCAAGTTGCTGAGGCTGGCTTTGAACTCACAATCCTCCTGCCTCACCCTCCCCAGCTGCTGGGATTATAGGTGTGCACCACTGTGCCCAGCCACCTTTCTTCCTCATACTTTTTTTTTTTTTTTTTTTTTTTTTTTGATGGTGCTAAAGTTTGAACTCAGCCTCACACATGCTAGTGAAGTGTTCTTACTACAAAGCTTCATCCCCAGCCCCTATCCTGTTTTTGTTTTGTTTTGTTTTAATAAATATTTCTTTTATGTTTGAAAAAAAAAAAAGTTCATGAAATTTTTTTTGGTACCAGGGATTGAACTTAGGGTCACTCAACCACTGGGCCATATCCCCAGCCCTATTTTGTATTTTATTTAGAGACAGGATCTCACTGAGTTGCTAGTGCTTTTCTTTTTGCTGACACTGGCTTTGAACTCACAGTCCTCCTCTCTAAGCCTCCTGAGACACTGGGATTACAGGCGTGTGCCACTGTGCCCAGCTGCTTTTTTTTTTAAATGGTAGTGGTTATTATTTTTGAGATTTCATGTTTTCCTCTTTGGATTCTCCTGGCTGTTTTGAGGATGGACCAGTGCCAATTCATCATCTGAACAGGAAAATCATTCCTTTCCTAAACTTTGAGAAGAGAAAGGCATTAATTTCTTAATATTTTAAATAGTTTTCCAGAAAACAAAGGTTCTCAGCACGTGTAGTAATACAAATGTGGATATGTAAAAACCTAAACTAGAAAACAAAGGTTCTCAGCACGTGTAGTAATACAAATGTGGATATGTAAAAACCTAAGAATGTTAGGCAGATTCTTTTGAATAACTACCATATCACTCTTACACTTTAAAGGATTTTTCTTTTGTTCCCTATTACATTAGACAATGTAACAAAACATTTTAAGGTAGGTTAAAATATGTAAACTATCTCAGAAATTTATTAGCTGGGCAAGAGGCTCAGACTTGAAACAACTAGAAAATAATAACATCAAGTATATTATTGAAGGTTGGGGTTGTAGCTCAGTGGTAGAATGCTTGCCTAGCACATGTGAGAACTGGGTTCGATCCTCAGCACCACAAAAAAATAAATGAATAAGATAAAGGCATGTGTCCATCTACAATTAAAAATTTTTTATGCCGGGCGCGGTGGCGCACGCCTGTAATCCCAGCACTTTGGGAGGCTGAGGCAGGAGGATTGCGAGTTCAAAGCCAGCCTCAGCAATGGCAAGGCACTTAGCAACTCAGTGAGACCCTGTCTCTAATAAAATACAAAAAAAGGGCTGGGGATGTGGCCCAGTGGTCAAATGCCCCTGAGTTCAATCCCCGGTACCACCAAAAAAAAAAAAAAAATTTATGATTAAGAGTTGGGGGCTGGGGTTGTGGCTCAGTGGTAGAGCACTCGCCTAGCACATGCGAGGCCCTGGGTTTGATCCTCAGCACCACATAAAAATAAATAAAATAAGGGTATTATTGTCCAACTGCAATTAATAAAAGTTGAACATTGCAGTGTAGATAGAAAGTTCCACAAACTTTAAAAGAAAGAGATCATATCATTGGGGATTAAAGTCCTCAAAGATGGCTTTATTTAAGATGTAGTATTGAGCTGGCCCTGAAAGAACATGTAGAACATTAAAGATAGACAGGACCATGATAAGCAAAGACAGAGGACTTTATATAACTGATCCTGTAAAAAAGGTTATTTATAATTAATACTCTCATTAATAAATTACAATTATCATCCATTTTCCTATTGTATTTGGAACTTTTTTTTTTAACTTTTATTTTATTTTAATTTTTAGTTGTAGTTGGACACAATACTTTATTTTTATTTATTTGTATATGGTGCTTAGGATCGAACCCAGGCCCAGGGCCTCACACTTGCTAGGCGAGTGCTCTACTGCTGAGCCACAACCCCAGCCCTTGGAACTTTTTATTAAATGTTAAGAACTTTTAATGAAATGTTTTCTACCATTATATATTTGAAAACTATAAATATTTTGTTTACAACTCAAACTTTTTTAAAGCGATGTGAAGCCAGGTGTGGTGTGGCGGGGGCATGCATGTAATCCCAGCAACTCAGAAGGCTGTGACAAGAGGATCACAAGTTCAAGGCCAGCCTCAGCAGCTTAGCAAGGCCCTGTCTCAAAATGAAAACTAAAAATAAAAAGGGCTGTGCATTTAAACACCCCTGGTTTCAGTCCCTGGTATGAGGGGGAAAAAAAGTGATATGAAGGCTGAGGGTGTACCTCAGTGGTAGAGTACTTGCTTAGCATGCAGAAGGCCCCGGGTTTGATTATAGGTGTGCACCACCATGCCAGGCTACTGTCCTTTTGATGTGGATAATTTATATACAACAAGTAGATAATGATAATATTGTTTCTGAACACTTATTCTGCTAGACTCTATTTTAGTTGTCTTGTGTTATTTAAGTTATCACAGCTTGGGAAGTTGATATAATTATTATCCTCTCCTTGATCGAGGAAAATGTTAAATAAGCTGGGCAAAATTCATGGCCAGCTTGGGCAACTTAGCAATACTCTGTCTCAGAATTTTTAAAAAGGGCTGGGGAATGCAGCTCAGTAGTAAAATACTTGCCTAGCATGTGCAAAGCCCTGGGACTTAAGTGCCCAGTGCTGGAAAAAAAAAAAAGAGAGAGAGATTAAACAAATTTTTCCAAAGTAATGACAAGCATAGAGCCAGAATTCAAACTCAGCCTGACTTTAGAATTTACATTCATATTTTCTGTGATTGAAGGAGGTTTTATGATTTAATTTCAGCTTATGAATCTTTTTTTTTTAAAATACTTATTTATTTGCTTGACTTGTACGCAATGTATTTATTTTTATGTGGTGCTAAGGATCGAACCCAGGCCGCGCATGTGCTAGGCAAGCGCTCTACCGCTGAGCCACAACCCCAGCCCCAGTTTATGAATCTTCAATTTCTCAAAGAATTTTTTTTATAAACAGGATTTTGGCTGGCTCGCAGTTTTGAAAGGCTCAATTTTCTTTCTTTCTTTTTTTTTTTTTTCCAGACAAAACTGGAAATTCAGAAGGCCCTTGCAGAAGATTCTACTGTGTATGAATATGACAGTATTTATGATGAGATGCAGAAGAAAAAGGAGGAAAATAATCCCAAATTGCTTTTGGGAAAAGATCGGAAGGTTGGTATTGAAATCAGACTTTCTCTGACCTCAACCAGCATTTTGTATCTTAATTGTAAGATGAAAATGATGGGAGAGATGACTAAAAGTATGTGCAATAATGTAAATATTCTAGAGTCCAAAGGTTGATAGTTGAAGTATGTGAAGAGCCCCTGTTTTTAGATTATAGATTTGAATTTAGAACCCTGAAAACTTTATATATAGTATTCTTAACAGGATTCAGGTGGATTATCTAACAGTCTTGTAAATTCTGCATTTTGCCTTAATAACCCCTGCAAATACTTTTTTTCTTAAGTCTTTTTTCCTGAGAAAATCTGTGTACCAAAATTGTATTGCTATTCCCTTCTTCATGTTTACTCATGTTGTATTGTGTTCCCAATTTTGTTCTGCTTCCTAGCTGGTAACTTAATCACCTACTTACACATATCCTGATCATACTTTTACTTTGAAAAAAATTAGGGGTGGAGGGCTGGGGTTGTGGCTCAGCGGTAGAGCGCTCACCTAGCACAAGCGTGGTTCGATCCTCAGCACCGCGTAAAATAAAGGTATTGTGTACAACTAAAAAATAAATAAATATTAAAAAATTGGGTGGAATAGATATTGTTCTTCACATCTTATATATTAGTTGAATGAGGCATCAAATTATATTGGAGCTACTATTTTAAATAATCTTTCCAGTAAATGTGAAAAACTTGCAGAAACTTTTCTGATTTATTTATTTGTTGAATTAAGAGAATACCAGCTAGCATGGAAAAAAAAAAAAAAACGCTGGGAAAATGTTTTATTTAGTTTTTTTTTTGGTTTGTTTTTTGAAAGCAAAATAACATAATTTCTATTTCTGCTGCACTTGATTTTTATTGAATTTTGACATGACAATCCTGTTTGGATTAACCATTTCTATGTTAGTGAATTCATAGTAAAAGTTATTATAGAATAATAACAATTATTTTTTACTCCTTCCTAAATACTCTTGTTTTTTTTTTCCTATTAGCCAAAGTATATTCATAACTTACTAAAAGCAGTTGAGATCCGAAAAAAGGAACAGGAAAAAAGAATGGAAAAGAAAATACAAAGAGAACGAGAAATGGAAAAGGGAGAATTTGATGATAAAGAGGCATTTGTGACATCTGCTTATAAAAAAAAATTGCAAGAGAGAGCTGAAGAGGAAGAAAGAGAAAAGAGGGCTGCTGCACTCGAAGGTAAAATGGGAAAAGGGAAAGGTAGAGAGAAACAGAATCTCTGCTGTATGGTTAGCCATTTGCTCTGTCACTGAACTTTGGAGTTATAATGTGATCATAATTTATGTATATGAATTCAAGGTTCAAGATACATGGCATTATATAGTAGTATAAAACGAGGTTTTTAATTAAGAACAGTTGAATTCTACTTCAGTAACTGTTATTTCTACTGGACTTTTCACTTAGTTCTCATTTTGATCTCACTATAATCATTATAAGTCATTGCCATAGAACATGATTCCAAAAACACTTATTACAAGGTATATGTAACACTATAACATTTGTCAGAAACAGTATAACTTTGAACTCTAATACTTGCCAAGATGAGAAAACTCACTCAAGGAGCATCAACCGAGCAGCTAGAAAAAGAATAGCAATCAAAGAGAGAAGATATGTGCAGGGGCTAAAGAATATCTTAGTGTCTAGGTATGTACTATGTGTTCATTTAGACCACCAGGCAGCACAATTTCTATAAAGGACCAAATAGTAAATATTTTAGACTTATTGTCTATCTGATTTTTATTGCAACTATTCCTCTCTGCCCAAGTAGCTGTGGACAAAAACAAATGGGCAGGCTGCATTCCAATAAAAACATACTTATAAAAATAGGCAGCAACCAGTGGTGCATGCCAGTAAAATCCCAGTACTTCTGAAGGATCACATGTTCGACGCCAGCCTTAGCAACTTAATGAGACTCAGCAACTTTATAAGACCCTACTTCCCAATAAAAAAAGACTGGGGATGTGGCTCAGTTATTAAGCACCCATGGATTCAATTTCCAGTGCCAACAAAAACAAAAAATAGGCAGCAGATCAAATCTGGCCTGTAGGCTACATACAACTCCTGATGTAGAAGAATAGTACACATACACATCTCAGTGTGATACATGTAAAATGAAAATGCATTGTGCCTTGTTGAATATTCTGTTCTTTGCTTTCCCTTAGCACGCTTGGATGTAACCAAACAGAAAGACCTCAGTGGATTTTATAGGCACCTATTAAATCAAGCTGTTGGGGAAGAGGAAATACCTAAATGCAGCTTTCGTGAAGCCAGGTGAGTGGTGGCAAATGGAATATTTATAGAATATACGGTTAATAATCTATGCTTGTAGGGTCATTTTAACACAGTATCACAGCATTGCATCTTATACTGTCCACCAATCTGACCTAAATGACTAGCTAAGAATTTTGCAGTTTCTTAATATAAATATCTGTAGATTTACTTCAAGATCATTTTTATTCTGCAGTTCACAAAAATAATTACAATTTATATTAGAACATTCTCTGTCATTGAATTTAATATTATCATAAAATCATGCCAGGTGCAATAGTGTATATGTGTAATCCTAGCTACTAGGCAAGAAGATCTCAAGTTTGAGGCCACCTCAGCAATTTTAGCAAGACCCTGTCTCAAAAAAGGCTGGGGATGTAACTGAGAGGTAGAGTGCCCCTGGGTTCTAATCTTAGTACTGGAGCAGCAGGGGGTATAGCTTCTAAAAAAAACCAAAGACTTAAACTTTATTATACAAAATTTCTGAATTATCTAATTACTTTATGAGTTTATAAATAATTTTAAAGGATAAGCAAAATCAAGTTATGGTGTTTTGTTTGTTTTAAACTCAAAATATAGATTTCTCTCATGGCCCTGGTGCCTTAAAATGACTGATGTGAGAATTAAGGAGAAATTTGGAATGAATCGGGTATCATTCAACACTCTTATGTGCTGTTCATATAGTATATAAATGTAAAGCAGCTTATAAAAGGAAAGTTGTTTATTTTCTTAACTAGAACCTAGTCTTTATAAAATAGAAGATTCACATACCAGCAGCTAAAACTTCACTGTCCAGTACATAACCACTAGTCACATATAGCTATTTAAACTAAGAATAAATGAAATCTAAGCTTTTAATCAACAGTGGCCATATTTCAAATACTGAGATGTCATATTTAGCTAATGATTATCATCCTGGATAGCTCACAGACTGCTATTTCTGTAGACATTTCTGTTAAACAGTGCTGGTCTAAAAAGCATAAGGGTTGGAGATTTAAAATAAAATTATAAGGTGGTATTATTATGGGATAGTATACTATATATATATATATATATATATATATATATATATATATATATATATATAGCTGAAGGTAAAAGGGAGAATTTGTCCTAAAAATGTAAATAAGCAGACTTTCTTGAAAAGAAACATTCTATTTAGAAGATCTAAGTCTGTGTTGCTAGAATTAGGTTTACCCCCAGTAGTCCCCAAACTGCTAGGTTTTGATTATAAAATTTATGAGAAGCCAGGCACACGCCTGAAATCCCAGCAGCTTGGGAAGCTGAGGCAGGAGGATTGCGAGTTCTAAGTCAGCCTGAGCAACTTAGCGAGGCACTTAGCAACTGAGTTAGGCCCTGTATCTAATAAAGTATAAAAACGGTCTGGGGATTAAGCACCCCTGGGTTCAATCCCAAGTACCAAAAAAAAGAGGAACATGAGTCTAATAAAAGTATAAATGTAGAATTAGCTTTTGAGTCAGGCGCAGTGGCGCACGCCTGTACCCCCAGCACTTGGGAGGCTGAGGCAGGAGGGTTGTGAGTTCAAAGCCAGCCTCAGCAATGGCGAGGCACTTAGCAACTCAGTGAGACCCTGTATCTAATAAAGTATAAAAAAAGCTGGGGTTGTGGCTCAGCGGTAGAGCGCTCGCCTAGCATGTGCACAGCCCAGGTTCAATCCTCAGCACCACGTAACAATAAAACGCATTATGTACAACTAAAAGCAAATTTTAAAAAAAGATCCATCCATTTAAAAAAAAAAAGAAGGTCTGGGGATGTGGCTCAGTAGTTAAGCACCCCTGGGTTCAATCCCCAGTACAAAAAAAAAAAAAAAAAAAAAATGAGGCACATGAGTCTAATAAAAGTATATATGTAGAATTAGCTTTTGAGTCTGGCGTGGTGGTACACGCCTGTAATCCCAGCACTTGGGAGCCTGAGGCAGGAGGGTTGTGAGTTCAAAGCCAGCATCACCAATGGTGAGGCACATAGCAACTCAGTGAGACCCTGTCTCTAAATAAAATTAAAAAAGGGTTGGGGTTGTGGCCCAGTGGTCGAGTGCCCCTGAGTTCAATCTCTGGTACCAAAAAAAAGAATTAGCTTTTGAATGGAAGCTATAAGCATTATGACTTCTCAGTTTCATCTGGTATAGTTGTGAGACTACCTATGAGGACTTTATAAAGTCATTTGCATATACACTTCTGAGTCTAATAATTGAATTTCTGACCAGCAGTGGTTTCTTTAGTCAAGGTAGTTCTACCAGGGTTCCAAGAAAACCAAAGTTGTTGCACCATTAGTGTGTGTGATAAGAATGAATCAGCTGGGTGAGGTAGCACATGCTTATAATCACAGCCACTGAAGCAGGAGGATTGCAAGGTAGAGACCAGACTGGACAGCTTAGTGAGACACTCACTGTCTCAAATTTTTAAATATAGGATTGGGGATATAGCTTAGTAGAAGAGCACTTGCTAGGGCTGAAGATGTAGGTCAGTTGTAGAGTGTCCCTGGGTTCAATCCCTAGAACTGTTGAGAGAAGAAGAAAAAGAAAAAAAGGTGTGTGTGTGTGTGTGTGTGTGTGTGTGTGTACTGTCAGTAAGTTAATCAAACTGATCAGTTGGAAAAATATAAATGAGTCAAGTAATTTTTAGTGTTATTGACTTAACAGCCAGACAGATTCATATATTTCCATTTTATTATGATCAGTGTGAAGATTGCTGGTGTGCTTTTAATCACAGGGAAGATTAATTAGTAATATTTAGGAACCAGAGGTGGTGTGCACCTATATAGTCCCAGCACATGGAAGACTTGAGAGGTAGAAGGATCCCTTGAGCCCAGAAGTTCAAGACCAACCTAAGCAACATAGTGAGACCCTATCTAAAAAATAAATTGAAGCCGGGTGTGGTGGCTCAGGCCTGTAATCCCAGCACTTTGGGAGGCTTAGACAGGAGGATCACGAGTTCAAAGCCAGCCTCAGCAATGGCGAGGCACTTAGCAACTCAGTGAGACCCTGTCTCTAAATAAAATACAAAAAAGGTCTGGGGATGTGACCCAGTGGTCGAGTGCCCCTGAGTTCAATCCCCGGTACCACTAAATAAATGAATGAATGAATAAGACTTACCACTAATTTGCTGTGAAAATATTATCTTCATGTACTTCTAGGATGATGATGATGGTGATGATGATGATGATGATGATGATGGTGATTTTGAAAGAAAGAAAATGAAAAATCAAACAAAAATCACAACTTTTAACTTCATGCTGTGAAAATAGGGCTTTGAGCCAGACAGTTTTCCCAATTATTCTTTGTCTTAGCTTAGCAAAAAAAATGAAAACTTGTATGGATCCCTGTCTGAAGTTTCTACTAGTCCAAAAGAGAAGGGCTGATTTTCTCTATTTCATTTCTACAAATATTAAAAATATTCTGAATTGTTTGAACATGTTAGTTTACAAAGTAAACTAAAATTAGATAGGATTTAAGTATTGATAAAGATTATATGAATGCTTTGTTTGCTTTCTATAATGTGCCACCTAATTTTTTTTACATATTTTTGAAAGGTCCGGAATAAAGGAAGAGAAATCAAGAGGTTACTCTGATGAAGTAAATTCAGAGAACAGAGTGCTACAGGAGAAATGCATTATCCAAACTGGTATAAAGAAGGAGAAAAACCCAGATGCAGACAGTGACTTTGATACTAAAAGCAGCGACGACGATGAAATTGAAGAAAACAAAATAAACTGCAGAAGACAAAAGGTCACAGAGACCTCTAAGAATTACTCTAAGCATCACAGGAATCAGTCCCATTCCCGGTCACCTAGTGAAGAAAGAGGACATAGTGCCAGACACCACACCAAAAGTTCCAAATCAAGAGGACATGAGAAGAGGGAAGAATCACACCAAGAGAGGCAGTCCAGAGACCAGGAGAATTATTATACTGAACGTGACCACCAAAAAGAAAAGGATTCTCATAGGCATAGAGAGGCCAGTCATAGAGATTCCCACTGGAAGAGTCATGAACAAGATAAATCAAGGGGAAGAGATCAGAGAGAAAGAGATGATAGAGAATGGAAAAGGGAGAGAGATAGGGAGAAATATTCCTCTAGAGAACAAGAAAGAGATAGACAACAAAATGATCGTGACCGATACATTGAGAAAGAGAAGGAAGAGAAAAGCAAAGCAAAGAAGGAACACATGAAAATAAGGAAGGAAAGATATGAAAATAATGATAAGTACAGAGATCGGGAAAAACAAGAAGTAAGTGTTCAGTCGTCAGAAAGAAATCGAGACAGACAGGAAGACAGCCCAAATTCTAAGGCAAAAGATGAATTTCTTGACCAGGAAAGATCCAGCAAAACAAGAAACATGGAAAAGGACAAAGAAAGAAGACAAGACAAACCCTCTAGTTCTGAAACATCATTGGGAGCAAAACACAGACTCACAGAGGAAAGGCAAGAACAGGGCAAAGAACGAGAGAGACCACCTGAGGCAATGAGCAAGTTTGCAAAGCGGAACAATGAGGAAACTGTAATGTCAGCAAGAGACAGGTACTTGGCCAGGCAAATGGCACGTGTTAATGCAAAGACCTATATTGAAAAAGAAGAGGATTGATGGCTGCTCCCAACAGGAAGACCTGGAAGAAAAAACATTGTAACTCCTGCAATTTGCTTTGTAAAGGCATAAAGAAATATATTAGGAGTGGAGGCATAAAGAAATATATTAGGAGTGGATGGGAAGGTATTTTTAAATATAGTCCAAAATTCACTTTTTATTTAGGTTTAAATTAGAAGTCAGTCTTTTTATCTTGAATGTTTAGCTAAATTTATATCTATTTCCTTATTAATAATTAGTACCTTCTTCTATGCAAGAACTATGAGTTTGCCAAATCCCTCCCTGTAGGTACTTGATGAGGAAAATTGACTATATCAACCATTAAAAAATAAACAGCTTTCCTAATAATGTTGCTTTTGTTTCAGGATCTGTTTTGTTTTGTAAATATTGTATTTCAGATAAAAATATGTGAATTTGACAAGTACAATAGAGAAAATTGTGACTTTTTATGTTCTGAAATTTGTATAAAAATGTAAATATGTATCATGCAGCTTGTCTAATATTGACCTACAACATACTTGACTAAATGAAAATAAAAATAATGATATGCCTGTACTTTTAATTCATGTTTTTATTTTTAAAGTAATTTCATTTATGTCATGATTCCTCTTTTTGTTTAGTAAAAATCACTTTACTTTGTAATTCTAAACCTTGGCAAGTTAATAAATTGCATATGTATTAAATTTATCTAAGAGCAAAAAGGTGGAGACATTTAGCCTAAATGAAATTAGCTAAAATCCAGATGGCAAGGTACAGTGGTACATGCCTACAATCCTAGCATCTCAGGAGGCTAAGGCAGAAGGATCACAAATTCAAGGCCAGCTTTAGCAACTTCACAAGACCTTGTCTCAAAATTTTTTTAAAATTGAAAAAGGACTATGGATATAGCTCAGGTAAAGCACAGCTGAGTACCAAAAAAAAAAAAAGGAAGAAGAAGAACCCAAGTGGCCTATTTCTGAACATGTCTTATGTACTCTTTTTTTAAAAAGTGCAGCTTATTACAAGTTCCCTATGTTAGCCCAAATAAAACTGGAATTTCTGGTAACCTTTGAAAAAGGTTCTCACTAAATTTCTTAGGTAGGGCCTGGCTAAATTGCTGAGGCTGGCCTTGGACTTGCAAAAATCCTCCTGCCTCATTTTCCTGAGTCATGGGCATTACAGGTGTGTACCACTGCACCCAGCTTCACTCTCTCTTTTTTTTTTTTTTTTTTTTTGTGGTACCGGGGATTGAACTCAGGGGCACTCGACCACTGGGTCACATCCCCAGCCCTTTTTTGTATTTTATTTAGAGACAGGGTCTCACTGAGTTGCTAAGTGCCTCGCCATTGCTGAGGCTGGCTTTGAACTCACGATCCTCCTGCCCCAGCCTCCCAAAGTGCTGGGATTACAGGTGTGCGCCACCATGCCCCCGGCTTTTTCACTCTCTTAATGGAATTTTTTTTATAATATTTTTTTAGATGTTGATGGAGCTTTATTTTTATTGTATTCATTTATATGTGGTACTAAGAACTGAATCCAGTGCCTCACACTTGCCAATCAACTGCTCTACCACTGAGCCACAACCCCAGCCCTTGATGATATCCTTTAATGAACAGAAATCTCTTAACGAAGTTCATTTAAATAACTTTTTTAAAAATATATGTATATTTTTAGTTGTAAAAATTATTTTATGTGGTGCTGAGGATCGAACCCAGGGCCTCACACATGGGAGACAAGTGCTCTACTGCTGAACCACAACCCCAGCCCCCTAATTTAAATAACTTTTATAATTCAGTTTCTTGGTTGTGGTAGATACATTTCTAGTGCTCATTAGCCACATGGAGCTAGTGGCTACTGTATAGGACCGTGGATTTACAGGACATTTGTATTATTTTAGAAAGTTATACTGGACATCACTCTTTCAAAAGCACTATTATCTACTTTTCATATGTAGATCTACAAGGCACCTGGAGTTAATTTTCCTGTGTGGCAAAAGAGAAATTAAGATTTTTGCCTATGTGGATATCAAATGTATCCAGCGGTGAATGAAAATTTGTTCAAATTAAAACTGCAATGAGCAGAGTGTGCGCTTGGCATGTACAAAGCCCTTGTTTCAATCCCAGTACCAACACAAAAGCCATCACAATGAATACTATTACATGTCCACAAGAATCTCAGAAATGTACAATACCAAGTGTTGAGGATGTGAAGCAACAATTTGTTGTACTAGTTGTAGGTAAACTGTTACAACCTTTTTGGAAGATGGTTTGACTTTACCTATTAACATTGGCACTGCACTTTTTTAGGGGGGGGTTACTGGGGATCGAACCCAAGGGCACTTAATCACTGAGCCATATCCCCAGCCCTTTTATATTTATTTAGAGACAGAGTCATGCTAACTTGCTGAGCTAGCTTTGAACTCATGATCTTCCTCCCCCAGCCTCCTAAGCTGCAGGGACTATAGGCGTGTGCCACTGCACCCAGCTGGCACTGCACATTTCTTATAATGCAAGTATTCCACAGAAGCACCAGGAATATTCATAATAGTGTTTTACATCAAACTGGACACAACGTCAATATCCATTGGTAGTAAATGAAATATATATACATTGACTGCACACAGGATCCAACAGTGAAATGATCTCACTAGAGCCATGTGACAGACAACTTGGATGAGTTTCACAGCCTTGTGACAAAAAGCAATTCATATAGTTTGTGGGGTTGGAGCGGGGAGATACAAATATATTCTATAGAAATGCATGGTTAGGGAGTAAGACTAAAGAAAAACGAAATGATTATTACAAAAGTCAAGATAGCATTTTTTTTATATTTATTTTTTAGTTGTAGTTTGATACAATACATTTATCTTATTTTTTTACGTGCTGCTGAGGATCGAACCCAGGGCTGTGCACGAGCTAGATGAGTGCTCTACCACTGAGCCACGACCCCAGCCCAAGATAGCATTCATTTATGGAAGGAGGACCCACAGGGCTTCTGGATATTCTCAGTATTCTGTTTCTTGATGTGGATGGTGGAGACTTAGTTGTTTGCTCTCTCAACTGTAAGTTTGTTTATACTGCATCCATAATGTCTCCCAGTAAACATTTAGTAATTTAAATTTTTAATATATGGGGCTGGGTTGTTGCTGTGGCTCAGCGGTAGAGCGCTCGCCTAGCACATGGGCGGCCGAGGTTCCATCCTCAGCACCACGTAAAAATAAAGGCATTGTGTACAACTAAAACAAATTTTTTTAAAAAGTTTTTAATATATGAATTGGAGGAACTGTTGTTCATCCTGGTTAATCTTAGTCATTTTTAATGGCTTATTCACAGAATAGCAGTTCTTTGATAATGTATTATTTGGACCAATTTGAGTAAGAGAGTTATTAAATTTGTTTCTAGATATATGTTATTTTGAATATATGAGGCCCACGATAATGTATTTAAGAAATTTTAATGAATTGGTAAACAGCTGTACCTCTGACTCCGTTTTTGTTTTAGTTGTACACAATGCCTTTATTTTTACGTGGTGCTGAGGATCCAGCCTGGGCGTGCACGTGCTAAGCCAGCGCTTTACCACTGAGCCATGACCCAGCCCCCCTCTGACTCAGTTTTAAAAATAAGATATGAATGACTCAAAATAACTTAATATTCCTCCCCCATGCCCTTGTTTACCCTTACTCCAGTCACACAAAATACATAGTACTATTTCATGCTAATTGTGCCTTCTCACTTTTTTATGGTTTGGATATGAGGTGTTTCCCAAAAACTCATGTGTGAGACAATATAAGAATTTTCAGAGGTGAAATGATCAGGTTATGAGAGCCTTAACCTAATCATAGGATCAATCCAGAGATACACATTAACTTGGTGATAGCTATAGACAGGTAGAGTATGACTGGAAGAAGGTCACTGAGGGCATTCCTTTGGGTTTTTATCTTGTCCCTGGTGAGCAGAGCTCACCCGCACCTCCCACCCCCACCCCAAAGCCTCTTTTAATACCCATCTTGGTTTCAGCAACATGTCCGTGTTTCCTTTGCATTCTGTGCTTAATACTATCACAGCATTACAGTATGATGATAGTGTGTCAGTTGTTCAAGGGCAAAGATCCAGTTCTATTTGTGTATCCAGTGCTTTCTATAACGCTGGCATGAGGGAAAGTTTAGAAAAGTTTTCTTCATTGTTTTAGCATGATTTATTTTAATATTCCTCAAGTGTTTCTTAAAATCAGAATTTTAAAACTGGAATGAGGGCTGAAGTTGTGACTTAGTAGTAGAGTGCTTGCCTAGCATGTTTGAGGCACTGGGCTCAATCCTCAGCACCACATAAAAATAAAGGTAATTTTTAAAAAACTGGAATCACCTTACAAATTACCTAATGTAATCTCTGTGCTCTGGTTTGAATATGGTTTGTCCCCTCCAAAACTCATGTTGAGGCTGGGTGCAGTGGCACACGCCTATAATCCCAGCAGCTCAGGAGGATGAGGCAGGAGGATTGCAAATTCAAAGCCAACCTCAGCAACTTAGTGAGGCCCTCAATAACTTAGCAAGACCCTATCTCTAAACAAAATATAAAGGGCTGGGGGACTGGGGTTGTGGCTCAGAGGTACAGTGCTTGCCTCACATGCATGAGGCACAGGGTTCCATCCTCAGCACTACATAAAAATAAATAAAGATTTTTTAAAGGGCTGGAGATGTTGTTCAGTGGTTAAGCACTCCTGAGTTCAATCCCTGGTTCAAAAAAAAGCTCATATTGAAATTTAATTCCCACTATGAGATTAAGAGTTGGGACTAGGTAGATAGGACCTTTAAGAGGTGAATAAGGCTCTGCTCTTTTGAAGGGTCTGCTATAAACAATTTGGATGCGTCTCTTAGGAACTTACTGAGACTCTCATCATGTGATGCCCTGCACTGCTTTGGGACTCTTCCAGCAAGAAAGGCCATTACCAGATGCAGCCCCTTTATACCTTAGACTAAAACTATGTGCTAAATAAATTTAGCTCGTTTTCTTTATAATTTACCCAGTCTGTAGTATTGTATTATTAGCAACAGAAAATTAAGACACCATGTGATTTCTAATATTTGTGAGGCACTATGATATCTTTAAGAGCTGAGATTTGGAAATCTTAGGTCTATCATTTTCGAGCTGCATAATCTTGGGCAAAATATTTAATTTTTCTAATCTTTTGTTTCCTCTTCTGAAAAATGAAGGTCATAAAATTACCTCTCTCATAAGATTGGTATGATTATTGCTTGAAACTATGAAAGTAATGCTGTGTCTGACATTCATAAACACATCATATTTATCATCATGGTTATCTTATTATTACTACCCATAAGGAAATAGGCCACTAAAGTAGAATGACTTACCCAAGGTATCTTGGCTTAATACTGGCTGATAAAAGACTTGAACACTGTCTTGTTAATCCTGTTAGATAAAATCAGGCTGACAGGCCATACCCCCCAGGTGCATTAGGTTATCCTGTAAGTCTGAGCTTTGCCTTCCCAGAAGTGCCCACCTCTGCGGGAATTTAGCCCCAGGTGGGCTCTCCCTTTCTGAGCCAATCCCAAGTATACAAATCTCACTTCCGACCCCTGGCAGCCTATGGAGTCAGGGGTCCTTTGGATCACCCAAGTCGCTACTAAAACCCCCACCAGGAAGGAACTCGTCCTTTTTTCCCCTTTGCCTTATTCTTGCTGGCTTCCCCTTCCCCTTCTCCCTTATCCCCTTTCCCCCTTCCCTTTCTCCCCTTCTCCCCTTCTCCCCTTTCCCCTTCCCTTTCTCCGCTTCTTCCCTTCTCCCCTTCTCCTTCTTGCCGCCCTTCTTCCCTCCCCCCTTTTTCCCTCTTTTGCCCCATCCACACCAGTCTTCTCCCTGCTGGTTTTCCTTCCCTTCACGTATCCCTTAGGTCCCCACTGGCCATAGGGGCCGGTTAATAAATCCCTTTTACTACATGGTGGTTCTGGTGTGGGTTTTTGCCCTTCAAATCCTATTTGGTTTTCCTTTCCATATTTTGGTTTTGGCAAAATGTATGACATTAGTTATACTTAAATTGGAGGGAAATTAGGCTAGACAAGTGACAGATTTTTATTTTCATGTATTCAAAAATAAGACTATGGTGGGGAGGGAGGGGAGGGACAGGGGTATAGGAATAATGGCAGACTGAGTTAGCCATGATTACCCTAAATACATGTATGAAGACACAATTGTTGTAAAAATACTTTATATAAAACCAGCAACTTGTGGGCTGGGGTTGTGGCTCAGCGGCAAAGCGCTCGCCTTGCACGTGCGCGGCCTGGGTTCGATCCTCAGCACCATCTAAACATAAATTCATTGCATTGTGTACAACTAAAGTAAATAAATAAAGATTTAAAAAAAAAAACAGCAACTTGAAAAATTGTGCTCTTTATATGTAATATTAAATGAAATGTACTCTGCAAACATGTATAACAAATTAGAATAATAAAAAAAAAAAAAAAATTTTTAAAAATAAGACTATGGGGCTGGGGTTGTAGCTCAGTGGTTGAGTGTTTGCCTAGCACATGTGCAGCCCTGGGTTCGATCCTCAGCACCACATAAAAATAAATAAAAGTATTGTGTTCAACGACAACTAAAAAATAAAATATATAAAAAAAGACTATGTGCCAGATGTGCTAATTTTTTTTTAAATATCTATTTATTTACTTTAGTTGTACACAATGCAATGCATTTATGTTTATGTGGTGCTGAGGATCGAACCCGGGCCGCGCACGTGCGAGGTGAGCGCTCTGCCGCTGAGCCACAACCCCAGCCCCAGATGTGCTAATTTTTGTGTTAAGAAAATGTCTTAGAGCTGGGCACAGTGGCACAAGCCTGTAATCCCAGTGACTTGGGAGCCTGAAGAAGGAGAATTGCAAGTTTGAGGCGAGTCCCAGCAACTTAGTGAAACCGTAAGCAATTTAGCAAGACCCTGTCTTAAAAAGTAAAAAAGGGCTGGGGATGTTGCTTAGGGCTTGAATGCCCCAGGGTTCAATCGCTGGAGCAAAAAAAAAAAAAAAAAAAAGTCTTAGCCCTTTTGTGCTGCTCTAAAAAAATACCAGAGACTGAGTAAGTTATAAAGAACAGAAGTTTGCTTTTCATAGTCCTGGAAGCTCAAAAGTCCAAGATCAAGGTGCTGGCAAGTTCAGTGTCTGATGAGGGGACCCATTTCATTGACAGTATCTTCTGCTGGAGGCATTATCACATGGCAGAAGGTGAAGAGGCAATAAAGGGCCTTAGCTAGGTCCCTCCAGCCCTTAAGGCTCAAATCCATTTATGAAAGCAGAGCCCTCTTAATCACTTCCCCAAACATTCCCACCTCTTAATACCACCTCAGTGGGAATTAAGTTTCAACATGAATTTTAGAGGGGACATATTCAAACCATAGTAGAAACCAAAGATTCAAAGAAGAATTAAAATAAAAACAGAAAAGTTTGAGGGTTTGGGAAAATAATTTAGCTACTATTCTTACCTTTTCATCCTCCCTCCTCTAACAAGTCAGTCCAAAAGCCATATGATGGGATTGACAAGGTAATGCTATCATGGCCCAGAGATGTTTGTCACAGAAACACACAGCATAGCACAAGAGCAGCCTACACAGTATGTCAGTCCACATGGAGTTGAGGAGTACATCCATGCTGGGTGCCAGAGCCCAAGTGGGATAGGGAAGGCATCATGTAGAGTGGTGTTGGTGGTGACTACCCAACAAGGGTTGTCTGCCTAAGCAGGCTAGGATGGTAGCAGTTTCAGTATGAGGTATCAAACTGAGTGGGGTGAAGGTGCTAGGTGTACAATACAGTGGCAACAGCAATAAAATATTATATACAGGAGCAGTGATCAAGTAAATAGTATGTTTTTTTAAAAATATTTATTTATTTGCTTTAGTTGTACACAATGCAATGCATTTATGTTTATGTGGTGCTGAGGATTGAACCCGGGCCGCGCACATGCTAGGCATGTGCTCTACCGCTGAGCCACAACCCCAGCCCCAAATAGTATGTTAAGAATAATGGAAGCCAGGCTTCTCACCGTCCTAGGAGGCATTATAATTATGGAAAGGAATTAAACTAGAATGTAAAATGTTGTAGCATTGGGTTGGAATTGGAGATACTAGTGTGGACTCATGGCTTTCAAGATAGGTAATTATAGATGCAAATGTATGCATGTACTAAATTATACATACGTATGTGCATACATTTGCATCTACAATTACATACCTTGAAAACCATGAGTTCACACAAGTATCAGTGATCAGTAGAATGAGCATAACTAGCCGGCTGGGGTTGTAGCTCATTGGTGGAGTGCTCACCTAACATGTGTGAGTAACTGGGTTCAATCCTCAGCACCACATAAAAATAAATAAATAAAGTAATTGTGTCCATCTACAACTAAAGAAAAATATTTAAAAAAAAAAAGAATGAGCATACCTAGCAACCTAGATCTTGGTGTCTAAATACACTCTTTATTAAAGGAACCGGGGCTTCTTGGACTAGTGGATGTTTCCAGAACTGTGATAGAGAAAGTACAATATGACCCTGAAGCATCCTACTCCAGAAAGTAACAAAGTATTCCAAGAATGATGAGGACATGTTAAAAGGACACAGAAGCCAGCTTGAAGGGACTCTCTCTTGCTAAATATGGGATGATTTGAGCATTAGAATAATGATGGATTATAACCCATTGAATAAGATAGAGATCCATTAAAAACAAATGAATGAACCAATTGAAAGTTTCATGAGATACAGGATATTTGCACAGCCCTCCTTACAAAATACTAATTAATGATAAAAAGAAGAACTTTACAGTGGAAAGCCTGGCAGACACTATCTTAGTCAAGTAACTAAAGTTAACATCACAGGGATGCAACGGTAGTTCAATATATGGAAATCAATAAACGTAATTCATTACATGAATAGACTTAAAGATAAGAATTATATGATTATCTAAATAGGTTTTGAGAAACCATTTGACAAAATACAGCACCTCTTCATGTTCAAATCACTAGAAAAACTAGGGATAGTAGGAACATATCTCAACATTGTAAAAACTGTCTATGCTAAGCCCAAGGTCAACATCATTCTAAATGGAGAAAAATTGAAAGCATTCCATCTAAAAACTATAGACAGGGATGTCCTCTTTCACCACTTCTATTCAACATAGTCCTTGAAACTCTAGCTAGAGAAATCAGACAGATGAAAGAAATTAAAGGGATACGCATAGGAAAAGAAGAACTCAATCTATCACTATTTGCTGATGACATGATTCTATGTTTAGAAGATCCAAATAATTCCACCAGAAAACTTATAGAAATAATAAATGAAGGGCTGGGGTTGTGGCTCAGCGGCGGAGCGCTCGCCTCGTACGTGCGCGGCCCGGGTTCGATCCTGAGCACCACATAAACATAAATGCATTGCATTGTGTTCAACTAAAGTAAATAAATAAATATTTTAAAAAATTTTAAAAAAAATAATAAATGAATTCAGCAAAGTAGCAGAAATAAAATCAATACCCAAAAATCAAATGTATTTCTATACATAAGCAATGAATGAATACTCAATCTATCACTATTTGCTGATGACATGATTCTATGTTTAGAAGATGCAAATAATTCCACCAGAAAACTTATAGAAATAATAAATAAATTCAGCAAAGTAGCAGAAATAAAATCAATACCCAAAAATCAAATGTATTTCTATACATAAGCAATGAATCCACTGCAAGAGAAATTAGAAAAACCACCACATTCACAATAGCCTCCAAAAAGTAAAAATAAAAACTTGGAAATCAATCTAACAAAAGAGGTAAAAGACCTCTACAATGAAAACTACAGAACACTAAAGAAAGAAACTGAAGAAGACCTCAGAAGATGGAGAGATCCCCATGCTCTTGGATAGGAAGAATTAATGTAGGCCGGGCGCGGTGGCGCACGCCTGTAATCCCAGCACTTGGGAGGCTGAGGCAGGAGGATTGCGAGTTCAAAGGCAGCCTCAGCAATGGCGAGGCATTTAGCAACTCAGTGAAACCCTGTCTCTAATAAAATACAAAAAAGGACTGGGGATGTGGCCCAGGGGTCGAGTGCCCCTGAGTTCAATCCCTGGTACCAAAAAAAAGAATTAATGTAGTCATACTACCAATGGCCATACTACTAAACTGTTATACAGATTTAATGCAATTCCTATAAAAATCCCAATGACATTCTTCATAGAACTAGAAAAAGCAATCATGAAATTCATTTGAAAAAATAAGAGAACCAGAATAGTCAAGACACTCCTCAGTAAGAAGAGTGAAGCAGGAAGCATCATAACACCAGACCTTACATGGCAATAGCAATAGAAACAAAAATGTCATGGTATTGGTACCAAAATAGACATGTAGACCAATAGTACAAAATAGAAGACACAGAGACAAACCCACACAAATATGGTTGTCTCATACTAGACAAAGGAGCCAAAAACATACATTTGAGAAAAGATAGCCTCTTCAACAAATGGTGCTGGGAAAACTGGAAATCCATATGTAGCAGAATGAAATTGAACCTCTATCTCTCACCCTGCACAAAAATCAACTCAAAGTGGATCAAAGACTTAGACACTAGAACAGAGACCCTGCACCTAATAGAAGAAAAAGTCCAAATCTTCATGTCAACTTAGGACCTGACTTCCTGAACAAGACTCCTAAAGCGCAAGAAGTAAAATCAAGAATGAATAAATGGGATGGATTCAAATTTAAAAGCTTTGTCTCTCAGCAAAGGAAACAATCAATAACATGATGAGAGAGTCTACAGATTGGGAGAAAATCTTTACCACATGCACCTCAGAGCACTAATCTCCAGGATATACAATACAGGATAACCCAATCAATAAATGGGCTAAGGAACTGAACAGACACTTCACAGAAGAAGAAATACAATCAATCAACAAACATGAAAAAAGTTTCATCATCTTTAGCAACTAAACTAGAGTAATCAAAACTACTCTAAGATTTCATCTCACGCTAGTCAGAATGGCAATTATCAAGAATACAAGCAATAATAAGTGTTGGCAAGGATGTGGGGGAAAAGGTACAATCATACATTGTTGGTGGGAATGCAAATTGGTGCAACCACTATGGAAAGCAGTGTGGAGATACTTCATAGAACTTGGAATGGAACCACCATTTGACCCAGCTATCCCACTCCTCAGTATATACCCAAAAGACTTAAAATCAGCATACTACAGTGACACAGCCACGTCAATGTTTATAGCAGCTCAATTCACAATAGCTGAACTATGGAACCAACCTAGATGCCCTTCAACGAATGAATGGATAAAGAAAATGTGGTACATATACACAATGGAATATTACTCAGCCTTAAAGAAGAATGAAATTATGGCATTTGCAGGTAAATGGATGGAACTAGAGAATATCATGCTAAGTGAAATAAGCCCATCCCAAAAAACCAAAAGCCAAATGTCTTCTTTGATAAGTAGATGCTGATCCATAGTGGGGTGGGGGAATAGGGAAGAATGAAGGAACTTTGGTTTGTATAGAGTGGAGTGAAGGGAGGGGTGAGGTTGCAGGGATGGGAAGGACGGTAGAAAGAGACAGACATTATTACCCTACATATATGTATGACTACATTACTGGAGTGACTCTGAACCATGTAGAGCCAGAGGAATGAGAAGCTGTGCTCCATTTGTATACTATATATCAAAAGGCATCCTACTGCTTGGGTTGTGGCTCAGTAGTAGAGCGCTCGCCTAGCACGTGCAAGGCCCTGGGTTCAATCCTCAGCACCACATAAAAATAAATTAATAAAATAAAGGTGTTGTGTCCAACTACAACTTAAAAAATATTAAAAAATGCATCTGGGGCTGGGTTTGTGGCTCTGTGGTAGAGCGCTCGCCTAGCACGTGCATGACCTGGGTTCGATCCTCAGCACCACGTAAGAATAAAGGCATTGTGTACAACTAAAGCAAATAAATAAATATTTTAAAAATGCATCCTATTGTGAAATTAATTAATTAAAAAGAAAAAAGTCCCTGTCATCCTGCTATTCCAGCTCAACCCACTTAAAATTTGAGGTATTTATTCTAATCTTCCGTTTGCTCCTCAGCATATCTTTTTATACATAAAGCTTTACTCACTTTTATTTCATATTAAAGCACAAGCATCCTTCCATTTGTCTGCATGGGTTCTATTCCTGTAATTATGAATGACTATGTAGTTTTTTTTAATCAAATCACTGTACTATGATGTGTTAGCCATTCCTTTATTGTGAGACATTTAGTGTTTCCCAGTTTGTTTTAGGCATTTAATTTTTCCATATTTTGGATTACTTTTCCTCAGGATAAATTCCCAGAAATCTAATTACTGGGTCAAAGACTATAAACACTTTTATGGCTCAAGATATTGTAATGCCAAATGTTTTCCAAAAAGGAGGTACTAATTAATGAAATTCATCAACAAAAAGTGAGAATACCATTTTAGAACATCCTCATTAACAATAGGGCTTAATAAAAATAAATTTTTATACTTTCTCTGCTAATTTTAATTTAGAAAAATTTAAATGTTTATTTTTAAATGTCTGATTTTTCAGCTCAGTCAAATATTTTCCATGTTTATTTGCTAGTTTTGATTTCTTTTTTATGGTCTTGGAATTAAAATGTTTCTCTTATCAATTTGTACAAGCATTTTTACATAATAAAGATATCAGGCCTTTGACCATTACAACAACAATGAAATGAATAAATAAATAAAGTTAACATCACCAGTATGAGGACAAATCAAAATCATGCTCCAGCTGATAGGATGTAATGAAATAACACAGGACAATTTCCATGATATCCCTGCCAAAGGTACACAGCCTGAATCTAATCCTGATGAATCAATCATCAAACAAATTGAGGGACATTCTGCAAAGTAACTGGCCTGTAATCTTCAAAAGCATCAAGGTGATGAAAGTCAAGGAAAGACTGGGAAATTGTTCTAGACTGGAGGAAACAAAATATATGAAACTCAAACATGATTTTGGATTGGGTCTTTTGCCTACAGTACATGATTTAATTAGGTCAGAAGATGAGATGGCAGTTAGGTAAGAATGTTACTTTTCCTGATTTGATAGTTGTATTGCAGTTATGCAGGAGAATATCCATATTCGTAAAAAACATCTATTTTTGTAAATTTTAGGATCTGTGTTTTAAGATGTATTTCATTTATTCAAGTCTATTAATTTAGGACTCAACATTATTCTATCATTTCACTTACTGAATTTTTAAATTTATAACAAACTATATAGGGCTGGGGCTGTAGCTTAGTGGTAAAGTGCTTGCCTCACATGTATGAGGCACTGGGTTCAATCCTCAGCACCACATAAAAATAAATACATAAGCCAGGCGCAGTGGCGCACGTCTGTAATCCCAGCACTTGGGAGGCTGAGGCAGGAGGATCTCAAGTTCAAAGCCAGCCTCAGCAATGGCGAGGCACTTAGCAACTCTGTGAGACCCTGTCTCTAATAAAATACAAAAAAGGGCTGGGGATGTGGCCCAGTGGTCGAGTGCCCCTGAGTTCAATCCCCGGTCCCCCCCCAAAAAAAAAAAAAAAAAAAAAAAACATAAAAAGATATTGTGTCCATTTACAACTTGAAAAAATATTTTAAAAATAAACCCTGTAATAGAGACTGGTTATGTAGCTCTGTTATGGAGGCTTTCCCAGCATGTACAAGGGCCTGGATACAATTCATAGCACTGCAGAAACAAAAAACATGTAATAGAAAAGCTAGGCATGCTCGGGAGGCCAAGGCAGGAGGATCGCAAGTTCAAAGCCAGCCTCAGCAATTTAGCGAGACCCTAAGCAATTTAGCAAGAACTTGTCTCAAAAAAATAAAAGGACTAAGGATGTAGCTCAGTGATACAGCACCCTTGGGTTAAATCCTCATTATAAACAACAACAAAACCATTTAATAGAAAAAAAAATGAATATTGGTAATAATTTTGAGATCCTTAGACTTCATTCTTTCTTCTTCTCCCTCCTCCTCCCCCCACCCCCTTTTTTGTGTGTGTGTGTGTGTGTGTGGTGCTGGGGATTAAACCCAGAGGCTTTGCATGCAAGGCAAGCACTCTACCAACTGAGCTATATCCCCAGCCCTTCTTCTTCTTTTTAATTAATGGGGATAGAATTCAGGGTCACTTGACCACTGAGCCACATCCCCAGCCCTATTTTGTATTTTTATTTAGAAACAGGGTCTCACTGAATTGCTTAGTGCCTTGCTTTTGCTGAGGCTGGCTTTGAACTTGCAATCCTGCTGCCTCAGCCTCCCAAGCTGCTGGGATTAAAGACATGCGCCACCATGCCCAGGTAGAGTTATTTCTTATTGATATATTCCAAAACTGGAGCTGAGACCTCAAAGAGAATTCTATAATTGAAACATTCTACTTAACATTGGGATCAGATTTGTGGCTTATCAATTGTATGTTAAGAGTGTCATTCTTGTCTGATAGTTAGCCTCATTCCTGGCCCCATTTTATTTTCCCATTCATATAATCCACCTTTTTCTTTTATTTTGGGAATCCCTACCATGATCTTTAAGCATCTTTAAACAAGTCACTGTGAACCAGTTAATCTGACTCTAGTACAGGATTAGATTTACTGTGGTGATGTTACCTGGGGAATCTTTTTAAACTAACTATAGGGTGTAAACACAGAGAGAATGATATGTCTGATGTGTCAGCGTCAGTTTCTTTTCTTTTCTTTCTTTCTTTCTTTTTTTTTTTTTTTTTTTGGTACCAGGGATTGAACTCAGGGGCACTCGACCACTGGGCCACATCCCCAGCCCTTTTTTTTGTATTTTTATTAGAAACAGGGTCTCACTGAGTTGCTTCTTTCTTTCTTTCTTTTTTTTTTTTTTTTTTTTGGTACCAGGGATTGAACTCAGGGGCACTCGACCACTGGGCCACATCCCCAGCCCTTTTTTTTGTATTTTATTAGAGACAGGGTCTCACTGAGTTGCTAAGTGCCTTGCCATTGCTGAGGCTGGCTTTGAACTTGAGATCCTCCTGCCTCAGCCTCCCAAGTGCTGGGATTACAGGCGTGCGTCACCATGCCCGGCAGCATCAGTTTCTTCCTCTATTCCTATTCCTTCTCTCCATCATGCTCTAAAATGAGGCAGAACAGTAGCACACACCTATAATCCTGAGGCAGGAGGATTGTGAGTTCAAAGCCAGCCTCAGCAATTTAGCAAGACCCTAAGCAATTTAGCAAGACCCTGTCTCAAAATAAAATATTAAAAAGGGCTGAGGATATGTCTCAGTGGTTAAGCACCCCAAGTTCAATCCTTCATACCATTAAAAAAAGTAAATAAAATAAAAAGATTCTTGTAGTTTAGAATTTCCAGGTTTCTATGGATGCTGATTCTTCCCCAACCCCACCTCACCCTGTGCTAGATCAGATCTAGGGCCTCAGACCTGTTAGGCAAATTCTTTACCATTTAGCTATATTAATGGCCCCCGTGAATGCTTTTTTTTTTTTTTTTTTTTTTTTTTTTTTTTTTTTGAGTACGTGGGATTGAACCCAAGAGTGCTTTACCACTGAGCTATGTCCTCAGCATTTTAAAATTTTATTAAATTTATTATGGGGAGGGTTAACTGATTGAATTTAACCAATGAGTCACACCCCCAGCTCTTTTTACTTTTTGAGACAGGGTCTCCCAGAGTTGCTGAGGGCCTTGCTAGTTGCTGAAGCTGACTTTGAACTTGCAATCTTCTTGCCTCAAGTTCCTGAGCTGCTGAGATTACAGGTGTGCACCACTTCATTCAGCTTTAATTTTTATTTTGAAATAGAGATTCACTAAACTGCTGAGTCTGGCCTTGAACTTGTGATCTTTGTGCCTCAGGCTCCTGAATTGCTGAAATTACAGGTTTCTGCCACAACACTCATCTAGATGCTGGTGTGTGTGTGTGTGTGTGTGTGTGTGTGTGTGTGTGTGTGTGTGGTGCTGGGGATTGAACCCAGGGCCTGTGCATGCAAGGCACTGAGCTATGTACCCAGCTCCTGGATGCTGACTTTTAAGATAGATGTACAGACAGACAACTTTGGACCTGGAATAAAAAAATATATAGCATAAGTCCTGTTCTGAACTGTTTTAGTCAGCTTTTTTGCTGCTGTAACTAAAGGACCTGACCAATACAATTATAGAGGAGAAAAGGTTTATTTAGGGGCTCATGGTTTCAGAGATCTTAGTTCATAGAAAGCCCACTCCATTCCTCCAGGGTAAGTCTCCAGGTGAGGCAGAACATCATCATGAAAGAGTGGCAGATGGAAGCAGCTCACGTGGCAATCAGGAAGCCGAGAGAGAGATTCCACTCACCAGATATAAATATATACCCCAAAGCCGCATCCCCAATGCCCCACCTCCTCCAGCCACCCCCACCTATCTTCAGTTACCACTCAATTAACCCCATTAGGTGATTAAATCACTGATTGGGTTAAGGCTCTTGTAACCCAAACAATCATTTCTCCTCTAAACCTTCTTACATTGTCCTCACACGTGAACTTTTGGGGGGATACCTCACATCTAAAACATAAAAGGAACTTTTCAGCTTATGTGAACTTGGGCAATCAACCAGCCTCTCTCAGCCTCAGACTCTTCGTCTGCAAACCTGGGAGAATAACATTCATGATCTAGATCTCTGGTGAATAAATGAGATGACACATTCTAAAATCCATTGTAAATTATAGCTTGTCACAATTGCAAAGACCTGTAATAATTTATTTAGCTTGCTTATTGTTTTACTGAAATTTAATATTTCTAATTTGAGGTGATTTTGATGCCAAATATTTACAAATGATTACAGTGCTGTTTTGAGGAATGTCTAAATGTCTTGACAATATACAATTAAGAATAAGATTTTTGCTAGGCATAGCGGTGCACTCCTGTAATCCCTGAAACTCAGGACACTGGGGCAGGAGGATCACAGATTCAAAGCTAGCAATTTGATGTGGTCCTAAGCAATTTACAAGACCCTGTCTCAAAATTTAAAAAAAATGGGCTGGGGATGTGGCTCAGTGGTTAAGCAACCCTGGGTTCAATCCCTGGTACAAAAAAAAAAAAAAAAAAAAAAAGAAAGAAAGAAGGAAAAAAGAAAACTGAAAAGAAAAGAATAAGATTAGCCAGGAGTGGTGGCACATGCCTATAATCCCAGCGGTTTGGGAGGCTGAGGCAGGAGAATCTTAAATTCAAAGCCAGCTTCAGCAACTCAGTGACGCGCTAAGCAACTCAGTGAGAACCTGTCTCTAAATAAAATACAAAATAGGGCTGGGGTTCAATCCCTGGTACCTCCCCTGCCAAGAAAAGAATAAGATTTTAATTTTAACCTTAAAAGTTGTATTTTATAATGATATAGAACCAATCTATCATGATATTGAGTTATTATAGTAATAGTTCATAGCAAAAATAATTTACTGACATCTCACAACTCAATTTGGAACATTCCTATACAACTAAACTGATACATAAATGAATATAGTAGCATTTTGTGCATTTTAAAGAGGGAACTATTTTATTCAAATAAAACTTAACTTCTAGCCAGGCATGGTGGTGCACGCCTATAATCCCACCAGATTAGAAGGCTGAGGCAGGAGGATCGCGAGTTAATAAGCCAGCCTCAGCAATGGCAAGACACTAAAGCAACTCAGTGAGACCCTGTCTCTAAATAAAATACAAAATAGGGCTAGGGATGTGGCTCAGTGGTTGAATGCCCCTGAGTTCAATCCCCGGTACCAAAACAAACAAACAAACAAAAAACTTCTGATATGATACGCACAATCAAAATATCCTCAGGGGTGTTGGATTCCGGGCAGGGAAGGCATGCCTCCCAGGTAGCTCAACTAGCCACACCCCCCAGGCGCCTTAAGACTCCCAAGCACCCCAGGTCGGCCACACTGCTGGCCACGCCTCAGGTTGACCATGCCGCTGACCACTCCCCAAGTGCCTTACTGAGTCAATTGCGACATATGGGCTTCCTCCTGATCCCTGGCGGCCTATGGAACTGGGGCTCCCTCTGGGAGGGTCCCTCAGACCACCAGTCCACTACTTAAGTGCTCTCCAGACTGAAACCGGCCCGGCCCTTTTTTCCTTTTTCTTTTTTCCCTTTTCCTGTTCCATGCGCCGATTCTCCCCACGTGTCCCTTTGGCTGATTAATAAAATCCCCCCCCCCTTTTCTACATGGCGGTCCCAGTGTGTTTTGTTTTGGTGCCGTGACTTGGATGGGAAAGTGTGTCTACTCTTCATCTGTTCATCCTTTCCACTACAGCATCACTGGACGCTGGTAAGCTGTCCCATGCCAGGAGTTCCAAAAACCTGTCTGGTCACTACGTGGTGAAAATTGACTGTTCATTTTCTGGCAATTTCACTCATGACCTGTGCAGGGGGGAAAGCACCCCACCCGAGTCTTAAAGGTGATGGTGGACCCCAGGAACTCTATCTGCCCGCTCTGGAAAGTTTTCGGTAGTCAAAATTATCAACAGTAGTGATTAAAGTTTTCGGCTGGGAGTGGCTAAAGAAGTTCCTTTCCGCACTCTGGACTTGAGCCTTTGCTTCCCGTTCAGGAACGGGAACATGAAAATACCCTGCACAGGGGGGCTCACTGTCTTCCGGCGCCCTGAGAGGGACGCTTCTCACGGTGCCCCATTTCTGCTTGACCTGGTGACAACTGGGCGAGTAGACTTGAATCTCACTCTAATACATATTTTGAAAGGGACGCTTTTCAAAATATTGTATTAGCCTTTCCCCGGTAACAGGAAATATGGGAACTTCCTTATCAACTCCAGCTGAATCTCCCCCTTAACTGCCTTCTGAGAAATCGTGCAAACCTAGGCTTAAAGCCTCACATAAAGAAAAAGAAATTAATAAAATTATGTACAAAAATTTGGCCTTCCTACCCATTATCCAATAGGTGGCCACAGTCAGGGTCCCTAGATGCTCGGGTTTTGCAGGAACTTTCCAGCTTTTGCCAATGGTCGAAAAGATGGACAGATTTGCCTTATATAGAAGCATTTTCCCTTCTCCGTTCAAATCCTTCCCTGTGTACTAGGTGCAGTCCTGAAACCGTGTTGCTAGCTTGCAAACCTAGCGACCCACCCCCACCCTTGATTGATCTTGACTTTGACCCGGGATTAGAAGCCCCGCCGCCCCCATACCGACAGTCTAGACCTCCCGCCCCTCCCCTTCTCCCAGCTCAAGCGCAGAATTCCGAAATTCCCGCGCCATTCGTGCTTAGACCTCCCCCTTCTTCTATGTCACCTTCTGCCCCTCCCCTTCTCTCCGATTCAGCTTTAACTTCCGCAATTGCAGCGCCTTCATCCGTAGACCCTTGTTTTTCTTCCATGTCATTTCCTATGCCTCCGCTGCCACCTTCCCCACCCACTCCTCCTCCACCGGCTTCCCCGCCCACTCAACTTCCCTCCTTTGGTACCGCATCTCCTCTGCCAGTTTCTCCACCCACTCAACATCCTCCTCCATTTTCCCTGCCCACTCAACTTCCTTCGCTTGGTCCTAGGTCATCTTCTCCGCCATCTTTGGCAATGCATCCTTCACTGGCCGCATGGCCTCAGACCTTAGCCGCAACCCCCACGAATTCCGTCCCACTTTGCGTCTCTTTCTCAAGGGTTCCAGCGGCTCCAGTGGAGCAGGGAGACAGCTGCACAATGCGCACTTCTACCCCAGCGTCTCCCGCGGAGTTTCTCCTGGCCCCAGCGGCTCTCGAGGAGTCTCTCCCAGACTCGCGGGATAGTCTGCCGCCCTCCGCGTTCATTCCACCCATAACCCGTTCAAGGAAGCAGGGGAGACAGTGTGCCCAGGTTATGAACCTGCTAAGAGAGGTTGCTGGGGCAGAGGGAGTTGTACGAGTTCACGTTCCATTTTCCATGTCAGATTTGTCCCAGATAGAGAAGTGATTGGGTTCATACTCTACAGACCCCACAACTTATGTAAAGGAATTCCAGTGGGTCACCCAAGCCTATAGTCTCACATTTCATGACGCGAACTTCATTTTGTCAAATACTTTACCTCCTGAGGAGTGCAGGCAGGTCTGGGAGCAAGCAAGAGCATATTCGGACGAGACTCACAGAGTAAACCCAAATTTCCCATTTGGTCCTGAGGCTGTTCCAGATAGAGATCCAAACTGGAATTACAATGCCCCAGAGGACGTGGTCTTGAGAGATCAGTTTTTAGTTTGCATAGTCAGTGGTCTTAAACATGCAGCTCAGAAACCTGTTAATTTTGATAAGCTGCAGGAAATTATTCAAAAAAGGGAAGAGACTCTTTCTGAGTTTCTTGATTGGTTGACGTGACGAAAGCTCTTCAGCATTTCACAAATTTAGATCCGGAATCTCAGGGGGGCCGTCAAGTCCTTATGACGTATTTCTTGTCCCAGAGTTACCCCAACATACGGGCTAAACTAAAGAAGTTGGAGCAGGGGCCCACAACCCCTCAGACCGAGATTTTGGCTACGGCGTTTAAGGTCTATCATAACCATGAGGAAGACGCTGAACGTCGCAGTTTTCAAAAATATGAAAAGGCCGAGCGATCAAAGTTCCAAGTGTTAGCTCAGGCCCTTCAGGGCCCGGACTCTCAAGCCTTAAAAACAGGGGCACGTAAGTCTACACAGGAGGAACCCCCAGGGCCTTGCTATAGGTGTGGGAAGGATGGACACTGGGCTAGAGCCTGCCCTGATCCCAGGCCCCCTAAGTACCCGTGCCCAAAATGTTCCAAGGTGGGACATTGGGCATTGACTGTTCCAGTCCCTGCAGGGGGGCTGGACCAGTCACAAACCCCAGCCTGCTGGCACTGGCCACGGAAGATTAATGGGGCCCAGGGGCTCCTTTCCCGACCGTTGACATTGCATTGAAGGAGCCCATGGTTACTCTCCTTGTTGATGGATGCCCTGTGAACTTCTTGCTAGATACAGGAGCCACCTCCTCGGTCTTGAGGGAGTTTTAGGGCCCCACCACCATAGTACTGTCCCCTATTGTCAGAGTAGAGGGAAATGCTATTCGCCCCCGCAAGACTCCTATCCTGTCTTGCTGTCTAAACCACCATCCCTTCACCCACCAGTTTTTAGTAATGCCTCAATGTCCCATGCCCTTGTTGGGTAGAGACATATTGGCCAAGTTTCAGGCCTCAATTGTGTTCTTTGATCCGCCTAGCTCAGCTGTGCTCCCTGGTTCGTTTCGCTCCATCTCCTCTCCCATCTTTCTTCTTGCTGTTTCAAAGGCAACTGACCCGCCACCCCCTACTGAAGTTGATGAGGACACCCTACCACCCCCTATTGATGCACGAACCCCTCAGCCCCCTACTGAGGCAGAAACCCCCCAACCTTCTACTCCCAATACCCTGTCCCCACTGATCTAGTAGACCCCAAATTCTGGGATACTCAGACTCCCTCCCTTGCTCAGTGTGACCCTGTACAAATACACCTTGAAGATCCTCAGCGTTTCCCCAACAGAGCCCAGTATCCACTTCCAGCCACTAGCCTTAGGGGTCTCCAACCCCTTATCTCAGATCTTTTGTGGAAACGTTTTCTCAAACCCACCCATTCCCCTTATAATACTCCCATATTGGCAGTTCAGAAGTCCAATGGGTTGTATTGGCTAGTCCAAGATCTTCGTCTCATCAATGAGGCTGTTAAGCCCATACACCCTGTGGTCCCAAATCTGTATACTATTCTCTCCTTAATTCCTTCCTTATCCACCCATTTCTCGGTTATTGACCTAAAAGATGCCTTTTTCACTGTTCCTTTAGCTCCGGAATCACAAGACCTCTTTGCCTTTACTTGGACAGATCCAGATACCCAGCGGTCCCAACAGTTGACCTGGACAGTCCTTCCTCAGGGTTTTTGAGACAGCTCTCATATCTTTGGACAGACATTGGCTGCAGATCTCAAAGACCTTAAATTCTCTGACTCCACTCTCCTGCAATACATAGATGACCTTCTCCTCTTGTTGTCGCCGGAAAGGGATTGCAGCCTGGAACGGCAGCGCCGCAGGAAGGAGTCCGGAGACAGGATGGAGACGAAAAAATTCTTTAATCTTTCTGTCTCTGTCTCTTGTAATTTCTAACACCACATACACACTCTCACAAGAAACCAAGGCACCTACTCTTACAAGAAACTACAATATATCTATACAATAGCGATAACCCTGTCCTTTCTCTCTCTGGTCTCTTCCCATGCGCCCGAGCAGGAATGGCGCTAGTTCGATCTGCTGAGTCACCACTCAAATCTCTCGAGATCCTGGGCCAAGTCCCGCGAGATCCAAGGCCAAGTCCCGTGAGACTACGGAAGGCGGAAATGCCCAAAAATGTCTATGGCCCATAGTCAACCGCAATCTTAGCTATCTCCCCAAACAGGGCTCCTGCATCCTCTGCAGTCCTTCCTTTTTCACAGCTCGTGAAGACTCTTACACCCTTCTAAATTTTCTTGCCTCTCGTGGGTATCGTGTTTCCCCATCTAAGGTGCAGCTTGCCCAGACCCAGGTAGTGTATTTAGGAGTTCAGATTTCCCATCAATCAAAGGCCATTATTGTAGACAGAAAGGCCCTCATCAAGGAGCTCCCATGTCCCAAGAAAAAGGAAGAGATTCTTTCCTTCCTAGGCCTAGCAGGATATTTCCATGCCTGGATTCCCAATTTTTCTCTTTATGCAAAGCCCCTGTATGAGGCAGCCAAGGGGATTGAGGAAAAGTTCCTCCCTGAAGGCATTCAGGCTGAGTTTAAGCATCTACAGCAGGCACTGTCACAGGCCCCAGCTCTTCATCTCCCAGACCTTCTTCAGCCATTCACCCTTTACGTCCATGAAATGAAGGGCTTGGCTCTCGGTGTTCTAGGCCAATTCAAGGGCTCCACCTTTGCTCCAGTTTCCTACCTTTCTAAACAGCTTGACCCCACCGTTCATGGATGGGCCCCTTGTCTTAGGGCTCTGGCTACTGCTTACCTACTTCTATAGGAATCAAAGAAGTTGACCTTTGGTGCCCAGGTCACTCTTGCCTCTCCTCACCATTTAAAAAGAATTACTAACCTATAAGAGCCTTCAAACTCTCCCACCCTGTCACGTTCTCTCTCTCCTCGTTTCTTTTCTGCATGACTCTTCAATCACTTTCCAACCCTGCTCCTCTTTACACCCAGCTTCCCTCCTCCCAGTCTCCTCAGAGCCCCCAGAGCATGATTGTATAGAGATGCTTGAGGCTTTAATCCCCCACCCCTCCCACATCCAGGAGGGACCACTTCCTGATCCTTCCCTAATTTGGTTCACAGATGGAAGCTCTTTCTTTAAGGATGGGCAACGTTTTGCTGGTTACGCTGTCATCTCCCTATCAGAGGTTATTGAGGCAGCACCCATTCCCCCTAACACCACAAACCAACGGGCTGAATTAATAGCTGTTATTCGTGCCTTCGAATTAGCTGCTGACCAAAACCTCACCCTTTACACAGACTCAAAATATGTTTACCATATTTTGCTTTCCCATTCAGCAATATGGAAAGAGCGAGGACTCTTGACCACAAGAGGCTCTGCAGTTAGTAATTCTAAATTAATATCAAAACTCTAGCCGGGCGCGGTGGCTCACGCATGTAATCCCAGCACTTTGGGAGGCTGAGTCAGGAGGATCGCGAGTTCAAAGCCAGCCTCAGCAATGGCGAGGCACTTAGCAACTCAGTGAGAACCTGTCTCTAATAAAATACAAAAAATGGGCTGGGGATGTGGCCCAGCGGTCTAGTGCCGCTGAGTTCAATCCCCGGTACCAAAAAAAAAAAAAAAAAAAAAAAAAACTCTTGCAAGCCTCTCTTCTGCACAAGCTAATAGGGATTTCCCATTGTCCTTCACACCAAAGTGTGAAGGACATAATTCAGGGAAACACGATGGCTGACAGGGCAGCAAGGGAAGCAGCACTATCTTCTCCTTCTCTCTGGTTCCAGTCCCATCTACTACCCAGACCCCCACATTCCCTTCCACACATCAATCCTCTCCTATCTCCATTCTCTTTTCCATCCTAACCCTCAGGCCCTCAAAACTTTCACTACCTCCTTCCTCATCCTGACTTCAGAAGACACACAGTTTCTCCGTCAGCTTACCTCCGCGTGCACTGCATGTCAGCACACCAACCCATATACTCCCCTTAAACCAGGGACATTTCACCTCTCAGCTTCCAGGAGCCGATTGGCAGATAGATTTCACCAATATGCCAGCCATCCGGAAACACAAATATCTCCTGGTTTGGGGAGACACCTTCTCTGGATGGGTGGAGGCCTTCCCTACTTCCAACAAAAGGGCCTCCACAGTAGCCTCTATCTTAGTCTCATAAATCCTTCCCCACTTTGGATTGACCATGTCCATCCAGTCTGACAACGGGCCTGAATTTGTTTCCCATGTCACCCAAAATATTTCTACTTCCCTTAACATTCTTTGGCATTTTCACATCCCATATCATCCCAAGTTCTCAGGGAAGGTAGAGAGGACTAATAGAACTCTTAAAGATGTTCTGACTAAACTCTCCCTAGAGCTCCGCTTGGACTGGGTCAAATAACTCCCCCTTGCCCTCTTTAGGCTCTGAGTCCTCCCAAAGAAGCCTTCTTTGCTATCCCCTTTTGAGGTTATGTTTGGGCGACCAGCTCTTCCACCTGGAGATTCCCCAATTCAAGGACCCTTACCCAAAGATCTCTCTCTTCCCATCTTGTCCTTCATCAGACATCAGCTATGGAAGTGCCAAGATTTCATTCTGCCTGACCCAGGTAGACTAACTGCTTCATTCCCATTAACACCCGGTTCTTGGGTATATTTCTCCCCTCCCCAGGACACAGGAACAGTCTCCCTTGCCCCGAAGTGGACAGGCCCTTTCCAGGTTGTGCTGTGCACGCCCACGGCTGCTAAGCTTTGTGAAACTTCAGGGAATTTGACTTCTTGGATTCATATTTCCAGACTGAAACCAGCTGCTCAACCAACTGAGGATCCACAAAAGGACGACAAACAACTACCTCAGTATACTTGCTCTCCCCTTCCCACCGATCCCCTGAAAGTCCACTTCTCCTGTGTCTCTAACACTGACCTAAAATGACCTTTTCTGTCCTTTTCATTCTATCTTTGGCTCTGTTTCCGCTTGTCCCTGCAAGTTCTGTGTCCTATTGCTCTGCTCCTCCATGCCATTACTTTTTTGAGGTTTGGCAACTAGATAACCATGGGCAAAGGACACGCCTCCTTAATCAATCATCCTGCCCTTTTGATAATTGTCCCTCCATCCTGCTCACCTTTGATTCGGTCTCTACATGTGCTCATCAATGCTTTTCTGAAATGTCACTATCACCAAAGTACCTTTGTTTTAAGGAGGACCAGACGGAGGATTGGTGCAATGACCCTAATGGATGGGTCGGATGTCCATCCTGGAGCTGTAAATATCACTGGTCCTATCCTGTTATGGGAGTAACAAATTCCTGGGGAATCACACCAAGCCAACTCCAATCCTGGAGGTACAGTATCAATGTGACTTTCAAGATTACTAACCCTTCTTCCTGGCAGAGTCGTGTTGCTGCAGTAGGGTTTGCTAATCATGATTGGGCCCATGGTCGAGGTAAAATCGTTATAGAGAAGACTATAAAGGACTCTTCTGCTGTCAGGGCTCTTGAGATACTTAGTGCCACCAGACAACAGACTCGAACCCATCTTCAACACTTGAACGAGTCTCTCTCTTTCTCCTAGAACTCCATCCTCTCTTTATCTCTCTCCTTATTAGCAAACTACTCCTCCTTTAATGCCTCAACCTGTTTCCTCTGTGTGCCGCTTCACAAGTCTCTATCGGTCCCAGTCCCAGTTCAAGCCAACGCCACTCTGACCTCCTCATGTCACGATCGACCATCTCCTTCTCTCCTTCTTTCGACTATTCCCCCTTTCTTTAACATTACTTCTTGTTGGGCCACAGCCAAAGACTCTTGCCCGGAACACACCTGGCATCCCATAACAGGTCATTTGACTCTCCCTTCCCCTCTCCTATTTTGGTGCCACCCATATGTTCCAATGCATTGATGCTAAGACCCCAGGTCCCTGCTATCCTGTTGTTTTAATTCCAAGCTTCACTTTATATACAGAGGCTGAGGTTGAGGACCTTCTTACCTCCTTACAGTCTCAAGGGGGGCGCTCTAAAGGAGCAGCCACTCTGGCAGTCTTAGTGGGTGTTAGCTTAGTCACTGCAATTGCCTCTGCAGGCCTCTCAATTGGAGGATTGGCTCATTCACTTGTAATGGCTCAATCCTTTGGACAGGAGCTCTCTGATCTCACAGATAAGCTCACCACCATGGCTGAAGCCGCCGCCTACTCCATCCAGGCCCTCCAGCAACAACTCTCATCGTTAGCGGAGGTTGTACTCCAGAGCAGACAAGCTTTAGACCTCATCACAGCAGAAAAAGGGGGTACCTGCATTTTCTTGGGTGAAGAATGCTGCTACTATGTCAACCAGTCAGGCAAGGTGGACCACAACGTACATCGCTTGAAGAAGGTGGTACAAGATCTAGGGGACAAGAACATTCAATGGCAGCAGAGGTCCTCATGGGAATTATGGGAAGGGATGGCTCCATGGATCCTCCCTCTCCTAGGCCCACTTATAACTATATGTCTTGTCCTGATGATAGCACCTTGTCTTATAAGATGCCTTCAAAATCATATTTCTCAGATTTCTAATCAAACCAGCTTCTCCTCAGGGATTATCAACTGCTAAAAACCACAGATGACTTTCCAACCAGAGATGACTTCTCTTCACCTCAGGACAGATTAATCTCTAGAGGGATCAACGATGGCTACCTCCGAAGGGCCCTTACCTCACTCTCTATTGGCCTCTTCGATGTAAGTCCCGCCCGGTGAAATATAGGCAGTCAGACAATAATCCCTCTCACCTTCTTTCTCTTTGTTGTTTTCATAATAGCGTTAAGATGCTATCTGTAAACTCAAGGCCTACAATTCCTGCATGCTCTTTGAGAAGATAGCTGGTTGATTCCCCCCGTGACCTCTACAGAAGCTTGGTTTGACACCCTCACTGATTTATGGCTTCAAAAAACCTTCATCCAATCCACTCCTGCAGAGATTCATCTTTTGGTGCCTGCCTCCTGGGAACTTTTTGCCCTCAAGCCTGACCTACCTGCCCGCATCTTCCCCCTCATAACACCCCACGTTGCCCCATTTCAGCTCGAAGCAGCTAGATCGAAACACAATGCCCCACTTTCTAAGAAAACAAAAAGGGGGGAATGTTGGATTCCGGGCAGGGAAGGCACACCTCCCAGGTAGCTCAACTAGCCACACCCCCCAGGCGCCTTAAGACTCCCAAGCACCCCCAGGTTGGCCACACTGCTGTGCGAGGGTGCCTGGCAATCCAACCAGTGTTTGACAAGGATCCACTGGGAGAATGATGTTTGCAAGGACTCATCATCTCGGGAAAATGCCAGATGTGTGCCTCTGGGTTCTGGTGCCTTTTTTGCACTATTTTCTTAATAATATATTACTCATACTATTCTCTGGTGTTGATCACTGAGGGTGGAAGGAATGCTACGGTATTTTCTAAAAATATTAATAAAATATTAGAAACCATAACCCCTTCCCTACCACAAATAGTAAATAATTTTCTGCCACTGTATGATGTGTCCTTTTCCTGGGGTGATTGTTTTAAACAAGTATTACTATGTGTGAGAACAGGCACAGAGCCACCTGTTTCTTCAGTTATGAGTACGCAAAAAGCACATAGTCTCATTGATAGTAATCAGAAACAGAATAATATCAAAGTACTTCCCGTTAAAGAGACCCCATGGGAAAAAGTCCCTTTGGTGCCTGTGACTCCGTTCTAGTAAGATTTACTTTACTAAACAATATGGCAATTATCTACAAGGAAATTTGCCATGGCAATCACTGAGGTCACTGTCCTCTTGACTAACCTGAACTTAAAGTTTACCTTTGGCAAGAATAGAGTCAAAGGACTGGCATGTTTACTATTATGAAAGACAAGGTGATGAATATTGTTAAGTACATTTAGGTAGGAATAGGAACTTCAGATCAACTTTACTGATCATATTCATAGATTTAGAACAATAGTAGGAATTGTGGTGGGGGTCATGAACTCATATAATTACATTTCCCAATAGGCCTGTTCTGTACTAAGAGTTCTATGGGTTTTCGGTAACTACTTTCTTGGCATGATATGCTTTAAAAAATATATAAAAACTGTGTGTGAAATCAATAAACTTGTCAGCATTCTGCACTGGCCTGAGAGTCTGTGTGGTTGTTGTCCATCCATCGCCGACACTGTTTACCCCGTCACATCCCCTGGACCAGGAAGACCCCCGACCCTGCTGGGTCTGGACCCTGGCACTGCTGGCCATGCCTCAGGTTGACCATGCCACTGACCACTCCCCAAGTGCCTTACTGAGCCAATTGTGACATATGGGCTTGCCTCCTGACCCCTGACGGCCTATGGAACTGGGGTTCCCTCTGGGGGGTCCCTCAGACCACCGGTCCACTACTTAAGTGTTCTCCAGACTGAAACCGGCCCTTTTTTTCCTTTTTCTTTTTCCCCTTTTCCTGTACCATGCGCCGATTCTCCTCACGTGTCCCTTTGGCTGATTAATAAAATCCCCCCCCCCTTTCTACACAGCGGTCCCAGTGTGTTTCGTCTACCCTTCAAGGGGTAGAGGTGTATTTCAGTGTTAGAGCACTCCTTTAGCATGTGAGAGACCATGGGTTCCATTCCCAGCACAGAAAACAAAAAACTGGCATTGGTGGTAGAATAGCTTGGTGTGTGTTTTACAATGTGTTGCTAAGATTGCTCTACCATCTAGCATTCTTATTAAAATATTTTGTGAATCATTTCCAAAAAAAAAAAAAAAAACTCTTTGGGCTGGATGTGATGGCACATACCTGTACTCCCAGCTCCTAGGGAGGTAGAGGCAAAAGGATCTCAAGTTCAAACCTGGGCAACTTAACAAGTCTTTCTCCTCCTCCTCCTTCTTCATTTTATTCCCCTTCTCCTCCTCCTCTTCTTCTTTTTCCCTCCTCCTCCTCCTTGTCTTCCTCTCTCCTTCTTCTTCCTCTTCCTTTTCTTCTCCTCCTCCTCCCCCTTCCCCTCCCCCAACTTCCTCCTTCCTTCTCTTCCCTCCTTCTTCCTCTTCTTTTTTTTTCTTCATAGTAATCGAGATTGAATCCAAGGCCTTGTACATATTTCAAGCAAGTACTATACCACTGAGCCACATTTCCAACCTAAGCCTCTGTCTCAACATAAACTTTTACAAGGGGCTGGAGGTAGAGCACATGTACAAAGCCCTGGTCCACAGCACTCGTGAAAAAGAAAAAATACTAAGGCCGGGCATGGTGATACACATCTGTAGTCTCAGCTATGATGATGTGTGAACTCCATGATGACTTTAAAGTATACAACTTCTTAGGACTATTTTGGTTTTTATTGTATTACTTATGGGAATGACAGGTGGTGGCGTTGTCTTTCTGAGGAGTCTACTACTTCTCTTACTTCTCTTCCTCATCCCTCCCTGACCAAAAAAAAAGGAAAAGAAGAGTGAAAAATGCTCCTACTGTGTTTAATGAAGATAACCATCCTGGATGGTTCTGATATCTTAATCACCCAGTGTTGATTAATGAGTCCACAGACATACTGAAGAAGGTATCATTGAGTGGCTGAGCATTGTCTAAGATACATGTGAGAACAGCAAAGTTAAGCCAGCATCTTCCATATATTTCATTTTGACAGCAATCTCCAAGTCAGTTATACAACTAATTAAATATCAGGTCAGTCTTTCCTGCTTATCAGAACAAATGCGATTCTAATTCCACCATAATAGTCTCCCTTCTAAGGGAGAGGGAAGAGTTAAATGGAAATTTATGCTTACACTTAAATTTTTATATTGGTACCACCAAATTTCCAAGATTTGTGAAAATAAGATGTTCAGAAATTTACTAATCTCACAGATTGCTTTATTTTGTGATTCCATTATTTAATTCTGGAGCCATTGTATTGAATTTGGATTTGTAAGGGTCTTTGCATGCATCTCTGGGTGGGAGAAGCCAGGAGAGTGAATTTAGGTTACAACTCATAAACTCTAGCCAAGTTTATAGTTGAGGGATAAATTATTTAGATTTCATTGCATATCAATAGAGGAAATAACCTCTAGTAACTGAATTGTCTCCTTGACTTTGTCTTGTATCTTGTCTATTTCTTGGTTGTTGGTTTTTGAGTTTGGGGGTTTGTGTGTGTATGGTTCTAGGGTTTGGATCCAGGGCATCAAGTATGCTATACACATGCTCTACCACTGAACCACACCTCCAATTCCCACTTTCTTGTGCATTTTTTCTAATAAAATCACAAGAAAATATCAGCTTCTGTTGTTAAATAGTTTCACAATTCAATTTTCAGTTTTTACTTTTTTTTTTTACATTTTTATTATCAATGGATCTTTATTTTATTTATTTATATGTGGTGCTAGAATCGAACCCAGTATCTCACACATGCTAGGCAAGTGCTCTACCTCTGAGCCACAACCCCAGCCCCTTCAGTTTTTACTTTTTAAAAATATTTTTATTAGTTGTTGATGGGCTTTTATTTATTTACTTATTTATATTTAGTGCTTAGACTTGAACACAGTGCCTCACACATGCTAGGCAAGTGCTCTACCACTAAGCCACAACCCCAGCCCTCAGTTTTTTGTGTAGATGCTACACTAGATATTAATGTCTTCAAAAGAGAATTTTAAAAATCTACCTACATCTTAAATTTTCCTTTAAAACTTCATAGTGCTATTGATAAAGAGGGATCAAATAAATGCAAAATATGTAGAACAATCAGATATTTTGGAATTTTTTCAATTTCATGAAGTTTGAAGCTCCTGTATAAGATTCCCCTAATACCTGACTTGGTGAAACTCATTCCAATTGAAAAAGTAAGTGCTTATTAAAAAGTGTAATCTTGAGAGAATGCTTAAGTGTATATGGGGTGGGGAGAATATATATCCAAAAATTGTTACAAAGCAGGGTCTTAACGTTTGCAAAGCTGTTTACCACTTAATACACTGCCGCTTATGTGACTTCTCTCTTTTCAGCATACTACAAAGCAAAGGGAATGGGAACAAGACACAAAGAAGTAATGGAAGAATGAAGGTAGGTAGGTAGACATTCTTAAATCCCCTTCCTCTTTTCCCTTAACATTTTAGGAAACTTCTCAGTAGCTGATATGTATGAGGAAAATATTTTGCCAAAAACACCCCTGCAAAAAATAAGAACATTATGTCAGGAGAATACAGGAAGATGGAAGAGATTGTGGAGGGAAGGAAACCGAGGGAGAAGGATCTATAATGGAATAAACCCAAGCTTCTATTAAATAGACCTGCTTTTAATAAGGTTGTTAAAATCAAATTTGATTTATATGGGGAACTGAAGTGATGTTGGCCAGATGATTAAGTCCTTTTGTAATTGATGAGGTTTTATTCCAAGATTTTGCTAAAGGAATCTCATATTACAAGCTAATATTTGCTTCTCTACTTCTACATCTGAGAGTCTCAAGTCACCAAAGGCCAAATTTACTTATCTGTGTTAAGGGCTTTATAAGGGACAAAATATCATTCATTCACTTAACCAACAATTTCCCAAGCAGCCTTATATAAACTCAAACTTGGAAACTATATGGAGAGTTCACAATCATGGCCACCACAAAAGGTGAAGGCAGAGGAGGAAGGCAATTACGGCTAGCCAGACTCTCCAGTTGCTCCTAGACTAGGGTACCCTTGATTCGGCTCAGGGTGTCAGATCTACACACTGAGCACTAAATGGGAATTGGATTTACACTCTCAGCACAAAACAAAATAACCTAGTTAAACTTAGTCATTTGAAGTAGACAGAGCTTAAACCAGAAGATCAGTTAAACATTGAAGATGCACATGTTGACATGTATTTTCAAAGCAGTTCCCATGACTAACAAAATAGGCCAGATTTGCTATGAAATGTATTACCCTGCAGGTTGAACGCAGAGAGAGGAATAGTAATGAAGTGCAGCAAATACCAAAGAAAGGTGTGTGGGCTAAAGTAGTGTCAGTGGCAAAGGAAAAGGTAGCAGAGCACATTGTAGTACTTGTACCCTTCAAATAACAACATACACACACATTTGAGTAGGTAGAATTTGTTAGTGTAAGAAAATTAGAGGTAATTCATAGTTTGTAGTGGACTCAAAGTATTGGAATAGAGATAATACACAGACACAAAAATATACACACACAAAGTCTCAAATGTACACATTATTTTTCAGTTTAGCTGATGCTGCTTTTCCTGACTCCACAGCAGCACAGGGGGTAGAGGGTTCTAGAAGGTTCCAGGTATAGAGTTCTACACTACTCAGAAAATACATGGCTAGCAAGACAATCTTTTTTGTTTTCTCCTAGATGGTTATGACTTTATGAACAGTGGAGTCTTTAGAAGCAGATGTCAGATAACAACGATCATACCCAAAAATGATACAGTAGACTTTCACAGACTTGATTCTAAACCTAATCCTAACTGATGATAGGGTGGTTTCATCACCTCCATACACACCCTCACATGTCCAAAACAGGCCAGTTCAGCTGTGTCACAGTCTAACATGGTAATATGTCCCAGAGATTCATGGAAAGAAATGGCTGGAGGCCATAAAAGTCTGGGCACCATAGTCTTTTGGGATCATGTCTCCGTGAAGAAGGCCCTTCTGTTGTCAGGCTCAGCTGGAAACTCATTCACGTGGAGGGGAGAGGCAAGGTGGGACTCATCAGAGCTAGAGGTGACAGCAGCTGGGAAGTGTTTTCCTCTCTGGAGTGTTTACACAGCATTCAAGCAGATGTCCCCACAGGGAATTTCTGTTGGTGTTTCTGGAGTGATACTTTTAATAATGCGCTGTTAGGAAGCAAAAACAATGTTACAGTCTTGTATTTAGCAAAATTGCAAAAATATTTCAACATCAATATGAAAGCTTAAATAGCACTTTACTAACATTTACTAGTAAGTTGGAACAGTCTCAATGACTTTTCTTTTCTATTGGGGTGCGGGGGGGGGTTGTACCAGGGATTGAACTCAGGGGTGCTTAACCACTGATTCACATCCCCAGCCCTTTTTTATGTTTTATTTAGGGGCAGGGTCTCATTGAGTTGCTTAGGGTCTCACTGAGTTGCTGAGGCTGAGTTTGAGTTTGAGATCCTCCTGCCTCAGCCTCCCAAGCTGCTGGGAGTATAGGCGTGTACTACCACACCTGGCACTGACTTTTAAGAAAGAAAGTCCCAGCCTTGTATAGCTGCGTGCCTATAATTCCAGCTACTCAGAAGGCTGAGGCAGGAGGATGGCAAATTTGAGGCCAGCCTTGGCAATTTAGTGAGACTGTTTAAAAATTAAAATGGCTGGGAATATGTAGTTCAGTGGTAGAGCAACCCACCTGGTTCAACCCCTGAATTTAAAAAAAATTCCCAATTTATTCTCAATATGGATAAAAATGGTATTGTCTATATCTGTAATAATCTGTAAACTAGTTAAGAACATCATCTTAACACAATGGGAGAAAACAAGCCTTCAGTAGACCTTCTGCTGGACTATAACATGCCTTTGAATGACTTGGGACAAAGCACCCATGTTTCCTAAATAAAGGAGGCTCCCTGTGACCACACAAGGTTTGAGGAGCAGAATGAGTGCTGGGTTTTGGTCTGTGGGCTTCCTCATGCTCTGCATGCACACTGCAGCCACAGTGTCCAGCCCTGCAGGAGCCATGGCAACAGCCAGGATGTTACTGATTCAATGAATCCAAGGTTCAGCCGCACTGGTTAGTTCATATGAATACAAATTACAACAGTTTAGGCTGGGCACGGTGGCCCACACCTATAATCCCAGCACTTGGGAGGCTGAGGCAGGAGGATCACAGGTTCAAAGCCAGGCTCATTAATGGCAAGGCACTTAGCAACTCAGTGAGACCCTGTCTCTAATAAAAATACAAAAAAGGGCTGGGATGTGGCCCAGTGGTCGAGTGTCCCTGAGTTCAATCCCTAGTACCCAAAAAAAAAAAAAAAAAAAAAAAAAAATTACAACAGTTTAAAAGAGGCGAACCTTAAAATCGTCACTTCTAAAGCAGTCTTACATGGAGTGGTCCTCATCACAGAGAAGCTGAGAATTTCTACTATAGAAACAGCGGAAGTACACAGAAGCTTTAAGAGAGAGCTGAAATATACTTGGACTTGGGTATAAAACATACAACCTGCCTTGTAAAACTTAGGATCAGAGTGATATGAAATAGCTCCAGAAAGTGGAAAAGAGAACAGAACCACGCAGAGGTTTAGAAAAAATTTTATTAAGTCACTTAGTAAAATCTTTAATGGTCAAATGTCTGTATGTTGGTAAACAGACAAAATTGGACCTGAAAGCATCTTTTGATTTATGGATCTTTAGGTGAAGGTTTGCTGTCCTTTTTATTTTGGGTTGAAAAGGAAGGAGTACTCTTTTTTTCTATTGTCTGTTTTCTTTAAGGTACAAGGCCCATGGAATTCAAAGAGTTCCATTCTTAGCCAGCCAAGTGATGCATGTCTGTACTCCCAGCAGCTCGGGAGGCTGAGGCAGGAGGATGACAAGTCTGAGACCAGCCTCAGAAATTCAGGGATGCCCTAAGTAATATAATGAGACCCTGTCTCAAAACAAAAATGAACCAGGTGCAGTGATACACTATAATTGGGATTATGCCTGTAATCCCAGTGACTCAGGAGGCTGAGGCAGGAGGATCACAAATTCAAACTCAGCCCCAGCAATTTGTCAAGGCCCTATGCAATTCAGCAAAAGGGCTGGGGATGTGGTTCAGTGGTTAAGCACTCCTGGGTTTAATCAGTGGCACCAAAAAAAAAAAAAAAAAAAAAAAAAAAAAAAAAAAAAGAAAAAAGAAAAAGAAAGAAAGAAAAGAAAAAGAAAAAAAGGTTGTATATTTTGTGTTTCTCGTGACCTTAAAATCTGAGTACTAAACTATCACACTAGGAATGTACTTTAAAAGGAGTTGTTGCTGGATGCAGTGGTGAATGCCTAGAACCACAGCCACTTGGGAGAATGAAGTGAGAGGATCACAAGTTTGAGGCCAGCCTCAGCATCTTAGTGAGACCCTGTCTCTAAATAAAACTACAATTGGGAGGCTGAGGCAGGAGGATTGCGAGTTCAAAGCCAGCCTCAGCAATGGCGAGGCACTTAGCAACTCAGTGAGACCCTGTCTCTAAATAAAATACAAAAAAGGGCCGGGGATGTGACCCAGTGGTGGAGTGCCCCTGAGTTCAATCCCCAGTACCAAAAAAAAAAAAAAAAAAAAAAAAAAAACCAAGAAAAACTACAAAAAAAGGGCTGAGGATGTGGCTCAGTGATTAAGTGCCCCTGAGTTCAATCCTTAGCACCAAAAATAAATAAATAAAAATAAAATAAAAAAGACTAGGGATGTACTGACATCTTTTATCAGGGTATGCCAAGTCATTGAAAGCAAAATTCCAGAAATGATCCATTCCTATAGATGCATATATAAACTATAACTGCTTAAACAATGATACCTTGCTAATTGGCAACTAGACATAGATCACTGCAACTGGGCTTATACAGAGGTATGGTGTACTGAGGGAGAAGAGATCACTAAGGCACGCATAGGCGAGGGCAGAAAAAACATCATTATAAAGAAAAAATGTTTGGCTTGTGTCACCTAACCCCTACCCACACATTCTGCTTTCCTTCTGGCTTCTATTGATGTGAAGTGTGACACTGCTGTGAATCTCTGTGACTGAACCACTAACTCTGGCAGCATAGGATGGAAACAGTTACTCTTCTCTCCCTAATCTTTAGCACTGATTGCTGCATTAGCAAACTGTCAACCCTGAGGACAAGAGGGAAGCTGCACCTAAAAGTGAAAAGAACAATGGAACAGGAGTCATAAGACCTGGATTCTGAGAGTTCTTGGATGGTGTGTCCTCAGATAAGTCACTGAAATAAGGACACTTTGAGCAGGATTATTCTCAGCTTTAGTGTCCTTGTCTGCCAGTAAAATCTGCCCATCTACCTCACAAAGTATTTTAATAACAACATGATATTATCTATATGCAGATACTTTGGAAAGTGTGCATTTTTATACAGATTGGTAAGGTAATGTTTTTGTATGTTTACGGCACATTATTCCTGAAATGAATCTTCCATCATGGCAAAATTGTTTCCACTCTAATGGCTTGAGCTAAAACTATGATATTGTTGGATGCTTTTTTTTTTTTTTTTGTAGTTGTTGATGGACCTTTGTTTTATTTATTTATATGTGGTGCCCAGAATCAAACATAGTGCTTCACACATGTTAGGCAAGCGCTCTACCACCAAGCCACAATCCCAGCCCCAAGTTAGTTAACAAGTTTTGATCTAAAACTATGAAACTGTTGGAACATTCTTTTTTTTAATATTTATTTATTTGCCTTAGTTGTACACAATGTGTTTTATTTTTACGTGGTGCTGAGGATCGAACCCGGGCTGGGCCGCTCACATGCTAGGCAAGCGCTCTACCACTGAGCCACAACCCCAGCCCAGGAACATTCTTATTATGTGATGATTTTTAAAATAGTACTTGTTAGAATGAGATGGATAACATTACCCTAAGTGCATGTATGAAGTTAGGAATGGTGTGAATATACTTTGTATACAACCAGAGATATGTAAAAATGTGCTCTATAAGTATAATATTAAATGTAATACATTCTGCTGTCATTTCTAACAACTTAGAATAAAAAATAAATTTGAAAAAAAATAGTACTTGTAACACTGCTGTTGGAAAAATTACCGTGGGCATTTTTTAGTATGATTTCCACTTAAAAATCTGTGTGTGATCACTTCACACTCTTTTAGCTAAGATTAAATATGGTATCTGTTCTTATCAGTTCAACATCTAGCCAAAGAAAATATATTAAACTTATGCCAATTTTTTAAAATGAAAGCACAGAGATATATAGTTAACAGAGCTGGTGAGTTTTATATTCTAAAATCAGTTTTTTCTTTAATTTTTCTTAGTATAATTTTCCTGTATTTTTTTCTTTTCTTTTCTTTCTTTCTTTCTTTTTTTTTTTTTTTTTTTTTTTTTTGTACCAGGGATTGAACTCAGGGGCACTCAACCACTGGGCCACATCCCCAGTCCTTTTTTGTATTTTATTAGAGACAGGGTCTCACTGAGTTGCCAAGTGCCTCACCATTGCTGAGGCTGGCTTTGAACTCGCGATCCTCCTGCCTCAGCCTCCCAAGTGCTGGGATTACAGGTGTGCACCACTGTGCCCGGTGGTTTCCTGTATCTACTTTTTTGAAAAATACTTTTAGTCGTAGATGGACACTTGTTTATTTTTATGTGGTGATGAGGATTGAACCCAGTGCCTCATACGTTTCAGGCAAGCTCTCTACTGCTGAACTCCAACCCCACCCTTCCTGTATCTATTAAATGAATAGTAATCATAGAGTATCCATATTATATATGCAGTGTCTGCTAATCAAATACATTTTGATGTCTACACTATATGAATTATATATAGGTAGTAATGCTCTGGAGACATTAGCAAGTTAATCTCTTCTCATCAAGACCCTCAAATATGCTTTTTTTTTTTTTTTTTTTTTTTTGCACCAGGGATTGAACTCAGGGCCACTAGACTGCTGGGCCACATCCCCAGCCCTTTTTGTATGTTATTTAGGGACAGGGTGTCACTGAGTTGCTAAGTGCCTTGCCATTGCTGAGGCTGGCTTTGAACTCGTGATCCTCCTGCCTCAGCCTCCCAAGTGCTGGAATTACAGATGTGCGCCACTATGCCTGGTCTCAAATATGCTTTTGAAGTCAGTGAATTTTGTACTATGAATCGATTTTTAGAAATATAACAATGGATAAGAAACCATCCTAGGAACATTTGCTATTATTGATCACAACTTGTCATGATCATTCAGCTGTGTGGGAGAAGGCTCGTCAGAGGACATTCTATTATAGTTGATGGGACTTTCACACTGCAGGTTCTTAAGTTTTTGAATGTCTAATACAAACACTAATTTCTTTTCAAAGATTGAAATAATCTTTTGCTAAGTGCTATGCAGTTATAAACAGAAAATGTAATTATTTTAAAGAATGGGTAATTAAATACAACCACTATTTGATAATTAACTATTTTTAAAATGTGTTTATAACTTCTGACATCACAGATCTGTCATTCATGTCCAATGGCAAGCAGAAAGCTGAGTGGTTGTCTGATAAGTTTATAAATCTATATACAACCCAAAGTACATGCTATGCTGCACCCAAATGATCACCTCACTTTTTTTGCTGTTGTATTTGAGGGTTTTGGAGATGCCTTATGATGATAGTGGCAGCCTTTGATGATAGTGGTAGCCTTAAATACCATGGTATAGGTATTTAAGTAGGTAAGGTTGAGAACCTTCTGGTGAATTTCATATAGACTTATATTTTTTGTTTTGTTTTGGTATCAGGGATTGAACCTACGGGCACTTAACCCCTGAGCCACATCCCCAGCCTTCAGGGTCTCACTGAGTTGATCAGTGCTTCGCTAAGTGGCTAAGGCTGGCTTTAAACTCATGATCCTCCTGCCTCCACCTCCTGAGTCGCTGGGATTACAAGCATGTGCCACCATACCCGGCTAGACTTATCTTTTTTTTATGTGACATATGTTTTTTTTAATTTTATAGACTTATTTCTTGATAGAAGATGACAAGAGGATCCTTTTCTCCCAAAGCAATTACCAGTCTGAACACACACCACACACATACACACTAACACAAACCTCCTTAAATGTCCCTGGAGTGATGATCAGCCGGTAAGTTATATACGTGGGGATGCAGATGAAAGATGAAGTTCCTATGCAGTAACCCAGGATGACACTCCAGTGAGGATAATTATATTGGAAAAGTCGTAGCTGGGGTGGGCTCATCAAAAAACTGCAAATGATGAACTAAAAAAAAAATTCCAAGAAATATTAAAACTCTTATATCCATAGACACAGTTCTGGTACCATAAATGCTAAAGATACTGTTGAGATATATTCTAGATTGAACTCTGACACACAGAATTACCTAAGAATTACCTAAGAATTTCCTAAGTTGCAAGAATAAGACATCCCGGTGCTTTTCTTAGTTTTCCTCACCATCCTTCACCTCAGGGCCTGCAGTGGGATATTATAACATCCCTACAATTACCCCTAAAGGGAGAGAAGTTACAGGCCCTGCTTTAGTGCAGCCCTCTGCCAGAAAGAAGAGATTGCATCCAGCAGGAGTGAACTGGGTGACCTCCCCACAGCGCCTGCTAGTCACAGGGCTTCATATTTCTCTCTGCCTTGTTCCATTTCCCTGCAGTGATTGTTTTTGGTCAGATGGCAGGTGCCTTGTGTCCAGGAGAGATAATAAGGTTCTCAAAACTCAAGGAAGACTCAGTCTCCTGCTTATGTTCCTTCCCCTCTTTGCTTTCTGCATTAAACTCCATAGCCTGCAGTTTCAACAAGGATGGTTCTACTGTGAGGCATCTCAATAATGAATGCCTGCCTGCCACAGGTCCTCATAATGAAAGAAATTATAGAAGGAAAAATGCAGCTCATTACATTTTTCACTTGAAAATTCTGTGAAAATTTTGACCAAGAAAAATTCCACAGAGCTCTTCTAACTTCCAGTTTATGAGTTTTCTTATTTCAGTTTGGTTTCCAGAGAGAGTGTAAATATCGGTGTTTGCCTAGTAACCACTGTGCAGAAATTGTTATTGCAATTGATTTAATTTTATTTTATTATTTCATAGTCATAAAGAAGACAGTAATGTAAATTATTTGTGTGGTTAAACATCTATTTTTATCTTTTTTTCTTTGTCTGCATGTAATAAAATGGGAAGATGTTAAACACACATCTATCTTCTGAGCAGTATTATCCTAAGTCCGGGAGGAGACCTTCAGAACCAGGAGTCTAGTTAATCACAAACCATTCTCTACTCTCTTTGTTCCCAGACCTACATGCTCAGGAAGGTAATTTGGGAACAAGGAAAGAGAGGGTCTGGTTAGGAGCCAACCCTGCCAGAACTTAGGTCTTCTTGATGTCAGACCATATGTGAACTCAGCCAAGAGGGCTCAACTCTAGTTCCAGAAACCTTCACGTGGCCCATCCTCTCCTTGCTCATATGCTATATTTTCTTTTGTTGTAACTTGGCTTCAGTGAAAGGGAATATTTTTAGTAAGTTACTCGTTGTTTACCTAAAGCAGCCTTTAAAAGCCCAGAGCAGGGGATCTGTTAAGTAAACGTAGAAGTGGAAGACAGATTTGCCTCCTCTTAATTGGGCACTAGAGCACTTGCCTGGATAGGAGGGGGGTAAAGCAAACATCACAGGGATTGTGAGTAATAAGCCTGCACCCAAATCTTGGGTTTTGTAGGGTAAAGGAACTCATTGAGCATGCCCCACCAGAAATGAAAACACCCAAAGCCTTAGGGCCATGACAGTGGTGAGGAGTGTCAGGCACAACACTTAAGATGGGGATGGTGCAAAATTTCAATAATCAAGATAAATATTTTAGTGCAATTTTTAAGAGGAAAGATCTGATTAAGGTAACTCAAGTGAGGTGAGTCACATAGGGTTAGGGTTCTGTGTTTATTTAAAATGTTGTTCTTCATGGATTGTTTTGCATTAATTTTTTTTTAAAATTACATTAAAATAGTATTTGAGTACTGAGTTTTTTTGGTACTCCTTAAATTTTATGCCCCTGATGAGTATCTCCCCTGCCTTCCCCACATCAGGGCCCTGGACCCATTTCTTCACTATTGTGTGGAAAAATGAAAGGAAAAAAATATGTTTCAGCCCTCAAGGAGTTAATCCAATGTCTCTTCTTCCTCCTTTGAAAAACAAATGAAAGGGTTTAAGTAGATTATCAAGAAGCACTGGTAAGAACATGAATTAATAACCCATTTATGTCAGGACTTCTTGTGGTAACAGTGGGCCAGGTGATTCAGTGCAACCCTCTCACTGAAAACAACTGAAACTTCTGCATCATAAATTTGTTCATCAGGCATGGTGGTACTCGCCTATAATCCCAGCTACTTAGAGGCTGAGGCAGGAGAATTCCATGTTTGAGGCCAGCATGGGCAATTTAACAAGACCCTACCTCAAAATAAAATAAAAATGACTGTGGCTATAACTTAGTGGTAAAACATTTGCTTACCATGTGCAAGATCCTAGGTTCAACCCAGAACATCAAAAAATATATATGTTATAAATGTACATTTACAATTGGACACTTTTCTGTATATGTGTTATACTTCAATAAAATGTCTGGGGGTAATTTCCCAAGGGCAAGAAGAAGAAAAGAAATGACAGCTCACCAGGAGAAACATGGGGCTGATGGCTACCCAGCAGATCCTCCAAAACCATCCAGGGCTGAAGCCAAGCATTTCCTTCACATCACTGCAAAATTGAGTGATACCTGAAATCGTCCAAAAGAGAAAGAGACTGAGATGATATGGACAGTCCTTCTATCTCCTGATTCTCAAGGAGAGTCAGGGTCACTGGGGTCAGCACCAAGAATGACAAGAAGAAAGGGAGCTAGAATTCCTACCCCGAACAGTGTAGCAATTCTGGAATTTCTGCATATGAGGTGCTCAGGGACACCAATCTGGTCTGAAGGGTCACAAAACTGCATTTTTATAGCAAAGTTCTTTCTACATAGAGCAGGTTGATAGGCATTTGGGGAAAGATGGAAAGCTGGCATTGGTGCCCATACTAAGATTTCAGTATAAATTTGATTTTACTGTTATTGTAGAAAAAAATTTTGAATTTTGTTTAGGGATGGTGAACCAGCCTGACAGAGACAGGCTTTCAACCATACACTGGAAACTTTCAAGAGAATTTTTAAACCACAATACTGCCCATTCATATGCCAGATCAAGATCAAGGTTCTTCTATAAAAAGTTATTGGCACAGTGAGAACTGAGAACTCCCGTTGACAGCTGCTGCCCTGAGCACTCCCTGCATATCCTAGGGTAGGTCTGCAGCAATTCACACACTTTGAACTTTGTCCCCTGAATTACAGAAGAGGATTTCTTTCTTTCTTTTTTGTTCTAATTTAGTTACACATGACAGCAGAATGCATTTTGATTCATTGTACACAAATGGAGAACAACTTTTCATTTCTCTGGTTGTACACCATGGAAGAGGATTTCTTTTAAAAAGACCAGACCCCTGAGTTCAATCCCCGGTACCACAAAAAAAAAAAAAAAAAAAAAAAAAAAAAAGACCAGACCCATGTGCAACTCAAAACACATTCTCCTCTCTTTTTCATAACATGTGTAATTAGTACCGTGCTAAAGCAGTTTTATTATCATAGAAAGTAGAAAGTCAAAAAATTTTTAGAGTGAGATAACTTCTTTATTTTAGAGAGGCGTCTCTGAACCGGAGTTCTTCATTTCAATTGCCTGTGCCCTAAAATCCTCGCCCAGGGGCTCCTGGGACCTCTGACAATGGACCCATCTCAGCTCACTCCCTGAACCCTTGGTGTTTCCACCCTTTATCAAATCCCATCCCAGGACCAGAGGAGGGTGATCTGGGAGTCTTAGCAGGGTAGATAATGCAAATAAGAGCATTTTTGCCTTTTTTTTTTTTTTTAAGAAGATAAGCCTAAACTCTCTCTCAGGGCACTGGAGGAGATGTTGCTTAATAAATTTAAATTTGGGGACACTCTATTTAGCAATTTGTTGTACACTCTGCAAATGAATTCACTTTACATGAATTCTGTGTTGTGGTTCCATCAGAATCTTGAACCTCTTCAGTCTTCCTCCACTGGGTAAACAAACATTCAAACTCAGAATGAGAAACATGTCCTTCCCCAAGGGTGCAGGCAACATGCTGTACAGAGGGCAGAGGGAATGATGATTTCTGGAGAAGGCATTCAACAGATTATTTAACAGACCCATCAGGAGATCACACCTTGTCAACTGTCCCTTCCTGTCCTTCTTTGATGAAATCAGCCCTTCTCTGTGCTCGGAGTAATGTAGAAAGGATCTCTGCAGGCTGAAGGAAGATCTTACCATAGAACCAAGACACAGCCACTGCTTCTATAAGCACGACGGTGAGCACTGCGGGCCCCGTGGCATATTCCTCCAGCAGCTTCACCACATAGGCCCCTCCCTGGGGGCAAGACCACAAACCTGGTTAAAGGCTGCCCCTCCTTACTACACAGGCCTGCATGAGCTTCTGAACTTAGGGTAATGCTGAAAAACTTCTGCCTTGGACCTAACCTACCCAATAGCCTCAGCTACCAATTCTTTACCATTGCAAGTTCTAGAAGAGACACGAAGGCATTACACATGGTGGCAAGACACCAGCCTCCAGCTGGCACGGTGGTACACACCTATAATCCTATCAACTTGGGATGCTGAGGCAGGAAAATAACAAGTTTGAGGTCAGCCTCAGCAACTTAGTGAGTGAAGCCACCTCAAAATAATAATAATAATAATAAAAAAAGGAGTGGGGACATAGCTCTGTTGTAAAGTACCCCTGGGTTCAATCTCTAGTATTCACTCTACCCACCCCCCCGGAAAAAAAAAAAAAAAAAAAACAGAAAAAAAACACTGGCCTCCAGCTGTTCCTCATATCAAAAGAACAGACAAGAGAACAGAGCATGGACTGGGGCTGTATGTAGCTTAGTGGTAGAGTGCTTGCCTCACACATGTGAGGCACTGGGTTTGATCCTCAGCACCACATAAAAATAAATAAATAAAGATATTGTTTCCATCTACAACCAAAAAAAAAAAAAAAAAAAAAAAAAAAAAAAAAAAAAAGACAACAGGGCAACATTCCCGTTAAAGCAGCCCTAAGTATTAGAAATAGACTGGAAATGCAAATGACGCTACCTAGTTTTTCTTCGGCTATTTTGCCAAGCTAGATAGATAATTAGATCAATTATAAAATGTGAAGAGCTTTGGGATAACATACCATGAATGATTCTACAAATGGATGCTGCCAGATCAACTTTCCTAGTTTTCCTTTGTGAATTTTTTTCCCCCAGTGCTGGGGATCAAACCCAGGACCTCATCTGGGCAAATGTTCTACTACTGAACCATATCCCAGCCTGTGGTGACAAAATGGCAATAGCAAGTCCCCTTTTTCTTCCCCACACATAGTGCCCTGGTTTGGGAGCTGAAAGGAAAGCTTCTTATAGCTTTCTGTTGCTCCAGTGGGGGCCAGCTCAGAGCTGAGGGCCATGATACTCACAAAAGTCAGGGTGACCAGGGATCCAAAGAAGCAAGTAACTACCACAGCAAGCACAAACCACTCCCGGCGCTTGGCCCAGATGTGTGGAAACTCATCCAGCACAGCTGTGATCACACCCTCCAAGCCTGCAAACTGAGAGGTGCATGCAAATGGTCACAGTGGAGGCTTTGGGGCAGGTCTGTGCCTTCAGGGCAGTGAACAGGAGGAGGGGTTAGATTACTAAATGATCAGTGAAGCTGATCATGACCAATTCCCCCAACTCACTGGTCCATGAACACACCTGGAAGCCTATTTCCCTAATTTACACTGTACTTAGAACCCATTCCTGAGGACATCCAGGAAAGAAAATACAGTATGAGGACTGAACTTTAATATGTGAGGTCTCCTGGGGAGACTGGCTACACCAGAAAGGCCAACTCAAAACTGAGTCTCACTCCATGGTAATAAATGCAAGGCACTAAGCTAAATGCTGGGCAGGACGGACACAAGAGGGACCTTGTCCTGGCCTTCAGGGTCAGCACACACACAATAAGGAATTCACATATACTGTGCCCTTTTCCTTTGCCAGGCACTTTCTCCACATTATCCCAGTAATGACTCTTTAATATAGTGGGGGCTGTAAGTGCCATTGCTGAGGAGTATACAAGGGGATTGGGGATACAAGGTGAGAGTAGCTAACACTGCCTGGGATGGCCAAGGTGGGAGGAAATGGTGTCAGCTGCCTCTTCTCCTCTTCATCCTCCCAAAGCCTATTTTCCTTCCCCATTTACTCACTGTGCTGTCCAGGCCCAGTGTGATCAACATGAGGAAGAAGATGATGGCAAAAAATGTGGATGCTGGCATGTTGGCTATAGCCTCTGCATACGTGATGAAGAGGAGGCTGGGTCCTGAGGGAGATGAAGAGAAAGGAGAGTTTTGCTGAGATCTGTCCTACAAAGATATCACAGGGTGAAACTCAACAAGTACAATTCTTATCATAAGACACGTGAGTGGAGCTTTGACGTGTACCAAGGGCTTCCTCACTCCACACCATCTTACCTGGTCACCTGGGAGGTAGGGAGGAAGGAACACACACCTTGAAAACTGGGTGCCCTTAATTAACATGGTGGGGTAGAAACAGAACCAAGACCCCAAAACTAGCAAAGCCGTACACAAGAGTAGGAGTTTTTTCACTATGTAATAATTTGGTGTTTTATTTTCAGGGCCAGGATTGATATTTTTAAAGTCCCATAGCCCCTCTGATATCTTCAGCTCCAGAACATTAGGAAGTGGAATAAAGACTTCCTGCCATTTTTAAAGTCACTTTGGTTAGTGTGAGGGACGTGTTTTCAACTTCTCAGGGGTTAGCTATGGCTGCCCTCTTTTGGGGAACAGGGTTGGTCAAAGCACTGCATCAGGGGCTGGGGTTGTGGCTCAGCGGTAGAATGCTCGCCTAGCATGCACTCACCCCGGGTTCAATCCTCAGCACCACGTACAAATAAATGCATTGTGTACAACTAAAGCAAATAAATAAAATATTTAAAAAAAAAAAAAGCACTGCATCAGGCCAAACACACAAGTATGCTCTCAAGAAAACCCTGGGACCCCATCCACTAGATCCTATCACCTTGTTTCCAATATCTGTTACAGCAGAATGACCACAGCAGCTACATTTTTATACAAGGGGAAGGTCTAAGGATTAGCAATTATTTGCCTACAAGACTGGATTCATTATAAGACCATCACAGGACCCAAATCCACTGGTTTCAAAGCCACCATCCAAGTCATATTTTCAAGCCTATTGCGTATTGAAGGCCCAGTGCTGGGTGCCAAGGGACCTGCCCTATTCCCTGTGGCCTTGAACACACAGAAAGGATCAAAATCACCAAGGCATTAAGTTTCTCTCAAGTCCTAGAAATTTTAAAGAGCCATTTAAGAACCATTCAAAAGTTAGATAGTTGCAAAGATTCAAAGCAAAGCAATTCAAAAGGAGCCAGGAACCTAGACAGAGTCCAAGATCCTACCTGCATCTTTGGCCACCTCTGACACATCTTCGTTCCTCATCTCAGCCATGTACCCGAGCACAGTGAAGATGACAAATCCCGAAACAAAGCTGGTCATGCAGTTTACCAAACTGGTCACTAGGGCATCTCTGGAGTGGAAAACCCAAGGAACATGAGATAGTTCTGGGGTGGGGAGTCTCAGCATTATCTGTCTGCGTGCCAGCCCCACCAAGACAGACCACTCTGGCTCAAAGGACCCCTAACTTTGCCTGTGTCCCTCTCATTCCCCCATAGCCCAGCCTCTCAGGCTTGAAGCTCAAATGCCCTGACCACCACATGTGGTGTGGGGACAGTTAACAGGTCAGAGGTGTTTTAAGAGGTGGTTCTGTTATGAAACAGCACAGACTTCTCCATTTCAAATAGGAAACACCAGTTCTGGAACAGGGCCTAGACTGGAGGAGGGGGCGGGATGGGGCTTTGGTCTCACATTTTGGAATTCCTCATATTTAGATGTTTGACATTATCTTCAAATGAAGTCACAGGCTGCCACAGAGATACCCTGACACTTTTTCCCCCCAGTACTGGGAATAAAACTCAGGGCTTCACACATGTTCAGGCCCTCTACACAGTGAGCTATACTTCTAGCCCTTTTTAAATTTTAAGACAGGGTTTTGCTAAATTGCCTAGACTTGTAATCCTCCTGCCTCAGCCTCCCAAGTATCTGGGAGTATAGGTGTGTGTCACTGTGCCCAGCTCCCTGGCACTTTTAAAAGACCTCAATGTACAATTTCAGACTGATATCCCAATGTAAGGCCACACTGCTTAGGGTAAATGTGAACCCCTTCCCTTATCTTTTAAAAAACCAAACTCTATAATAATGACTTGTACAAATAGATTGCTACACATTGTCCTCTGTGATGGGAATTAAAATAAAATTAAGTCTAAAAGTGACAAGTGACAGGTAAATTATAATCAGTGCAACATTCCCTGCTTTGTTAAAATATCTAAAATAAGATTTTTGTATGAAAACTAGTAGCATTTTAGGCTGGTCAAAAAATTCAATCAGGGGCTGGGGTTGTGGCTCAGTGGTGGAGCGCTCGCCTAGCATGTACGCGGCCCAGGTTTGATCCTCAGCACCATGTAAAAATAAAACGCATTCTATACAACTTATGCAAATAAATAAATATTTTTTTAAAAATTCAATCAGCCAGGTGTGATGGTACACACCTGTAATCCCAGCTATTGGGGAAGCTGAGGCAGGAAGATCACAAGTTTGAGGTCAGCCTGGGTAACTTAGTGAGACCTTGTCTTAAAATAAAAAAAATAAAATGGGCTGGTGATGTAGTTCAGTGGGAAAACACCCTGGCGTTCAATTTCCAGTATCACACACACACACACACACACACACACAAATTCAATCAGTAAACTTTTTGTGTACATACACAAATTATCACATTATAATTTTTTTGGTAAATGTATTAACCAAGCCAAAATATTTAACTGCATGTTGTAATTTTTGTAAACCTGCTGTAGAATTTTTTATTATTTTTATATATAGGGATTTTCACAAAACAGAAGCGACCTGGGGACTCTCAACCTCTGGTAGTTGTAGCCTGGACAGATGCTCTGGCCAGAGGTGAATGGACAGAGGCTCGTGGTACCTGTGAGGGGCACTGTCGTCATAGCCTGAGCCTGGTCAAGTTGAAGCCATAGGTTTCATATCCTTCCTCAGAATAGCTTTCATGCACTCTATTTCCAAGCCTTGCTTGGGTATCCCAAATACTCACTGGTAACAGTTGTTGTTGAACTTGTTGTAGCTAGCAAAAGCCAGGAGGACCCCAAAGCCTGGACCGAGAGAGAAAAAGATCTGAGCAGCAGCATCGATCCATACCTGGAACACAGCAGAGGAAAGGGCACAGAGGTAAGGGTGAGACCCAGACTGACACTGGGCACCAGCGGGACAGCACCTCTCATGACTCCATGTGACTGTGTGGAAGGTAAAAAAGCCAGGTTTCAAGGATGGTCACATAACCTAGTGCAAACACATGTGATTTCTTTTCCTATCATCATTTAGGTTTAAAACCACCCAGTGGTGTGTACTACACTTTTTTTTTTTTGTACTGGTGATTGAATCCATGGGAGCTTTACCACTGAGCTTATATCCTCAGCCCTTCTTATTTTTTATTTTGAGATGGGGTCTCACTAAGTTGTGGAGGCTAGCCTTGAATTTGCAACCCTCCTGCCTTAGCTTCCTGAGTCACTGGAATCACAGGCATGCACAACAACATCTGGCTCAATTGTACTTTTTATGCTTGTATTTCTGATTTAAAGAATTATTGCAGACTTGTATATTGAAAGTAAATTTCAGCTGTCCCTACTGTCTTAATTGAAGGGGAACTAGTTTCGTGTAGTGGATGACATACAGGTACACACTGTTTCCCTCAATATCTTACCCCTGTCTCCAGGAGTTTCTGCCAGTTGGGTTTCAAGTAGAAGAGGACACCCCTCCAGGCTCCAGGGAGGGTGGCCCCCCTCACCAGCAGGATAGAAAGGATGATGTAAGGGAAGGTAGCTGTCACCCATACCACCTGGAAGGAAGGAGAGTGGAGACACAGTTATCGCCTCACTATTTCACAGAAAGCAAGGAAAGGAGATGGGTTGGTATCAGTGTCTTTTATTCCTAAAGATCTCCAAGAAAGGAGATCCATCTTTGTTTTGTCTGTCATTTTTAGGAGGCAAAGTGGTGAAGCAGAAAGATCACTGCCTTCAGAACCAGGCAGATGGGGATCTGACTCAGCTTGGCCAATGCTACCTATCTCTAAGCTACATCTGTAAAATGTGACAATGTCTAGCAGGAAATAGCCTATGGAGATAAAGCACTTACTTACTAGGGCCCATGATGGGTTTGCAGTAAATTATTGCCACTATTGGGCCATGGGTGTATATATAGTTGTCCTTAGGATTGGGCCATTTCTAGAATCTTCTAACAGATGTGATAGAAAAAGAACATCATGGAATGCATTAGATGTTGAAGGAGACAGTGATTGTCCCCTGACCAGTAGATGTCCAGGCTACTGGGTTCTGAGTTTAAGACCCTGTAGGGCCCCTTGGCAGGCCTGGATAAGCAGCCAGAGTCCTTCTCACCTTGCCAGAAGTTTTGACACCTTTCCAGATGCTGAAGTAGATAATGGTGAAGATGAGCATGATGCAGAGGGCAAGCTGCCAGCTGATGCCCCCCAGGTCCTGGAGTCCCTTAGACCGGTGGATTTGCAGGACATGGCGCCTAAAATAAAGAGAGAAAGGCCTGCGTGAGGATCTAGACAGTGACAGAAGCACCTAGTTGTGATACTTCCAAGAAGGTGCTCAAGAAAAATGAACACTATACTGCATGGACCAAAGTGTTCACCAAGCCTCAGAAAGGACTGGGATGGGCCCTGCTGATCCTGAAGGAGCAAGCAACACAGTCAGCCAACAGTCCCTGGAAAGAGTTCTCAGCCCAAAGATAGACTTTCTGATCTCTCCTTTGCTGGCTGGGACCCAAATCTCTTTGACCAATATGCTTGGCTTTGGGGTACATGAGGATTTGTGTATGTGTAGGTAGCAGGACCCCTCACTTACCCTGTGCAGTAGCTTTGTCTTTGGGCTGCCAGTGCCTGAAATTCCTGCATTAAAATAATGCTACCTTTTCCAAGCCTCTTCTTCCAAAGGGTGGATCCTATTTATGAAGTCAATGCATTAAACCAGAAACTATTTGAATAGTTTCAAACTACTAAAGATCCAGGTTGTTTCGCTTTCATGGCAATTGACTGAGATGAGGAGCCAGGAAGAAGGGTAGTTTTGGTGCAGGAGAGTGATTTTAGAAAGTGAAGGTAGGGATTAGCTTGGACATGTTGGAACAGCCAGTCCTGAAAATGGGAAAGATGGAGGGTGGCACAGAAGGTGGGATTGTGCAGTACTCAAAACAGAGTCTCTGCCGGGGCGTGGTGGTGCAGGCATATAATCCTAGCAGCTTGGGAAGCTGAGTTAGGAGGATTGAGAGTTCAAAGCCAGCCACAGCAAAAGTGAGGCACTAAGCCACTCAGTGAGACCCTGTCTCTAAATATAATACAAAATAGGGCTGGGGATGTGGCTCAGTGGTTGAGTACCCCTGGTACCTCCCTCATCCTTCCACTCCCCGCCCTGGGGGAAAAAAAAAAACAATTTCCTAGCTTCAAATCTTGCTGGGGACTTGGGCTCTACCATCCCCTTTCTCATTCTCTCCTCTATCCCTGACAGCATCATCTCTCAGAAGTTGGCCAGGAGACTGGTAAAGAGCCCTTGGCTCCTGCCTGCTTCCTAAGAAGCCAAATCCCAGATGTGTGGCCGGCCTGGACAGACCATCCTCTCACACAAGCTTACGTGTAAAATTCTTCAGCAGGGGATGTGGAATGGAGTGTCCAGGTGATATTGTCTTCCGAGAAGTAGTTGGTGCAGTTGCCAGTGTTCCAGGAATTCTTGCAGCTGGTCCAGGGCAGCTGATCCGTGAAGGAAGAGATGAGGTAGTAGAGCGCCCAGGCCATGATGGTGTTGTAGTAGGAGGCGATGTAAAAGGCAATGATGCAGATGGCATAACCGATCCCTGGGAAGTGGGTGAGAGAGGCCAAGTTCAAAGGGCAGCCCAACAGTAAAAGGCTGAGATAGAGCACTAGAGTCCCACAGCCTGAGATACTGTCATCCATTTCATTCCCCAAGAACTCTGGGAACGACAGGGGAAAGTGGCAATGTAGCCAATTACTTGTATATATGCAAGCTTTCATGTTTTTAAAGATACATGTGAGCCCTGTTGATGTCCTGAATTTTTAAAATTTAGTTTACTTTTTAATTGCCATTTGTTCTGTTTCTTCTTAACAATTTCACAACACTTGAGCAGTCACAAACTTGATGACTCAAGTTGTTTCCCAGAAATACCTGAGACCTAAGTGTTTTTAGAAGCAGGTCCCCAGCTCCCACTCATTGATGGAAATGCCCCCACTCACCCATTCAGCAAACCCTTCAGTTACCTTTGAAAATTGGGCATATTTTCCTCCATATGGAAATGCATCCATTTCGGTGGTACTGGCCCAGTGCAAGCTCCATGTAAAAGAGTGGAATTCCCCCAAAAATGGCCATGATGGTGTAGGGGAGAAGGAACGCCCCTGAAGGAGATGAAAGATAATTTCACTCCCTGAGTACACCTGTCCCAGAAGAATCCAACTGACCTGGACAAGAAGGCTCACGTCAAGGACCACAGAGCCACCTGTGCTGAGTGACCTCACACTGTGCTGTCCTGGTCTTAGTGCTTTGTCAGAAGTCATAGTAGACAGAGCTCCACAGCTAAAATGAAGTTTTAAGAGGAGGCTGAAGGAGTAAATGGAAAGAACACTGGGGTGGGAGCTGACAGGGCAGGCACGGGGAGCACCTCCACTTTTGGACCACTTCTCCTTTTTGAGCCCCAATTTCTTTCCCAATAAGATGACAGGGTTAAGGAGAGCCAAGGTTCCTAAGCCCAGCCACATATCACAATCACTGGTGAGCTTAAAAACTCACCTCCAGATTCCAGGGCCCACCCCAGATCTCCTGAAACAGAATGTCTGGGTGTGGGTGCAATGTGTGATTGTTAAGCTCCCTGAGTCCCTGAGTGATTCTGATGCAACCATTATGGGTCGCCTGGGTATAGACCACCTATGAAGAGCTATACAGCTGCCTCCATCAATAAGTCATAAAACTAGAATCTTTGTTTTCTAAGTGGGTCCAGATACTTATTGATATTTGGCTATATGTCCATTAATTCCATTGGGCCAGAATGATCCCTCATGAGCCATCTTTGGGGGCATGGCTGCAAGGGTAAGTTTTTCTCAGAACAAGAAAGCACAGAGCTACTGCATAACTAGAGATACTGATGTCTCCTGCATCTTAAGGCTGTTGGAAATGTCAAGTTGTTCCCTTGCAGCTTGAGTTGTAGCACAAAGGGTGAGTCAGCTATGATTTTCCCCGATAACTTTCCCTTTTATAAAATGCTATGCTCCTAGAAACCTTGAAGTCAGTGCAACTCAGAAGGGTCTCACATAACTCACAATTACACTGGGTAAACCTGGCTTGAGAATAAAAAACCATGTTGTGTTTTCATGGTGGCCTTTGCCCAAAGGGTTTGCTTGATCAGTTACAGGAGGAAATGTCACCAGTGACCCAGCCCCTTATCTAATACTCAGGCTAAAGGTGAGTCCTTCCAAGCCAGAGATAAGGTGATTATGACTTCCGCTCCTCCCAGGCAGGAGCCCCTAAGCAACTGCCTTTGCAGCTGCATGGACAGAAGTCTCTAAAAGATATAGCAAATCTAGACTACTCCATGTCAGGCCATGGAAGAAGTGAGGGTGACACAAATAAATTATCCCCAAGTCTTATTTTAGCTGCCCTCCCAAATCTGTTGCCAGAGCTCCTGCCAAACTAAATATTGATTGATTTGACACCCATTTTTGCTTGTTGTTTTCCTATTCTGACAACAAATCCAGTGTCAACATAGAGGCCCCATACCTTCACTTCTCTCCCTGCTCTCTCCTTACCAGGTAATATCTGTAGAGGATTTAGAGTCACAGGAAGAAGCAATTTTTGGTCCCTGGCCTCAAAAATTTAACAATCTTATAGGAGATACAAGTATATCCATGCATGATTTGGAGTTGGCAATATTGTGGCTGGGTTCAGCCTTGAATTACAGCCAGACTGGCAACTTAAGACTCTGGATCTAAGTTGATGTCATTCTTTGACTTCACACAGGTCCAAAGACCCAGGAGGATCTGGAGCCCTGTAGCTACCTCTCAGTTTTTCCTGATGCAGATGTGACCCCTCCAGACTTAATGAGGTAAGTGCTCAGAGTGCTGCTGGCCGTTCTCTCACTTCTGGCTTGGTGGGGGGACAACGCTTGGATAATACAGGATGAGGGATTGGCCCTTCAACACATGGAGCACTGATGATGCTAGAAATCTGTGAGGTCAAGTTTGGGAGAGCTTCTGCCTAGCTTCTTAAACCAGAAAGCCTCAGACATGCTGATCTAAGCTTTTGGCTTCCTGGAGATACGTCCTTTAGACTAGCACCAAAGTCTAAGCAACCAGGTTCCCAGGCTCCTCTCAGTGACGTGAAACAGCTAAGACATGATTTATCCTCTGGCCTCCCATGAGGATCTACAGCCCACCCCCATTTGTGGCTGTGATACTGACCTCCTCCATTCTGGTAGCATATGTAGGGAAAGCGCCAGACGTTGCCCAGGTCCACAGCGTAACCAATGACGGAGAGGAGGAAATCCACCTTCTTGCCCCAGGTCTCCCTTTCCCCTTGATGAACCTCCGCCATTAGGGTGGTGGTGGCGGCTGGCATAGAGTGCGGAGTGTCATCTCCTGCGCTGGGGCTCGGAACTGTTGAATACCCATTGGACCTTTGGCCAGACTCCGCTATTTCCCCTGTGGTGGGGACACCCTTCTGCAGCATTCCATTTTCCTGACAATCCTCTCCATCCTTGCAGGCTGACAGCACCTTCTGAGAATTCAAGGGCGTGGTCTCCATCCTGCAAGTTAGTAAATAATACTGCCGCCCATCTGCCAAGGACCTGAAGGAGTCTTGCTGTTTGGGTCTGTGGATCTCCTCAGAGTTTTATAGTAGCAGGATTGAGAGCTCTGCTGGAAAGGCACAGAGGGAAAGGACGGTAAAATTAGGCATTTTGCTCGTCTTTAGTATTAACTAAATTATTATTTAGTAATAAATTATTATTATTTAGTAATAGATTATTATTATTTAGTAATAATCATTGTATTTCTTACACATTAGAAAATGGGATTATAAATGCACCAGTTAAATGTGAGCCTGCCTGTTTGCTATACAAGAGTCAATAAAATCAACTCAATTTTCCAACCTATACAGGCAGCAAATCACAATCAAGAAACTTGAAAGGAAACAACAGAACAAATACAGCATATCACCAACCAGGCAGGGTGGCACACACCTGTAATACCAGCAGCTTGGAGGTTGAGGCAGGAAGATTTCAAGTACAAAGCCAGCCTCAGAAACTTAGCAAGACCATTTCACATAAAAAATAAAAAAGGGCTGGGGAGTGTGGGTCAGTGGTTAAGTGCACCTGGGTTCAGTCCCTGGTACAAAAAGAAAAAGCATATCACCAATGTTTCACCCAGGCTCTTCTTATGAAAAAGCACTTGCTTCACTTTGAGGGGCTAGAATTTCACCCCATAGTTTATCAGCAATTCAGAATGTCAGGAGAGGCTTGCTTCACAGTATCACAGATCACCTGTCCTGGATGCTATGCTGGGAAAATAACAAAACAGCAGTTTCTGTCCTCAAGTAGGTAGTGACATCATTTCAGATGAACACCCAAAGTTAGATTTTTTATAAACTATAGATATGATCTAAAAAGCCAAAGAGCAAAGGATAGAGGCGAAAGACCATGCTTAGTGAGATACCCCTAGATCCTTGGCTGGGGACTTTTTCACTGTTCCTTTACCCAGGTCTGGAAAGCAGATCCTTGCTGCCTCTGGCTGTGTGCAGTCCACAGTGCTTGGCTCTTCTGCCTTCCCATTATGCCTCTGCAGGTTCCACTAGGCTGTAATAGCTCTGCTGCTCACCATTCATCTTCTTACTACTCACCAGCAACTCTTGTGGCCAAGCCCCTTGTCACTCTCAACAGTGACAGGGCAGGCAGGCTCCCTCTCATCTGGAGAGCCAGGGAGAAGAGCATACAGGTCACTGACGCTGGTGTGCCCCCATGGGGCCAGAGTTGCCTATGCCTTATTTTTAGTGCCCCCAGCCAGGGTGCAGTGGAGGCAGCTCTGCTTTCCTCTGGACTGAGGTCTGAGATGGCCAGCATGGGTAGAAAGAAATCTGAGCCCTTTTGGACTTTACACCTATGGCCTGTTATAAAGCTGCAAGCAGCCAAGACCTCCCAGCTCACTTGGTTGCTTCTAGGCCTGAGCTTTCAAACTCTTGAAACAGATTGGAAGTTGAAACATGTTTCTCCTTAGATCACATCATACCCTTGTAGAAATGGACAGTCAGCACTATTCACAACGGCAGAGATCCCACATCAACCTTCCAAATCCAACAGCAAGAGACAGGCTAGATGCTAAAAGGGGCAAGTGTATGTCTCCTAACTATTTGGGGCTTTTGATGACTCTGACTTAATTATCTACACATAGAAATGTGAAGATAAGGGCTGGGGTTGTGGCTCAGCGGCAGAGTGCTCGCCTCGCACGTGCGCGGCCCGGGTTCGATCCTCAGCACCACGTAAACATAAATGCATTGCATTGTGTACAACTAAAGTAAATAAATAAATATTAAAAAAAAAAAAAAAAAAAGAAATGTGAAGATAAGGTGAGCGTGGTAGCACATGCCTATAATCCCAGCAACTCGGGAGGCTGAGACAGGAGGATTGCAAGTTTGAGGTCAGCCTCAGCCACTCAGCAAGGCCCTAAGCAACTTAACAAAACCCTGTCTCAAAAAAAAAAAAAAAAAAAAAAAACGGCAAAGGCTGTAGCTCAGTAGTAAAGCTCCTAGGTTCAATCCCTGGTACAAAAAAAAAAAAAAAAAAAAAAAAAAGTGAAGACAAAAACAGAGAAAAATTGGAAAGCAAAGTAATAACTTCACAGTGATGACTATGGACATAAATATTGGCAAAGATTAGACATGAACACCAAGGGATGAAAGTAATTAGGGTTTTGTGTTTTCTGGTTTCTTTTTATTTGTAAAGTGGAAAATAAACATTTTAAAGGGATTTATTGTTACCAAAAATATCCACAGCAACAAGAGATAAATCAGCTCTGTTTTTTTTGTGTGTGTGTGTGTGTGTGTGTGTGTGTGTGTGTGTGTGTAAGGTGGATAAATATCCTACCCTGTCCAGCTGTTTAGCCCTCGCCTACCTACCATACCCCAGACTCAAGGGTGCAAACACCATGGAGAAGAATACGAACTTCTGACAGAGCAATCTAAATAAATCCTCATTCCAAGCCAGGTGTGGTGGTGCACACCTGTAATACTAGCTACTCATGAGGCTGAGGCAGGAGGATCACAAGTTGAGGCCAGCCTGGGCGATTTAGTGAGACCCTGTCCCTAAACAAAGAAGGATAGGGAGGTGGCTCAGTGGTAGAGTGCTTACCTAGCATGTGCAGGGCTCTGGGTCCAATTCCCAGCACCAACACAAATAAAAAAGAGAAAACCTCATTGTGTTCATGCTGTTGAACAGTCTCTCTCCTCTCTCTACTTCCTTGGGACCTCAACTAGACCTGATAGGTTTTTTCCCCCCTTTTTTATTTCTTTCCTTTTGGGATTGAACCCAGGACTTTGAACATGCTAGACAAACTCTGTACAGTGAGCTAAACCCCCAGCCATACATTCTCTCATCCTCCAAAGTAACCATTTATCAGGCCAAGGGATTCTTTTTTTTTTTTTTTTTTTAAGAGAGCATTGATGAGGTGTCAAGGTTTTTTAAATACATAGCTAAGTTAAACCTGAACTTGGCAGTCTTTGGTGGTGGTGTTTGAGAAGGCCTCTATTCTCGCTCTGGCCTACATCAGTGAAGTGTTTTCCACAAGAAACACAGAAGAACCTGAAGACCAAACAGCAGGGATGGCCAGGTGGCACGCAGCTGACAGAGCGTGCCAGACCTAGGCTTCTTTCCCTTGCTCTTTCTTCCTCCATCCCCTAAAGTTTTCTGTGGGAACTTCTTCCCATCTTCAACACTGCTACTTTCCACTTATTTAAACTAAGAGGGGAAACATGGTCCATCTCAGTCACAGCCGTGACTCATTACTCTCCCGCCTTAGCAGCCAAATCGTTTGTTCTAGATTTCATTTATTTTCTCCCTCAGGGCATCCTGCAGGGAGGGTGGAAAACACATGTGGGTTGGTGGATGGGGGTGGGAGCAATGTGTGTTTTCCAGGGTCCTCAGCCCCTAAGGCATCTGATCTTGATTGCTTCAAGCTCTGATGAACAGCTAGCTCCCAGAAGAATAATACACTCTCCTCTATTTGTTCTGAGCCAGTTTCCTGAAATAACCCCCAGTGCTTTTTTTTTTAATCTTTAAAAAAATTATTTTAGTTGTAGATGGACATAATACCTTTATTCATTTATCTTTATGTGGTGCTGAGGCTCAAGCCCAGTGCCTCACAAATCTAGGTGAGCGTTCCACCACTGAGCCCAAATCCCAGACCCTCCCGCAGTACTTTTTAACTTGATAAAAATAAGAAAAATCACTGCTGTTAAGAGCATTCTTCAGGCAACCCATGACTTTAGGCTGCCTCTTCAAAAACACTGGGCTCTCCCTGTTCAGCTCTACTTTCTGGGGTCCTCATACTGTGCTCCCATCCTTGATCATAGAACTTGGGATACAAAAAAAGTTACAGTCACTTGAAACCACCAAACAGGAAACACACACATCTCCCTTTCTTCATTTTCCTGCTTCTCCCAGTTACAGGGAAACAACTCCTAGTTGTGAATCTGGTGGGCCAGGAGCAGAGGACATGGGCCTGGGCCCCTTTCTGCCCACAGGTTCCTACCTGTGTTGCCTGGACTCCTTTCCCAGTTTTCTGATTCTACTGAATGCTCACCAGCCTTTTCTACTGAGACCAGCAGATAACAATGGTTGAGAGTAGGCTGGCTCAGGGATGCAGAAGTACGAGTTGATAAGAAGGTTTCTGAATGTGCTCTTAAAGCTTTCCTTTTTAAAAGATATTTTTATCCTGCTGGGTAGAAAGATGGCAAAGGAGGTCAGTATTACAGCTGTGACCTCCTCCAGGTAGCTTTTGAGTTTCTCCAGGGCCAGAAAAAGCCCCAGAAGCTTTCCTTTGAAACTTGAATGTACACTGTAGCCCCAGGCTGAGCAGGGGACAGGCTATGAATGGTGCATGGAACCCAAGGCAGTGTGGGACAGCAACCTGACCTCCCCCCAGGGCTCCACACCTGAGGCATGCAGCTCAATGGTGCAGTAGACCCCAAAACGGTCATGATTAACTTTCTGTTCACACTCCAGCTTCCTCTCAGCTAATTCACTCTATTCCTTCCCCCTAGTTGGAAGAAAAAACTAAAGGATTGTTTCTATTCTATTTAAATTTCTAATCAAATCTCAATTCCTCTTTCCACACACACTCTCTCTGTAGCCAGGGGAACCAGTAACCGAACAAGTAATTATGACAATTAGTCATAAAACCACCTAACCCCTTGGAAATGCCCAGACTCTGCTTGTCTGTTTGACACTATAGAAATTTTGTACTTTAACTTCGTGTGTCAAGAGCAAAGTGAATTCACATCTCAGGATGCTGGATTTCCAGTTTGCAAAACAAAACAAAACCCCAGCATGAAGTATGGGTTGAACACTGAGATAAGATTAATTACAGGTCATCAAACCAAGTGGCAATTCGCATTCTCTATGTAGAGGGAGTCCAAAGTTCCTAAGGCACCACCAAAGAAGACAGGAATTACAGAGCTCTGATGCCTCCTGTGCAATGAACATTGAACCTGGCCCCCTGCCGTGGAGAAGGAGTAAACCAGCGAAGCCCTGCTGTTCCTGCTGTTCACCCGTAAAACAGGCACAGTCTTGCCTTCATGGAATTCATGGTACAAGGCCAAATCTGGAAAGGAAGGCAGATTACAGGACAAGCAAAGCAATGCCATGGCCCATGCTTCCTCTAAGAGCCATGGCATGTGCCCTGTGGATGGATTGCCACAGCCTGCTGCAGCACGCTGCGATACCCCATATTTCCAGCTCCAAAGCAGCCCTCAGGTTCAACAAATCTCCCACGTGCTACCTTGCAGTTTCTGTCCCAAGACCTTGGAGTTTACTTGATTCTTCCTCACAGGCCCCACTGGGTAAAGCAGAGGCTGCATTTGTACCTGTCAGAGGGCTGCTGATGTCTCCAAGGTGTGTGGCATCATGGGTCACAAACCATGGTGACCCCTGGCTTGCCTTTCAAGCAAAATATATTTGGGCTTTAAATCAACGGGGTGGAGAAAATCTGCTTATGTTTGGACATACAGGGAAGATGCAAACTCCACCATCACCTTCTTCACAGGATTCCTCATGAGAGTCAGTTTTATTTTTTGGAGAGAAACTAAATAAGATAAAGTCATCAGAGCTATTTGAACCAGTTACCATGAGAAAAAAAAAATCTTTTCAGAACTTCCTCTGCTTGGCCGAGGAGGAAATGGGAGCTCTGAGCTTGTCTTCACCAAGTGTCCAATCTAGAGGACTAGTCATTCATGATGGTTCCAGATCACTGCAGAGTCTGGCCAAAGTACAACGGATTATTCAGACTTTAATGAAAAGAAATGGATTTGTCATAAACGGGCATGAATAACCCTTTTTCAATGAACATGAATAGCCAAGCCTAGATTAACCGACTTCCTGAGTCATTCAGTAATAGTTCTGTGTGTCCACAACCCTGAGCTCTCCTTTCTGTTTCACAGATCTGCACTGGAATCCCAGATCCACCACTTACTGGTTGTGAGACTTTGGGTAGATCACTTAACCTCTTTGAGCCTCCAATTCATCCTGTTGGAAAGCAGATGGTTAGTATTTGTACTTGGTCAAGGCTGTTGTGGGAATTATAAAAGTATGACAGATGCTTAACTTAGCATCTAACACATGGAAAGCATCAGTAGACAACAGTGAGTCACTTCACTTCCACCACCACACACAAGCCACCCATTTTGCTTTCCACGTAACAGTCCAGTCAATAGGGCCTCACTGGTTCATGCAGCTCCTGTCAATCAGGGGCTTAGGGTCACCTGGGAAACTTGGAAACAACACATCACTGGCCCACCAGCTTTTATCCCAGATACTGTTCTTATTCTCAAGAGTTCTGTGGGGTACCAGGCATCTGCACTTATTTTTATTTTTATTTTTTCGGTACAAGGGATTGAGCCCAGTGGTGCTTAATCATTAAGTCACATCCTCAGTTTTTTTTTTTTTTTTTTTTTGTGGTACCAGGGATTGAACTCAGGGGCACTCGACCACTGGGCCACATCCCCAGCCCTTTTTGTATTTTATTTAGAGACAGGGTCCCACTGAGTTGCTAAATGCCTCGCCATTGCTGAGGCTGGCTTTGAACTCGCGATCCTCCTGCCTCAGCCTCCCAAAGTGCTGGGATTACAGGCATGTGCCACCGCGCCCGGCTCCCAGCTCTTTTTATATTTTGAGACAGGGCCTCACTAAGTTGCTTAGGGCCTCCCTAAATTGCTGAGGCTGGCTTTGAACTTGCAATGCTCCTGTCTTAGCCTCCTGAGCCTCTGGGATTATAGGCATGTGCCACTGCATCCAGCAAGCTTCTAGCACATGGAAAGCATCAATAAACGACAGTGAGTCACTTCACTTCCACCACCACATACGTGCCACTCATTTTGCTTTCACAAATGCCTCAGGCTATTCAGGGTCACATGAACCCTAGAACACACTTTCTACACCTTACCCAGTTTCCTCTGAGGCCTGGCTTCCTCCACAAAGCTTTCTCTTACCACCTCAGCCCAAGATGTCTCTCCTGATCTGTATAATTTCTCATTTGTCACACATTGTTGATTAGCACATGTCACCAGTTATCCTTCTATGTATATTTGTTTTGTGTCCCCCTGGAAATAGGGGCCTGGTTCATACATCTTTGTGCCTGAAAGCCTGGCATTTGTGCCCCAGGGCTCTGCACAGGGAACCATTCCTGGTTCTCTGGGTGGGGTGCTCTCCACAACCTCTCATGCCATAGACCTGAACCCAGGGCCAGGCACCATTCCTCCTCCTTCCCCAGGGCTAAGTCAAATGCGGCCAGGTCCCATCCTAAGGGGCCCTGCACCTCCCGCCTCCCCCATCAGGAGATGGAGAGATGGATGGTGGAGGAGGAGGGCTGCCACAGCAGGGACTTAACAGACTAGGGACTGGAAAAGACTGGGACATGTAGGATGAAAGAATGAGCCAGAGCTGTTCTTTCAGACTTTGAACCAGCCAGGCACACCCAGCAACAGTCTGGATTCCAAATGTTCATTTGTGACTTGATTGTTTGGCTCTTGGGATATACTTACCACCCACAGAAATAAATGTCAGAAATGGAGGCATCTAAAGTGAAAGCTGAAGGACACAGGATAAAGTCCCACCAAACGGTAGAGGAGGGGTGGAGATGAAATGGACAGAAGCATCTATTTATTACAATCTTCTTTCTGGTTCCTGAGGAAAATTAAATTTAAGGGCAAGGATGTAGAGAAACTATCAGATTCCTTGAAGGTGTCATTTAGGCCAGTTAAGGGCTTTAGAAATTGATGGCATGAATTCTTTTTATTATATTTAACTTAAAAATTTATTTGCAGAAAATAAAAATGCTCTTATTCTGGTTTAGTAACATACATAAATGTGGACAAGACAAGGAAAGAGACAGGAAACTTAATGCAAAGTGATATGTTAAGATTAGGAATGTCACTTTCTTTTTTCCTTCCCTTTTGCAATACTGGGGATGGAACCCAGGGCCTTGCTCGTGCTAAGCAAATGCATGAGCTACATCCTCAACCCTGACTTACACCTTCTAAACATTCTTTTATTATTTTGATAATGTAATTTATGCAATCAATAGAAACCAAGAAAAAATACAGGGTAGCATTTCCAAACACAGCTTTTTCAATACCAAGTATATTACACTACTGATTTGCTGGCACTGTGGCACATGCCTATAATCCCAGCAGGTTGGGAAGTTGAGGCAGGAGGATCGCAAGTCCGAGCCAGCCTGAGAAACTTAGATCACATTTCATGATTAAAAACAAAAAGAAAGGGGTGGAGGTGCTGGGGATGTGGGTCAGCAGTAGAGTGTTCCTGTGTTCAATCCCCAGTACCAAAAATGAACAACAAAATAAAAGGTGAGTGGTGAGGAGGAAAGGGAAACCAGGCACATTTCTTGGTGGGGCAGGGAGAAGAAAGTGGGGAGACAGAGGAAGAAAGCTGGCTGCTAGAGGAGGGGGCACTTTAGAATTGGGGTGACATGGAGACCACATGTGGCACCTCTTTAGCCATAAGGTGAGTGAAGATTTGTGTGTCATTGCTAGGAAGTGCCTGTACTCTCAGGTCAAGAAATTCTGAAACATAGTGGGCGCAGGGATGCACACCTTTAATTCCAGTGGCTCTGGAGGCTGAGGTAGGAGGATCTCAAGTTCAAACCTAGCCTCTGCAACTTAAGGAGACCCTGTTTCAAAACATAAAAAGGGCCGGGCGCGGTGGCGCACGCCTGTAATCCCAGCACTTTGGGAGGCTGAGACAGGAGGATCGCGAGTTCAAAGCCAGCCTCAGCAATGGCGAGGCACTTAGCAACTCAGTGAGACCCTGTCTCTAAATAAAATACAAAAAAGGGCTGGGGATGTGGCCCAGTGGTCGAGTGCCCCTGAGTTCAATCCCCAGTACCAAAAAAAAAAACATAAAAAGGCCCAGTAGCTAAGTGCCCTGGGTTCAATCTTTGGTTCCCCCCCCCAAAAAAAAATCAACAAATTAATTAATTCTGAAATGTACTTGACAGTGAGTCACACAGTTGAAGAATATTCATGGAAAAAATCAGTTATTTATTACATGCATTGATCTGGTTCCCACTGCACTCAAATGAGGGCAAGAGACATTTCTGACAACTAGCAGTTTACAATCTCAAATGGTAACCCCATAAACTCAAGAGGACACCATTGAGACAACAGGGGAAATTTGACTTGTGTAGTCCATAACAGTATTGTATGGATGTTTCCCTGGTATGATAATGAGGTGCAGTTATGTAGGAGAGGTCCTTATTTTTAGGAGAGGCATGCTAAAGTATTTAGGGGTAAAGTACCTGGATGTCTGTAAATTCTCAAAGTTTCAACAAAAATACATATATACAAATATGAAAATTGTATAATGATTACATATTATAAATAATATATCAAATTTTCTATTATATATGCAAAAACCAGATTATATGTAAAATTAGAGCAACTGCCTGAACAACTGTGAAACTGGATGATTGTCTGATTTTTCGTTCAAAATTTCTTCAAATAAATAAGTTGTAGAAGAATATAATTCTAGCTCTGGACCAGTGCTGGAAACTTCCTGTCAGTCCCAGGGCCCTGGGGGCGCTCAGAATGGCTTCTCTCCCCTTCCCTCCCGGAGTCTTCCCTCCTTTTCCCTCCACCCAGCTCTTTTCCTCCAAAACAAGAGAAAGAGCCAGATAATTTGGCATTTTAAAGGCACTAGGTCCAGTACTAGTTGGGGGAGAAAAAAGAGCCCAAGTGCAGGAAAGGCAAGTTCTAGGCCTGTACCCTGAGAGCCACCGCCCAGTCACCTCCCTTTACCTTCAAGATCTTGCTGGTTCTCCCACTCCCTAATCATAGGCCTCTCCTTGGAAGAGAAAATTCCCTTAGAGGAAAAAAACATATCAGCTTGTTTTATTCAGCAGGTCAATAACAAAGGAAATAAAATGCTCTTTTTTCCCTTGACTATGCCCCAAAAGACCACACAAAAATGCTAGGTGGCAAAGACCCACTGATGGCCCCTCTGCTGGTGTCCACTAAACCTGTGGCTCTGGATTCTCCCAGAGCACCTAGCTGGCTCTTTCCTGAGCCACTGGGAAATGCTCTCCCGGGTCACCACCTGGCCTGTCACAACTCTTCTCCCACCTCTGCCCTCCCTACCTCAAATGATGACATGAAGAACTGGTCCTCAGGAACCAAGGAGACCCTCCCTTTTGCCATCTGTCACTTGTGGTGCCTGGGGACCCTGGGACATCATCTCCATGTCTCTGGAGTGCATCTCTGGTTGTGCAGTCCAGGGGCTTCTGGGATTAATGGAGGTCTGTCCTGTTGTGAGTTTAAAAGCCAAGGGCTTAAATTCCCATTAACAAGTCCCTTTGGTCCAGGGTTGGGTGGGAGCTAGGGAGCTACTGCCAGGTTCCAGAGTAGCTGAAGGAAAGAAGAAAATAACAAGACGGTCTACAGCCTCACACCTCACACCAGCCTTAATCTGCACTCATTTTGTCACCTTGTTAGGCACAGGACTGAAAAGACACTTGCTCAGTTTAAAAGCATGCTATTGACATTCAGTAAATGAGCATTCATCTTTCTAGTCACCAGGAGCTTTAAAAAAAAAAAAAAAAAAGTCAGGCTGAAGGGAATACCCTGCAGAGACATTACTGACGCAAGAACATTTCTAAAGTCAGTACAAGATCTCCAGATCTCTGCAGAAATGAGCTGGGATGCAGCCCAGCTGGGTGTGGTGGCACATGCCTGGAATCCCAGCTACTTGGGGGGGCTAAGGCAGGAGGATCGCAGGTTTGAGGCAAGTCTGGGCAACTTAGCAAGACCCCATCTCCAAACAAACAAACAAACAAACAAACAAACAAACAAAAAGGGGCTGGGGATGTGACTCAGTGGTAGAGCACCCCTAGGTACAATCCCCAGTACTTGGGGCAGGGACACAGATTGGAGAAATAACATGGCCCACGGTGGGTTTTGTGCCAACCTTAGACACACAATATACCAAAAATGACTGTGTTTTCTCTTTGGCCATCAGGGTGACGTTAGGAAAGGACTCAAGTCATGACCACATCCTGTTGATTCAAAAAGCCAAAATAAAAGGTTAGTTTCATGTATTTTTCTACCTGACCTCTCCTAGAATGATGTCAATTTTCTTTCCTTAGGGTGCTGTTACCACTGGGGAACATGGAAACTGACTCCCCATAAGAGCAGGGGTAGTCTGTAGTACTTGTATCAAGTAAGAAGAGAGGTGCTTTTATCAAATGTTGGTCTCCATACCCATGACTGTGCCACCAAATACTGCAGACCTCAGAGAACTGTGTCTGGTTGGTGACAGCTCAGGGATTAGAACAGAGAATGGGCACAATCCAAATCTGTGCATGTGGAGGCCATTTCTATGGCACTATGCCCTGGGCATCTTGAAAAGGGCTTTAGGGGAGTCTGGGAAGTTGGGCCCCTGTTGGCTTGGCATGGGTGAGGCGCAGTATTTAATTTCCACAGGTCAGAGTGTGCAAAGTCTTTGCCTTCCTATGGAACCTGAGCAGATCTCCAGAAAACCCTGACTATATAGCAATGTCTGGGTAGAGTCCAAGCTCTTGAGTACTCTTGCATCATTATTACAGCTCATATTTTCTTGTTTTGTTTGTTCTTTTTAAAAAAATTTTTTAGATGTTGATGGGCCTTTATTTTGTTCATTTATTTATACAGTGCTGAGAATCAAACCCAGTGCCTCACACATGCTAGGCAAGCACTCTACCACTGAGCCAAAACCCCAGCTCCCTGTTTGTTTGCTCTTTATACTGGGGATTGAATCCCAGGGGCACTTTGCCCTTGAGCTCCATCCCACCCCTCTTTCTTATTTTGAGGCAGGGTCTCACTATGTTGATGAAGCTGGCCTCAAACTTGGGATTCTCCTGCCTCAGCCTTGCTGAGTTGCTGAGATTACAGGTGTGTACCTCTGATCCAGACAGCTCACATTTTCTTTCATATATAGATATATACATATATTTAGTTGTAGGTGGACACAATACCTTTATTTTATTTATGTGGTGCTGAGGATCAAACCCAGGGCCTCACAATGCAAGACAAGTGCTCAACCGCTGAGCCATAGCCCCAGCCTCCAGCTCATGTTTTCTTAAGCACAGAAATTAGGACCGCAGTTGCAGAATGAGTTGAAGCATATCATCATGCTACACAGGTGCCCCCTGTTCCTCCTGCCATTTGCACCTGAGGATCATGAGACCCAGAGGAACTGGTGTGTTACTGGGAATAATTAAGGCTCTGGTTGCCTTCTCTACCGAAAATGACTATCATTTTCCCTTTGGCCATCCAGGCAACTTTAGGAAAGGAGTCAAGTCATGACCACATCCTGTTGATTCAAAAAGCCAAAATAAAATGCAACTTTGCCTTGGGCAGCCCTGCCTCCCGTGCTCTCAAATTATGAAGAAGCAATTACTGCCATGAACCGGTTTAATTTCTGGAATTACCTGTGTTTCTCTTTGGCAGATTCACCCAAGGTGTTTTGCAAGCCTGCCAGAAAGAGCCTAACCCAAGCTCCTAATCCCCTGGAGCCACAACCCTCATTCCACTCACCACACCCATTGGTGAAACCCTTCCAAATGCCTCTCCAAGTTTCATCAAAATGCTCACATGTCCCTGAAAATCTCCCAAAGAGGAATTTCAGAGGCCTTGCAGATTCCATTACAACTTCAACATTATCTGTTCTCCCCACCCCTACATGTCCTATACATATTTCGTAAACAAGGAAAATGAAATAAATGGGTTTGAATGGCTGTGCTGGTAGTTACATCTCTGAAATGTCCTGGGTGGACCACCAGAGTGTTTCTGGGACTTTTGATTTAACGAGTAGTTTCAATCTGCTCGTAAATTCAGTGAAAAAAGAAAAAACCTATACCCAACCCAGCAAGCCATTTTGGGCGTGGATTTTTCTTTTTTTCCTTTTTTCTACCTCGCAATGAATCAAAAGTCCCCACACATTCTGGTGATCCATCTAAGATATTTCAGAGATTTAACTTCCAGCCCAGATGTACAAACCCATTTCTTTTGGTGGAGCTCAGTGGTAGAGTATGTGCTTAACATGCAAGAGGTCCTGGATTCCTTCCCTGGCACCACACACACACACACACACACACACACACACACACACAAGGGTACATTTGCACAAGCTACAGAAAAACCTGCCTCTCTTCCATACTGGAACAGTCATCTCCCCCTGCCTCCTCCAGTGGGACAAAACCCTGAGTCTTTAGGGCAGCAGCATCTCTCCACACAAAAGCAGCTATGGGACAAAGAGTCAAAGCCATGTGTTTCCTTCCACTCCCACACACCAGGACACTAATGCTGCCCCTAGCTCTCCTCCCTTTCACTAAACACAAATCCCAATGTTGTCATCTTAGACATTTTTCCTATGTAACTGAAGGCAAAACACATTAAATATTTGATCTCATCTTACTATGATGAGAGCTAGCAGGCTCATAAATAATCCATTGACCTGCTTCATTTTTTCTGGACAAAAATTGATCACAAAAATACATACACACAAGCTTTTGTAATGTCTGACTCTTAGAAATTCTCCCCCTCTCCAATTCTTTAGAAACCCCAACTGCAAAAGGAACAATTCAATATGCAAAAAGCTTCAGTGCAAAATGAAATCTGCTCCTTAGCATTCGTCAGCTCCTGAGAGCCTTTTCAGAACAAATTTGAACATACACATTCTTCAAGCAACTGATGGTTGTACATTTTAGCCATGTAGAACAGCCCGTTGGAGTTTCGCATAAATTCTGAATGGCCTGTGAGTATCTGAGCCAGCATCAGCTCTGCCAGCGAAGCAAACCAAGCGCACGGAGACACGGCCCACTTAAGTGTCACTCAAAGGTTTCTCTAGATATTTGGGCATTTGTGTCAACCAGAACTCTCCCTGCACAAATGCCTTTGTATAAAACCACCTGCACGCGATGGCAGCAGAGTAAAGATCAAATATAAAACCACGGGTTAAAACTACAACTTTTCCCTATGCTCAGGACAGCACTTTGCTTAAAGACCATCTTTACCTGGTCTTCCAGCTCAGCACTCTCTGAGCCTCCGCAAGCAAGAGACAAAGAAGCCCTTCAAAGCGTCCTGCAGACAACAGACGCGCTCCACGCTACCCTCTCCCCTGGTGCGTCTGCGGGTGGCGCTTGTCTTGGTCAGAATGGATGGTGCGGGAGGCAGGCGCACACCGCCCGGGGCGCCCCAGCAGGACCAGGGAGCTCAGCTGCACGACGGCTCCGCTCCGGGAAAGGGAGGGGTTCTGGAAAGAATCGAGGATCAGAGGCAAAAAGAAAAGCGGACCCACCTGCCGGCTGGGCGTGGGGAGGCTGGTACAGCGCTGGGAGGCGGTGCGACCCTCGCGCCCTCGAGGCACCAGGGCAGCAGCTGCCTGTGAGCAGCGGCGCCCGCGCCGCACTATTTGTACTCTCGGCCCCTCACATGGTCTGATCTCTAGATAGCCGCTGCCAAAGAGCTCTTTAAGAATTTTTTGCGTCACTTTGAAGCTAATAAACTTTATGTTTCACCGCAGTCACGGCTGGGCGCTCCTCCTAGACTGAGGGATGGTCTGGGGCGCCCAAGCGACCCCAGCGGTGGGAGGGGACGGACATCCCCCCACCCACCACACTCACTGGCAGTGCTCTCAGCCGCGAGGGGACCCGAAGGGGGCTGGTAGCGGGCAGGGCAGGGCAGAGCGAAGGAGTCCATGTGTCTACTCTTGAACCTTGAGGGGCGTGGGGCTGCTCCACACCTAAATCCGCCCAAAGTTTGTCTACGTTTTCTCTCAGAACGATTTTTCTTGACCATCGACTCTTCCCCATCATCCCCATCCCGACGAATCCTACCTCTTTAAGACTTAACAGCACTTGCTCCGGCTGCTGGGACGTGAGCTCAGCCAGGGGGACCTCCTCGCCTAACTCTTCTGCAAACTCGGAGCCCCCAGCAACTGCACGCAATAAATACTTGCAGAATGAATGGAGGACGCTCTCCTTTGGTTAACCAGCTACAGTTCCAAGAAGTTTTCAGAGAGCACGCGGGCTGATCTGCAGCCCGTGGTGTTCGACAAGGATTGGAAGTATCTCAAGGGTTTTAAGGAGCCCATCATTTTTGAACCTCATACGTATGTTGTTTTGCTAATTTAAAAAACTTACTATTATTATATATATATTATCTTTAAAAATTTTAAAGTACAGATGAAATACTTGATTTGGGCAGAGATGTCATGGGTGGGGCTGACCAACCAGCCTATCTGGGAGGCCAGGGAGGGGATACTGCAGCAAAATCAAAGCCGAAAACAAAGTAAATATAACAAGTTTGCAGTTCCAGGAAAACTGCAGCCCCTTGGCACAATGCGGGAACTAAACCCAGAAAGCCCAGAGCACTCAGATGAGCTGAACAGGCACCGGGAAGGACCGAGGACGACGTGGGCAGGTGTGGGGAGCTCTGCAAGGAGAGGAATCAGTACGGGGTTTTGCTGCCACCTAGACACCAGGGCGGGGACTGCAAAGAGCTGAAAGCGTTCCCAGAGCTCCAGAATGCCTTGGGGGAACTGCCTGGTGCTCAAGGCAGCAAAACTGGAGATCCTGGGCAGGCTTGGGCATTTCATGTCCTAACCAAATCCCCTGGTTACAGGCTCCGCACTGGGCTGCTCCTCCCGTCATTTGAGCACAGTGACCTACTGCATCCTTCTGCTTCTTCAATGAATGCGTAAGTGCTGTGCAGACCAGGAGCTGCATGGATGTAACATGCATTTTCAAGGAGGAGGCAGGGCAGACAGGGGAGCAAGTGGATCAAAAGCTGAAGGAGGCATTGGGGATGAGTTTGCTTTTGGCTAAGCGCTCTGGTCTCCACCCCAACTGTCCCTTATGTTGTCTAGACATGGCTTCCCCCCCACCCCACCACATGACTTTTTAACTGTTCCACATTCTCACATAACTTGATCTCACCACTCCTGACCTTCTTTCTAGGCTCTGTCACTTCCTAACCAGCTACACCAGGCCCTCCTGCTACTGCCCTGCCTGTGGGGATGAGTGGCCCCTCCTACTGTGCCCTTTCCTCTCAGGGTCTGGAGCCGGGTCCCTTCAGCTGTGACCTCCCAAGAGAGTCTCCTCCCATTTTGCTTCCTGGCCGAGGGGCATGCAGTAAAGGACATCAGAGTCCCACATACTGCACCTTTCTCCTGTCCCTTGCCACCTCCCTGGAAGGTCTGCTCAAAACTGATCCAGGCAGCCATCCCCTCTCAAACAGGTGTCTTCTCTTCCTGCACCATGGCACAGCTTAGCGTCCTGCCCCATCTTCCCCTGAACAGACCCGCCTCTCACCTCCCTGTGGCACATGCCCCAACATGCTTCTGGTCCCTGTGGCCACCCTGCCCTGCTTTCCTCCAGGGGCCTGCCTTCCTCCCTTGCCAAGATCGAAGGTTCTGGAGCCCTGTCTTGCAGCCTGCAGAGCTCCACTTGGCTGCCCCTCCTCAGCTGGGTGGCCAGACTTCACTCCCCAGGCCTGTGGGATGATCTACTCCCACTCCCTGCTTCCCTGGAGGGGCCCTGCTCCATCATAGCGCCCTCCTGGCCTGAGCACTGCTGCAGCTGAGCACAATAGAAGCCGCGGACGTCCCTGTCCTTAAAGACCTGGGGAGTCTGGGACAGGACTGTACTGACATGGAAGGCAGTAGAAACCCTGAATGGAAGAGGTATAAGGAAAGCCGTGTTGTGGGGACAGGACCTAAGGCTGTGACCAGCATGGGCAGCAGATATGGAGGGGAGTCAGGGTCGGAGGGACCAGTGCATACAGGGACCTGATGCAGTCCAGAAACCCAAGGTGGAACCCACAAGGCTTAGTGCTGTTCTGGTGTATGGGGAAAGTGATGGAGACGTCAAAGCTGGTGACACAACCCCAGGGGCTGGGAGGAGCCGTGGCAGACATCACAGTGTAGCAATACTTTCTCTTTTCTCCATTAGCTCGAGCCCAGAGACAGTGGGGCTTAGAGCCTGCTATGCAGGGGCAGAATAAGCAGTCTTTCCTGTAAGAGGTTGGGAACACATTTCAATATTTATGTGCCCCCCGCCCATATCACCAAGAAGACCCGCTTCTTGGAAGTCTCAAAGCCCAGCAATGGGTCCACTGTGGTGCCAGGTCAAGACAACACCATGTGACTCCAAGCCTCTTCTGAAGTCCCTGGTGCCATCAGTCTCTCTTGCCTCTGTTCTGTCTATATGATAACAGAAGACAAAGACCCACCCCTTCTTGTGGACAGCTTAGAAAAAGGCTGACAATGTTCCCTGTCCTTAGAGTGTCTTCTGGTCCACCCCGTCCAGTACCCCCAACCCTGATTCTCCTGGGACCTGGCATGATTCTGCATTCATGTTCAACCATGTGCAGAGTAGAGCACCTCCAAGGTGGCACTTGCCACCCTGGGCTCACCCCTATGGTCTCCAGAGCAGCCAACGGTGTCAGGCCCACCTGATCCCTATGAAGCATGGTAAAGAAATTTAAGGGAAAGCCCCCTTGGGAGTGTTGGCAGGTGACCACTGGGGATGGGGGAGAGGAATGGGAGGGTCAGGCTTCCTAAGGAAGGCAGGAAACACATGGCAGTAGATGGATTTGATCACCCCTCCTGGCTCCTTCTCCGCCATTGCTTATGTGCTTGCTACCTTTGCTAAACACATCTTCCTCAGCACCCCTCTATCTCCCACCTACTCCCCTTAAGTCTCCTCTCATCTGAACTCCCATTATTTCAATTCTTCAAATGCTTCTTTATGGAAGCCTTGTCACCCCAGCACACTTGGTGAGCACCCCAAACCCTCCAGGAGCACTCACTGGGCAAATGCTAATTATCTTTTTTTAAAAAAATATTTATTTACTTTAGTTGTACACAATGCAATTCATTTATGTTTACGTGGTGCTGAGGATCGAACCCGGGCCGAGCACGTGCGAGGCGAGCGCTCTACCGCTGAGCCACAACCCCAGCCCGCTAATTATCTTAACAAGAGCTGGACTCTAGCATGCCCCCCATGCCAGGCACCTCATCTAAGTGCTCCCATAAGTAACATCCAGGCCTCATCATGGCCCTGGCTTCATCTACTACCCCGTCTGGATACAGAATAACTGTTTAAAATCATGAAATGTTTGTCAAATTAGTGTTGATGTGTCACTTGCTGCCCGTGCTCAGACTTCATGGATAATTGTTTCTAAAAGAAGGGAAAAGGGGGGGAAGCAGCAGGTGTGGAAAGGTCACTTATGCATAAGGAGAAGTCAGGGGGGACACTACCCTCCCAGTCTGACAGGGATTGTGGTGAGTCCATGCTCTCTCTGTAATATCTTTGAACCAGAGGTTTTGATTTTAACCTTCTTCCTACAGGATTCCTTCCCCTGGCCATCAGCATGCTTAGCTAGGGCCACCTTATACGAGGCTTGTCTTCTACCTCGATGGAGAAGTGAAGCCAGAAGCACAGGGTACCAGGAAGGGCCCTTGCCCCTGTGTACACAGATCCATTAGTGCACTTTGATGTCTCTCTAGCTGCCCACGAGGCTCTGAGCCTCCCAGGAACCTGGCTCTGCCTCTCAGCATGTCTTAGCAGCTTCAACTGTCAGCATCCAGCAGATGCCATAAGTACGTGGATTGATGATGACCAGGACAATGCCTCTTACTCTACCTAACAAACTGGCTGCCACATTTCCTAGGGGCCAGGAAGGAAATGGTGCCATATTAGCAGTGGAGTCCCACACAGCAATAACATAGGCAGTTTTATATGGGCTGACTTGGGGAGTTCCTCAAAATTTATTAATAAAATAAGGGGGAAATCAAAGCACAGAACAGGGGTTACTCCCATTTATTGACAGCAAGAAGGGAGGAGGCTGATAGGTGTGCCAAGAGCTCTCTGTGTGCAGAAGAAACTGGGAACGTTGGGGACCTTGGTGGGAAAGGACATTAGGGGGTAAAAGGGAGCCCATTTGTCACCCCTATTATATATACTAAAAGTATTTTTGCCATGTGTAGGTGATACTTCCATAAAGCTTTTCAGAAAAGCCTTTATTTATTTATTTATTTATTTATTTATGGTACCGGGGATTGAACTCAGGGGCACTCGACCACTGGGTCACATCCCCAGCCCTTTTTTGTATTTTATTTAGAGACAGGGTCTCACTGAGTTGCTAAGTGCCTCGCCATTGCTGAGGCTGGCTTTGAACTCGCAATCCTCCTGCCTCAGCCTCCCAAAGTGCTGGGATTACAGGCGTGCGCCACCGTGCCCGGCACTTTTTATTTATTTTTGATGCTGGGGATGGAGCCTAGGTCCTCATGCATGTTAAGCTCGTGCTCTACCACTGAGCTGCATTTCTAGATGCCGCCCCCCACCCCTGAAGCATTCTTTAAAATTATAAAAGAAAAAAAAAAGAAGGGGAAAAAGTAGGGGGCAAAGAAAAAGAAAAACAGAGGAAGGAAGGAAGGGAGGAAGGAAAGAAGGAAGGAAGAAGAGAAGAAGGAAAGAGAAAAAAAAGGCATTCTAAGGGGCCCCCATGCTTCTTACAAAGGGGAAGGACCCGAGGATTCCAGAATGCAGATCCACTTTATGCCACACAGTCACGTTTCCTTCCCAGTGGGGTCAAATGACTCATCACTATTGTCTTTTGTTTTGTTTTGTTCACTTAAGGAGGAAAACATTTTTTTTTTTTCTAGTAAGGATACTGGGAGCCAAGAGGTGAAGTCCAGTGCTCTGCTCAGAAATCAGATCAGAGGGACAGAATTACTTTGAGAACTCTTTGCTCCCAGCTCTGGAAGTCACTCCTCTCTCCAGTGACTTTTTTTTTTTTTTTTTTACCAGGGATTGAACCCACAGGTGCTTAACCACTGACCCACATTCCCAGCCCTTTTTGTTTTTTATTTTAAGACAGGGCCTTGCTAAGTTGCTGAGGCTGACTTTGAACTTGCGATCCTCCTGCCTCAGCCTCCAGAGCTGCTGGGATCACAGGCGTGTGCCACCACACCTTGGCTCCATTTCTTTTTTTTTTTTTTCTCTCCTGCTTGAAGATTACAAAACATTTCTTTGGCTCTTCTTCCCCTCCACAGACTTCGAGATAACGTGTGCCTCTGTGTCTAGGGAGTTTCCTCTCAGTTCCTTCTTAATAAACTGGTCACCCTCATCCTTGATGGCTGTGGTCACTGTGGTCAGAAGTTAAACCAGACAACGTGTCTCTTCCCTCTCCAATTTCAAGCCCTTTGACAGCCCTCATGCACTTACTGAAAACCTCACTCCTAAAGCCACCTTCCTTCTTAACATTTTATTTGTGGTACCAGGGATTGAACCTAGGGGTGTTCTACAACTGACCTACATCCCCAGTCCTGCTCCCTCCCCTTTAAATTTTATTTTTGAGATGGTCTCACCAAGGTTGTCCTTGAACTTGTGATCCTCCTGCCTCAACGGCCCAAGTAGCTGGGATCACAGGTGTGCATCAGTGTGCCCAGCTCAACATCTTATTTTCCCAACTAAATGACAAACTTAGCTGAAGAGCAGGGAAATTGTTCTAATACCCAGAGGGCCTAGCAAAATACTGTACATGATGGAGAAGCTTGGAGAAGCTTGTCAGAAATGGTTTTTAGTAAAACGTTGTCATTTATTGAGCATCTACTAGGAACATTAGGTGCATTCTTCCCCCCCCCCCCCAGTGTTGAAGATCAAACTCAGAACCCACGGCTTCACCCATGCTAGGCAAGCATTTTACAACTGAGCCACATCCCCAGGGCTCCAAATTATTATTTTTTTAAATTCAATTTTGCTTTATTGTTCACATGATTGCACAACGAATTTTTATATATTTTTTAAATTTTTTTCATTATATTTGACAAATATATCTGCATGAATAAGACAAAGGAATTCCTAGTCCTTTTTATTTTTTATTGGGAGACAAGGTCTCTTTAAGTTGCTAAGGCTAGCCTCAAACCTGTGACCTTCCTGCCTCAGCCTCCTGAGTCACAAATTATAGGCCTGCGCCATCACACCCAGCTATTTGCATTATCTTATGTCCTTTCTCTACTGTATGAATTATGTGCTATATTTTATTCTATATGTTACTAAAAATATTTAGTTTTCCTCCTTTTTAAGCTGTGAGTTTTCACTTATTATAATGTAAAAATAGGTTTTCAATACTAGTAGAATGGAAACTGAGACTCAGAGAGGTGGAGTGACTTTTTCAGGTTTATAATAGCCTCTAAATGGCAGAGCCAGTTCATCTGTCTGAGTCTTGGGGCCCTGCTCTTCCCACTAGGTTGAGCCAATTTGAAGCCGGAAGGGCTCATGCAGTGAGAAAGTCAAGGCGGCTTTTCTCCCCACCTCTACTCCCCTTGAGCAAAGCCCCCTTCTAGGAATCTAGACCTTTATGTTAACCATTCAAATGTGAAGATCCACAGGGGCTTTGTACTCCTTCTCCTTGTCCCCACTGAGCCAGTTACAGAGAAGCAGACTTCAGATCTATGTATAAACTTTTAAATGAGTATAGCTGTCAGAATGTAGGGCACATTCACTCAGTCAGCCTCCCAGTGTTTACTATAAGCCAGGCACCGAGAATACACTGGTGGGCAAGACAAAGCTCCTGCCCTTGGGAAGCTGACAGGGAGTATTGATTTTGGAGAAAACAGACAATAAGCATATAAATAAATAAATACAATAACTTTGGAAAGTGGTAAGTGCTGTGAAGAAAACAGACTCCAGTAACAGGATAGAGAATGACAGGTGTGTCCAGGAGTGGTGGCGCATGACCCGAATCTTAGCTTGTTGGGAGGCTGAGGCAGGAGGATCACAAGTTGGAGGCTAGCCTTGGTAATTTAGTGAGACACTCAGCAACTTAGTGAAGACCTGTCTGAGGATAAAAGATAAACTGGGTGTGGTGGTGCATGCCTGGAATCCCAGCTACTTGTGAGGCTGAGGCAGAAAGATTGCAAGTTTGAAACCGGTCTGGGAAACTTAGTGAGACACTGTCTTAAAACTAAAGTAGAGGGGCTGGGGTTGTGGCTCAGTGGTTGAGTGCTTGCCTAGCATGTGTGAGGCACTGGGTTTGATTCTCAGCACCACATACAAATAAATAAATAAAATAAAAAATTCCATCAATAACTAATAAAAAAAACAAAAGTAGAAAAAAGAGGTAGAGATGTAGTTCAGTGGTAAAGTGCCCCTGGGTTCAATATGCAGTACATTGAAAGAGAGAGAGAGAGAGAGAGAGAGAGAGAAAATGACAGGTATAGAGGAAGAAGAGAAAGGTAGGTACTTAGATGGGTGATCATGGGTGTCCTTGACCATCTGAAAAAAACAAAAAGCCAGCCATACAAAGACATGAGGAAAGAGCTCTGGGTAGAGGGGACAGCAAGGAAGCAGAGTGAAGCTGGTATGTTTGAGGGGCAAAGTAGGGGGAACAGTGTTTGGCTAGGGCAGAGAGAATAAGAAGGGAAGAAAGTTGAGTCTGGAGAGGTGGGCAGGGTGAGGAAATGTGTATCCTTTGAGTATGTTGGAGTAGAACTTGCAGGACTTCTATTTTGGAAAAGTTTGGACCAGGGGACCCATAAGGCCCCTGCCTTGTGAGGCACAGGGATGCTACAGTGTTTTTTGTTTGTTTTGTTTTGTTTGTTTTGTTTTGTGCTGGGGATGGAACCCAGGGCCTTGCACGTACTAGGCAAGGAATCTGTTACTGAGCTACACCCCTAGGCTCAAGATGCTACCATTCTAAATCACTTCCCACCGTTTTTACACTCTGCTGCAGCTGTCTTATGCTTCTACATGCCGGCTGATTTATTTATTTGTTTGTTTGTTTTTGGCACTGGGGATTTAGCCCAGGGGTGCTCAACCCCTGAGCCACATCCTCAGCCCTTTTTATTTTTTATTTTGAGACAGGGTCTCACTAAGTTGCTTAGGGCCTCGATAAATTGCTGAGGCTGGCCTTGAACTTGTGATCCTCCTGCCTCAGCTAGAGTCACTGGGATTATAGGGATGCACATTGCACCAGCCTTGCCAGCTGATTTTAAAAAGGTGAAAACCAGGCTGGAGATGTAGCCCAGTGATAAAACACTTTTCTAGCATGAGCGAGGCCATGGGTTCAATCCCCAGAACTGCAAAAACAAAAAACCAACTGTCAGAGCCTACCTCATCCACATCAAACCATGCTACTGAACCAGGTTTTCCTGAGGAGCAAACAAGAGGAAGAGCAAGGAGCATTAATGGATACCAAGAAGAGTGCAGAGGGCTGCCCACCTTCATACAACCCTAGTCCCAAATACCCGCAGCTGCTAGGCATTGAGCTTCCTCACTTCCTTCCTCACTTTCCTCTTTTCCTTCTGCAGTAATGTATAAAGGACTTGGAATTTGAAATCAGGGTGAGGAGGGCAAAACCAAACCAAACCAAACCAAAAAACACTAAAAAAAGAAAGAAAGGAAAAAAAAAAAAAATCCTGGCCGGTTTCAATCCATTTATTCCACAGATCCGTAGGAGGAAGAGTCATCTTCATGAGAATCCATTAAAGTTCTGAACAAGTTGTCCTAAACATGAGGCCTCATCTGTAATTACCTTAAAAAAATCCATCTTAACCAAGGACTGACCACAGCCATAGCCAGCATGGATTGCACCACACAGGAGGAATGGGATTCAAGAGCAACCGCCCCATGCTGCTGACAGCAAGCTGCTCATTGAGGACTGGCCAATGGAAGTGGATAACCACAACCACATCCTGAAGCATGTCCCATTATCAGGTCTTGGCTTCTGGATACACAGGGTCAGCATGACTCTATACATCTCAAGAGGAGACCTGAGGTGACCCGGACCTTCTGGATGTGAGTCATCAACTCCGCCCCCCTGGCGATACGGTAGGAGAGACAAGTTCAGGCTTTCCCATTTTCTAGCTCACCCATCACATACATATCAGCAAGATCTTCCAATGCAGCTGTCCAGCAAAACTCCAGCTCCTTTCCCTTTATCTTTAAGGAAGAATACTTTCCCATTGTTCTTTTCCTCCCTACTGGATCCCAAATTTGTTTGCAAAATGACTTCTATAAAGTATTTGGTTATAAAGATGACCTTTTAATATATTGCTGGATTCAGTTTAGGGCTTTTACATCTATCTATGTTTATGGGTGAGATTTGTATGCAGTCTTTTTTTTTTTTTTTTTTTTTTTTTTTTGGTACTGGGGATTGAACTCAGGGGCATTTTACCACTGGGCCACATCCCCAGCCCTTTTTTGTATTTTATTAGAGACAGGGTCTCACTGAGTTACTAAGTGCCTCACCATTGCTGAGGCTGGCTTTGAACTTGCGATCCTCCTGCCTCAGCCTCCCAAAGTGCTGGGATTACAGGCGTGCGCCACCGCGCCCGGCTACTTTTTTTTTTTTTTTTTTAACTTATCCTTATCAAGGTTATGTCAGGCTTATAAAATAATTCTCTAGGCAATTAAATTAGTTTTCTTTTCTTTTTCTTTTTTTTTTTTTTTAAACATCTTTCCTTTTGGGCTCATCAAGATTTCCCAGAGACTTCCAATTTCTTGCCTGTTACAGTTCTAGCAACTCCAAATGGCCAGACATTCAGGATGTAAATGCTCACTTAATGCCCTCATGGTCCTTACACCCTTGCCTCTGCTCCTGATATCCACACCATAAACTATTTCTCTCTCCAGAGAAATCTTTAATGTGTGGATGAGTGGAGGAGTGGTGGTCACCCAGCTTCCTGGAGTGGGGAGGGATCTGACATTCAATAACCCTACTCCTCCCAATTCCAGAGGTAAAGCTATCTGGTGCTGTCACGAATCTCAGCTTTGAGGGGTTACGCAATGTAAATTAGCTTGTTTATCACTGGTTTTCTTTATCAGTGGCTCGGGATTCAACTTTTGCAGCTCTGGTAAAATTTTTCAACACCCACATCTGCTTTTCACCTTCAAATAATGTGCTCTCCTCTCCTGTTCTTCATGAGATTGTGGATTTGTCTTGTAAACAAATTCCATTTACTGTCACTTTTGACAAAGTTTGAGTCTTCTTTCTTTTATTTTTTTGCAGTGCTGGAGATCAAACCCAAGAGTCTCATGCATGCCAGGCAAACGCTCTACCACTGAGCTGCATCCCCAGCTGTCTTCTATTTTTCTGGTATTTGCAGCATCTCTGGTAACCTCCTTTTCAGTCCTTGTATTTGCTTCCTTCCCCTGTCCCCCATTCCCGCCACCCCTTGCTCAGTCTTGCTGAAGATTTGTTAATTTGCTTTTTTTTAGAACCAAATTCTGGCTTTCTTGATTCTGGGTTTAATTTCTGCACATCTTTCTTTCTTTAGGTTTATTTTGCTGTTCTAATTCCTTTCTTTGTACTGGGGATTGAATCCATTGGGTGCTTTACCACTGAACAACACTCCCAGTCTTTGGTTTTTATTTTGAGACAGGGTCTTGCTAAGTTGCCAAGGCTAGCTTCAAATTTGGGATCCTCCTACCTCAGCCTCCTGAGTAGCTGGGATTAGAAGGTGTGCACAACCATGCCCAGCACCATAAGTTAATTTCTAAACATACAGGGGAATTTTAATTAGATTTAGTATTGCTGTGACCCATTAACCTGATCAGGACAACTTAGAGGAGGAAAAGTTTATTTGGGGTTCATGGTTTCAGAGGTCTCAGTTCACAGATGCCAACTCCATTACTCTGGGCCCAAAGTGAGGCAGCAGCGGAAGAAAGCTGCTCAGCTCCTGGCAGGGTCAGGAAGCACAGCCAGCGAGAGACCCACCTGCAGGGCAGATGCACCCTTCCAGGGCACAGCCTCAGTGACTGGCTTCCCATAGCCTCTTGCCTACAGTTACCTCCCAGTCAGTCCATTGAAACTAGGATGGACTGATTAGGTTCCAGGTCCCATAATCTAATCATTTTACCTCTGAATATTCCTGCATTAATAGGTGTTTTGGGGAACAGCTCATATCCAAACCACAAGGGGTTAACTTCTAGTTAACTTTTTGTTGTTGTTGTTACCAGTGATAGAACCCCAGGGCGCTTAAGGACTGAGCCACATCCCCAGTCCTTTTTATTTTATAAACTTGAGACTGGGTCTCACTAAGTCGCTTGATAAATTGCTGAGGCTGGTCTCAAACGTGCAATTCTCCTGCCTCACCTCCCAAGTCACTGGGATTACAGGCATGTGCCATCATGCCTGGCTCTAGTTCACTTTATTTTATTTTTTTAGCAAGCAAGCAGCAGGTTTATTGCAAAAGTGCCTGTAACAGACTTCTCTGAAGAGAAGGGGTCCAGGAGCCAGAAGTCACTCTAGTTTGTCTGTTTTTAATATTTATTTTTTAGTTGTAGTTGGACATAAACCTTTATTTATTTTATGTGGTGCTGAGGATCAGAACCCAGGGCCTCGCACGTGCTAGGCGAATGCTCTACTGCTGAGCTACAACCCCAGCCCCTAGTTTTTTTTTTTTGTTTGTTTGTTTGTTTTGTGGTACCAGGGATTGAACTCAGGGGCACTTGACCATATCCCTAGCCCTTTTTTGTATTTTATTAGAGACAGGGTCTCACTGAGTTGCTAAGAGCCTCGCCATTGCTGAGGCTGGCTTTGAACTTGTGATCCTCCTGCGTCAGCCTCCTAAGTGCTGGGATTACAGGTGTGCACCACCACGCCCGGCCACCTAGTTTTTTTTTTAAAATGGACACAATACCTTTGTTTTATTTGTTTTTTTTTTTTTTTTTTATGTGGTGCTGGGGATCGAACCCAGTGCCTCACGCATGCCAGGCAAGTGCTCTACTACTGAGCCACAACCCCAGCCTGTCACTCTAATTTTTAATGGTGGTTTCTCACCTGACTGGTGCTGTGGTTGGAGAGTGAGCCACATGATTACCCTTTGACATTTGTTGAGGTTGATTTTACCGTCTGGTGTGTGGTCAATTTTTCAATAAGTTCCCCAAGTGCTCAAAAAGAAAGTGCAATTGTTAGATGTAGTGTTCTACACATGTCCATTATGCCAAACTTATTAAATGCTTAAATCTTTTATATACTCATTTGACTTTTGAGTTGGTTGAGCTATTGATAATTGTAAAGTATATTAAAATCTCCCATTATGTCAGATTACTTATTTTTACATGTAATTGTCAGTATTGTTTTATACAATTTGAGACTATGTTATTAAGGGTATACTGATTTAGAATCTTTACATTTTCCTGGAGAGTCAAGTAAACTTGTCATTATGTAGTGATATTCTCTCCAATAATGCTTTTGTTTCAAAGCCTTTCCAGGGCCAGTGGGTTGTACAACTCCAGGGAGGCCATGCGCATTACAGTTCATGTAAGTGACATATCCTGGAGTTAGACAGTCTGTTTGGTTATTCAGAGTGGCACTGATTTTGTGGCTTATTAGTATCGCTTCACCAGATTTATCTTAGTACAAGTCTGATAGATCTTTTCCATCCTTTTTTATATCCTAGGTTGCCTATGTCTCTTGTAAGCAGCATATGGCTACATTTCTTTTAAAAATCCAGTTTATTTGTCTTTTTAAAAATCTGTTTATCCATACTGTAGTTGACATAGATCTATTTCTGTCTTATTTTGGATATTCTATTTATCCTGCCTTTTCTTTACCCTATCTTGTCTTCTTAAGGATTATATTTCCCATTTCTGCTTATTCTTGCTTGGACACTATTATCCTCTGCATACGTCTTAGTAATCTAGACATTTTTAGCATGCACATTAACATATAAAAATCTAAAGTTAAATCAACATTTATTTTCCTGAATTACATAAGGGCCTTACAATGTTAAGTCTAATCACTCTCTATCTGCTACTTTCAGGTATTTTAGTTTTCTTTTACTGAACCCTGTAAGACTTATCTACAGTCACTTTTTTGATGATCCACATATTACTTTCTTTGCTTTATGTTCTTTGATGCATTTTTTTGTGGTACTGGGGACTGAACCCAGGGGTGCTCTACTAAGCTACATCCCCAGCCCATTATATTTTGAGACACGGTCTTGTTAAGTTGTTGAGGCTGGCACCAAACTTGCAATCTTCTTGCTTCAGCCTCCGGAGTCTTACTTGGCTTTTCCCCCCACCTCCCACCCCTATACTAGTGCTTGAACCCACAGCCTTGTGCATTCCAGGTAAGGGCTCTACCACTGAGCCACATCCCATCTTTGATGCATTTCCAACCTTCCATATTGGATCATTTCCTTTTGCCCTTTTGATGGGGCAAACTCAAGTTTTTTTCTGAAACCATCCTTGAGCTTTCATCTAATTTTATCTCGGAAAGTGCTATGACAAACAATATCCTTTACTTGATCAGGGAAGATTCTTGGGGAGCCAGAATAGTAGGAGGCTCACTTCACCCCGCTTTAGGAACCCCAGATCTGGATAAAGGGGAAGCCCTTCCTAGAAGCCAGTGAGGCTGGGAAGGATCAAATATCCTGTAGAAGAGCTAAAGTAGGAAAGCACTGAGCACTCTTGCTGTTTTTTTACTTTAAAGAACATAAGCCACCTGGTTGCCATCACTGTAGCTAAATAAACACTTCTTAAATCAAAAAAGCCAACTCATTCTCATTTAGCAAAGTGTTTTATTCAAAAGCTTCTCAGCACCATCTAGTTGTCAGAAAGAATGAATATCACCTTTCCCTGCCCACCCAACCCCCAACTCAGAGGCAGAGGCTAAACCATTTGGCTGGAGCTCCCCCTAATGATGGGAGCTGAGATCATGATAGGTACTGGTTGTTCTCTCACCCACTTTCTCCAGGCCTCTGGTTAACTTGACTCAAGCAGAGCTGCGCCCCCACAGTTCAGAATAACAGGAAGGAATCATGTCGGACCTGATCAACCTCCCATTCTTGAGCTATCAGAGGCACATAAAATCACCTTGAAGAAACTGAATTCAGTGACTGTCATCTAGGAAGGACAGTGATCTGTGAGGCAGCATGCAGTTCAGAGAGCTCTTAGGTGATCCTCCCCCACTCTACGCTAGGATCAAGGAGCATTAGGTTCATTTTCTTTCCATACACCTCAGTTGCTCATCCTCTCCTAATCTCCTGTCTTATTACAACAGACACTGAAGGCTTTTTTCTTCTTCTGGCACCAGAGATTGAACCCAGGGCCTGGCTTGTGCTAAGCGCTCTGCCATTGAGCTACACCCTAGCCCCACTGAAGACCTTTTTGACAGAGTTAAGACAATTACATCTGATTAAAATGCTAAGAGATCCTGAGCTGTAGGAGATGAGGAGTAGATAATATGACCTGATCTTTCCCTTTTTTTCTTTATGAATATTTTGTTTCAGCATAAAGCACACTTCCCGAAGAGGTTCCTGGAGGAGACTGGAAATCCAAGAGTCTGACAGTGTCCTGTGGGAATACACAGTCACCTGTGTAACTTTGGCTTCAGTCCCTGGATCTGTCCTTTGCAGCTACTTCAGGTCCCAAGGGAGGAGGAAAGAACCAAGGCAGCATCACTCAGCCAAAGCCCCCATGGGGTCCCATGCTGGCAGGATGATGGGCTCTTGCTCCAGCACAGCCAGCACCTCTTCAGGGACGTGCTTCCTGTCCACCACCACCTCATAGACATACTCAGAGAACCACTCATCAGTCATGCACAGGTAACCTGGAGAAGAGAACAGAAGCTCATGAGTCCAGAGAGTGGGACAAAGAGCAGAAACACTATCGGTACTATAAAGACACCTTTTCCAAAATATTGTATGTTTTTCAGCTTTCCCACCTGTAATATGTTTTTCAGCTTTCCCATCTGTAATCTCATTTAATCTAAATCTCATTAGCAATCCTGTGAAGCACACATAATAGTCATGGCTGTTTACTAATTAGAAACTGAGGCTCAGGGTAACTAAATCATGTGCCCAGGTCACATGGGTGAGGTTCAGAGAGGGGCCTTGGACCTCTGGCTGTGACACTCCGCCGCTCAGCTGCCTTGCTGATGGTGAGTGCTGTCCTGAAGGCTGGCAAGGAAGTGGAAATGCATCTTGTTCACATAGGAGGCTCTCCAGGGTGGAAAGGCAGCACCTCAGTTCCTGCCTGCCCTCTCAGCATCACTGACTGTGCTCTTATCACACACTCCTAGAGCAATGCTGCTCCTGGCACCCTGATGGGCCATGTTCCCCCCAGGCAGCCATTCTTTTGCAGATGACAGGGTGTGAGTCAAGTGATCACCAGTCCTTGCTTTTGTGGGAAGAAATCTGCTATGATAACTAGGCAGCGCTAAAAGACTCAGGACATCCTGTCCTTCCAAGTAAGGTTCTAGGATTTATGGATCTCTCCCATGGGCAGCACCGTGCAGAGGTTCCCTTGTATTAACCACCCAGGTTGAGAACTCACCTGAAAGAAAGTGCCACATCAGGTACCTGTCTTAGCAACCGGCCTCTTCCCATTAGGAAGATTAACCTGTATCTCAGGCTCCACTAGGACAATACAAAGTCCCCTCAGGAACATACTTCCAACAAACTTGCATCAGAAAAATGCTTTGCCTAAGCCATTGCTAATGTGAAGAGCAAAATTAATGTGAGAATAAAGTATATATACTGAAAACAAGACAGGGCTACTGGGCCAGGGAAGAAATTACAGAGCCCCCCGAATATGTACTTCAACAGAAGCACTGCATGTACACACACATCAAAGGACTCACAGGAGCTAGAAATCATCACTGTTGTCACCACCACCACCACCATCATCCTGTATCTGGCACCTCTCTATAATAGACATTTTAGAGCCATCAGAACCATTTTTATTTCTCTAAGGTGTTTGTATAATCCTGGGTCTGTAATATTCATTTCCTACTACACAGGACCAAGAGAAAAAAAGATATGAATGTTTTTCCCAGGAGAAGTGGAGCAATTCTCAAACTTCTTGGCCTCAAGACCCCTTTACACTCTTAAAATTAAAGGCCCCCCAAAACTTCTTCTATTGATATTTACCATATCAGAAATTAGAAGAGTAAAAAACATTAATTCATTTAAAACAAATTAAAAACTATTAATATAAATAATTTTTAGAAAGAATATCACATTCCCTGAACAAAAACATATACTTTTGGGAACTGTTGCTCTTAAGTCTTAAGACTGATTTAAATAGTTGAAAGGCAACATTGATGGTGAGTCTAAGTTTGTGAGCTAAATAAACAGAGTGACAGAGGACACTATTTGATGAAGATACACTGCTTTGGTAAGGTCATCTAGGTCCAATTCCCAGTTCCGTTTTTTTTTTTTTAAAAAACCCTCTGACACAAGTCAAAGTCAGCTCATCCTGATGTAGCACAATGTATTTACCCTTAAGAGAAAATGCCCTAAAGAAGTGCTCAAGGGCCGGGCGCGGTGGCGCATGCCTGTAATCCCAGCACTTTGGGAGGCTGAGGCAGGAGGATCGCGAGTTCAAAGCCAGCCTCAGCAATGGCGAGGCACTTAGCAACTCAGGGAGACCCTGTCTCTAATAAAAACACAAAAAAGGGCTGGGGATGTTGCCCAGTGGTCGAGTGCCCCTGAGTTCAATCCCCGATACCACAAAAAAAAAAAAAAAAAAAAAAAAAAAAAAAAAAAAAAAGTGCTCAAGGGGCCTGGGGGTTGGGACACAGCATGCTAAAGCTTGCCTAGCTAGTGTGAGGCCTTGGGTTACCATTCTAAGTACCTCAATAAAGAAAAGAAAAAGAAAAACTGCTCAAGGGCTCTGACCAAGTCTTAGGGAATACATCTTTGCCCCTGCTGAGCAGCCTCCTTATCCAGTGCTCTTTCTCTCGACAGGTTAGACAGGGAGGAGAGCACAGACCAATGCTCTGTGCTGCTTCTGCTTTGTCCTGATTATATACCCAAAGTCCCTGGCTTTGCTGATATCAGTCGGTCAGGATCTTAACATCACCTTTATCATAGTGCTATGCAGTTCCAGCAACCAATGCCTTGTCAGATGAAGGGCCAATCTGTACTTTTTGCTGCACGCTTCCTCAGAAACTTAGCATCTGCCTTCTCAAAAGGAGCTGTAAGTAAGCAGGAGACCAGAAAGTGCAACACCACACCATCTGACACATTGGCCATCCCTTCTCTTACTGAATTGCAGGCTAAACACATCTTAGAGTAGCTCTGGGCAGTGAGGCAGGTAAAGGACAGGCAGATTCATGTAATAAAGTTCTGAGTCTTTATAACAATACTATCATCATACGATCAAATGAATCTTCAAAAATGCCCAGAGAAAATGGACAATAAGTACATCTACACTATCTTGTTCCAAAGCAGATCAGATTAAGTCCTCACAAATTAAAACTCCTATCATTTGTAATCCACCCTTTTAATGTCCCTGCCAAGAGGACCTGCCTTGATTAGTGTCTCTCTTCAGGATATGAGTTCTTTGGGGGCCCACAAAAAACTCACAATCTAGGTGGCTGCCAAGTAATTGCACCCTGAGTAGATAATGGACTGTGGCTGCTGTAACTGTTGACACTTTGCGTCTCTGAGTTTGACTGAGAAGATTAGGATCAATGTGTCTGAAAACCAGGAATGCTGTGGAAGAGCAGCAGACCAGCTGATCAGGCAGGGAGCTGGTGGTCATTCTGATTTCAGAAGGGCTGCAAACCCAGTCCTTGAGCTCTCTAACCATTAGAAACAGGCAGTCCTCAAGGAAGAAGGAAAAGAAAGCAAAATGGGATTCCCAAGGTTAACATTTAGGAAAACAAATAAGTAATGGCAAAAGAAGGTCAACTTCAGAAACTAAGGTGAAATTATATTGCATTTAAACTTCAATGTTTAATTTACATGCAATAGGAAAGAAAATAAGTAAGCAATCCTTCAAAGAAACTAGCAATGTCTGTATTTTGTGAGAGAAAGAAGAGGATCCATCTATAAAGGTTAGAAAACAGTGTCTGTGGATAAAGCTGTGGACTGGTGAGTGCACTCAGAAAAGATCCAAAGGACTCACTTAAGGGAAGAAGAGTTTACCCTAGGAAAGTTTTCTGAAATTCTGCCAGGAACCTGAGATTTAAACCTCTTAGATTAGCCAGCTGTCGTGGTGCACACCTGTAGTGGCACCCTCTTCTCCACAGAAAATCTTAACTAAGCTTATCCAGAAATCTTCACCATAATTGATTTTAGGACTATCAGCAAAAGAGTCTCTATAAAAAGAGTTCAGTGTAGGTAAACTTCCTGTTTTCCTGTTGCTCTATTTTACTTGGCCTGGAAGAAATCAGCACTGCAGGTGCTGAATGCCCCTTTACTAGTTTTTCACAAACATTTATCCAGTATAGTAGTTTGTAGAAGTGGGTTTGCAAATGCAAAAGACAGACCCTTTAACAAGGCCTCTGGCCTTGAGCTGGAGCTTCACATAGATGTCTACATTTCTAAGATAAAAGAAGTTACCATTTGGGCTCCATGGTAACAGCTGGCAGGGGGAGGAAAGGGGAGAAGCAGCTCTCCCCTTCTCCGGTGTTGTCCTTGAAGGGTTAACTTGCCCAGAACAGTGAAAGAAAAAGTTGCTTTTGTGTGAACTTCTGCAGACTGTGAACTTCTGAGCCCCTCCCCTTACATGCTGGGTATAAAGTTCTGAAACTACCTTAACTCGAGGTTCAGGGGACTAATTAATTACAGCGAAAGCTGTGCCCTCTGAACCTGGCTGCAGCCAAATAAAACTGTTTCCTGCTATTTTTGCTGTCCTGCCTTTTCTGTCTCTTACAGCACACCAGTAATCCCAGTGACTCAGGAGGCTGAGGTAGGAGGATCACAAGTTTGAGGTCTTGGTAACTTAGCAAGACCCTGTCTCAAAATTAAAAGTAAAAAGGGCTGGAGATGTAGATTGGTGGTAAAGCACCCCTAGGTTCAATCCTTAGTTTCTCACCAAAAAACCAAAAAAGTCTCTCAGACTAAATTAAGGTGACAAATAATTTATAAATTTCATTTATGAATATAATTAACTGGAAATATTTTACATTTTCTGTTGACTTTGTGAAATATTTTACTTTGTTAACAAACTATTATTTTGCTAATTTAAAAAAGTACAACAAAACCAAGTTATCTGCTCTGTTCTGGTGGATCTGTCCAGCAGCATGGACTTACTTTATTAAGTCACTGCCAATCTTTCACCTCATGGCCCTAACTCAAGGCTGGAGTAAGGCTCCCAGAAAGGAAAGCAAAGCAACCTCACTATGTGGCACTTGTCTCACATTCTTTTTTTTTTTTTTTTTTTTTTGTGGTACTGGGATTTGAACTCAGGGATATTGAAAGTGGGAGATAGATGTATGTTAGGCAGATAGGATTAAGCCCCAGGAATTTACTAGACTTGGCGCAGTGGCGCAAGTCTGTAATCCCAGCAGAACAGGAGGCTGAGGCAGGAGGACTGCAAGTTTGAAGTCAGCCTCAGCAATTTAGCAAGGCCCTGAGCAACTTAGCAAGACCCTGTCTCAAAATAAAATATAAAATCAGCTATCAGTGGTTAAGCACCTCTGGGTTCAATACCTGGTAGCCCCCGCACCTACCCAACTCCTGCAAAAAATAAAAGGAGTTTATTAGAGAGCTTGTGACCACAGACTCCACTGGAGCCTGATGGTTTGGGCCAGAACCCTAAGCTAGTTCCTGAGGTAAAGTGGTACATGATCAACACCCAGATTAGACAGGAGGCGCCATGGACACCAGGTGCCCTGATGTGATTGAACTAAAAAACCTACTGTTTTTAAAATCTCTAGCTTATGGTCTTCAAGGCCACCTAACGTGCCTCTAACATAAACCCCTAGACAACAGCCACCCCTCAGAAACCCTCCTCGAGACCCCTCCCTTTGTAAGAGCTCTGCTTTCCATTACTTTAATAAATTCTGTTACTTTTGCTCTCATCCTTCATGTCCATGGATCTCATTCTCTCATGAGACAAAGAGCCACAAGTCCTCCTGCTTAATATCCTACCACTGAGCCATATCCCTGGCCCTTTTAACTTTTTATTTTGAGACCAGGCTGGCCTCAAATTTTGAATCCTCCTGCCTCAGCCTCCCTAGTTGCTGGGATTACGGGCCTGTCCCACCATGTGCAGCAACAATTAAAAGTTTTAGGGTTAAGTAAACTAGTAATATTTCTGTAACTAACTCTTCCTCCACATCTAAAAACAAAATTTTGTATGCTATTTATAATTTTCTTTTATAAAGTGCCTGAGATCTCTCCCCCTTTTTAATTGAAGTGTTTGCTTTTATCATAGTGATCAGTAATAGCACACTATATATTTATATTGGTTAACCACTTTTTCCTACTGTATAATCTGCCTTCTAATTTAGTTTACATTTTATAGCCTACTAAGGGTTATTGTTTTTATGAAATCATATTTATCAATCTTTCTTTTTGGTCTATAACTTTGATTTTATGCTTATAATTTTTTTCTACTATTATTGTGAAAATATAAATACAAGAAAAAAGTGGTAAAAAAAATCATGAAAAAGTCTTTTTTTTTTTTTTTTGCAGCAGGGTATGTATGTGTGTGTGTGGTTTCCTGGGTACTGAACTTCCTGGGTACTGAACTCAGAGGCCCTTTACCACTGAGTCACACCCCAGCCCTTTTTATTTTATTTTGAGATATGGTCTCACTAAGTTGCCAAGGCTGGCCTCAAACTTGTGATCCTCCTGTCTCAGCCTCCCAAGTCACTGAAAATACAGGCATAAGCCACCATGACTGGTGAAACATAGTCTCAATGAAAAACCTCATAGGCTCACTAAGACCTTGGCATTATCTAGTCCCAAACTATGAACACAGACAATTTCAATATAAAATTAAATGCTGCTGGGCACAGTGGTGCACACCTATAGTCCCAATGTTCGGGAGGCCGAGGGAGGAGGATCAGGAGTTCAAAGCCAGCCTCAGCAAAAGTGAGGCGCTAAGCAACTCAGTGAGATTCTGTCTCCATAATATGTACAAAAAACAGTTGTACTTATTCAGCACTTAAATGGGTCGGACACTGTTTAAACATTGTATACATATTAACTCACTGCAACATTGTTTGTAATAGTAAAAGGCCAGAAACAACCCAAGTTCCAATCATAAGGGAACTGGTTAGGTAAACTATGATATATCCAGACAATGGAAGACAATGAAGTATACTGATGTGGAAATATACTGACAAGGAGATGCCTCCAAGACATACTGTTAAATGAAGTGAGAAAAAAAATGCAGAGCAGGGTAGAAAGTATGCTACCCCCGTGGAAGAAAAGAAAGCAATAATACATTTTAAAATATATTTACACTTACAAAAAAAAAAAAAAAAAAAAAAAAAAAAAGGAAGGATACACTGAAACTAAGTAACCTTAAAGAAGGGGTGGGGAAATGGAATAGAGAGTGACAGAGATGAAAAAAGGATTCCCCTCTATATACTTTTTGTATTTTGATTTTAGAACAATGTAATTGTATTAGCTATTAAAATAATTATACTCCAGGAAACAAAATAAACAACACACATTAAAAAAGAAAAAAACTCAAAAAACCCTGTGGGGAGCTCTTACTTCACAATGCAATGTCACATATACCACCCTTCCTTTGACTTTAGTCCTCACAACAATACTCTGAGGCAGGCAGGGTGGGTTTTAGTTGTCTAAAAATCACACAGCTAGTAAGCAAAGCCCACATAAACCCAGGTCTTAATTTCCAATTTAGAGTCTTTACTACAGGGCTCAGCTTCCTCCAACAGAGCTCTCAGCCTTGGCAGGTAGTTATAGCTGCGGTGACAGCATTTAATCTAGCGTAGGCACCTAACTGTTTGGAACCAACGCAATCTGCTCACAAATCACAAAATAGCCAGGAACCCAGTTTCTATAGGGTCTGTTTATAGGTATTTGGCCTTTAAATCAGAGATGCCATGTGTTTTAAGTGCATACATTTAGAAGGAGGGATAACAGGATGGCCAGAGAAAGGGAACCAAAACAACCACTTCCAATTATGATTGCCATTTGGACAGTGATCTGAGAGGAGGCTTCTTCCTCCAGAGTAAACACAAAAGTCTGGCTCTGGGGTGAGGACACATTAATGTTCAAGAACCTTTTGCTGATAAAAGAAGAGATATCATAGAGCCGGATATTACTAGTGGCCCCTCTCAGAAACAAAGGCTAGAGAAGGTACTATCAGATTCATAAAGATGTCAGAAAAAACACGGAGTGGAAAATGCAGTAGGGAAAATGAGCTATTTGGTCTGTGGTTTGCATTTTTAAAAATCATCCAAAACAAAGTTCAATCAGCAGAAGTGTACTGGTCCTGAGAAATGCCCCCTATTAAGGAGCCCAGAAAAAGCCTGTTCACCTCAGGGATGGTTTCTTCTTTCTCTAGACAGTGAGCATGAGCTAGACAAATCTGAGAGCTCACATTACTCAGGCTCTCTGACATTGGACAGGAACAGGAAAGCACAAATTCAGATGTCATCCAAGGGCCTATTTTCCCACCGAAACTCAATGACTTCTCTCTGACCCCCAAACTACCACTACTCCTATTAGTTTCAGGCAAAACCTGCTTTTGGGTCATTACTCGAAAGCTCCATGGATGGCAGGCCACATTATTACTTTTACTTTTCTTTTTTGTACTAAGGATTGAACCTAGGGGTGCTTAACTACTGAGCCACATTCCCCCCTCCCTTTTTTTGGTACCAGGGATTGAACTCAGGGATACTTTACCACTGGGCCACATCCCCAGCCCATTTTTTTTTTAAATTTATTTTTTATTCTAAGTTGTTAGAAATGACAGCAGAATGTATTACATTTCATATTATACTTGTAGAGCACATTTTTACATATCTCTGGTTGTATACAAAGTATATTCACACCATTCGTGACTTCATACATGCACTTAGGGTAATGATATCCATCTCATTCTACCATCTTTTTTTTTCTTTTCTTCACCCTTTTGCCCCCTCCCCTCCCCTTCTCCCCATTGACCATTCTAGTGTTCCTCTAATCCTCCTATGCTCCCCATCCCAACTCCATTGTGAATTGGCCTCCTTATATCAGAGAAAACATTTGGCATCTGGCTTTTTGGAATTGGCTAACTTCACTTAGCATTATGTTCTCTAACTTCATCCATTTACCTGCGAATGCCATAATTTTATTCTCTCTTATTGCTGAGCAATACTCCATTGTGTATATATATACCACATTTTTTTTTAATCCATTCATCTACTGAAGGGCATCTAGGTTGGTTCCACAGTTTAGCTATTGTGAATTGTCCCAGCCCATTTTTGTATTTTATTTAGAGACAGGGTCTCGCTGAGTTGCTAAGTGCCTCACCATTGCTGAGGCTGGCTTTGAACTTGCGATCTTCCTTTCTCAGCCTCCCAAGAGCTGGGATTACAGGCGTGTGCCACCACGCCTGGCCAAAGAGATTTTCTTTCTTTCTAATATTTATTTATTTGTTTTAGTTGTACACAATGCTTTTGCTCTTACGTGGTGCTGAGGATCGAACTCGGGCTGTGCATGTGCTAGGCGAGCGCTCTACCACTAAGCCACAACCCCAGCCACATCCCCGTTTTATATTTAATTTAGAGATAGGGTCTTGCTGAGTTGCTAAGTGCTAAGCTAAGTTGCTGAGGCTGGCTACGAACTCGCAATCCTCCTGTCTCAGCCTCCCAAGCCGCTGAGATTACAGGTGTGAGCCACCGTGCCCAGTGGCATTATTTCTTGGCCTCACTTCTCTGGTCTGTGCAAAGCATGTTCCAAATGCCAAGACTGCCCTTCTCTGCTATCATCTTCCTGGCTGGCCTTCCCTCACCTTTTTCCAAAAAACATCACAGCCCTACCAGGAAGCCCTAACCTTTCTAAAGCTGATTTGCCCTTGAAGAACCCTTAGGTTCCAGTCACTCATCCTCTCCCTGCAGTTCATCCCCTATTACTCTACACCTGTACCTGCTGTTTATGTTTCACATATATGGATCAAGATTTACAGCTTCAATGGGCCCCTCCTCAATTTCCTCTGCTCTGTTTTACCAGGCATTTGAAGGAATTTAGTAATAAATGCTGCTGATGTGGCATAACAGGACGTGGGCTTGCACTCCCATCCCTCCCAAAGCTTCCTAAACCACTTTCTAATCCAATCCCAAAGCCTTTTTCCTTTGACTCACTGTCTGTCTGTCCCACCACTCATCACATTTTTCCTGACACCACCAAGTCCCCTGGCTTCTAAGGTGCTCTCTCCATCCCTTACCCTTCCAAAAACCTTAGCTTCAATGTTTTTCTACTTTTCTCCTCACTGAGAGGCCCTCCCTGGTTCTTCCTCTTTCTCTGTCATTTGCCTTCTTGGAGAAATCATCTTCTTTTTTTGCTTTTCTCGGTCTATTTATCCTATATCTTACAGTCTGAGGAGCACACCATGAATGCCACTTCTGTCACATCACAGCCCTCTTCAAATTTCCTTCCCATGTCCCAGGGGATTAAGTATAAACTCCTCTGAGGGTCAGAGACACTCATTCCACCATGGCCTGTGCACGCTTCCCTGAATCCCATCAATAAATATGAGCTGATGCTACCGCTAATGGTTTTTCCTCAGCACCAGGTTTATTCTCCTCTACCGCTTTCTCTCTCACGAAACTAAGAACACACTACAGTGTATGCATCCAGTAAGTGGTGATATAGCACAACAGTCACACTGTGGTCTGACTCCTAGAGATGTGAATCTGGAACCATGGGACAAGTTAGAAAGCCCTCCTCTAGATGGGAAAGATGAGGGGGCCTGATGTTCTTGTTCTCTAGCTCTCATTAGCCTGTGGCTGATAGTAGCAACAATAATAATGATAGCTAATATTTCTGAGAACTTCCTTCTGTGCCTGGCATGGTTCTCACCACAATGCTGTGAAGTAGACAAAATCATCCCTGTTTTATAATTGAGAAAGCTGAGGCTCAGATAGATAAAAGACCATGACCAAAGTTATATAGCCAATATGGGATAGCAGGGATACATTCCCACTCACAGGTACTATTTTTTTTTAGCCTGAGGCATGTAGACTATTTGGTTAATAAAGATGGATGATGAAAAGTCCACCTCAAAGAACTCAGTTATCCAGGTTTGATAGTAGTAGCACTTTCCTCAAGCCTGGAGGGATATGAAAACCCTCCAAGGTAACATAACAAATTTGTATATTGCTCCTTTCCAGGATATTAAAATTTCTGTTTTCAGCTCATACAATTACTTGTTTCAGCAAGTTCAGCTCAATGTTGCCTATAATTTATATTACTTGTCCTAGAAGCCAGAAGTGAACCTCAAGCAGATCAGCAAATGATTGTCTTTCATAAGTCATATATACTTTGTTGTGTGTGTGTGTGTGTGTGTGTGTGTGTGTGTAGTGGTGGGGGTTACTGGGGATTAAACCAAGGAGTGCTCTACCATTGAGCTACATCCCCAGTCCTTTTTTAAAATCTTATTTTGAAACAGGGTCTTGCTAAGTTGTCCGGGTTGACCTCAAATTTGTGAACCTCCTGCCTTAGCCTCCAGAGTCTCTGGGATTACAGGCTTGCAAAACTGTACTTGCAAGTCATATACACTTTTAGGGATGCTGCAAGTTCTGAATTCCAATTCGATCCCTGACCCTGTACAACCTAAATAAGTCAAAACCCCTCGATACATTTCAAGTAACCTCACATAAAGCATGGATATAACCACCTATATTCACATCTTGATTACCTTGATGCCAAGCAGAAAAATAAATGCAAATACATTAGCAAGCTTTGCATTTTTTAAAAATATTTATTTATTTGCTTTAGTTGTACACAATGCGTCTATTTGGACTTGGTGCTGAGGATCGAACCCAGGCCACGCACATGCTAGGTGAGTGCTCTACCGCTGAGCCACAACCCCAGCCCTGTATTTTTTTAATGTTTATTTATTTGTTTTAGTTGTACACAATGCCTTTAATTTTACATGGTGCTGAGGATCAAACCCGGGCTGTGCACATGCTAGGCGAGCGCTCTACCACTGAGCCACAACCTCATCCCTCAAGCTTTGTCTTCTTGTAAGTTAAGAAATAGAGAAGGCAGTCATGAAATTCATCTGGAAAAATAAGAGACCCAGAATAGCTAAAGCAATCCTTAGCAAGAAAAGTGAAGCAGGTGGCATCACTATACCAGACTTTAAATTATACTATAGAGCAATAGTAACAAAAACAGCATGGTATTGGCACCAAAATAGACTGGTAGACCAACGGTACAGAATTGAGGACACAGAGACTAATACATATAATTTCAGCTATCTTATATTAGACAAAGGCGCCAAAAATGTACAGTGGAGAAAGGATAGCCTCTTCAACAAATGGTGCTGGGAAAACTGAAAATCCATATGCAACAAACTGAAATTAAACCCTTATCTCTCACCATGCACAAAACTCAATTCAAAGTGGATCAAGGACCTAGGAATCAGACCAGAGACAATATGCCTAATAGAAGAAAAAGTAAGCTCCAATTTCCAACATGTTGGATTAGGCCCCAACTTCCTTAATAAGACTCCTGTAGCGCAAGAATTAATATCAAGAATTTATAAATGGGATAGATTCAAACTAAAAAGCTTCTTCTCAGCAAAAGAAACAATAAGTGAGGTGAATAGAGAACCAACTAATTGGGAACAAATTTTTAACACATGCACATCAGATAGAGCACAAATCTCTAGAATATATTAAGATGCTATATAATGGTATGTCTTGAGTACCTTGGATAGAAATAAAGAATATTCATTTAACTCTTTAGATTTGTGTGACAAAAGATGGTGCATGCCTATAATCCCAGTGACTCAGGGAAGATAAGGCAGGAGGATCACAAATCTGAGGCCAGCCTGGGCAACTTAGTGAAACTCTGTCTCAAAATTAAAAATAAAAAGGACTGGGCTGGGTGTGGTAGTATACGTCTGCGATCCTAGCAGCTCTGGAGGCAGAGGCAGGATGATCACAAATTCAAAGCTAGCCTCAGCAACTTATGGAGGTACTTAGCAACTCAGCCAGACCTTGTCTCTAAATAAAATATTTAAAAAGGGCTGGAGATGTGGCTCAATGGTTAAGCACCCCTGGGTTCAATCCTCAGTACCAAAAGGGGAAAAAAAAAAAGGGCTGGAATTATAGCTCAATGGTAAAGTGTCCCTGGTTTAATCTCTAGTATGAAAAAAAGAAAAGGGTGGTGGGGGTGGGGGGGGGGGAGATCTGTGTGACAGTCTACAGTCTGAAAAATGCTTTTACACATTTGATGCCATTTGATGGCTACTGAGAGACAAAATGTTGGGCTTCATAAGGAAACAGCAACTATTCATGTTACTAATAGAGAAATGTGAAACTGTAAGGTTAAACTACTATTCAGGATCTGTGATCAAGAATTAAATACTGTCTCCATAACTCACCTGCTTTCACAGTGTAAGATTATAGGAAGAATATGGTGAGTTTGTGCTGAGCTTTGGGCATAATGTTTCCAAAATCACAAGTGGTAGTTTGTCTAATGAGGCAATTAAAAGCCAAAATGTTGGTTTTCCAAATATAATATGAATTGGCAATGTAAGTTTCTTTCTAGATTAATATCTAACATGCCAAAGACTCTAAGCAAAATCATCAAGAGATTCCTTTTAGGAGGAAGTCTGGAAATTTTGCTAAAACAAAATCGGGAACAGAGATACACATTTATAAGATGAAAAATGTGAATTAAAAATAATTTCAATTGGGAGGCTGAGGCAGGAGGATCGCGAGTTCAAAGCCAGCCTCAGCAATGGCGAGGCACTTAGCAACTCAGTAAGACCCTGTCTCTAAATAAAATACAAAAAGGGCCAGGGATGTGGCCCAGTGGTCGAGTGCCCCTGAGTTCAATCCCTGGTACCACAAAAAAAAAAAAAAAAAAAAAAAAAAAAAAAAAAAATAATAATAATAATAATAATAATTTCAAGCCGGGCGCGGTGGCGCATGCCTGTAATCCCAGCACTTTGGGAGGCTGAGGCAGGAGGATCGAAAGTTCAAAGCCAGACTCAGCAATGGAGAGGCACTTAGTAACTCAGTGAGACCCTGTCTCTAATAAAATACAAAAAAGGGCTGGGGATGTGGCCCAGTGGTCGAGTGCCCCTGAGTTCAATCCCTAGTACCAAAAAAATAAATAATAATAATAATAATAATAATTTCAAGCCAGGTACGGTGGTGCATACCTGTAATCCCAACAGTTTGGGAGGCTGAGGCAGGAGGAACGCAAATTCAAAGCCAACCTTGGCAATGGCAAGGCACTTAGCAACTCAGTGAGACCCTGTCTCTAATAAAATACAAAATAGGGCTGGAGATGTGGCTTAGTGGTCAAGTGCCTCTGAGCTCAATCCTTCATACCCCCCTCCCACCCAAAAAAGAAATAATTTCATGTGTCCAAGCATCTAAAAGACACAAAAGTAATGTGTTGGGGATAGAAACCAGGGCCTTGAATATGCTAGGTGCTCTACTGCTGAAATACATTCTCTCAGCCCATAAAAACAATTAACTCATTTTGGTTCCAAATGAAAACTAAGACAGAATTTTAAAAAGATAAAAATTTCCCTTTTAATGAACATTACAGAATTAGAAAATACTATCACATTACCCTCACCTAAAAGTTCTATTACTCACCATATTGAGAAACTAGATTGAACAAACATTAAGAATTATGTTGGGGCTGGGGTTGTGGCTCAGAGGTGGAGCATTTGCCTAGCACGTGCACAGTCCAGGTTCAATCCTCAGCACCATGTAAAAATAAAGGCATTGTGTACAATTCAAACAAACAAATAAATAATAAAAAAAAAAGAATTATGTTATGGTAATTCCACACTTGGATTCTGCTGTATCACGCTCACAATAGGAATATAATCTCAGGACTAATGAACAAATCCCAAAGGAAAAAAGTTTCCTAATAAAACTGGTCATTAAAGAGACCAACAAAGAATTTGTTAACTATCAACAAGTTTGACATATGTATGGTAAAATGTTGATAAATACTGAAGATAGGTGACAGGGACATGGGTAGGTTCCTTAATACTCTTCTGTTTACTTTGAATATGTTTGAAATTGTCCATGACAGAAAGTTCAGAAACACCAAAAAACTTTGTTTAAAAGGAGCATGAGCCGGGCACAGTGGTGCACGCCTGTAATCCCAATACTTGGGAGTCTGAGGCAGGAGGATCACAAGTTCAAAGCCAGCCTCAGCAATGGCGAGGCACTTAGTAACTCAGTGAGACCCTGTCTCTAATAAAATACGAAAAAGGGCTGGGGAGGTGGCCCAGTGGTGGAGTGACCCTGAGTTCAATCCCCGGTACCAAAATAAAAAAAAGTAGTTTAAAAGGAGCATGGGCAAAACTGAGGAGGTCTTAGGTGGCTGCATACAGTTTCTTACTTGCCCAACTCATAATGAGCAAATAATGTTGGACACAGACCTTCACAAGATGCTTTCTGCCCCAATTTAGATTCTCAGCTGTGAATGCTGCACTATGAGCCTTTTCTCCCAACATCAGATCATCAAATGATGTCTCCACACCGTTCGTTTACAGTTTTGTGTCCCCTTAGCATTTTTGACCCCCAACGATCATGAATTAGACTTCTTACTTACACGAGTGAGACTGGGGGTGACCCGAACAGACAAGGTGAAAGAAAGTACAGTTCTGTAATTAAGAAAAATGGCTCTGATGTCACACTATCTGAGTTGTAGTTCTGGTTCTACCACTGATTAGCTAGGGAACCTGCAGGTCATTTTGGCTAAAGATTCTTTTCAGATGAATTTCTGACTAAGAATGAGAAAAATCAATGGTTACTTTCTCTAATTTAAATTCTTAAGTGTTTTACAAATACTCAACTTTTTCTCTTTCCTTTTCTTTCTTTCTTTCTTTTTTTTTTTTTTTTTTTTTTTTGTGGTACTGTGATTGAAGTCAGGGGTGCTTACCACTAAGCTACATTCCTAACCCTTTTTATTTTGAGACAGGGTCTCACTAAGTTACCAAGGCTGGCTTCCAACTTTTAACCTTCCTGCCTCAGCCTCCCAAGTCACTGGGATTATTGGTATGCATGACTATGCCTGGCCTGTATCAACTTTTTAAAATGAAAGATAATGCAAATAAAAAATAAATCCCAAGGTTTGTTCCCTCAACTAACTATGAAATTCATTTCTGATAGGACCCATAACTAAGGTGCAAAATGCATAGACAAGGGCTGGGGATATAGCTCAGTTGGTAGAGTACTTGCCTTGCATGCACAAGACCCTGGGTTCAATCCCTAGCACCACACACACACACACACACACACACACACACACACACAGTCAAATATCAAAAAGGGGAGAGAAAAAAGCCTTACTAGGGTACCTGCTTAATATACATTCAATTTTCAGTACAGCAGACTATGAATACTCTAATTTACCAACACAAATTAACCCAAATGGTACAGCAAGGCAAGAACTAATTTCTCCTTTAATGTCTCTCCTGGTCAGAAGAACCTCTGACCATTTTGTGAAACAGGTTATTTAACTTACTTAAGTCTCTGGGCAGGAAAGGCCATAAACATGACCAATGGGGATGACCACACCAGGACTGGGCAGAGGGCAAGGGCAACTTGTCCAGGTATCTCTGCTCCATTTACCTCTAACCTGTATTATCAACATTGCTTTTTTTCTAGAAATATCAATCTTACCAGGCAGAAACCCCAAAGAGAATAGTAACAAACTGTTAACAATGTTATCTATAGAAACAAAATCTCAGCATGCTATTTAAGGTTGTCACGTCTCCTAAGAGAAGACAAACAGAGGTCCTGCCTCAGCTGTGCCAGGCAATGCCCACCAGGATGACAAACAGGAGGGCCCTGCTGGGGTAAACAAATGTCACCAACAGAATAACACACTAGGCACTCTCCAAAGGTCAGGCCAAGTGTGCCAATTATATTAGATCATGTTTTCTTTGCTTCCTTCCTGTTAAGTCAGAGAGAACATTACCAAGAAATACATAAGGATAATTTATTTTGGCTTTGAATAAACTATCCCTACCCCCATCCTCAATTCCACTTTTTATCTTTTGGCTCTCTACTGAAATGCTTTGCTCTATATAATCTCAGGTATTTCAGTTATTTGAGAACAACAACAAAATTAATTTAATCTTTACTAGATCAGTGCACATTTCACTAGGAAGGATTATAGGCAGAGTATGTGGTCAAGACCCCAACTCTCTCAACAGAATGATGGAATGATTAAGTCAGAAGAAGCACTGAGTAAAGAAGTATGGATAAGCTAGGTGTGGTGGTATATGTCTGTAATCATAGTGATTTGAGAAGCTAAGGCAGGAGATCAGCAAGATCAAGGCCAGCCTCAGCAACTTAGCGAGACCTAGCAATTTAACAAGAACCTATCTCAAAATAAAAAACAAAAGAGCTCGGATGTAGTTTAGTGGTTAAGTGCCCCCGGGTTCAATCCCCAGTACCAAACAAACAAACAAAAATGTATAAAAAGAAAGAAAATCAACAAAGTAGCCCAGAATCATCTCTGAGAGAAGGTATTTAGATTCAGAATAATAGAGTAACGTAACAGTAACTCATACTACAAAAAACACAGAGCACTTTCCTGGCTATATGTAAGTATTTATCTTCTCTTAAATAAACATCACAACTATCTATAACCCAATGACTGTTAGAGATGGAAAATGCCAAAAAAGCAACTGGACAGATCCAGGTTCATTTAAACAAGCCATAATTTCAGTCCTTTTCCTAGATGCTCACCTATATGATAACAACCCCAGTTGTAGGTACCAAATCAGACCAGAGATGAGACAGGAGCTATACAGGTTCATCTGAAGCAAGAGAAAAACAATTTTCTCTTGTATCTTACATTTACTACAAGTAATCAAATCTTTCCAATTTAAGATAAGCATTCATTTCTCATTTCTTAATTACCACCAATTTACAGAGATCACTAAACTGCGAGTTACTTTTAAATTTTTTGCTAGCTTTGTTGAGGTTTAAAATGCCTCTCTACCTGATGTACCAAAGTATACTTGTCTTAAAATGCTGCACTCTGGGCCGAGGTGGTAGCTCAGAGATAGAGCATTTACATCACACATGTGAAGCACTGTGTTCAATCCTCAGTAACACATAAAAATAAATACATATAAAGATATTGTGTCCATTCACAACTAAAAAAATATTTTTAAAATGCTGCACTCTAATTCATAATAATAAATTTAATAAGAACCCCTATAATCACAGAACAATTACAGAAATCACAGAAGGGGAACATGCAACTATTCGATGATGCTGAAGAGAATTGCATGATACAGCACTTATATTTGTTTATATAAACACTGAGCTGCTGAGTTTCATAGCAGCTCCCAGGGACACTTAGCCAAAATCTACCAATTATCATTTTCATGTGGAGATGAAAAGAGTTGGAATGACAGATTAAATGACCTTTAGATTTTGGCCATCATATCAGTGCTGTGCTGCTCAATCAGCACAATAAAGTCCTGTCAAGTTCACAACTCAGGCTAACAGGCTTTTTCTAAGACAGCAGTTTCAAACACGAGCAACAGAAACCTCAACTGATCACTCCCAAGCACCTTCTTCCACCTTTTGCCCTTGAAATCCCAGATCTGAAGAACATGGTTGAAAAATCACTATGATAAACATAGAGGAGAAAACTGCAAAGAGTAGCTCTCTACTTTTTTTCTTTTATTTTAAAGAAAATAGCTGATTTCTCTTGGTTAAGATACATGCTGGAGTTAGCTTCCAAGTGTCTGTATATCTCACTTCTCTGGTTTCCCTACCCATTTTCCTCCCAATCTTCTAATTAGTCTAGTAAACTGTGGTTAATGTGGCTTTTCCAGCCAGAATCCACTGGATAAGAAATATGGACTCTGGGAAAGAGCTGGCTATAAAACACCACCAGTAATTAGCACAAGTGCATATACTATGGTAGCTGCCACTTTGGGTTTGAAACCCTAAAAACTAAAGCATAAAACGTCCTTTAAAAAGCTTTTATCTATTATTAAAAACAATCTTTAAAAGTAGATGTCCTGTTAATCAATGGTGATCTCTGAGTGGTCAGACTGTAAACCTTTTTTTTTTTTTTTCTTTCCTGGTACTGGGGATTAAACCCACTGCCACTTTATCAATGAGTTACATTTCCAGTTCTATTTTTTTGAGACAGGGTATTACTAAGTTGTAGCAGCTGGCCTTGAATTTATGCTCCTCCTGCCTCAGTCTCCCAAGTAGCTGAAATTATAGGCATGCACATTAACATGCCTGGCAAGATTTTTTCATTTTATTATTTATATTACAAAATTTTCTACAACTCATGTTATCTTTTATTTTGTTTAGCTTAGTTACTATGCTTTATTTCTGACTTCTGCCAGGGTTTTGATTTCTTAATATCAAAAAGTTGCAGACAATAGCTGAAGTGTTCTTCTCTTCTTTATGCTTTACAACTTTCAAGGAGTCCTAAGAAATGCCTGAAGAAAGTTTCCTGATAATGCCATTCTCCCACTTGAAGGCTTCTTTCTGAAGTGCTGTTGTAGTACATGAAAATGCACCAAATGCCACATGGCCAGCATCCTGGCAAAGGGCACTCAGCCTCCTCATCAGCCAAGGAGTTCTGTTACAAAGCAGTCTAGCACTCAGCATGTTTGGAACAACTGCCATTACAGGCTGGTCTCAGAGTTAACCTGGGAGTTCAGCATGCCATCTTGCTCATAGGAACCCTGGAGCAAACCAGATCCTCTTATTTTTCTGTAGAATAGTTTAGCAAATGAGACTAATTACCAAAAAAATCCACCATACTACAGTAGCTTTCCACCCAGACAGGTGGAGTAGAGCAGACTCCAATCACAAGAAGTTAGTATTTCAACATTATGCTCACCTTTGTGCCCATGGTCTTCACCCCATGAATTTTCCACTCTCCATTTCACGAATACACCATCCTGATCATCCTGTAAAAAAGCGGATGACAATATAAAATCTGAAAACTAGATTTCCCCTGCTGGGGATAGGGAGTGTCATGCAATTTTAGCTCTTTTGCAGCCACTCAGAATAAACAGCCTGCTCTTTTATAAAGCTATATATAATCAGGGCCATATATCTTCTACTATCACTCAAGGGATATTCCAAAAGAGTGGAGTTTAAATCTCTTAGGGTAAAAACTAATAAGGCAATAAATACTATCTTCTAATTTACATTCTATTCTATACAGAAAATAAATGTAAAAATGCAACTTGGCTAGGAAAATAAAAAATACTTTTACTAAATTACTATAAGCAGTGAACACCATTTGAAGGCAAGGAGTCTTGCTTTTAATCAATCAGAATTCCCTGAAAAGGTATCCCATTGCATTTATTTAGGAAAAATTCTAAGACCTGTTCAGAACAAAAACAAAAACAAAATAAGCATATTCTCATCATAATACCTGATTTTCTATTTAGAGAAACCAAGTAATGATACTCTCTAAGTGTGTTCTTTTACTGATTCAGTTACACAAATATTGAATTTAATATAATAGAGATTGAATGGCAAGGCAAAAATAAAAAGATCATTTTCATAAACAAAACCCAGGTGGTTCTACTATTATCCCTCTTCTATCTTTATTAATAAAATAAGCTCAATTTTCATCTTCTTAAAGGAACAGTGATACTCATCATGATAACTTACATTTATAGCTTTTATTATAATGACAGAGAAAAGGACAAAAGGAAGGCTCCATTTGGGACAAGACTTTTCTCTGTCATGTTTACCCAGCACATTTGCTAAGGTCAAAACAACTTAAATCTTCATAGCACAAGAAGAGTGCTGACTCTTGTATTATCTCCTAATGATTTCATCTGTCAACTCCCACTTGCATATCACTGCATGATGAGTCTTATCTACCTAGAATTTGGTTCCCTTTGGCTTTGCTGACCTGAACACTCTACTCTTAGCAATTTTCTTAGATCTCAGTAATTTTCAGTCTCAGATTCAGTCAACAAAGAAACCCACAAGTTTCAAACACCCTTATCAGTATACTAACAGCATTAAACTATACATTCTGAGGTTGGCATACTAAATGTCTGTTTTGGCTTTCTATTCCATTCATTGTAGTCCATCTTCACTTTCCTTTTAAATATCACCATTCAAATCTATATCACCTAAAGTCATTTATTTGTTATTATAAGTCTGAAAATGTTTATTATTCTTTACTTGGCCAAAATGTTTATTATTCTTTACTTAGATGACCTAGATTAAGTTGTTCTTTGGGTCATTTGCAAATACAGAATGATAATACCTGCACCTCCTGCATAGGGATTCTATGAAATCAGAAACAAGAAAGAATATTGCAGAAGTAAAGCTATTATTATGCATTTATCACTGTAATACTTTTGTTGTTGTACCAGGGATTGAAACCAGGTGCACTCTACCACTGATTTACATCCCCAGCCCTTTTTATTTTTTTATTTTGAGTCAAGGTCTCACTAAGTTGCTTAGGGCCCCCCTAAACTGCTGACGCTGGCCTTAAACTTATGATCCTCCTGCCTCAGCCTCCCAAGTTGCTGGGATTATAGGCATGCACCACCATGCCTGCTATTAAAATGTAGTTCAAATTAGTTGCAGTGGCCAAAAAAAAAAGGGGGGAAAAAGAAAAATTTCAATATAAAATTTCAGTTATCACCGGGCGCGGTGGCGCATGCCTGTAATCCCAGCACTTGGGAGGCTGAGGCAGGAGGATCACAAGTTCAAAGCCAGCCTCAGCAATGGCGAGGCACTTAGCAACTCAGTGAGACCCTGTCTCTAATAAAATACAAAAAAGGGCTGAAGAGGTGGCCCAGTGGTCGAGTGCCCCTGAGTTCAATCCCTGGTACCACCAAAAAAAAAAAAAAAAAAATTTCAGTTATCATATAAATTCTACTTCACACTACTAGTATGTAAGGTAGCTCTATTTCCCTGAAGAAATAAACCATACCAAATAACAAAAATTTCAAAGAAAATTATGTGGGGCTGGGGTTGTGGCTCAGTGGCAATGTGCTTGCCTCGCATGTGTGAGGCACTGGGTTCAATCCTCAGCACCACATATAAATAAATAAAATAAAAAATAAAGGTACATCAACAACTTAAAATAAAAGAAAGAAAAAAAGAAAATGATGTGGAGTATTAATGATTTTTATTTCTGAATAAAAATATAAATAACAGAGATAGAAATTACAGAAAATTGAACTTATCTTGGAAATTACAACAGGTTTCTTTGCCTTTTTAAAAAACAGCTCCCCTTATAGTTTAAAATTTTAACTTAAGGGACTTTTTAAGTTTAGTTACAAACACGTCAAATTTTATAGCAGATCCGAACATAAACATGAACAAATTATCTAATAATTTATTCATGAAAAATTCCTCCCACTCTTTGTTTCTAATGCCAAAAAGGCACCCTTATTTAAAATCTATTTTGCTTGGCATGGTGACACATGCCTTTAGTCAAAGGGCTTGGGAAGCTGAGGCAGGAGGACTGCTTAAGCCTATGAGTTGAATCCACAGGTTTATGATCAGCCTGGGCAGGGGCTGGGGTTGTGGCTCAGCGGTTTAGCACTCTCCTAGCACGTGCGCGACCCAGGTTTGATTCTTAGCACCACGTAAAAATAAAGGCATCTTGTACAACTAAAACAAATAAATAAATATTAAAAAAGAAAAAAAAAAAGATCAGCCCAGGCAACACAGTGATAACAAATAAAAACCAAAAAGTTGTAGTAAAATGAGGAAAAGCTATTAAGAGAACTTCTAGTGGTGCACCCCTGTAATTCCAGTGACTTAGGAGGATGAGGCAAAAAGACTGCAAGTTGGAGGGCAGTCTCTACAACTTAAGGAGGCTCTAGGCAACTTAGCAAGACTTTGTCTCAAATTAAAAAATAAAATCAGGGACAGATGAGATAGCACACTCCTGTAATCCCAGTGGCTTGGGAGGCTAGGGCAGGAGGACTGTGAGTTCAAAGCCAGCCTTAGCAACTTAGGGAGGCCCTAAGCAACTCAGTGAGACCCTGTCTCTAAATAATATAAAAAAAGGGGTTTGGGGTTGTAGCTCAGTGGTAGAGCACTTGTCTAGCATGTGTGAGGCACTGGGTTTGATCCTCACCACCACATAAAAATAAACAAATAATAAAATAAAACTACTGCATCCATCTATAATAATAATAATAATAATAAAATGTGACCACCAAACACATTAAAAAAATAATATAAAAAAGGGTTGGAGGGGTCTGGGGTTGTGGCTCAGCAGTAGAGCGCTCCCCTAGCACATGCACAGCCTGGGTTCGATCCTCAGCACCACATAAAAATAAAGGCATCGTGTACAACTAAAACAAATAATAAATAAATATTTTTTTAAAAAAAGGGTTGGAGGGCTGGGGTTGTGGCTCAGCAGTAAAGTGCTCACCTAGCATGTGCGTGGCCCTGGGTTCAATCCCCAGCACTACGTAAAAATAAATAAATAACATAAAGGTATCATGTACAACTACAACTAAAAAATAAATATTAAAAAAATATATTTAGCCGGGCGCGGTGGCGCACGCCTGTAATCCCAGCACTTTGGGAGGCTGAGGCAGGAGGATTGCGAGTTCAAAGCCAGCCTCAGCAATGGCAAGGCACTTAGTAACTCAGTGAGACCATGTCTCTAAATAAAATACAAAAAAGGGCTGGGGATGCGGCCCAGTGGACGAGTGCCCCTGAGTTCAATCCCCGGTACCACAAAAAAAAAAAAAAAAAAAAAAAAAAATGCTATGTAAGCTAAAAAAAAATATATATATATATAAAAAAAAATATATATATATATATATGCATATATATATATATAAAAGGGTTGGAGATATGGCTTAGTGGTTCAGCACCTTTAGGGTTCAATCCCCAATACCAAAAATTAACTAATTAATTAATTAATTAATAAAAAGCCCTGGGGATGGTGGCACATTCCTGTAATCCCAGTGACTTTGGAGGCTGAGGCAGGAGGATTCCAAGTTCAAAGCCAGCCTCAGCAATTTAGTAAGACCCTAAGCAATTCAGGGAGACCCTGTCTCAAAATAAAAAATAAAAAGGGTAGGAATATGTGGTTAAGTACACCTGTGTTCAATGCCCACTATCCTCCTCCCACAAAGTAAAGTAAAATAAAAAGGTATGGGGATGTAGCTCAGTGGCAAAGTACCCAGGGTTTAATATCTTGTACTTTGTTTATAATTCAAATGTGAGAATTTTGTGAAGTTGGTCATCTTCTGTTCTTCTGAAATGATTTTTCCTATCTACAAAGATAATACCAATTATGCTCCACACATTTTTCTGTGTCTTGGTATGAGAATTTCACTAACCAGAGCTGAGAAGAATGCAATGATGAAGAAAACAGCTCCATTGTCTATTAAGATCTCAACTTTTACATTTATTTATGAAAACTATAGGAGGATCAGGAAATATCAGCACAGGATTTGCCTAATTAGTTCAGGATACTTTATAAACCATACTATGTGTAATCTCATGTAAAACTGAGACTATCTCAGAATTCTAATACTGAAAGTCCTACCCCTATAATTTGTACAAATATAATTAAGATTTCCTTAAGATCATGGTTTAAATGGGAGGGGCCAAGGATCTACATTCTGTGGGGTCAGGAGGGCACCTTTAAATGAAATAGCTAGAAGAGGTAGGAGGAAGGTACAGAGAGAAAACTCCATCCCACTTACAATTTTGTCTAGAGATTACACAAAACAAATCAGAATGCTATGTAAGCTAGAATAATTAAAGTAATTCAAAGATTAAAAAATAAAATAAAATAAAAAAAGGTCCCTGGGCAGAGGAGTAAAATAACGATTCTATAGCCTGAAAGTAGGGAGCTTATTTGTGAAAGGTAAAATTTTGGTTGCTTTGTCCAACACTATGTCCTAGAAATAGTGATATTACTATTACTATTCAAAGTATTTCATAACAAGTTTGAACTACTTTATATCCAATTTCTTCAAGATCTGCATAAATCCAATAATATGTATGGAGTCCACGAATTACTGTTATTGACCTCTTACCACAGGAGAAACTGACTGACAAATGCAAGGAAGGTTAAGTGTCAACACAGGCCATCAAGATATGAACATGTGGGCTAGGGTTGTGGCTTAGTGGCAAAGCACTTGCCTGGCACATGTGAAGCACTGGGTTCGATCCTCAGCACCACATAAAAATAAATAAAATAAAATAAAGGTACCGTGTCCATCTACAACTAAAAAATATTTTAAAAAAAGATATGGGGGCTGGGATTGTGGCTCAGTGGTAGAGCGCTCGCCTAACACGTGAGCGGCCCGGGTTTGATTCTCAGCACCACGTAAAACTAAAACCACATTGTATACAACTAAAGCAAATAAATAAATATTAAGAAAAAAAAAAAAAGATATGGGGCTGGGGTTGTGGCTCAGCGGTAGAGCGCTTGCCTAGCATGTGCGTGACCCGGGTTCGATCCTCAGCATCACATAAAGACCAATGCATTGTGTACAACTAAAGCAAATAAATAAATATTAAAAAAAAAAGATATGAACACATTCAGGGGATATTTTATATACAAAAAGATCAGTTATCTTCTCCTAAGTTCCTTTGCTGTCCTTTCTTCACACCAAGACCTTTCAAAGTTACTGAAAAGCAGTTACTTTCTTACTAGCCACTGACCTAAATTCTGCTCTCATGGAAAGTTCCTATTTTTATTACAAACCCCAGTGACACAGGTACAATGTCTTACTTGGAAGCTAACTTTTAACAGAAATCATATACACCATGAATGAAGCTCTGCTGGATAAGCAGTCTGCAGAAGAATGTGGCTCCATCTGTGCAAATACTGCAGTGGGCATGCTGAGGGTCCTACCTTCTCTGAGAAAGCAGTGAAGGTCATGGCGTGGGTCATAAGTGACTCACCAAAAGCCAATCTCTCGGCTTTATTCATGTTCTTCAAGGAGACGCCAAACACTAACTCATGGTCATAGCTGTGAAAAGAATAAGTATAAAATAGAGGTAATACAATCATGGCTTCCAACTATAAAAGGAACGCAATAGAAACCAAAGAGGCACAACAGCTCCAAATAAATACAGGATCATATAGTTGTAGCTTTTCACAGAAAATATGGCACATGCAAGGGCTGGGGTTGTGGCTCAGTGGTAGAGTGCTTGCCTTGCATGTGTGAAGCCCTGGGTTCAATCCTTAGCACCACATTAAAAAAAAAAAAAAATTAAATAAAGGTATTGTGTCCATCTACAACTAAAAAAATACTTTAAAAAATATGGCAAATGCAAAATTTAGTCTCTCAGTGGGATTCTGTTCTTTATGTATCACAAGAGTATGCAGGAAAATATGCAATGATTAAAGATAAATCCCGAGGCTGGGATTGTGGCTCAGTGGTAGAGCACTTGCCTAGCACGTGTGAGGCACTGGGTTAAATTCTCAGCACTGCATATAAATAAATAAAATAAAAGTCCATTGACAACTAAAAAATATTTTTAAAAAACTGATTTAACAAGATCAGTTTGTATTGTCATTTTGGCAAGAAAACTTTTCAAAAAAAGCTTTTGAAGTAACTTTTTAAAAAAGTGTTCTCTTTTGGACTCACAGAACCATCCAGTTTGAGAATTCATTTAAACCACTGTTGACTGTGAAATTTAAACAAACAATGCCAAATATATTGGAGACCATTTTCAAAATTAAAAAAACAAAAACAAAAACAAAAACTCACTAATTTTCTCTCTTTCTTTTTTTTTTGGTACCAGGGATTAAACTCAGAGGCACTCAACCACTGGGCCACATCCCCAGCCCTTTTTTGTATTTTATTAGATACAGGGTCTCACTGAGTTGCTAAGTGCCTCGCCATTGCTGAGGCTGGCTTTGAACTCGCAATCCTCCTGCCTCGGCCTCCCAAGTGCTGGGATTACAGGAACTAATTTTCTCTTTAAGTAATTTCTTTTCTCTTATTAACCCTCAAGATATTTACTCAACTTCTTTGTAACAATTACTTGTAAGTAATAACTCTAAAATGTTATATTTTGGTAGTCAAGGAATATTATATGAGTTAGTTTGCAAATGAGCCTTCAATGTCATAAAGGACAGAAGAAATGCTTTAAGGTATATACATGAATTAGTCCTACTTGTCATAAAGACAAAATGCATAAAGCATCAAAGTAAGAAAAGCAGTTTAAGAAGGAACAAATAGCACCCAAGAGCTTTGGAAAACCTTTTATTACACTCCCAAGTGCACTGAGCAGACATACACAGTAATCAATTGTTTTCTTTTTCTCAAATGTCTTTCTTATATGAAATAACTTTTTAGAAAGACCAGTGGCTTCTGCTAAAATATGATCTTGATTTCCTGGGATAGACCAGTTAAGTATGTGAAGTTTCTGCTATGAGACCTCAAATCTACAAGATGCAAAGAAAGAGACCTGCCCTTAGAGTAACCTCAATCTTTGGATAACCTCATCAGAGTCATTTTGTACTAAGAATGACTCCAACAGCAACAACCCACAAATAACTTTCTATTTTAAATTTCCTGCACTCACACATTCATGTCACTGAGGCCCAGCTTGCCATTGAAGTGTTTTCCAACATCACAGCCAAACCACACAGCCTAGAAATAGAAGAGGAAGAAAATAAGTCAACATAAACCCTATTTTCATGCTATACCAAATTAGTATAAGCAGGTATTTTAACTCCAATGTGGGAGACACAAAAACAATACCAACCTCTCCATCTTTGATGGAAGCAGCAACCATCTTTTTCAAGAAGTCAATAGGCTGGTTGTTATATAGAGTTTTTCTCCCTCCAACCATATTGCTTAAGTAGTCTACGGTGTAGAGTTTGTTGTACTTGTGCTGGGGCCGTGGGTCATTCACAAAACATATCTTTGGAGATCAAGAACATGCTGATTAGAGCACAAAACCAGGAATGTAAAGCAAGGTACACCTCTCCTTTAGGCTCATGTGTGCATCAAGTTCATCACCTCTACTTATAAGAATAAGCACTATAGTTACACTGTAGAATAGAAACAAAAGAATGACAAAATACATGTGAGAAAAGTCCTTACATATTCTAATTAGTGTGAGGGACACATTTGGGAGCTGCATCTTCTAGTTTTTCCTACTGGCAATTATTGACCCCAAACTAATTTTGAAAAACCATACAGTACTGGTTAAGACAACATGGAAAGTCCATCACTATAAGGCCCCTGCTCTACAGTTATAAAGCAGGCTCAATACCCAGCAATGCTATTTGCTTGGAAGAAGGTGAAGAAGGCAAAAAAGGAAGGAGGTTCTGGTCAGTCATGTTACAAGGCAGAACAAGAATACCCGAAGGAAACAGGAAAAATTAGGATGGGACAATGCTCCCTTCAACAAGAAAGTTCCCATAGGGGCTTGCAGTATGGAGATACTCTGAATCCATAAGAAACATTCCAATACACTTTCTTTTGTCTTTGCTCCTGAGAAAGATTTCCAGCCCAATCAGGGGAGCATGTGAGAATTAAATTGCTGTACTACAGTCAAAAAAGTCTCTGAACACTGGGGAAAGGTGAGGGACCGTAGCATGACCGACTTTATCAGGCGCATATAATACTTCAGAGGAAGAAAAAATAAAAAGTTTATTTAGTATCTAGTTTGATGACCAAGCACGTTTACTTAAGAATCTTATAACCTTTCTTTATAGTCAACAGGCATTAGAAAGTAAACAGCCAGTAGTTGCCAGTGCCAGCCTCCAACCTTATCTTCCATATTGAAGAGTGGCTTGACATGTTCTTTGTAAAACTCCAAGGGTGTTATGGGGCCAATCTTGTGATAATTTTTATCTTTGTCTCGATACTCCCAGGTGAATGTCTCTGGTGGATTACCCAAACAGATGCACACCACACGGAATATCTGGAAGAGAGATGGAGAATGAATGGGCAATGGCTGAGGAAGTGTTTTTTTAACCTAGGGGAAGAACTTTTTAACCTCTTCATTTTTCTCAAGCCTGGAAAACATGAGAAGTTGGCTAAATTCAAGTCAGAAATTTCCCAGAAATCTAATACTGCTCTAAAATTTGTTAAGCTGATGTTCAGGATTTGATATCAGTCAATGTGTGAGTTCTCAAATAAACACTCTGAACAATGTAATTTTGAAATGTTAATATTTAGAGCTTAGTACTTGTCCTGCAAATTAAACTTCCTTAGCTAAGAAACTGCCCACCATTGATACCCAGTAGCTTTTCTACTGATTAATTTAAGTGACAAAATAATTTATAAATGCATTTCCTTCCCTTTAAGCATTGAGGCTTTCCTCTGATTGTGACATTTTTTGCCCTAAGAAACTTAACAAGACACTGTCTCAAACAAATAACAAAAACTAAAATGGTGGGGATGTGGCTCAGCACCCCTGGGTTCAATCCTCGCTACCAAAAAACAAAAAGTAACTTTTAGTAGTATTATGGTGTTTAATCTTCAATCAAGGTAGTAAATATTATCCCCATATTACAGAGAAGAAAACTAAGGTTCAGGGAAATAAATAACTTGCCTGAAGTCACAAAGCCAATAAATGGCAGAATTAGGATTTGAACTTTAAATTGGATTTCAATGCTGTTTCCAAAAAAACTATGAATTTACTACTTACTGTAACTTTCTGGGCTTTATACAACTTATCTCCTAAAAAAAAAAAAAGAACTTCTTAAGAATAAGAACCCACCATGGATATTTTGAGTTCCCTTTAGTATATAGAACAGTGCTATGTATATGACCTGGATAAAATCAGCATGTCCAGTTCATTCTCTACACATAATAATAAATAATTTTAGAAGCATTACTTTCTCCAAGTCACCTCCCTGTTGAAAATCCAATGATACTTCTCCATTATCTCCCACAACAAATCCAAACTCCATGACTTAATTTCTTATATTTTTCCTTCAATGTATATTCAGTAATTATGTAAAGTGCACTAATCTTAAGTACAGCTCAACTGAATTTTAATGTACATATATACCCTATAGCCATAATTCAAATCAATATGTGAAATAGACAGGAAAAGATTCTCTGGTTCCTTTGCAGTAAATAATCCACAACTTCCCTAAAGTAACCACCATTTTGATTTTTATAACCATGGATCAGGTTTTCCCTCAGTACTGGAAATTGAACACAGGGGTACTCTACATCTTCAGCCTTTTTTTTTTTTTTTTTAATATTTATTTATTTGCTTTTTAGTTGTACATAATGCATTTTATTTTTACGTGGTGCTGAGGATCGAACCTGGGCCGCGCATGTGCAAGGCGAGCGCTCTACCGCTGAGCCACATCCCCAGCCCCTCAGCCTTTTTTTTTGAAATAGGGTCTAACTAAGTTGCCCAGGATGGGTAAGTAGCAGCTAGGATTACAGGTACCACTGTGCCCAGCTAACAACCATGGGTCAATTTTGCATATCCTTTAACTTTGTATACATGGAATCACACAGCATAGTCTCTGGCTTCAATTGGTTGACTGATATATCTGTGATATTCACTCATGTTGCTGTGGGTTTAGGCAATTTGTTTTGTTTGGTACTCAGGATTAATTCCAGGGACACTTTAACACTAACTATATGCTTTAACACTAACTATATGCTCAGTCCTTCTTATTTTTTATTTTGAGACAGGGTCTTGCTTAGTTGTTAAGGCTAGCCTCAAACTTGGGGTTCCTCCTGCCTCAGCCTTCTGAGTTGCTGAGATTACAGGTATGTACGACAGCACCTGGCTAGCAATTTTTTTTAAAATTATTTTTCAGTTGTAGTTGGACACAATGCCTTTTATTTATTTATTTATTTTTAGGTGGTGCTGAGGATTTAACCCAGGGCCTCATAAGTGCTAGGCAAGTATTCTACCGCCAAGCCACAACCCCAGCCCAGCAATTTGTTCTTTATTGCTGTGATTGTACTATGTTTACAGAAGCAGGTTAACTTAGAAGAGGTTATGCTTGCCTTTCATTTTCTGTTTTCTAAGACAGAACCTTTATTAGAATTTACTATGTGCTTTATGAGCCTAAACAGCTGGTCCACAAATCACCTCTCTTTTAATGTTGTACTGTCAGATTGGTTTCTAACACAGAAAGAAAAAGGCAAGGCAGCACATAAGCAACTGTGACTGAGTTACTCTAACCATGGATTAATGAGCTTTGCTTGGGATTCGTATGGACCAGAGAGTCATTTTGTATTTGTTCAGCACCAAGGCTACAAATGGGAACTTCAGGAATCTGTTATTATGAGAAGGACACTGACACTGGTAACTATGGTCAATGACAATGAAGGTGTATACACAGAATACATTTAGAGTAGGAATGTTTTATAGACCACTAACACTATATACTATTAACAGTATTTTCAACTATTAATTATTGTCACACACATGTGTGTATATATATGTTCATTAAACCATTTTGATCAATTCTCAGTTATCCAAGGATGGTAAACCAAGGCCCTGACCAAAAGAAAGGAGAATCTAAGGCCAGGCCCAATGAAGATTAAGAAAACTAAGTGAGTAACTATTTACTTTTAAATATACTTTAAAGATAAATATGAACGTTTTCTACTATAATTTTCGTAGTACCTTATTATGTATTTGACTCCCTGCTTGAGGTAAAAAGTATTAAGTTACCCCCTTTTTCCTCTCAAAAAATGCATTAAAGGGGCTGGGGAAGCAGCTCAGTGGTACAGTGCTTGCCTAGTGTGCACAAGGCCCTGGATTCTAGCTCAAGCACCATTAAAAAAAAAAAAAAAAAAAAAAAAAAAAAAGCATTAGAGGAAATCCACATTTCATTTCTGCTATTTAATGAATTATATGGTGAATCCCTTTGCAAAACAACATTTAGCCCTACTGCATAGGCTTTATAAATCTGAATTTTATCAAATATACATTTAAGACTTACGTGAAAAGAGTGAGATTCCTTCCTCTTAGATTCTGATAAAACTCTGTAACTTGAGACATGTGGCTTTGTTTTATATTATTTGTGTACCACAACTATAAATTATCTAAACAGTCACAGCTAAATCAGTTTGTAACACGGTTGGAAGGAATATCTGACTTTGAATCAAATAACAATACTCTTTATTTTTTTCCCCTAGGGATTGAACCCACAGTCTCACTCCACCATTGAGTGACATCCCCAGCCCTCAAATATAGTTAGTGAACTAAACTCTGACTATAAATCTCCTAAAGTATAATCTCCAAGTTCCCTGGCACTACATTTTCTTGAAAAGAAACTTCTGTTCTGAAATAACATTGCTTATTCTCAACGGTACAAAACCAGCAGTGAGCTTTAGATATCCAAGTCTGCTCTCTAGTGGGCAACACAGGAATGTCATCTGCTTCTCACAAAATGCACTTAGCATTCAGGACAAAATAAAAGATACTGGCTATTGAACAAGTCAATATAGAGAAGTGAATAAAATAATAGTACAACCATATTCTCAGAATATAATTATATATTAAAATCCACTATTAGCCCATTGGGGAAAATGTTTTTTTGCGTGTGACTTTAATTGAAAGTATGGTACTCTCCGTGCCACCATGCCAGATCTTTCTCTCCTTTATTTTTTAATTTTATTTTTTATTTTTTGGTGAAGTGGTACTTTGCTACTCCCTCTTTTAAAAATTTTTGAGCTAAGGTCTTGCTAAGTTACTGAGTCTAGACTTGAATTTGTGATCCTCCTGCTTCAGCCTCCCAAGTGCTGGGATTAAAAGTGTGCGCCTCAGTGTCCAGCTCTTTCCTTTTTTTCTCCATAACACTTACCTTCTGGCATATTATACTTCCTATATATTTTCTCTCTCTCTACTAGGAAGTAAATTACGCAAAGGTGGGGGTTTTTATGTTTTGTTCAGTATCAAATCCCCAATGCCTAGAACAGTGCCAGATACCTGTGGTAAAGAAATATTTATTGAATGCATGACTTATAATTGTGATTTCAGACCAAAAGTGTCAGACTGAACCTAATAAAAAGGCATTAAAACAGAGTAAAGTGGGTAGACTAAGGGAATATGGACTTTCCAAAATGCTGAAGTACTGAAGGCGGACAGATGTCATGGTGACAACTGGGAACTGACTGTTTTTCCTCCAACTCCCCAATCTATAGTTCATAAATGTGGTCTTACTGATTCTGAATTCGTTTTTTAAAAAAATGAAAACAGAAGAAGTCAACGTTTGTAATTATTCCTTTAAATACAGATTACTGGAGAAAGTTCTCCTAATTTTTTTGACTCACTGAAATCTTTCTCTTGCACCCTTGACTGGAGGTAAGGTCAAGAGAAGCCATGCTGAGATACACTGCATCTACACTTGCCTCTTAGGGCCATATGGCTTCTGATTAAGATTTTATATTCTCGCTAATTTAATTGGAAATTTAAACTAATCTTACTATGTGGCTAAGCATATGTAATCCCTTTCTACCAAGGGATTACAACAATTTAAAACCAATATCTACCAACTGAAAACCAATCAGAAAAGCTGCCCTTAGTATCAGAAACATCCAACTTCTGCTTCTATTTAAATATATCTTGTAGAAGGCAGAGTATAAATAAGAGAATAAGGTCTCAACTCTTAAGTCTAATTTTATAAAGGAGACCTACTGAAATGGTCTCTAAAAATATTTTCCCCTAGCAGAGAGATTTATTTTAAACGATTTGCGGAAGTCTAAGATGGTAAATAATAGAATCAGAACAGGGAAAGGGGGAAGCACAGACATAGAACATGAGGGGAAAAATGTACAGATCCCAATTTAATAAGACAAACAAATTTGCAATCTGGGACTGAGTCAATTCCCATACTCATGGCTAAATCCAGAAGACAAACAAGTTAGTCAAGTGAGAAGAAAAAGGATGTAATAGGTGAAAGTCAGTTACCACTACTTAGAAGGGTGAGAAACTTTAAGATTTTTGTTGTTGTTGTTGTTGTTGTTTTAAAAAAAGCTATAGGCAGACAGAAAGGAGGAAAGGTTAAAAGATAGTTTCAAAATAACCAAACTAAGGGGCTGAGGTTGTGGCTCAGAGGTAGAGGGCCCGCCTAGCACATGTGAGGCCTTGGGTTCGGTCCTCAGCACCACATAAAAATAAATAAGGGGCTGGGGTTGTGGCTCAGTGGTAGAGTGCTAACCTAGCACTTGCAAGGCCCTGGGTTCGATCCTCAGCACCACATAAAAATAAATAGAATAAAGGTATTGTGGCTGGGCACGGTGGCACACACCTGTAATCCCAGCACTTGGGAGGCTGAGGCAGGAGGATCACGAGTTCAAAGCCAGCCTCAGCAATGGCAAGGCACTTAGCATCTCAGCGAGACCCTGTCTCTAATAAAATACAAAAAAAGGGCTGGGGATGTGGCCCAGTGGTTGAGTGCCCCTGAGTTCAATCCCTGGCGCGCACGCGCGCGCACACACACACACACACACACACACACACAAAAAAAAAAAACAAAAAAAAAACAAAAACAAAAAAAACAAAAAAACAAAAAACAACCACACTAGAGGCTAGGGGTGTAGCTCAGTGGTAGAGTGCTTGCTTATATGAGGCACCGGGTTTGAACCACACAGCACCACATAAAAATAGATAAATAAAATAAAAGTATTGTATCCATCTACAACTAAATAATAATAATAATAACAATAATAATAAAATAACCAAACTACCTGTAAGAGAGCAATACTGGAAAAACTAAAGATTTCAGTGATTAGAAATACTGCAGAAGTGCAGAATCTTAGAATCTTCATTTTTACTGGCAATACTGGGTTACTGAGAGAGTGCAATGGAGTCTAATGCACTGTAAAAATACTAGGTTTTGCTATTATAAAATACAAAGCTACAAAGCTCTTAAATCATTTATTCCAACTTTTTTTTAATTGATGGAGGAACTAGGCTTAAAGATAAAATGACCTACTGATCAAAGAGTAGCCACAGAGATACTAGAGTGGTCACAGAAAAGAGCAGAATTTTGAAGGCAATTCAGTTCTATGGTTAATGAACCAGCTATAGGAGAGGAGCAAGTGACCTTGATGACTGCTATACAGTGAACGAGGGGTGAAGGAATGAATGGCTGCTCTCTACTGCTTGCTTCCTGGTAGAGAATGAAAAAAAGGCAAGGATCTGTTTAAAAACAAAATAAAAGAAAAACCACCTGAGCCCATAAAGGCAGACAAAGAAGCAGATACTTTCTGGAGGCATTAAATATATTTTCGACAGAGAATGACATGTAAAGGTACACCCAGAAGGTATATGCCTTTCTGTGATGATAAAGGAAATGTGCCCATGTGGAAAATTAATAGTTCAATAATGATCCTGAAGAATAAATATTTTGATTCTTTTCAATCTTTAAAAAAAAAGTAATGATCCTGAGAGTGCTTCTAGAGTAGTATTTGACTCAAGAAACAGAAATGTACACTATCCTGCCCCTACTCCAGACCTACTCTATCAATCTGCATTTTAACAAGATCCCCAGGTGATTCACATGCATCTTAAAGTTTGAAAGCACTACTTTAGACCATATCTGTTCTTTCCCTCCTCCAAAACGTTCCTTCTTCAATATTATTTCTCTCATTCACATTTGTTATTCTTTCCACACACTGGTTCCCTATTTCCCTAACTGCCTAACAGCATTCCTTCACATTTTCAAGACACCCCCATAACACATCACCCAGATACTCCACCTTCCTTATCCTCCACATTCAACTCACCAGCAAGTCTTTTTAAAAATATTTTATTAGTTGTAGGTGGGCACAATACCTTTCTTTTTTAAATGTGGTGCTGAGGATCAAACCCAGGGTCTCATACATGCAAGAGGAGCGCTTTACCGCTGAGTCATAGCCCCAGCCCCATCAGCAAGTCTTGACAGTTTCATTTCCAAAATACACCCTGAAATTTATTCACTTCTCTCCATCCTCACTCTCACCAATCCTGCCCTAACTACTATAACCTCTTATCTATGTTACTAGAATTAACCACCTATCTGGTCTCCCCTCTTCCTATCTATCCTTCTGTTATACCATCCATTTTCAAAACATCCAGAGTGAACATTCTTTTTTTTTTTTTTTTTTTGTACTGGGGATTGAACTCAGGGGTACTCGACCACTGGGTCACATCCCCAGCCCTTTTTTGTATTTTATTAGAGACAGGGTCTCACTGAGTTGCTAAGTGCCTCGCCATTGCTGAGGCTGGTTTTGAACTTGCAATCCTCCTGCCTCAGCCTCCCAAGTGCTGGGATTACAGGCGTGCACCATGGCGCCCGGCAGAGTGAACATTCTTGAAGCAAAAATTAAACCATGTCAATCCTTAGCTTAAAACCCACAATGCTTACCTCATTTAGAATAAAATGCAGACTCCTTACCATGGTCTGTCTATAGGTCTTATACAGCATAAGCGCTTTCCAGTTCCTCCACAAGTTCTGTTCTAATCACTCCCAACCTCGCTTTCCAAGCTCAAGGCACACTTACTTTTTTCTGTTCCTAAAAATTAATCTGCTATTTTAGGACATTTACACTTGCTGTCCCCTACCTGGTATGCTCTTGTTACTCATGTGTCAGTTCAGATTTGACCTTAGAAAGGCCTATCCCAACGACCCTACCAATCATCCTATTTTATGTTTGTATGTATGCACGCATGCACGTGTGGACCAGAAATTGAACTCGGGGGCACTTGACCACTGAGCCACATCCCCAGCCCTATTTTGTATTTTTTTTTAGAGATAGGATCTCACTGAGTTGCTTAGCAGCTCACTTTTACTGAGGCTGGCTTTGAACTCACAATCCTCCTGCTTCAGCCTCCCAAGCCGCAGGGATTACAGGCATGCTCCACTGTGCCCAGCCTATTTTTATATTCTTTTTAAAAAAATGTTTATTTTTTTTTTTAGTTGTAGTTGGACACAATACCTTCATTTATTTTTTTTATGTGGTGCCAAGGATCAAATCCAGGGTTTTGCAAGTGCTAGGCAAGTACTCTACCACTGAGCCATAACCCCAACCCCTATTTTATATTCTTTATTGCACATACTGCTATCAGATTAATTTCTTAGTAATTTACTTTTGGGGCTGGGTGTGTGGCTCAGTGGCAGAGTGCTTGCTGTGTACAAGGTCTTGAGTTTGATTCCAGCACCACCAAAAAAAAAGAAATCAGTAAAAATGAAGAAAAACAAGGCTATAAATAGTTCTCAGAAATGATGCCTCACTCAAAATAAGAAAAATATAAAATGAAACTACAGTGAGATGGAATTGCATATGAGATTGGCAAAAATCCTACTGTTTGATAATACACTGCCCTGATAAAACTAAAGGGAAACAGGATGTATAAGACATTGATGATGAAAGTGTGAGGTGGTAAAATCCCCAGGATAATTTGGCATTACATTATCAAAATTACAAATGCATATTCTTTCCGATTCAAAAATTCTGCCTCTAGAAATGTAACCTATAGGTATATTTGCACATATGTAAAATTACATGTGTATAAAATTATTTATTACAATATTTTTTCTAACAAAATATTAGAAAATATAGTGTTCATTAATAGGGACCAGTTAAATAGATTATGGTATATTGAGACAATAAAATATAATAGAAAAAATATTTTAAAATATGGAGACTTTTTAAAAAATTTTTTTTAGTTGTAGATGGACACAATATCTTTTTTTTCTTTTTCTTTTTTCTTTTTTTTTTTTTTTGGTGCTAGGGATTGAACCTGGGGCCTTGTGCATGTGAGGCAAGCACTCCACCAACTGAGCTGTATCCCTAGCCCTGGACATAATATCTTTATTTATTTATTTTTATGTGGTGCTGAGGATCGAACCTAGGGCCTCACACCTTCAAGGCAAGTGCTCTACCACAGAGCTACAGCCCCAGCCCCTGGAAACTCTTTAATATAACTAATTTTGGGTTGGGGTGGGAACTGGAAGGAAAAACATGGTTGAAAAAAGACTTTCTACTGTATTTGTGTTTATTATATAAATTTTTAAATCAAAGAAGTCTTTAAAAAAAAATACAGATAATTATTCCCTTCCAAGGGAAACTGATTTTGTAGGTCTAGGGCAAGTCCAGTACAGGCCTAAATAATGTCGTTCCCCCCCCCCCCCCCCAGTATTGGTGATTGAACCCAGGGGTGCTTTACCACTGACCTATATTCCCAGGCTTTTCATTTTTAAATTTTTATCTTTTATTATTTAGGTATCTGGGATTTAAGTCAGGGGCACTTTACTACTGAGCCACATCCTCAGCCCTTTTTATTTTTATTTTTTAAAATATTTATTTATTTATTTTAGTTGTACACAATGCCTTTTTTTTTTTTTTTTAATTTATTTTTATGTGGTGCTGAGGATCAAACCTGGGCTGTGCATGTGCTAGGCGAACGCTCTACTGTTGAGCCACAACCCCAGCCCATCCCCTTCTTATTTTTGAGACATGGTCTTGCTAAATTGCTGATGGCCTCACTAAGTTTCTGAGGTTGTCCTTGAACTTGTAATCCTCCTGCCTCAGCCTTCTGAGTCTCTAGGTTTATAAGCATGTGCCACCACACACAGCTAACTTTTTATTTTGAGATAGTCTTGCTAAATTGCAAGGGTTTGCCTTGAACTTCCTCCTGCCTCAGCCTCTCAAGTCACTGGGATTACAGGTGTGCACTACTGCCAGGCCTAAATATTGTTTTTAAGAGCTAAGAGTCACTGCTATACAATTTCCTAAGCAAATCAAAATGGCCCTTCATGGCACTGACAAATATTATTTTTGGCCTCTGTTTTATTATTTGTTTTTAACAGACAGAGTTTTGGCAGAGAATACATTAATAATCCTAAAGGGATCTGGAGATGGAGAGGAATACATTGAGAAAACATTGCAATAAAGGTGACTACACTTTTCTAAAACAGATCTGCCTTGTCTATCACCTCTACAAACAATCTGCCCTTCTCTCAGAAAGAACGCCTTTAGCATAAACATTCCATTCAAAGCAATCTGAGCTTCGTGGTTGTTCATGTAGTCATCATTTTGACTTGCCCACAAGGCTAAGCAAATCATAGGTACTAATTTGTGGTTTTAAATGAAGCTAGACTCTTCATTACCAGAGAGTCAGGCTCAATAAAGAAGAGTCATTTGGGGAACTGTAAAAATTTAAAAACCAACCACACAGAATTCTGTAGTGAACAGTTTAGGGAGAATCACTAAGTAAACAATCCTATAAAACATCTCTACTCAGGACTTGGTAGTAGGAGAACAAAATGTAAAATATATCTGCCTTAATTCTTATCAGTCACTTGACCTCTTCACTAGTCCTATGATTAGGAAATGAATCTTAAACATATTATTAGTCCAAAGATCATTAAAGCAAATATCCCAGGCCAATAGAATGCTTATGTTCTATAAGAAGTATTATCTGGGACCTTTCCCTAACTGTTTGCAGAACTTTCATTTCTGCTATACACCCATCATCTTAAAGCATAAATGACAGCAGATTATATAAGAGATATGCCCTGTGCAAGAGATACCATTCTAATCTGTGAAGGGAAAAGAACTAGTATTTACTAGACTCCTGCTGTGTGCCAGGCACTATGCCTTACATACTTATATTTAATTCCTTATTTGACTTCATAAAACCCAATTAGGAAAATATCTTAAATCCCAAACTGAATCTCACGTTAACTGAGCTACTCAAGATCATAGGCTGGTATGTAATAGAATCAAGAGTTAAAATCCACGTACATCTAATTCCAAAGCCTGTTTTTTTTTCTTGCTACACTAAGACATCTTTCTTCAATAGGAACAAGAAGAAAGGCAAATATGAGATCATTTAAATGCTTGTGGTAAATGAAACCTCATATTCATCCAATTGAAAGACATGTAAGAAGAAAAAGCTATTGTGTCAAGCACTGAGCTACACGTTACACTTGAACAGAGATCTGAGAGCTTAAGGAACTTGTCCCAGTTAGGTAAAGAGAAGACTAGAACTAGAACTTACACAGTCTTACTCTAGAGACTCTGCTTTCAAATATTCCTCTCTATACTGCCTAAAATTTAAAGGAAAACATCAGTGAGAGATTAGTGTTTTCCATTGAAGTGAAAAAAATTAACCCATTTTAATTTCACAGTCTTAAAAGGAGGTCAACTAATGGGCCCAATGTCTGAAAAAGGTTCTTTTCTCAAAGCAATTTCACAGTTTCATGTATATTCATTCTGGACATGGACAGTGTTAAGTAATAAAATTTCTTTACTGCTTTGATAATAAATATTTTTACCACCTTATACTTGATGCTTTTTAAGTTTTTTCAAAATGTTTTCAAATACATTATTTTAACTCATATAACCATCAAGAGTTCTTCATCTTCTGAAGTTGGAGAATATAATGCTAAGTGAAATTAGTCATTCTCAAAAATCCAAATACTGAATGTTTTCTCTGATATAAGGAGGCTAGTTCACAGTGTTGTTGGATGGGGGTACATAGGAGGATTAGAGGAACACTAGAATGATCAAAGAAAAGGGAGGGGAAGGGAGGGAGCAAGGGGGCGGGGAAGAAAAAAAATATTGGTGGTTGAATGAGATGGATATCATTATCCTAAATGCATGATTGAAGATCTGAATGGTACTTATATACTTTGTATACAAACAGTTGTATGTAAAAAGATGCTATATATGTGCATTATGAATTGTAATACATACTACTGTTATAAATAAAAAAAGAAAAAGAAAAAAAAAGTTCTTCATCTTCATTCCTACAAAATACCAAAAGTTCTGGCATCTACCCAAGATTCCCCACATCTCATGCCACTGGATATACAATTCCCTTTACTTGAATTGGTCTTCCCTATTATTTACCTAGTAAATTCTTACTGCTCTTTCAAAATCTCCCTATGTACCTTGAGCTCACTGAATTATTCACTCCTCCTCTATGACCACCAATTCCTTTTTCACATATCTAGCATAGGATTTATTTATAGCACAGGATTTATTACAATTATTCATGTAGTTTTTTTCCCCCAAGAGACTGAGCTCCTTGAGAGCAGAAACAGGCTTTTTCATCTTTATTTCCTCAATGCCAAACTCACAGAAGGTATTTAATATTTACAAAATGAAGAACAAAGAGCTGAAGTCAAGTTTAAACCTCAGATTTTTTTCAGTGTAAAATAAGTAGGTTCCAGTCAATTAAATATTCACTGTAATGACTACACTTTCTAATCATTTTAACAAATGTTCCGAGTTCTTTAGAAGAGTCACAAAAATCCAAATAATTATTATTACCTCCTCCATCATGATGTCCTGCGTAGCTGAGATTTCTCCCTTGGTTGCTCCACTATGTACCAGGTTCCGTAGTCGAATACAGAATTCTCTCATCTATGATAAAAACTTATTCAGCACTCCAGTAGTTACACAAACTGTAAATAAGTCTAATGTAAGATCAATAATAGTTCTATTTTGAAGTATAACTCGGTCAAGACCACAGCAAAACTTACAGAAGCAAATGTTTTTCCCAATAAGTCTACTTAAACACACAGCAAAAACAAATGAACAAATAAAAAAATACTCTGCATAAGACATGGATTATTTCCAAAGACTGCTAGATGGAACTGTTTCTGCACTATAACTGACAGTATTCTCTGTGCAGACTTGGGAAAAACATGATTCCATAATGCCTTTCACCCTTAGAAAAAGCAGGAAACAACTGATTATGGCACTAGACTTACTTATTTTTATTTGGAATGTTATTAGTTGTTCAAATCACCTTCTCTGTCAAATCACTATGACGTGGCTATGTCAACTTCCAATTTAATTTTCAATTTTGTTGCTTTAAATTTTGAGAGATGCCCAAAATAAAGGAGAGTCTGAAATTTAACAGCATACTAAGGAAGATCTTGCGCCCACTCAAAATGAAATCCAAAGTTATGCTACTAATGATCATCTAGCCTTTAGATAAGAATTCCCAGTTTTCTCGGTAGAAAATAACTTACTTCTAATATTGGGGAAACATATCTGTATTTATTTTAAAATGTCATCTTTTTCCCAGGGATGACAGATCCAATTTTAGCCTCACAGACAAGGATAGTAGATTCTCTTAAGTCTCAATTCTCAAAAATGATTTCTGGCTAGCAGAGCAGTATCTTTTTTATAGGATTTATAACCTCCCTTGGTAAAATGGGTTATGTAAAGAAAAAAATGATTAAGATAACTGAAGCAATAAAAAATAGTTCAAGCTGGGTGTGGTGGCACAAATCTTTAATCTCAGCTACTTTGGAGACTGAGGGAGAAAGATTACAAGTTTGAGGCCAGCCTGGGCAATTTCACAAGATCCTGTCTCAAAATAAAATGATAAAAGGTATGAGAATGTAGCTCAGTGGTGGAGCATTTGCCTAACATGTGCAAGGCTCTGGGTTTACTTCCCAGTACTAAAACAAAAAAAAATTTTTGTTATTATACCAAATCTTCAATGGGCAGATAAATCATATTTTTGTGGTCTGGGTTAGTCTAAGAACTCAGAATACTCTTTAAAGAAGTCTTGCAAATAGTTCTCTTTGGTTTCACTAGCAAATAAAGCTGTCTTAGCCCATCTGTATAAGAACCAAGCAAGAGGCACATATTAAGCATGAGACTTTTCCCCCTGAATGTTTATAAGAAAATATTAAAATCTACAGAAATAAAAGGAAGATTTTTTAAAAAATAATTTCCAAATCTCAATTATTTTTAAAGATAATATGTAATTCCATTGCTTTCGATAACACTGACAAATTGTGTACACTGAATTAAACAGAACCCTTTTAAAAAACGAGCTAGGGGCTTCATTTTTTCTTTTGGTATGAGGGATTGAACCTGGTGGCGCTTAATCACTGAACCATATCCCTAGCCCTTTAAAAAAAAAAGTTTTGTTTTTTTGGGGGGAAAAAGGAAAAAGGTATATTGCTTTGCTAGCAAAGGAGAAACACAAGGGACTCCTGTCCTGCCTATCAGCAGGAACAGGGACTTTTTTTGTGGGGGGAGAAGGGGTACTGGGGATTGAACTCAGGAGCACTGGACTACTGAGCCACATCCCCAGCCCTATTTTGTGTTTTGTTTAGAGACAGGGTCTCACTGAGTTGCTCAGTGCCTTGCTTTTGCTGAGGCTGGCTTTGAACTCCCGATCCTCTTGCCTCAGGCTCCAGATCCTCTGGGATTACACCGCTTTTAAAGCGGTGACTCAAAGCCTACATTCCACATGTTCTCTGTTAATTTGGGAGACAGTCATTTCTGAGATCTTCTGGTACCATCCCAAAGTCTGGATTACTTTGTTCCTATGGTAGGGGTGTACTCAGGGACAGATAACTCTGCCTAGAATGGGGAAGAAAGGCAATCCTGTTTCCCCTAAGATTAGTGAGGGGGAGAGATTAGAGGAGCAGGGAGAGAGGAAGAGAAAGAAATGACCATTTTAAAAATAAGTTGCAGTGGCAGAACAGCAAGGATTATATTCAAAGCATAAAGTGGACCACTGTTACATTTCTCCACTGTCAATTTCTACATTCCATTTCTATGGAAAAATGAATGACAACATCTCCAAACTGCTTCCTGCTGAAAGGGGGCAAAGTTGGGGGCAGTAATTTAAAAAACATTTGAGACACTGGTGGTAGTGGGGACTGAACCCAGGCTAGACAAGTGCTCCACCACTGAACTACATACGTAGGCTTTTTAAAATTTCTTATTTTGAGGTAGGGTCTTGCTACATTGCATGGTCTGGTCTCCAACTTGCCATCATCTGCCCTAGATTCCCAAGTAACTCAGATTACAGGTGTGTGTAAGGTAGAAAAGTTTTGAGGTAAGTACACTACACTCAATCCTACCCTGCTCCACATGTCATACCTTGTGATTCAGAATATCATTCATCCGTCTGCTTGCCTCTGTTGTATGAGATTCAGGGAAGCATTTCTTAGGGACAACGCCATATTTTTCTAAAAGTAAACAAATTTTACTGTTTAATAAGGTAAAAGTATACTCTAGTGTTAAGGCATCCTGGCAAAACTATCTATTATTGCTTTTAAAAACAAGCTATATTTTGCTGTTCAGAAAATCTAGATTCAGAAAAATCTAATGCTTCTTATTATTAATCAGATTTTCAATGTGCATATTCATCTACCTGTCTTAGAATTAATTCTTTTTATGTATCATACTTTGCAAAGTGCCCAGCTCAATGATAGTTCTCCATTTTGAATAAGTGTCAAACAGTTGCAGTTTTAATGTGTTTTTTGGATTATGTCAATGGACAAAAGATTTTAAATGCAAAGTTAGTTCTATTTAACATTACCTTTTTCTTCCTGATCCACCATTCCCATCTCCTTATCACTCATTTAAGAAAGGCACTTTATAGATGAGAACATGAAATAAAGGTTCTTAGAACTAACCACATACTCTTCTTAAAGACCAATTCTTCTCTGTACATAACCAATAAAAAAACAGCCTATTCCTAACTACAGAGTCTTGCTCAATCAGGCTGAGTTTTAGTTTAGTTTCGTTACAGAAAGGCTCTTACCAACAATATTGACAAGCATATCCCACTGCCCACCATCATTTGTAGGATTCATAAGCAAATACTGCACCAGCCTCCCATCCTCAGGCTCTTTTTTCTGGGCTGTGTCCACAAAAGCATTCAAGAAGAAATAACAGCGTTCAACCTAGAGTAAAGGAAGATAAATAAAATTTTTAAAAAAGAGAAGCAATAACTTTATTGGCATTATCAATAGAATAAGAATCATGGAACTACCACAGATCCAACATGATAGGTATTTTAAAACTAAAGTTGGGCTAGAGGAAAAAGGAAGAGAAAGACTGGGGTGGGGTGGGGGGCAATGTCTGATGATAACTGAATGGAGATCAGTAGAGAAGAGGAAAGGGATCCAGGGAAGGAGAAGGGGACAGAAGGGAAAGGGGAGATACTGGGGAGTGGTATTTGTCAAAATTCTATTGCTATATTGTGTATGTATGAATAGGTAACAACAAAATCCCTATTATGTACAACTATAATGCACTAATAGAAAAATAAGGCGGGGGGACCTAAACTTTTAATTAAATATCAGCATCTAGCTTCATAAAAGTATATGAAGTCTCTTCTTATACTTGTGTAATTATTCCAACATATTGTGTTTGTGCATATATTCTCACATTAAAATAAAGCCTGAAATTTAGTGTCTTCAATCAAAAAACATCTGATGTACACATATAATGGACAATTTAAAGATTTTTAAATGGAATGTTACTGTTTTTCAGTACTACCCAAAGAAGGGGAATGAGGTCCTAAAAAGACCAAATAACTTAAAGAAGTAAAAAAAAAAAAAAAAAAAAAAAAAAAAAATGATTGAAAACACAATTTTACATCTTAAATAAAGAAGTAAGAAATAGTAAGATGAGCTAGTAAACTTATCATTTCATTGCAATAAGTAGCCACCTACCAACCAAAAGCAGTTCTGGGGGATGGGAGTACAGTACTAGAGCTCTTACGTAGCATGTGTGAAGTCCTGGATTTGATATACAGCACCAACCAACCATACATACACACCCACACATTCCCTTCAATAAGAGTTAACATTTATTACTTTAGAAATCAGAATAAATGGTGTCTCACCTATAATAAAAGGGTAGACTATAACTGGAAAAGGAAGAAATGCAGAGGCAGTCCCTACCTAGGTTGATAATAAAACAAAAAGAATCTTCCAAGATCAGTCCCATACCTTGTCCCAGAAAAATAGGTAAGATTGACTAAACTCAAATTCTTCAATATTAAATTTTTTCATGAATGGAAGTCTCATAACATTCAGACAAGAAAAGATCCAGCATCGCCCTGAAACAAGAAAGCAAAACTAGAAATTATGATGAGTGTTCACAGATAGTATTGCTTCAATTATATCTCCCAATACTGTACCCATGACAAGATTTGGACAATTAAGACTAAATCACAAAGAGCAGAAACACTAAAAACAAAAGACAGGTAGCAATTACTATATGTAAAAATGTATAAAGGTTTAATATCTTTAATTCTTAAAATATAGGTATTGTGTTCTACAACTAAAAAAAAAAAAACTATTACAAATAACCCAAAAGAAACACCACTAGTGCCAAGCACAGTGGCACATGACTGTAATCCTAGTGATATGGGAAGCTGAAGCAAAAAGCGGCAAGTTTGAGGTCAGCCTCCGCAACGTAGTGAAACCTTAAGCAACTTAGTGAAACCTGTCTCAAAACAGGAAACAAAAAGGGATGAGGATGCAGATCAGTGGCAGAGCACTCCTGAATTCAATTCCCAGTACCACACACATAAAAAAACCCAAACCTGATTCAATCAAATGATCTCTTTAAGCATCCAACACTGGCATGGAATGAGAGTGATATCTTCACCAGATTGTACTCAAAGATAAGTTAATAGTGTACACATCCTGAAAGTCTTTGAATACCTTGAATATAGGGTAATTCTCTTTGTGTGTGTGTGCGGTACTGGGCATTAAACCCAGAAGTACTCGGCTATTAAGCTATAATCCCAGCCTCTTTTATTTTTTATTTTGGGACAGAGTCTTGCTAAGTTGCCTGGGATGGCTTAAACTTGCAATTCTCCTGCCTTAGCCTCCTAAATTTCTGGGATTACAGGTGTGTGTCACCACGCCTAGCTAACACTCTCTTTTCTAAAGGAAAATGTGGAAGGAAAAAAACTTTGACTTGTATTTGGTTACAACTTTTTATAGCTATGAAACCATATTCACAATATATGGATAAGTGAGAAACACAGGTTATCTAAAAATGTGTGAGGTATCAGTTCATACTAAAAATACATATAGAATAAAAACATATAGGGGAAAGAAAAAAAATTCCTCTGTTGGTATTTTGCAAATTTTCTATATTGAACAAGAATAACTTTGTAATAAGAAATTTAAATCATGTTTCCAAAAGTCATGGATGTCTTTTATATCCATATATGTATGGATATACATATATATAAATATATACATGTTTCTAGTAGAGAGAATCTGGATGAACTATTAAATGTGAAAACTGCTTGAAAACAAAGTACATAGCTCATGTGCTATTTGTAAATAAAAGTGACACAATGTATAAGACCTGACCTGTTGACCTGTTCCAGATTAGTATTTCCAGGCTTTTTGCTAAACTATGTAAGACTACTGTGACATTACTAACTAGATCATTTGTAGCCTGACAGCACACATCAGCCTAACACACTTTCTAACACAGAAAAACATCAATTATTGTAAGGTCATAATTTTTCCCCCTTAAAATTAAAAAGTCAATGTTACTGAGGTATAATTTACATACAATAAAATATACCCATATTAGTTAAATGTGCATTTTATGAATTTTGACTGGCTCTAGGTAAGCAGTAATGTGTTTTCTGTCAATATAGATAGAAAAAAGTGTTTTCTGAATGGAGAAAAGAATTTTCTCCTTATTTAGATCCCTTGATAGCCAATATTTTATTAGAGTTTTTTTCTGAGAGTGGTGCTGGGCAAACAGATCCTAAAACAAGATTTCTTAACCAGTAGGGCATGAGAACTGAATTTTTTTCTGTATTACAAACTCACCTATTGGTAAGAACTGATCCTATTAGCACATTAGCTCTGAGGAACTTATTTAAAAATATTTCTACACATTTTCTATTTCATATATATTTATATATAGGTTTTTTTTTTTTTTTTTTTTTTTTGGTGGTACAGGGGATTGAACTCAGGGTCACTCAACTACTGGGCCACATCCCCAGCCCTTTTTTGTATTTTATTAGGGACAGGGTCTCACTGAGTTGATAAGTGCTTCGCCATTGCTGAGGCTGGCTTTGAACTTGCGATCCCTCCTGCCTCAGCCTCCAAAGTGCTAGGATTACAGGCGTGCGCCACCGCGCCCGGCTCTTATATACACTTTTAAGGCAAATTGTGACCATGAACATTTTTTCATGGTCTGTTTTGTGACCAAGAGCACAGAGGCATCTGCAAGACATGGGGCTGCAATCAGATAATAGCAAGATAAAATAGAATGAACTGCATCCAAACAGATGACCACGAACTCGTCACTTTAGTGCTCAAACTAAATATACTAAGAAGTCACAGATCACCAAAACAAGCCTCACAAGTAATGTTGTTAGGCCTACTTTTACCTATGTCTATTCTCTAGGGACTTACATGTTCTTTCAATGCAAACCTCTCTTCTCCTAAGACCATTCTTAAGACACTAAATTGGGACGCTGTCAAAAAAGTCAAGTAAAGTATGCAAGAAGTTTAAAGCCTTACCTGAGCTCTTCTGGTTGGTGACTGGCTTGCCTTCCTGAGGCACAACGTGCTGGAACACATGCTGAGCACCCTGTACGGTGGCCCTCTTCAGACAGATGTCCAGCAGATCGTGGGTGGTCCCGACATTTTGGGCGAGTACGAACTGAGAGTCAGAATTCAGTTTCTGAATCAGAGCAGCTACTTTCTCCGAATTCAGTCCTGTTGGGAGACCAAACGGGATTTTAGCACGAAAAGGGCTGATCCTAGGTCCTAACGTCCCGGGTCTAACTTTGTAAGCGCATCCTGAGGTGACCACTGCAGCCCTGGAAGCCCTTTACCGGCATCCTCCTCCAAGATGTTGTCTCTCTCCAGGCCGCTCCGGGCAGCCCGGAAAGCTCCATCCCCCGCATCGCCCCTGGTCCCAGACCCCGGCCCTACGCGCCGCCGGGCCTCACGGGTCCAGCTGAACCCCCAGGGAGGACTCCGTCAGGCACTCGGCGGAGAAGAGCGGCGCCTCACCCGCGTTGTTCATGGCGCCCACGCTGCCCAGCGGGGTAACGTTAGTTTTCGGGGGGTCTTCAGGTGAGCACTGGGGTTGCACCACGGCCAGCTGCCTAGGTGGCCCAACCTGGCTCTTGTACCAGGAGAGCCGGAAAAAGGAAACCCGCTCGGTGGCGGCTGAGGCCCAGAGAAACGGGGTCCGCGGAGGGACAAAACTACCCCCTCGCGTTGCTGAGTCAGCGCCTTCGGGGCTGGCCCCGCCCGGGGGAGGGCCGACGGGGGCGGCCTAGCTGAAGCGTGCGGTGCGGTTGGCGCCCCCGCCCGGGCGGGTCCAGAGGCTACTGCGGCCCGTTTGCAACCGCGCAGTCGCCGGTGCTGCACACCGTCAGGCCTGGCGGCGCCAGCGCCCACGGCCATCTGAGGTCCCGCATCCTGGCCACAGAGGCGCCCTCCCGGGATCAGTCCCAGTCGGATGAGGGAGGCTGAAGGCTTCCACACTGTGCCCACACCCTGAATATTCTAACATCGAGGAATTGACCCCATTAAGCCTTTTGAGAAGCCAGAACGGCTCTGGCGGCGGTGGGAAGGAACGAGGGGCCCAAAATTAGGCATGGGGCTTAGGATGGGTTGGCACGTCTCTAGAAATCCAGCCAAAGACTTTTCCTTGAGCATCCTTTGCAGACCAATCACTGCATTTTCAATGACAACTTGTTGCTTGGATTCTAGTTAGAACCAAGTTCTTGTATTTGAAGGGAAGTTGGAACCAATCCCTTTCCCACCCACTCAGAAGCTACTATCACGGGTTCTACAAATATACATCTGCTCATTTCAAGAAAACTACACATTCTGGGCTTCACGGAGTCCGTGAGTGGCTTCCACTTAACCCAGCATGTACTAAAGAGAATGACAAGAGTTCAGTCTTACACATCAATGCTGTTTTGCCAGACTCTCTACAGAACTTGTAAATGATGTCCCAACCCCCAGACTTTCAAGATAATTCAAGGTTTGGGGAACCCACAGGAGATAAGAAAGTACACATATATTTGCCTTTACATGGAAACTCTGCTATTCAAAACAATGAGAATTTTCTGAGGAACAATAATCTCTGTTGTAGATTGAAAATCATCACTAGTTCTAAGGAATTCTGATATCTGTATACAGGCACCAGTAAGTCATTTGAGAAATCACAGTCTTTATGTCCCTAGAGGGACAGAGCTGAAGTTTGGCCATATAACATAGCAACTGTCTCCAAGGGGGCCCACTAACCGTCCCATTCTTGAGATTCTTCCAGTATCTGAAGAAAAAGCACACTGAAAATTACGCTGAAAGAAACCATCACTCCTTTTACAAAATGATGTTCAAACTTCCTGCTCAATTAAAATAAAAAAAATTTTATGCAGTATCTGTCATATACCAGGCACTGGGCAAGTCACTGATGATATGAACATGAATGAAAAAAAAACTTAATTTTGCCCTTAAGGAACTCAATAATGTTGTGTGAAAAAGATGCAAAACAACTTTTAGAGAATCTCTACTAGAATACCAATGTACTGTAGGAGAAATGGTGAACTTGTAATTAGGGTCAGGGTGCCTGAATGAAGAGGTGACAAGGCCGAAGGGTGTAGATCAGTGATAAACTGCATACCTAGCATGTATGAAGTCCTGGGTTCCATCCCTAGGAAAACACACACACACACATACACACAAGGTTATAAGTGAGCATAATCTTTACAAGGCAAAGACTGGAGAAAGGAATTCTAGACACTACAAAGGTACAGAGACATTAAAGCACATGGCAAAATCATATTCAAGCCACTGTGCATCAATCTGATGTGGTTAAGAGCAAGGAATATGTTGAGATCAGAGGCAAGATGTAGGACTGGAAAAGTAGGTTTGGGTCAGGATATGAAGGGTTTTATATGCCACACCTGAGCATCTGGACTTTATCATATATTTAATTAGAAGCCAAAATATATTTTTAAACAAAGGAACAATATGCTTAGATCTGTATCAAGAAAAATCTTCGGGCAATGGAGAGGGTGATTTTAAGGGGAGGGATTCTAGAAATGGGGAAACTTATTTAGAAGGATATTCCAGTATTGCACTTGGAAGATAACAAAAGCCTTAGTGGAAAGGGAAGAGGCATAGAGAATCTTGAAGTTTTCAGTTGAATGAGACTTCAGAAGGTGGTGTCATTAAACAAGAGAGGGAATACAGAAAAATAGGCATATTTGAGAGTATGTAAATAGCAGATCTGAATTCAGTTTGAGCCATGGCAAATTTAGAATGCCTACAGTAAACCCAGGAAGAAGTCCAGCAGACACATGAAAAAATGTCTAGAGATTAGATAAGTCACATTGGTTAGAGATTAAACCATCAAAGTCAGCAAGGTTGCCGAGGGAAAGAGGGCAGAGCAAGAAAGAGATAAGAACCAAGGATAGTACTCTGGGCTGCAACATACAGTTAGTTTCACGGGGTGTTCAGGGCACAAGAGCACCAGGCTGAGTGTGGTGAGTAGGAGTGGAAATCTACATGCTGTGCCTGATCAGGGCTTAGCATGAGCTCTGGAAACAGTAACATTTAAGCCTGGGTAAAGAAAAAGACAGAAAGAACAGTTGCAAAATTGGAGTAGAACAAGGGGTATTTTCCTGGAATCCTAGAAAGGCAAAGAGAAGATGGTGGATGAGACTATGAGCTGTGGAAAAGTCAAGATTGAATATGGCAGCTGCATCAGAGACAATTCTGTTTCTTTTTTTTTTTTTTTTTTGGTACCGGGGATAGAACTCAGGGGCACTCGACCACTGGGCCACATCCCCAGCCCTTTTTTGTATTTTATTAGAGACAGGGTCTCACTGATTTGCTAAGTGCCTTGCAATTGCTGAGGCTGGCTTTGAACTCGCGATCTTCCTGCCTCGGCCTCCCAAGTGCTGGGATTACAGGCGTGCGCCACCGCGCCCGGCAGAGACAATTCTAGAGAGGGCAATGACAATGGAGGGTCAGGGTGGACAGAAGCCACTTTGCAGTAAGTTGAGAGGGAAAGAAATATTAGGAAAGCTCTTTTGGGAGAAAGGAAAATTTGTCTATTGATGTGAGAAAGGAATCAGTCCAGATGAGAAATTAAATGTATGTCAGAGAGGGTACAATTACTAACAGAGTTCAGGAAAAGAGGAGATGGAATCATGGGGGAAGGTGGAGGGGACCAGTTTTACAACTACTGCCACCCTTTTCGAGCCGGTGATTATATTTCCCCACCCCATGCCCGGAGATGGATATCATCATCTCTTTGCCAGATCTCCTACTCTGCTCTTGTTGCCAGGGTGGCACCCTTCCTAACCAGCTTTCCACCTGGCAACTCACACCCATACACTCAGTCCCCATGTGGGCATGGAGAGGAGGTGCAGAATAAAACTGGTTTTCCAATGGGTCCACCGCAAAGACTGACACAGGACGACATTTCCCCAAGGATAGAATTCTCGGTACATATCCCTCTAATTCCAGCTGGAAAAGATATTGTAAGGCCTAGTGACACCTCAGTGGATGAAGCAACTAGGAACAGAATTCTAGTATCAAATCTATAACATTAGAAAAGAAAATCTTTTAAAATTCTACAAAGCAGCCTGGTGTAGTAGCACATGCCTATAAACCCAGCAGCTTGGGAGGCTGAGGCAGGAGGATTGAGAGTTCAAAGCCAGCCTCAGCATCAGCGAGGTGCTAAGCAACTCAGTGAGACCCTGTCTCTAAATAAAATACAAAATAGGGCTGGGGGTGTGGCTCAGTGATCAAGTGCCCCTGAGTTCAATCCCTGGTACCAAAAAAAAAAAAAAAAAAAAAAAAAAAAAAACACCCTACGAAGCAGCACCATCTGCTATTGCACATAGGTCTTTTGCCTGTTGCTTCTCTGGGGTTCCACCCAGTTAAAGTAAACAGCACTGGTCTCAAGGCAGATTTTCCATCCTGTGGTCCCTCCTTTGTTGTCCATTCATCTTTTTTTTTTTTAAATATTTATTTGCTTTTAGTTGTACACAATGAGTTTATTAATGTGTTTATTTTTACGTGGTGCTGAAGATTGAACCCAGGCCGCGCGCGTGCTAGGTGAGCGCTCTACTGCTGAGCCACAATCCCAGCCCCGTCCGTTCATCTTTGACATGTGTTGGTCTACTACTTCTACTTTGGTAGAAAACATCAGTTTCTTAAGTTGAATGGAAGTTGGGGCTAGAATTCAAACGTTTTGCAATTCTATGAAACTCAACTAACTTTTAAAATAATTTTTTTTTTTAGTTTTAGGTGGACACAATATCTTTATTTTACACTTATGTGGTGTGAGGACGGAACCCAGTGTCTCATGCATGCTAGGCAAGCACTCTACCACTGAGCCACAAACCCAGCCCCTCAACTAACTTTTTTTTTTTTTTTTTTTGTACCGGGGATTGAACTAGACATCCCCAGCCCCCTTTTTTTTTTTTTTTTTTATTTTATTAGAGACAGGGTCTCACTGAGTGGCTAAGTGCCTCACCATTGGTGAGGCTGGCTTTGAACTCGCAATCCTCCTGCCTCAGCCTCCCAAGTGCTGGGATTACAGGTGTGCGCCACCGTGCCCGGCTCAACTAACTTTTAAGTGTTGTCTCAACTAACTTTGAGATATGCTTTGGTCAGAAAGTCTCCTGCTATTTCACCAGAACTGATAATAAACTTGTGGACCGAATTTAGCTGCTATATCTTTTGTTTGACCTGCATGGTGATTTAAATTTTTTGAACCAACATTTAGTATCAAGAAGTTTTGTATGTAAGTCTGGGTCACTGGTTTCTCTTAAAAATGTTGTCTTTTTCCTGTGATAGTCATTTCTCCAAACAAAAGTGAAAAAACAAAAAACACATGAAAGGGGGTCCACATGATTTTCTTTATTTCTAGCTTGCTTCATTCATTTACATTTATTGTCTGTGGATATTTGAGTTCTTCAACCCCTGATGTCGTCTGACTTAGGTGAGGTGTGGGAGAATTACTTCTCCCCTTCCACCCTCGTCTGCTCCCTCACCATCATCCCTGGAGTGAGTGAAGACAACCAGAACTGCCCGGTAAGGCTTTGAAATACTGGATCCTGGGCCCAAAGAACGTATATCCTTTCACTACAATTTTTCTCCAGAATGTGATGTATCTGTCTGAATGCAGGTGAACTGGCAGCTTTAGAACTTCTACTTTCCCTGCTGCTCCTAAACTCCAGCCTTAACTCAACCCTATTTTTCTCCTTCCTAGGCCAAAGAACTTCCTTCAGATTGAGATTTTAAACAGTTCAACATATCTGATATAAGTTGTAAATTATCTGCTTTTTTGTTGTTTTGGTTTTGTTGAAACATTCTCCACTGTTCTTGAATGATTTTGTTATCCCTGCCATATTAGTTCTTTTTTAAAATATTTATTTTTTAGTTGTAGTTGGACACAGTGACTTTATTTATTTTTATGTGGTGCTGAGGATCGAACACAGGGCCTCGCCCGTGCTAGGCAAGCGCTCTACTGCTGAGCCACACCCCCAGACACCTTGTCATATTATTTCTATCTCTAGATATGACATTTCTGACAGTCACTGTTTTTCTATATGCTGTCAATTCACAGAGCACTCTAGGAAGAGGAAACAGCATATATATGGGCAGAAGTATAAATGGGTTTGGGTGTGATTCAGGAACAATTGAGAAAGTTTGAGTTTTGTGAGTACAGTCATCCCTTGGTAACTGCAAGGGATTTGTTCCAGGACCCCCTAAAGATGCTTAGTTCCCTTATATAAAATGGCATAGTGCCATATGTGGTGGCTTTAATCCCAGCTGCTTGGGAGACTTAGGCAGGAGGATCACATGTTTGAGGCCAGCCTGGGCAATTTAGCAAGACCCCACCTCTAGATTACTTAAGATATCTAACAATTGTAAATGTTACATAAATAGTCACACTGTATTGTTTAGGGAATAATGACAAGGGGAAAAGTCTGTATATGTTCAGTACAGATGCATTTTTAAAAATATTTTCATTCAGTAGTTGGTTCAATATGCAGATGTGGTGTCTGTGGGTATGGAACCCATGTCCATGTATACAGAGAGCCAACTATATTTAAATTATGTGATTTAAAAATAGTTCATTATAAACCATTCATAACACCTTACTATAGCTACACAATTTGAATCAATGTGAAATCCTCACAACATTTAACATTTGTCAGGAATTGAATACTTTCAAAATTGCTGGTGGTGAAGTGAACTAGAAACTATTTTTGCTATTGCCACATGGCGGAGCCATTTTAACTAGAAAAATAGTATTTTTCCCTCAATAAATTTATACTTATTACTACAGGAAAAATAGTCTTGAATCATGGAAGGGTTGGGGTTTTTGTTTGATTTTATTTATTTATTTTGGTGCTAGGTAGAACCCAGGGGTACTGTACCAATGAGATACATCCCCAGACTTTTTAAATTTTTTGTTTTGAGACAGGGTCTCAAGTTAAGTGCCCAGCTAGCCTTGAACTTGCTATCCTCTTGCCTTACCCTCCCTAGTTGCTATGATTACAAGCATACGCCACTGTGCCTAGCTGAATTGTGGAAGTCTAAAATTTTATGTGAAGATTTTAAGACTGTATCCTTTTCATAAATGCCAAATGCTCTAGAACCTGGTGTGACAGGAGTGTAGAGTAAATGGTGGGGGAGAGAAGGTGTACAAGAGGTGAGGAAAGGGACTGAAAAGATGTTATAATCAGATTTTGAAGCACTTTGAAGGGTATATATTCTTTATTCTTGGGGATATTACCATATCCAAAGAGAAAAATGGGAGAGAACCATTTTCAAATGATATTGTCACTGAACCAGGTCTGTTTTGCCCTGCATCCAGTATGCCGATCATTGAAACAATACATTTTGCAAAAAAAGTTTATTTATATGGCCTCATATGGAGGCAGGGAAGCAATTCTCAAATCCACCTCCCTCAGGGTACCGATTGGGGCTACTGGAGGCTGAGGTGTGGGGAAAGGTGATTGGAAGTTAGGAAGTAATTTGAGGTCTGCGAATGGGCAGTCAAACTTCATCAGTTGTTACCATCATAACCCACACATCAGAGATGTGATCTACAGCTCTAAAACGGGTGACTAAGAGCAAGTGAGTTGGATTAAGTCTACAGGATTTATGTAGGTTTTTGCTTAGTTTCTCTAAATAGGTTGGCATTATATTTCTCTGAAATGTCTCTCTCCCTACCCCCCATTCATTTATTCAACTGCTTACTGAACACCTACTGTACAGCCGTGAACTGTCCTAGACACTTGAAATACAAAAATGTATAAGACTTTAGTTGCTGACCTCAAGGAATTTTAATATAGGGGGGAAATGAACAAAATTAATCATTGTTTTTTGATCAATGCAAAAAAAGCTTCATCAGTAATTGCTGTGTCAGGCACTGTATTAGACACAGAAATGCACAGGAAAATCAGACAAGTTCCCCATCCTCATGGTGCTCACATTCTAGTGGCAAGACAGACAATAAACAAATACATGCAGATAATTTCTAATAGTGGTATAAATAAATTAAAACAGGAGGGGGTGGGAAAGACAATGGAATGAGATGGACATCATTACCCTAAATGCATGTATGAAGACACGAATGGTGTAACTCTACTCTGTGTACAACCAGAGATACAAAAAATTGTGCTCCATATGTGTAATATCAATTGTAATGCATTCTGCTGGCATACATAACAAATTAAAATTAAAAAAAATAAATTAAAGCAGGATGATGTGATTGTGACTGGCCAGGGGTAAAAGTGGCATGAAAGGCTTCTTTGAGGCCAGGTGTAGTGACAAAGCTTGCAATCAGTGACTCAGGAGGCTGAGGCAGGAAGATCACTAATACAAGGCAGCCTGGGACACTTAGTGAGACTCTGACTCAAAATAAAAATATAAACTGTATAATACAATAAATACATAAGCGTAACATGGTCTGGGTTTTTTTTTTTTTTTTGGTGGTTGGGGGAGGAGCCAGGGGGAACTGCAGACTGAACCCAGTGGTGCTCTACCACTGAGCTACATCCCTAGACATTTTCATTTTTTAAATTTTGAGACAGGGTCTTGCTAAGTTGCTGAGGCTGGCCTTGAACTTGGGATCCTCCTACATCAGCCTACCAAGTAGCCAGGAGTACTGGCTGTGCCACCATGCCTGGGTAACATGGTAATTTGTTATCAAGCATTGTGTACTGTATATAATGGTATGTACTATACTTTCATAGGGCCTGCAGAGAAGTAGGTTTGTTTATTCCATCCTCATCTCAAACACATGGTGTAAGATGTTGTGCTATCACATCAGGGCACAGGTAACTAGGCCATAGGAAATTTTCAACTCCATTATAACCTTATAGGACAACTGCCTTATACATGGTCCATCACTGACTTAAACATCTTTATGTAATGCCTGACTATTTTGTAAAACTGAAGTAACCTAGCCACTCTATTCTTGGGTATATATTCCAGAGCTACTCTGTTCAATATGGTAGCCACTAGCTGCTTAGGAATGTTTACATTTAAATTCATTAAAATTAAAAATTTAGATGTGCTGGGTACAGTGGTCCACACCTATAATCCAGTGACTCTTGAGACTGAGGTAGGAGGATTGCAGGTTTGAGGCCAGCCTGAGCATCTTAGTGAGCCCCTTAGCAACTTAGTAAAACCCTGTCTCAAAATAAAAAATAAGGGGCTGGGGTTGTGGCTCAGCGGCAGAGCGCTCGCCTCGCACATGCGTGGCCCGGGTTTGATCCTCAGCACCACGTAAACATAAATCATTACATTTGTGTACAACTAAAGTAAATAAATAAATATTTTTTAAAAATAAAAATAAAAATTAAATTAAATTAAAAATAAAAAATAAAAAGGATTAGGGATGTAGCTCAGTGATAAAGCACCCCTGGGTTCAACCCCCAATGCCAAAATAATAATAATAATAATAAATAAAAATAAAAATTTAGGTTGGGGGTATAGCTCAGTGGTAGGGTATTATGCCTAGCATGTGCAAGGTTCTGGGTTCAACCCCTAGTACCAAAATAAATAAGAATTAAAAAAAAAAAGTTTTTCAGTTGGAGGAGTCCAGGTGCTAAATATCCACATGCTGGGCGTGGTGGCGCACTCCTGTAATCCCAGCACTTTGGGAGGCTGAGGCAGGAGGATCGTGAGGTCAAAGCCAGCCTCATCAATGGCGAGGCACTTAGCAACTCAGTGAGACCCTGTCTCTAAATAAAATACAAAAAAGGGCTGGGGATGTGGCCCAATGGTCAAGTGCCCCTGAGTTCAATCCCCGGTACCACAAAAAAAATAAAAAATAAAAATAAAAATACAAAAAGGGCTGGGGATGTGGCCCAGTGGTTGAGTTCAGCCCCTGAGTTCAATCCCTGGTACCACAATAAATAAATAAATAAATAAATAAATAAATAAATATCCACATATGGCTACTACATTGAACAGTATAGATATGGAATATTTTTATCACAGTAAGTTCTATTGGACAGTGCTTCCCTGGAAAAATTCTTACTTACATATATTAGGAGATGTGGTCAAGACTATTTTAACATTGCTGGTGATTGCATAGACCTTTTAAAAAGTATTTAATCAGTAGGCATTTACATGAATTGTGATACAGTCATACAATGGAATACTACAAAAAATTGAAAATCTACATAGTAAGCACAGAAACAATGTTTTTAGTGCAAAAAGAATATTGCAAAGCCAATAGCATGCCACCATTTTTCAGAATTCAAAAACAAGTAAAATTGAATCATGTAGTGCTTAGAGTTATGAACAAAAAAGGTAAAATAATTTTAAAATATAAGTAAAACAAGAGATCTCCAGCACTGAAACAAAACAAAAACAAAAACCAAACAATAAAGTCAGGCATGATGACGCATGCCTATAATTCCAGGGACTCTGGAGGCTGAGGCAGGAGGATCTTCAAGTTTCAAGGCCAGTTTCAGCAACTAAGGGAGATCCTATCTCAAAATAAAAAATAGGAAGGGCTGGGGATGTGGCTCTATGGTACAGTGCCCCTGGGTTTAATTCCTAGTACCAGGGGAGTGAAAAATTAAAAAACCAAAAGAATGTTAAATACAAAAGTCAACATAGTATTTACCTTTGGAGAGCAGACACTATGAATTTCAAAGGTATTTGAAGTTTTTTATTTCATAAGCTGGTGTTGGGGGCATGGGTGTTCATTCTATTCATTATACCTATATATTATCTATATTTTTGTGTACATTTAATATTTCTTCTTAAAAAGTCATATAACTACAGTGTAAATGATGGACTAAAGAGAGAAAGGAATGTGAGGAGTCATCGTAGGAGATGATAATTCATCCAGGCAAGAATGAATGATGGCTGGGGTTATGGCTCAGTGGCAGAACACTTGCCTAGCACGTGTGAGGCACTGAGTTCGAACCTCAGCACCACATAAAAATAAATAATTAAAATAAAGGTATTGTGTCTATCTACAACTATAAATAAATAAATAAAGAGTAAATGGTGATGTGGATCAAGAAGGCAGCTGTAAAGGAAAAAACTGGATAAACATGGGATCCATTTAGGAGGTGGATCACCCCAACCCTAACTGTTGTGCTGTGGTAGAGATTTGCATGGTGTGATGTGGAACATGGAGAAGGGTTTTCTAAGTCAGACTGGAATCTTTAGGGAAGGCTTCTGGAAGATGACAGATCACCCGATTTTTGCACAATTAGGAATTTGTCAAGTGATATAGTTGGGGAAAAGGAATTCTAATTAGAGGTAATGGCTTATGCAAGAAGCTTAAGGCAGCAAGTCTCTGACAATTGCAAACTTGAGCATAGCATGGACTAAAGAGAGGGCAGAAGCCAAACATGGAGGGCCAACCATGTCCACTGAGAAGTTGAAACATTATCCTGAAAGATACAGGGAAACTGCCTCCATTTTTCTTTCCTTCTGCCAGGAAGAAAGGAGGCTCTTTGTGAAATAACAATAGGCACCGATCCTCAACACTGTGGGGATGTTCTGATTGGGCTTCTCTGGACATACTTCTCTTTGTACTAGTCACCCTGATGAAATGATCACCCACAATCACTAAGACCTAAATTTTGTTCAAGTACAGAAAAGTTGGAATGAAGATAAAAAGAAAAAGAAGGGCAGCCAGGTGAGGTGGCTCACACCTGTAATCCCAGTTACTTGGGATGTTGAGGCAGGAGGATCATAAATTCGAGGCCAGCCTGGCCAACTAAGGGAGACCCTGTCTCAAAATAAAAAATAAAAAGGCTTAGGGGTAAAGCCCCCCCATCCCCTGAGTCCAAACCCCATTATTTCCAAAAATAAATAAATAGGACAAATGACAGACACTTAAAAGGAGAAATTGGACCTGAGAGAAAAATAATAATTATATGCCACTGGAGAACATGGGTCCTGTTTTCCTCTTAGGAATGCTGTTAGACTGGCTTTACTTAGCAGTAAAATCAGAGCTTTCTTTAATTCTTCTTTTGTTTGTGAACTACATTTTTTTACTATCTGAATCAAATACTTAAGTATAATAATTATGGTATTCTTTTTGTCTTTTTCTTGAGACAAACCATAAAAATTTTTCAAAAATAAAGTTAGTATACTGGAGTTAGTGACTCCATTCCACCTTTTCTAGTGCATACCTTTTGTTCTATTTTCTTATACAATTTCTGTTTTTGATTGTCACCTTATTTTTCTTTCACTTAATTTTCTTTCTTCCTTATTCCAAGAATGATTCATTAGACAAAAGTAAAACAGAACACATTTACAGCCCAAATGAAAACTGAAAAACAGATAACAGACATCTCACACCGAAAGTGGATGAAAAACATTGGTCTCTCTTTTTTTTAGGACAGAAAAAAATTTTTTTTGTTCCCTAAAAGCCCTCATTTTGAAACTCTGATTGTATCTAGGAGAATATCTCAGAAGTAGAATGCTCGCCTAGCATAGGAGGCCCTGGGTTTGATTCCCCCAGCACAATGAAAGGAAGAAACAGAGAGAGAGAGAGAGAGAAAGAGGGGTGGTGGTGGTAGAGAAGAAATCCTGATTTCTTACATTAAATGAGAAAGGCAGCATGGAGTTAGGAAAAGAGGCCAAAGTTTGAAGTCCACTAAACCTGGCTTTAAGTCCTAACTCTACTATTTATAGGTAGGTACAGTCATTTAATCATTTAATCTCTGAGGCTCGGTTTCTTCTTCTAAAAATGGGGTGTACAATAATATTAGCTATAATAGCTAAAGTATATTGAGTGCTTATTATGAAAGATATAAACCCAGGTAATGCTTAGTCCAGAGACTAAGCATTTAAGTTTTCCAAGCCTGAGGATCAAGAGATATGATATGATTTAAAACACCTTGAAACTCAAATACTTTAGACATTCTGGTTTCAATAATGAGCCTACAGAGTTTTGAATTGATGAATGCTTTATATGTCATTTTCTTATTTATCACAAAGCAACCATTTGTGGATGGTTTAAGTTTCTTGGGGCTTTTATTCTAGTCTTTGACAAATGAAACATTTTCATGAGATTTTTCTTAGGCATGTATGTTTCCAGCTGTTAAGTTTTCACATTTGCCTGTTTTAATTTGTCTAATATACGTAGAAAATAATGATGGTCACCCAAAAAGGACTCAATGATAGAATCATCAATTAGATGATTAATAACATGAATGGGATAAAAAAGTGTTATCCTTACATTTAGAGTGATCAAAAGAGATTATGAATTGTTAGCAGAAATTTAACATGTTAATAAATCATTAAATATTTTCTGTTAGCAGAAATTTAACATGTTAATAAATCATTAAATATTTTCTTGAAAGAAAATATGACCCACATCTCAAATTGGAGCAAAGTCTTTTAGACTAGTGATTTCCAAGTGAGCTGAGTTTGTTATTAAACATTTTTATGAAGCACCATAACTATAAAATCATTTCAGGAGTTCAAGGCTATGATTCTTTAGCAGCAACAAAGTTTATATCATCTTTGGTGGAATTGTTTAATCATGCCCTTGAACTGTCTGTAAAATCTACAAGGAACAGCTTAAGTAAAAAAATTATCTGTTTTGGACTGAGAATTCGTTTCAAAAGATACATACAATTTGTACAATGACACACAAGGAAACAGTAAAGGCTCCTAAGAATGATTTCATTATTTTAAATGTGCCTACGTGTATGCATGTGTGTGTGTGTGTGTGTGTGTGTGTGTGTGTGTGTGTGTGTTTTTGTTGCTGTTGTTGCAGCAGCACTGGGGGACTCAACCCAGGGGCATTCTACCACTGAGCTATATCCCAAGTCCTTTTTCTAATTTTTATTTTGAGACACTAAAGTTGCTGAGGCTGCCCTTGAACTTGTAATCCTCCCACCTCAGCCTCCTGAGTTGCTAGGATTGTAAGCATGCACCACTGCACCTGGCTTATAAATTTATTTTTTAATGTCAATCATATAATATGAGGGCTCACAAGATCTTACAGATTGTCCTCTGCTCTGATACCACCGTTTCGAATCTATGAAAGATTATATGATTTCCTAGAGCTGAACAGTTCATTTAGTGGCTAAGCCAGGATGAGAAACAAGTTTTTCAAAATGACTGTGTATATATCAGGCAGCTTCACGTATGTCTGGTTATCTACAACTTTTCCAGGAGCAGTGTTGACTATATGCAGCAGAGTAGTATGACAAACTACAGGAATCTGGCTACTCACTTCGGCACTGACTGCATTCAAAGGTAAATTTGAACTGTGGATTACTCAAGCACTAAGTTCTAAAGTCAAGCAAAAATTGATTGCAGTTAAAATTTCCTTGGAAATGTCCCAGGAAGGTGTGTTAATCAACTTTACCATCATCGTGACCAACTACCGGATATCATCAGCCTCATAAGGGAAAAGGTTTATTTCAGCTCACAGTTTCAGAGTTTTTAGTCCATGATGGTTTGATCCTGTTGCTATAGTTCTGAGGCAGCACAGAAGACCATGGGGAAGCACGTGGTAGGAGGAACTGCTCACCTCATGATGGCCAAGAAGCAAAAGAGCAAGAGAAAGAAACTGGTGTCCCACAGTCCCCTTTGAAAGCACAACCCCAGTGACCTAAGACTGCCCACTGGGCTCCACCTCTCAAAGTTTCCACCATCTCCCAAAAGCATAGCAGGTTGGAGACCACACCTTTAATTACATGACTTTGGTTGGGGGAGGGGGACGTTTAAGATCAAAACTATAGCAGAAGGCATCTTCAGAGACCCAAGAACCTTCTCTTAGTAAGTATAGCACAGGAAGAGGTGTCTGTTTCTTTGGTTAAGAACAAAAATGAAGTAGTTGTAAATCCTTCCTTCCTTCCTGTCTCCTTTTCCTTTCTTTCCTTCCTGCACTGCTAAGGATCAAACCCAGGGCCTCATGCATGCTAGGCAAGTAATCTACCACTGAGCTACTCCCCCAGCTCCCCCCCAAAATGCAAAATCTTGAACATTAGATTCATCCTCAGTTCATGAGATGCTCATACTTAGAAAGCCAGAGGGAATTAGAATTGGCCAGGGGAGCTGATTCCACACCAGCCCCCCCTCATGCTCACTTCAGGGCTGGTGTTCTGTTCTTTGAGTAAAATGTCAGGCCTTACCATGGGCACTTCAGGTTAATCTCTCCCACACAACTACCTTATTCTCTTCTCCCTTTCTGTCTTTCTATATCTGCTTTCTATTTGAATTCAAATATTAAATGTGTCAATAGTGGGTGTTAGCTTAGTCTCTCTGTATGTTCCGGTATGTAGGGGGGTAACTTATAATGTTTGTTTCTTTTTCTTTCTTTCTTTCTTTCTTTTTTTTTTTTTTTTTTTTTTTGGTACAGGGATTGAACTCAGGGACACTCAACCACTGAGCCACATCCCCAGCCCTACTTTGTATTTTATTTAGAGACAGGGTCTCACTGAGTTGCTTAGCACCTTGCCGTTGCTGAAGCTGGCTTTGAACTCACAATCCTCCTGCCTCAGCTTCCCAAGCTGCTGGGATTACAGGCATGTGCCACCATGCCCACCTTCATTCTTTTTTTTAAATATACATATACATATATGTATTATTTTTAGTTGTTGATGGACCTTTATTTATTTATTTTTATTTATTTATTTATATGTGGTGGTGAAAATTGAACCCAGTGCTTCACACATGCTAAGCAAGTACTCTACCACTGAGCCACAACCCCAGCCCCCGGCTTCGTTCTTAATGTAAGAGACAGTCTAATGATGAAGGACCCAAGAGTCCAAATCCTGGTTCAGCCACTAATAAGCTACATGACCAGGGACACATGACTTAAATCCTTGATGCCTCAGTTTTCTTCCCTGTAAAAAGGGCATGATAAAATTGGACCCTGATTCTGTGATCGCTATGTGATTAAGTGAGTTATATTTAAAGTGCTTAGGACAACATAAAGCAAGTGCTTATGTGAATATAACTATTCTCACGTGATGCCACTATACCTCAGGTAACTCAGAGAAGGCAGTTTTGATGATTCCTAACAATACCCAGTAGAAACAAGTAGTGTTTGTGTGGGATAGCTTAATCACTTAAACTTTCTGAACTTTAGTATCTCCAGTCACAAATCATAAGGAATGACAGCACTACCTATCTCACAGAGTGGCTTTATGAATAAAAAAGATACGTATAAAAATGCTTTATAAACTATAAGGTAATATGACGATGTAAGGGATTATTAGTAGTAATTTACTCAAACAGGGCTAACACTATAGTTGCTATCAAAAGTGCCAGAAGAGCTGGGTGTAGTGGCACCCACCTGTAATCCCAACAGCTCTGGAGGCTGGGGCAGGAGGATGGAGAGTTCAAAGCCAGCTTCAGCAACGGCGAGGCGCTAAGCTACTCAGTGAGACCCTGCCTCTAAATAAAATATAAAATATGCTGGGGATGTGGCTCAGTGGTTAAGTGCCCCTGAGTTCAATCTCTGGTTACACCTGCCCCCCAAATTTTTTCTATATGTGTCTGTATATAATATATGTATACAATAAAAATGTATATATGTGTATAGATACATATAATATGTATTTTGCAAAAATATTTATGTGCTGTATATTTAATATATGTAATTTAATAAATATAATATATGATTATATAATATGTACTTTATGTACATATAATTCTCTGAGAACTCAATTTTTGGTGAATTCGTAATAGAGTCCTTCATGTTTTCCAGTATTATGTAAAAGAAAATGAGCCACGATGTTGTTTGCTACATTGATGTTGCAGAGATAAACTTGAGAAAAAAAAATTACCTGAGTGTAAAGACATTTGTGATTAATGTATATATTTTGTTTTCTAGAGTCAATGGCATGAGATTGAGTATCATTTTTTTTCATAAAATGAGACAAATTACTTAATTTTATTCAGGCTTGTATATTGCTGCCCTATCTCTTCTAAGATGTGTTGTCAATAGATGTAAATCTATTCAAACAGAAAAACATGCTTTTGTTGCAGGTTATTCAGCATTTTATATGACAAAGCCCATGACGAGATGGATGGAGTTTATTAAGAAACTTGCCCCTGAAATTAAACATTATTTTATCAAACTAGATGAAACTTTCTCCTGAGTTCTAGTTTTCTTTTGTTTTTATTTTGGTGTTGGGAATTGAACCCAGGATTCTGAGCATGCTAAGCAAGTGTTCCACCACTAAGCTATACCCCAGGTCCCCTTGAATTTTTATTGTCAGAATAAGCTAAATTATGCTACAGTAACAAATTATCTCTAAAAATCTAGTGATTTAACATGAGGTTCTTATTAGGGAGAAGTTGACACAGGCAACACCATTTTGAAACCTATCCTCCGTCTTAGAACAAGTCACCCCACAGTAACTCTGACTCAGCCTGACCTAAACCCCAGACAATACTCCACCATTACACAAGAAAGAAAATTGTTATCTTGGACTGAAATCTTGAGGAACACCTTGTTTGACATGGAACAGTGACCACCACAAAGAATGAAGGTGAGGACCGCAAAGGCCCTTCCCTGACAAGCTCTGGCTGTAGCCTAACTGCAAAGATTTCCCAATCCCTCATTCCCCTAGGAAGTTCCTCCCAACTTTCTTAGGCTTTAACAGAAGACCAATTCCAGCCTTTGCTGGGACCCCCCTTCCCCACCCCCAGGTTTATCCTAAGTAAACCTGTGTTACTGTTGAACCACCTCGCCTCTCTCTCTGTTTATTTCCTTTATTCGCTTCTTTCTTTACAGTTCTGTTTCTCATTTACATGTGGGCAGGAAGCTCTGTTCCACGTGGTTGTTCAGAACCCCACAATGACAGATGCTCTGACATTCTCCACAATTCCCATGTTAGGGGGAGAAAGAACTTAAAGAACACACACCCAGGGGCTGGGACTGTGGCTCAGGGGTAGAGCACTTGCCTAGCATGTACGTGGCCCGGGTTCGATCCTCAGCACCACGTAAAAACAAAGGCATTGTACACAACTAAAACAAATAAATAAATATTTAAAAAAAAAAAAAGAACACGCAGCCATTCTTCTTTGCTTTACCTATAAGTGGCCCCTTGATGATAATGAATAACAAGCATTATCTAATGACAAGGGGACAGGAATGTATGAAAAGCACAAAGATCTCCAGTGACTGATAAATGTCTCAGCCACCATCCCCAGGCCCTAAAGGAGAAATATCCTCTCAGTGACTCGAGTACCTTTATCTTCACTCCTTTGCCCAAGATCATGTAGTATAGAGGGAAGAACATGGACTGTGGGGTCAGGCTGCGCCAGGTTTGACTCCCAACTCCATCTTATGCTCATTGTGTGACTTTGGATAAGTCATCCTGCTTCTCTGATCCTTAATATGCTCACCTGTAAAATGGAAATTTCAACACCCACCTTTCAGCATTGTTGGAAGGATGAAAAATGATCTCTGCAAACCCTATAACAAAGAGTGATATGTGATGATTATCATCATCAGGAGGAGAAGCATCTATTTAAGGCAGCAATTCTCAACTTCAGTACTACAACATCCCTAGATATGGCAAACCATCTCAAGGAGTATTGAAACATTTCCCAAAGGCTCTCCGACCAAGGTTATTGTAAATTCCCTTTACTTAGTTAAATAAATTATCTATGGGACATTAGAAGCAGAATTGATATGACATCACTCTTGGCATATTAGGAAAGAGGTGAGGTTTCTCTTTATTACACACCTTTGCCCCTTCTGTGGTATCCCCTCCCTTACCTCAGCTTTAGATCAGCTTGGGTGTGAATCCCAGCTTAGCCACTGTCTTTATGTTAGTTAAGCATTTCTGAGCCCAAGTGCCCTCATCTTCAAAGTTGGGACCATCCTGACTTCTTCATAGGATTGTTTATGGGATACAACGATGTAGATTAAGTCGTAGGCACACTATAACTAACTGTCCTCTAACTTAGTCTTTCAGGATCATACCTGAGCTTTGGGGAACAGGAGGCAATGAGTGAAAATCATAAGAGCAGTTTCACAAAAATCTCCATGAGAGAATGAAATCCCAGTGGACACTGGGTTATAATCTACCTGGATGAAAAGGGCAAATATGTCTAGAATTCCTCTATTCCTTGACATTCAGAACTAAAGCAAAAAAATAACACCAACAAATTTTAAATTAGAAGAACTATTCATTAAATTCAGATTGCTGACTTCTCTTAAAAAATCATATGTGCAGCTGGGCACAGTGGCACATGCCTGTAACCCCAGCAACTCTGGAGGCTGAGGCAGGAGGATCCCAAATTTGAGGCCAGCTTCAGCAACTAAGCAAGGCCCTAAACAACTTAGTGAGACCCTGTCTCAAAATAAAAAAATAAAAAGGACTGGGGATGTAGCTCAGTGGTAGAGGTCCCCTGGGTTCAATTCCTGGTACCACCAAAAAATAGGGGGACCTGAGAGTGGTAGCTCATTGGCAGAGAACTTGCCTAACTTGTTTGAGGCCTTGGGTTTGATCCTCAGCACCAAAATAAAAGAAAAAAATCTGGGGCCCAAAAAGGAGAAGAAATAATAATAAGTGTCCTTATTAGGACACTGAAAGATTGAGAGAGGGGCCACTAGTCTTGTCACTTTTCCCCTGGACTTGTCCTATGGTTAAAACCAGGTACTTTAAAGTGGGTAGAGAAAACACTGGGGAAAGGCTGTGGGGTCCTCTTCTGAGTTCTGGAATTTCATGTCCTTCTAAGGCAGGCTCACTTTTGATTTTAACAATAATACAAGTGCTGTTTTTTTTCTAAACCGAAAGGCAAAATGAAATGTAATGATCATTTATGATATTGCTCTGCTCTGTTAAAACTAGTTAATGTTCCTCGTCAGTGCCAATGTACAAGGCCATTGGATTTTATACAGATGAAGAAACTCTTTGCTGATGACCTGTAATTCTCAAGGATTGTTACATGATCTAGAACAAAGCTGATTCATAATTCTGCTAGGTGGGGCAATGGTTTTACATTTTCAGTTTTTCTTGCCAACTCTTGCCCACGTTTAACTAAACTATGTGGGAATCTTTGAAGAATCTTAGAATTGTCAAGCTGATGTGTCCTTTAGGTCTCTCCTAATCCAACCTCCTCATTTTTAAAGGTCCAAAGTTGGGAAAAGAACTTGCACAAGACAGCAAAGACTGCAACTCTGGTTTCCTGCTTCCAAGTCCATTTTGATATGTAAATTTTTCTATTTCCTTTTTTTAATATTTATTTTTTAGTTTTAGGTGGACACAATATGTTATTTTTATGTGGTGCTGAGGATTGAACCCAGTACCTCATACATGCTAAGTGAGCACTTTACCACTGAGCCACAACCCCAGCCCTCTATTTCCTTTTTTTTTTTTTTTTTTTTTTTGGTACCAGGAATTGAACTCAGGGGCACTCAACCACTGGGCCACATCCCCAGCCCTTTTTTGTATTTTATTAGAGACAGGGTCTCACTGAGTTGCTAAGTGCCTCGCCATTGCTGAGGCTGGCTTTGAACTTGTGATCCTCCTGCCTCAGCCTCCCAAGTGCTGGGATTACAGGCATGCGCCACCGCGCCCGGCTCTATTTCCTTTTTAACTATCCCAACTTGTTATTGCCTTAGATCTTTCTTTATTTTTTTCTTCTTCTTTACAGTCTCCAGGCTTCTTCTACTAAGTCGTGTAAGGTTTCAGATTTTTCACAATCCTCCCACTTTATCTTTAAAGAATTTTCATGGGGCTTCCAAATTTTATTTTGAGAAATCCCAAAGAGGGATATGATCTTGAGGCTTCCCCACAAAACCCTGCTCGGGGCTCCAGAAAAAACATAGCAATCTGTAAACCACAGTATCTCTGTCCAATCCATACTGAAGTTTCCAAGGAAGCAAAGGGAGCCTAACAAGATTGTGTCTGTTCTTTTAGAAACAAGTCTCTTGAGATTTTATATATTCTGCTCATTTCTTCTTTTTGATTCTAAGTCAGTAAGGGCCTTTTTACCACTTGCCTGACAGCAGATCTCCCTGCTCCCCTCTCTTCTCTCTCATTGTGGCACATTTAGCTACTGCAACATTACATGAAAACAAATTTTTTTTCAGGCTGGGGGTGTAGCTCAGTGGTAGGGCACTTGCCTAGCATATGTGCATATGTGAGGCTCTGGGTTTGATCCCCAATACCTAAAAGAGAAAGGAAAGTAAAAGATTTTATTTTTATTTTTATATTTGGCCTAAGGTAGAGGTGGAGCACAGCAAAGATATCAAAGGTGATTCTGGACAGCACAGCCTCTTCCTCAGTTCAAGCCAGTTGTATGGGAAAGAGAAGCCTAGATTCTTATGAGAAAAGGATGGTGGTTGGGGGTGGGTAGTGATAAATTTTACACAAGCTTCAATTTGAAGTTGATAAGTATAAGAAAAGTACAGACTGATTCATAATTAATACACCTAGATCTATGCAAAGGACCATGGAAAAAGAATCAAAGGATGCTTGGAACATACTGGCCACCTCCTGCCCCTGCTCTTCACACATTCATTTCCACATAGAGCTCATCAATTTGGTGACCATGTCAGCCATAGTGCGATGAGAAAAATAAAAACATATGCTGAATTTTTCATAATATTAAATTTATTCCATTTGAAGGACTGTCTTATACACTGAGATTATAATCTTCTTTCTTTCGTCCTAAGACATTTCTTTTATGAAATGACAGTGAAAGTAAGTGATAATTTGCATTTTTTTTTAATGTGCTTCCCTGGTAATTTAAAAAATGATCACTTTACATTGTTCCCTCATATTTATTTTTATTTTTTGGTAGTTGGACTGATTTCGGAACTCCAAATGCCTGTTAATATCCTACCTGAAAAAATACAAATCAAATAGTCAATGATTATCAATCTAATTAGAACAAATAATTAATTCACATACACTTCAAGGAGAAAATTTAATGAAATCTTACTTTTCATTCTGAACAGCTCTCTCCATAAAATTGTTCCATCAGTATATCAAATTTGTCATAACAACTACTCTTAAGTGATTAATGAAACACTTCATCATAACCTCTGACAATTTGATAGGAGTGAATTTAATAATAGCAATAAATACAGATGGGACTACATAAATTGAGGAGGTCCTGATGCACAACTCTTCCTCTATTAGATGGCATCTCAGCTTTCTCATCTGAAATGAACCAGGAAATTAATTATAATGATGATCTTAGCAACATGAAAAAAAATTCAAAACAAAATCCATCCTTTTTGACAGATGCTTTTGTTCTTGTTACCCGCAGCCCACTTCACGTATGTGGAGCCAAGAGACTAAAGGAGAACTCCGAAGAGAAGGCAGTATTTAAGATGAGGAATGTGGCTCCTGACCTGGTTGTGAAGGAGTACTATAGCAGTCAGTGGCTTTCCCCAGGGCAGGTCCTCTCAGTCATTTGCTTTGTGTGGCAATGCAGTTGCAAAAGTATTGGCCAAACTTTAGCTTAGAGAGTAGGCGTAAAACCCAGTGATCTTGGTTCTAGGCAACCTTCTAATCTGTCTTATTGTAAAGTGGAGGCAGATTTTCCTGCACCTTCTACTCCCCCTTAACACCTTCACCTTTGTATATCACCCATCTCTGGAGGAGTTTTGCCTGGAATGGGCTTAATGATGTACCACTGCCACCCACTGCTTGTGGAAATGGCCCCAGTCCAGAGTACTTACAGAGCTGTTCCTGTGTGAGGGTCTTTCTCTTTTATGCAAAGCTAAAAGCAAACACAAGAGCAATGAGTTTCCCTGCTTTTCTGAGGCCCACAGATAAACATTTTAAATACATCAAGAAAGCTTAGGGACAATCAGGGTGTGGTGGCGCATGCCTGTAATCCCAGCACTTGGGAGGCTGAGGCAGGAGGATCATGAGTTCAAAGCCAGCCTCAGCAATGGCAAGGCACTTAGCAACTCAGTGAGACCTTGTCTCTAATAAAATACAAAAAAAGGGCTGGGGATGAGGCACAGTGGTTGAGTGCCCCTGAGTTCAATCCCTGGTACCAAAAAAGAAAAGAAGAAAAAGAAAGCTTAGAGACAGGTGCAATGGAATACCTTTGAGTATTGAGGTCTCATTTCTTTGATCACTTAAATATTTTTTTTTACATTGGCACATTTTATAAAGTTTGATCACTTAAATAGTTTTTACTGATAAAGATGCAACTCTTAATAAGGATGTTTTCAGGATCCCTAGATAGGCATTTCTCATATGTATATGAAAATTACTTTGGATTGGTACAAAGGGTGGGGCGAATTTCTTCTTGGGAGACATTGTTGCCCTGAACAACACTTAGTTATTTGTCGCAAAGAGAATGCCCCTTGCTGACTGGTGAGTTCAGCTGAAGGCATCCTGGCCTTTCTTTAGAAGCTTTCTGCCATATCAGCCTTCCTTTGGCACTGAATTAACTGGAAGAATCAAATGCATGCATTAACCTATGCATGCACATACTCTGAATCATACTAAGCAATGAGGTTAACCATTGAACAATTCAAACCCCAGCTCACTCCAGCTGGAGCATGTGACTGTACTCAAGAGGTAAGCACGTAGATCACTGAATCCAGAGCAGATGTTCTTCCTCGTGTTTACTTATTGTACTTCAGACACCATAGCAACAATAAAGGGAAATTTAAAAGGAAGAAAAATCAACTTGAAATCCCCTACCAATTCCCTACCCTTAACACCACAGGTATTTTCATTCAGGCCTTGTCCATATGTACTTCTATTCTTTGTAAGCAATATTCGTTGTATACACACACACACACACACACACACACACACACACACACATATATATACTTGTTATATATGTATATATATATATATATATACACACACACATATACACACACATACATATACATATACATTTCCAATGTTTGTTCCTTTGAACGACTTCATTTTAGATCTCAAAGTAAGGGGACTAGACAACATTTGCTATAACTCAAGTCATTTATATAGCCAGTTTTCTGCCATTATTTAGGTGACTTTTAGTGTGGATGTGTGTTGCTGGGGATTGAACCAGGGTCTCATGCATACAGAGCACCCACTCTACCACTGAGTTACACCCCAGCCCTTTAGATGACTTGTTGCCTCAATAGCTCAGAATACTTAGGTACCTTCATTATTCTTTGTCGTCTAGCAAGCAGTCCAAAGCACAGTGTCAGAAAGATCACAACACATGCAGCAATAATGGGTTCTATTGGTACCACCGCTGCTTTATCTGTCAGAAATGCAAACACAGGGAAGAAAAATGAACAATTACATGCTTCTAGTTTATATGCTTCTAATATGTATGTCTCAGTCATTGTATCTTGCATTTTTATATATCATCTTCTTAATTAAATCTTCCCAACAATGCTAAAAGGTAGATATGTCCCATTTTACAGACATATGTCCCATTTTACTTTGAAAGATCAGTTCCAAAGTCACAGAACTAATAAATGGCACAAGCAGGTTTATGAATTCATTCCTTTATAAAATAATAATTTATTATAATATGACTAGCTCCCCCAAAGAAAGCAGTCAGACCACTTTGTGCTTTCTTCATCCACAATTTCTGCCCCAAAGAAAGAAGTAGGTGGGGGGACTGAGGTTGTGGCTCAGCAGTAGAGCGCTCACCTAGCATGTATGTGGCCTGGGTTCAACCCTCAGCACCATGTAAAAATAAAGGCATTGTGTACAACTAAAACAAATAAATAAATATTAAAAAAAAAGAAAGAAAGAAAGAAAGAAGGTGGAAGTCAATGTTTTTTTCCTGCCTTTTGAAAAACTCCCCCAAATTTAGGTGGTATCTCAGAGGGAGAAAGTGGGGGAAGAAGGCTTTGTGAGCAAGAAGATAAAGGGAGGCGAGATTTCTGAAGAAGGAAGGAGAGAGAAGTCTATGGGCCCCGGGAGCACTAAGGACAATTATACCTGTACTGTGAGAGTACCCCAAACAGGTGACAAAACATTATAGAAAGTGACTGCATGGTGTCTCTAGGGAAATAGAACTCTAAGCCTTTCCAACTTTAGCAAAGATTCCCCCCACCCTCTTTTTCCAGTGTTGGGGTTTGAACCCAGAGCCTTGTGCATGCTAGGCAAGTGCTCTACCAAGAAGAGATCATAGCAACTATGACAGCTTGGAGGAGAAGTCCATTCCCTTATTATCTGAGCTCTAGGTAAGAACAGAGTTATTTCTCTCATCAGACAGGCATGATGCCTGTGTTTGAAAGTTTTCAAAAGCCTGTAAAAATAGTCACAATCTGGAGGTGGGGTGGGGGATAAAGTATTGTCTCCAAAATACAGAAAGAAAATATCAAAATTAGTAAAGGTCTGAACATCTGTAAAATGTAACCCTGTGTTAACTATAACACAACTGTTAAATATCAATGTTTCAACTTCAAGAATGAAATTAGTAACTTAGTTATAACAAAATTCAAAATGTATGCAAGTTATAAAGCTCCTTTCAAAATGTTTGTGGCAAAAAATACACTTAATGTGCTTTGTTTTAATATGTTTGATGTGAGAGGGGAATGAAATGCTTCAAAGTAGAAGTGTTTAGGGTCAAAACAAAGGTTTATTTTTCTTCCATTTCTTTCTTTCTTTCTTTCTTTCTTTCTTTCTTCTTCTTTCTTTCTTTCTTTCTTTCTTTCTTTCTTTCTTTCTTTTCTTTTTCTTTTTTGGTGTCACAGATCACGGATTGAACCAGAGGCATTTAACCACCAACTCACATCCCTAGCCCATTTTATTTTGAGACAGGGTTTTGCTAAGTTGCTCAGGGCTTCACTAAGTTGCTGAGGCTGGCCTTGAACTTGTTGTCATCCTGCCTCAGGCTCCCTAGCAGCTGGGATTACAGCCATGTGCCACCTTGCCTGGCAACAAAGGTTTTTTAAGTGACTGTGTCTAAGTCCCAGAATTACAATGACATTCAAGGAAGGGAATGGTCTCTGATCATGGCTTAGATAAAATTTTAGGAATTAAAAAAATAGAATATGCTATTGATTGTACAATTGAGTTTGTGGAATTGAGGTATAATCAGCAAATATTTACTGAGTGGCTAATGTGTGTAAGGTGCTGAGAAAGAATGGAGCAGAGATGGAAGGCTCCTGCCTTCATGGTGCTCATATTCTAAAGAGGGAAACAGACACTAAGAAATGAAAACCATAGACTGAGATAAGCATTATAAAAGAAATAGGGTCATGAGAGCATACAAAGGGAGAAAGGCAGGAGGAAGGGAAGAGGCAACTTTTTTTTTTTTTTTTTTTTTTTTTTGTGGTACCGGGGATTGAACTCAGGGGCACTCGACCACTGGGCCACATCCCCAGCCCTTTTTTATATTTTATTTAGAGACAGGGTCTCACTGAGTTGCTAAGTGCCTCGCCATTGCTGAGGCTGGCTTTGAACTCGCGATCCTCCTGCCTCAGCCTCCCAAAGTGCTGGGATTACAGGCGTGTGCCACCGCGCCCGGCTAGAGGCAACTTTAAGATAAATCTAATCTCAAAGCCTAAACCCTATGTGCCTCAAGATTGCTAAATAGAGTTTATTCCCCTATACCTGTATAATGCACTAATCAATTGCTTTTTAATTATTTTCTTCCTGTTATTTGCCTAGCTCCTATGTAGAATTATTTTGGGAGAGCAAATGGATTAAGTATTCACTTCTGCCCTCTCTAAGCTGTTCCTAAAATTTTTTGTTCCTAAAAATTATTCTCATGAGGGTGTGGGTCTTACCAGCCCCCTGGAGAAACTATGTTCAGTGGGTTTTCTTCTAGAAAGCTCTGGCTCTGCAAGAGCCAGCTCTGGGACACACTAAGGGGCTTTACCTTACTTAAGGACCCCTTCACTTTGGTGGCAAGGAAAGATATCAAAACAAAGGGGAGGGGCTGGTGTAGTGGCTCAGAGGTAGAGAGCTTGCCTAGCATGTGTGAGGCCCTGGGTTCGATCCTCAGCACCACAAAACAATAAATAAATTAATGATCCACTGACAACTAAAAAAAGGAAAAAAAAAAAACAAAAACAAAAACAAAGGGAAAGCAAAGATGGGATGATTAGGAAATCAGAATTCAGTCAAAGGTTGGAATATATATATATATATATATATTTACCAGGATGAATAAAATGAAGCCACATGTGACAGCTTCCATTCCACAAACAAGCTGAAAACCATTTGAGCCACTGGCTCACTTTGGATTCTAAGTTTCTGTTGGAAGTGACTTTGACAAACATAACTGCACCTCTCCTCTTGTCCTGCTTTTTGCTCTCCTTTGTAACCAGACTTGGTATCCCTACCTCTCTCATTTATTGTGGTAAAATAATTTCAGCACATGGGCTCAAGAAAGACTTCATGATGCTGGGCATGGTGGCTCATGCCTGTAATCCCAGCTACTTGGGAGCTTGAGGCAGAAGGATCCCAAGTTCAAGGCCAAACTGGGCAACGTATGAGACCCTGTCTCAAAAACTTAAAATTAAAAAAAAAAGGGGGTGAGGATGTAGTTTAGCAATGGAGTGCCTGCCTAGTATGTGCAAGGTTCTGGATTTGATCTCCACAACCACACAAACACACACACACAGCTTTGTGATGTCATTTCTAGCTTTGCATGGATTTATTTAGAAACTACCCCACTGAGCAATGAAGCTGGGAGAGCCTCGTGGAAAACTTGGCACTGAGCCTCAGCACCAGCAGCAGAGGGCTTGTGTTATGAAGGCAGTCAACAGCCAGACAAAGCAAGAAGAAATAAGAAAAACAAGTTGGTTTGGAAGAGCTCCACCCAAAACAATTTTCTGCCCACCTGAAAGGCAATTTGCTGATTGCCACACAAGCTGTATGGGATTTTTTTTTCCCCTTGTGGCATACAGCAATTACAATTTCTTTTTAACCAAAAGGAATGATATGATTCCCTAGCCTTCAAGTGTGGTCTTACAGCCAGATAAAATGACATGGCATGAGGACCATACTACTGTGCTTATGTGATCCTGGGGAGATAAAAAGCCACAAGTTTCAAGGTGATGTCCCTTCCACTGTTTCTCTCCTATGGGTACTTAGATTATTTATGAGTTTGGTTTTTAAAGCGAGTAGTCCCTAGGTATACTGTCACTGCAGGACAAATTACTGAATAGTCACAATGATGGGCAGTCAACCAACAGCAACTCTTCCCATCAGCCACTCCGTTCATGTCCTGACCACCCCTGCTGGGTGGGAAGAGGAAATAAGAATACATCAGTACTGGGTACATCAGTCCATCATTTCTGGCAGGGGTTCAAGTTGGCTTCCTGAGAACTGGCAACAGTAGCAATGAGTAGGTACAGGGAAGCAAATGACAAAGTGAATAATGTTCTAACAAGATATAGGAGCCTTAGCTGGTTTGGCTGCTTCTTGCATACTGGCCTGAAACCAGAAAATGTGTGCATGAGTATTTTATGCATCTGCTATATCAGGTATCTTGCCTTTCTCTTTTGGTCTGAGCAAGAAATATGAGGAGGGAAAAATATCTGGAGCTTCATTTGTTCTCTGTTATTGCAAGGGTGATAAAACTGAGTAAATATAACCGGATGTAGTGGCACATGCCTGTAATCCCAACAGCTCAGGAGGCTGAGGCAGGAGGATCTCAAGCTCAAAGCCAGCCTCAGAAACTTGTCGGGGCCCTAAGCAACTGAGTGAGACCCTGTATCTAAATAAAAAATTTTGAGCCGGGCGCGGTGGCGCACGCCTGTAATCCCAGCACTTGGGAGGCTGAGGCAGGAGGATCGCGAGTTCAAAGCCAGCCTCAGCCGTGGCGAGGCACTTAGCAACTCAGTGAAACCCTGTCTCTAATAAAATACAAAAACAGGGCTGGGGATGTGGCCCAGTGGTCGAGTGCCCCTGAGTTCAATCCCCAGTACCCCCCAAAAAAAAATTTTTTTTAAAGGGCTGAGGATATGGCTCACTGGTTAAGTGCCCCTGGGTTTAATTCCTGGCAACAACAACAATATTAATAACAAAAATTTGGGTAGATGAAGCATAAAGCCAAGAGAAAGTGTTTTTTGCCTTCACTTTTTCCCTCTTCCTCTGCCTATAAACTTACAGGTTTGGATTTAAGAATGAGGAATGATTTTAGAGATCCATTTTATTTTTTTTTATTTTTAAAAAATATTTATTTATTTGTTTGAGTTGTATACAATGCCTTTATTTTTACATGGTGCTGAGGATCGAACCTGGGCCAGGCATGTGCTAGGCGAGTACTCTACCGCTGAGCCACAACCCCAGCCTGTGAGATCCATTTAAAAAAAAATAACTAGATAATCAATCAGCATCTTTCTTCTAAGTGTGTTTCTGACTTCTATTCTCTTTGTCATTAGGCTGGGAACTCAAAGATCAGTGTGTCTCACCTTGCTGCCCGGGAGAATTTGTGGAAGTTCTCTTCCCTAAAAGCCAATCAGTGGAGCATGGTGGCCCACACCTGTAATTCCAGCAGCTTGGGAGGCTGAGGCAGAAGGATCATGAGTTCAAAGCCAGCCTTAGCAAAAGCAAGATGCTAAGCAACTCAGTGAGACCCTGTCTCTAAATAAAATACAAAGTAGGGCTGGGGATGTGGCTCAGTGGTCAAGTGCCCCTGAGTGCAATCCCTGCCCCTCCCCAAAACAAAAACCAAACAGAATTGCTTTCTACATTTGGTTCTAACAAGAACCTTTTCTCAAAAGGTCGAATTCACTTTGGAAGGGCATAATTCCCTTAAAAGGACTGATTGGAATTCTTAATGGGAAATTCCTTGGATGGGGATATTTCTCCAAAGAAAATCCTAGATACTAATATAACTGTCATCATTTGTTGTCACCAAAAAATATTTACTGAGGCTCTATTATGAGTTTTTCACCATGCTGGATATTACTTAAAAAGAGAGTTACCTTTAACAATCAGGTGAAAGTCCAAGGTCTCCATTTTCAGAGGTGAATTTGCAATACAGTTGTAGGTTCCATTGTCAGATTTCTTGACTTTGGTGATGGACAGCTGAAGAGACTCACTTGTCTGTTGGATTTGGTGATGGTTTTTCTCTAAAGTCAGAGTGTTATTGTTTTTGTACCACATCATTTGAGCCTGGGGATTGGATTTCACATTGCAAACCAAGTTCACATCACTGTCTTCCTCAACTGTTTGGAAGTCATTTCCACTTAGGAGAGGAGGAACTGCAAGATTCAAGCATTTAAGTTTACTTAGAACATAAGCAGTAGTTTACCCCTGTTCAAGGTCTTTCTTCAGCCTTTCTTGTGTAGTCATTCAAAAATTTATTGAGTACCTACTTTGTGCTCAGCATGAGCTAGGAAATAAAGATACAATGGTAAATAACACACTTAGGTTCTAAACCTCATAGAACATTTAATGTGGAGAAGACAAACGATGAAACACTATGCAATTATAAATATAGTGTACATGCTAATAAATCTGTACTAACTGGACATTTTCTAATAACTTAAGAATATAAACCTGGGTCTGTGCTCTCTGAGGGTAAATATAATAATCTAAGTTGTGCTAGGGTTAGATAAAACAGTGTAATACTAAGAAGGCAGGCATTAGCGTTCGTTAGCCCTAATTCCATCTACACCACTTACTTGTGACTTCAAGATAGTTATTCAACTATTAAGGTCTTGGTTTCCTAATCTAAAAAAAAAAAAATGGGATGATAATACTACCTCATAAGTTGCTGTGAAGGTTAAATGAGATAATCTCTGTAAAGAACTTACTATAGTGCTAGCTACTATTATTATTGTGGTGGTGGTAGTTCTGAAGCCTACTCACACCCTCTTATTTTTGTATTTTATCTAGCTACATTTTCATACACACACACACACACACACACACACACACACACACACACACACATGCACATATATATGTGTGGTACCAGGGACCAAACCCAGGGGCGCTTAACCATTGAGGCATATCCCCACCCATTTTTATTTTTTATTTTGAGACAGGGACTCGCTAAGTTGCTTAGGGCCTCACTAAGTTGCTGGGGCTGACTTTGAACTTGCAATCCTCCTGCCTCAGCCTCCTGAGCCACTGTGATTACAGGCATGCATCAGTGTGCCTGGCTAGGGCCACATATTTTCCAATGCATATTTGCATTTCCTCAATGATCCTCTAGAAATAATGTCCTCCTCCCAGAAGGTGTTCTGATCCCAGCAACTCTCGCATCGATGGAAGGTTAGTGAGTCCCTCTCATCCCTCTGTGTAGGTTACTCCTTACTCCCTCCATAAGACTAGTTGTAGACACATAGATAGTCAAACACATTTACTGTATCTTTAACAAATAATTCCAATCCTCACCCTCCACCAAAGTTTTCCAACATCCAGGGGGAGAAACAGCTGAGCTGATTTTTCTCTGTGTCCCTTGCATTTTCTGGCAAAGGTGCAGAAGATTAATAAAATGGTTAAAGAGTGGGCAGTAGGAAGGAGGTAGACATGGAGGAGAAAAAAACGAGCTTGTATAATCTGCACACTGAATAATTAGACCCTGAGTAGGCTGCACTATTAATAACTTTCTCAGAAGAATGACATTTTGTTGCTCTTTGGAATGAGCTTGAGTTCTGTATCCATATCCAACAAGATGTTATATGGTATTCAGATATATAAGAAGCTGCTGGAATAGTGAACACAGCTACCAAATAGAACAGTTTCATTTGTGGAAAAATCCCATTAGTTATTTCTTTTAACTTAGCTATTTAAATCTAATGTTTAAGCATGTCAGCTATGCAGGAATGTTCCTTTTTAAAAAAATCAGTGCATTTCAAATAAATCTAAAATCCTCTTTGACCCTGGTCTGGTCACTTTCGGAGTCCCCAGAGATATGCACTGCTATGAATTTGGGATAAATCTTTCCAGATCTTTTTTTTTTAAAATAGTTTTCTATACATATAACATATCCATAGGAGAAAAAAAATGTATTTTTAGGAGCATGGGAAACATTTACATAAAAGACTTACTTCTCTTAATAACTTTTATGTTTTTGAGACATATCCACAGTAGTAAATCACAAAAAACCTAGCTCACTGCTTTTAGAGTGCTGTAGAATAAAACATGACTATTTTATTTTAGTTTGACCAGCATTAGATGGTTTCATTTAAGAATGGTAAACAAAGGTTGGGGTTGTGGCTCAGTGGTAAAGTGCTTGCTTAGCATGTATGAGGCACTGGGTTCAATCCTCAGCACCACATAAAAATAAATAAATAAAATAAAGGTATTGTGTCCAACTACAACTAAAAAATAAATATTAAAAAGTGGTACGGCTGAAATTGTGGCTCAGTGGTAGAGTGCTCACCTAGCACGTGTGCGGCCCAGGTTCGATCCTCAGCACCATGTAAAAATAAAGGCATTGTGTACAACTAAAACAAATAAATATTTTTTAAAACAATGGTAAACAATACCACAATAAAAGTATCCTCACACATGTCTTTGTATGCACATGTACATGATTTTCTCCACAGTTAATATCTAAAAGGAGAAATGTTATATCACAGGGTAGGCATACTTTAAGTTTTGAAAGATATTGCCAAAGAGAGATTCTTAATTTATACTTTGTGCAACAGCAAATGAAAGAAGCTGTTTTTCTATACCATTCTACAAATAGCATATTATCCAGGCTCCATTCAATTGTGAGTTTTTTTGTTTGTTTGTTTTATTTTTATTCTTTGTTTTTGGTGCTGGAGATTGAACCCAGGACCTCACACATGCTGAGCACTTGCTGTACTGCTGTGCTACATTCCAGCTCCCACTTAGTTCTTGCTCTGCTATTTACAACACTAATAATACTTCCTTTAGATAGTACATAATATTCTCGTCACATTTATAAACTCATTTTGGTTTATTGGTTGATGTGTCAGTTATTGTCACCATGAATCATTGACCAGTTGGTTACATATATGTGTGTATATATGTTTGCAGCAACAATGATATTTAAAGGTTGTTATAAAGATGATTTTAAAAGCAATTTGAGGCTGGAAAACTAAAAACAATTTCTTTAAGCCACCAAATCATATTACTGACATTGTTGCCATGTCTCCCTTAAGAAGGTACCATGGGGAAAGCACTAAATTAGGAGCCTGGGGATTCATATTCTGTTCTTAGTGCCAACTGTGATTTGGGGCCCCAATCTGGACCTCAGTTTTCTCATCTGTCATTTCATAAGGCTGAATTACAAAACCACCAATATACTGTGATAGTCTGGGCTTCTTTATAAAAGTAGCCAAGAGATAGCTTGCTAAAAATTACATTTTATTAGCATGAGTGAGGCCGTGAGTTTGATCCTCCACACCACCACCAAAAAATAAATAAATAAATAAAATAAAAATAAATTAAAAATTTTTAAAAATCACATTTTATCAGCCGGGCGTGGTGGCGCATGCCTGTAATCCCAGCACTTTGGGAGGCTGAGGCAGGAGGATCGCGAGTTCAAAGCCAGCCTCAGCAATGGCGAGGCACTTAGCAACTCAGTGAGACCCTGTCTCTAAATAAAAATACAAAAAAGGGCTGGGGATGTGACCCAGTGGTCGAGTGCCCCTGAGTTCAATCCCCGGTAACCACAAAAAAAAAAAAAAAAAAAAAAAAAAAAAAAAAAAAAAAAAAAATCACATTTTATCAATTCTTTGAAAATACAAAACAAAGCTTGGGAACCTAAAAATGATTCACTAAGGAAACTCAAACTGTAGGATGTCAGGATTTTCCAGAGCTGAGTTACTCAGCATTTTCTCCACTCATGTATTTTGGTAGCAGGAACATCATTTTTTTTTTCACAGAAAAGTTGGTTGAGCTCATTGGATCAAATAAGCTTGACTTTTATTGCTGTGTTGCAAATTGAGAGCTCCTTCTACAAAACCTTACCACACCCTACCTCACACCATTGTCCTATTCTACATGGTCCTTCACCATCCCAACCAGCTTGGGATGAACCAGCTTTCCACTGATACAACCCATACAAGTGCCTATATAGTGTGATTGGATGGTCCCCTAAACTTTAAATAAAGTTCCAACAATGGGATATCCAAAAGTCAACCATTGAAGAGCTTCACATTTTTCTGGTTTTGTTTTGCAGTGCTGGGGATGGAACCCAGTGCTTTGCACATGCTAGGCAAACACTACCACTGAGCTGCATCCCCAACCCAGCACTTTTTGAATTTTAAGATGATATTAAATGATCCCTGGTAAAGGTATTTATAAACACAACACAAAAGCTAAAAATCAACAAAGAAGGATTGGTAATTTTGAATATGTAAGTGTGAAAATGTTCAATATGACCCAAAAAAGCTATAAAAGTTTCAAAAATATATAGCAGCCAGGCACAGTGTGGTATGCCTGTAATCCCAGTGACTCAGGAGGCTGAGACAGGAGAATCTCAAGTTTCAGGCCAGCCTCAGCAACTTAGTAAGACCCTGTCTAAAATAAAAAATAACAAAAGGACTGGCAATATATATCACTGGTAGAGCACCTGGGCTTCAATCCCCAGTATCAAATAGATAAATAGGAGCAATACGTACCATCTAGTTGGTAAAAGTTTTATGTTATAAAAATTAATGAGAAAAAAAAAAGGTAGAGCGCTTGCCTAGCATGTGTGAGGCACTGGGTTCGATCCTCAGCACCACATAAAAAATAAATAAATAAAATAAAGGTATTGTTTGTGTTCATTTACAACTAAAAAAAAAAAAAAAAAGATGGGGCTGGGAATGTGGCTCAGAGTTAGAGCGCACGCCTAGCACGTGCGCGGCCCGGGTTCAATCTCAGCACCGCGTACAGATAAACGCATTGTGTACAACTAAAGCAAATAAATAAATATTAAAAAAAAAAAAAAAAAGAATGAATGAGAAAGAGTGCAAATATTCCAGTAGAAAAATGGGTAAAGGACATAAGCAGGCATTTCACAGAAAAGAAACACGCATAGCCAATACATTTACGAAAAGGGGAATACCCTCATTCTTAACTGAAAAAATTAAAAGAAAATTTCAAAGGAGACCGGAAAATACTTAGTGCTGGTGAGGGTGTGGAGAAGTAGGCACTCTCGTGCTTTGTTGTGGGGGCATAAATTGGACCATTTGGCAAAATCAAGACCTAGATTTCAACTACCATTTAATGTAGTGCAGTCATTTGGATTGGTGTTTATTTTCCCTTCACTCACAAGTAACATTCAGCACCACTGAGACAGACACCGTCTGATCCCTCTGCAGCTTGCAGGTAAAGTTGACTCCATGGTCATTTTCACTGATGTGGGAGACACAGACAGAGCTGGAGTTGATATTGTTTCCAGGTTTCAAGTCTACTCTCCCATCTTCTCGGTACCAGAGAAGTTCTTCGTCTCTTGTGTGGTTTTGAACAACACACTCCAGGGATGCTTGGAAGCCACGTTGAGTATCCAGAATATAGTTCTCCGTTTTACCATTCACAGTTAAAACAGAACTACCTGGGAGTATAGGAAGACACATGTTAAAGTATGCCAAGTGAATAACCTAGAATTTCATCAATAGGGGATTGGTTAAATAAATTAAGTTACATCAACATAACAAAATGTATTCTCAACAATTAAAAATAGTCCTATTGATCTATGTGAACTTACAAGAAAATAGTCATTAAAAAAGAAAATGAGGGAGCCGGGCGCGGTGGCACACGCCTGTAATCCCAGCACTTTGGGAGGCTGAGGCAGGAGGATCGCGAGTTCAAAGCCAGCCTCAGCAATGGTGAGGCACTTAGCAACTCAGTGAGACCCTGTCTCTAAATAAAATACAAAAAAGGGCTGGGGATGTGGCCCAGAGGTCGAGTGCCCCTGAGTTCAATCCCCGGTACCACAAAAAAAAAAAAAAAAAAAAAAAAAAAAAAATGAGGGGCTGGGGATGTGGCTCAGTGGTAGAGCGCTTGCCTAGCACGTGCGCGGCCCGGGTTTGATCCTCAGCACCATGTAAAAATAAACGCATTGTGTACAACTAAAAGCAAATAAATAAATATTTAAAAAAAAAAAGAAAATGATTTACAATGGTGGAATGGTGGTCACCAAATTTTGCTGCACATTGAAAACACCTGCAGTTGTGTGTGTGTGTGTGTGTGTGTGTGTGTGTGTGTGTGTGTGTTAGTTACTAGAAATCCAGGGCCTCACATATGCTAAGCAAAGCACCCTACCATTGAGTTACATCCCCAGCCCCTTTAAATTTATTTATATATTTACTTTAAGACAGGGTCTTGCTAAGTTGCCCAAACTGGACTTGAACTTGTGATCCTCTTGTCTCAGCCTCCAGAGTCACTGGGATTACAGGTATGCATCACCATGCCTGGCTCATCTGGAGATCTTTTTTTTTTTTCTTTTTTTGTGGTTACCGGGGATTGAACTCAGGGGCACTCGACCACTGGGTCACATCCCCAGCCCTTTTTTGTATTTTATTTAGAGACAGGGTCTCACTGAGTTGCTAAGTGCCTCGCCATTGCTGAGGCTGGCTTTGAACTCGTGATCCTCCTGCCTCAGCCTCCCAAAGTGCTGGGATTACAGGTGTGCGCCACCGCGCCCGGCTGTCTGGAGATCTTTTGCAAAGTTCTGATGTCAGGCTTTCATCACCAGACAGCCGACTGATTGACATGAGTACAGGCTGGGCAATGGAATTTTAATTTTAATTTTTAACTTTTAAAAAATAAATATTAGCCGGGCGCGGTGGCGCACGCCTGTAATCCCAGCACTTTGGGAGGCTGAGGCAGGAGGATCGCGAGTTCAAAGCCAGCCTCAGCAATGGCGAGGCACTTAGCAACTCAGTGAGACCCTGTCTCTAAATAAAATACAAAAAAGGGCTGGGGATGTGGCCCAGTGGTCGAGTGCCCCTGAGTTCAATCCCCGGTAACCACAAAAAAATAAATAAATAAATAAATAAAATAAATAAAATAAATATTTTTCCATGTTTTTAATTTGTGCATTTTAATTATACCAAAATTATACCTAATAGTGGGATTCATTGTTACATACTTATATATGCACACAATATAACAATATTAATTTGGTCAATTTCATTTTCCAGACATTGGGCTTTTCTAAAGCTCCCTCACCAGGTAATTCTAATGTGCAGTGACATTTGAGAACCACTGAGTTAGAATCCAGAATGTACAGAATAATCCCAGAATGATCCTATATACATGTATATATGTATAAGTAAAAATGAAAATCTTGGGAAGAAATCTTACACATACTGACTAGGATTTTTAAAAGTAGAGGGAAAAGTCAGAGACATACTTAATTAAGTACTTACCAGACTTAATTTGTTTAATTCCAGGGTTAGAAGTAGGAAAGTAAGGGAGTGGAAATAGGGAAATAAAAAATGAAAAAGCACTATAGTGAAGTAGAAAATTATTTAAGGCATAACATTAGGTGAAAAGGCAGAATATGTATTAAATCTCTGATAATTACCACAAATGTATCAAATTTGAATATGCATAGGAGCAGAAAATGACTTGAAACTGCTTTTTCTGATTAGACCATGGGATTATAGACAAATTTGGTCTTGCATTTCTGATGTTTTGACAGTGTTTTGGCAGTGAGTAAAGTAAAAAGATGTTTAAATAGCAATGATTTGTGGGATAGACAAGTTTTTCTGGGGTGGGTGATCAGAATATCTACCAGTTTTTTCCCCCTCCAGTTCTAAATTTTAGAAATCCCTTCATTATATAGCAATATATGTGAATTACAGCTTTTATTTTCCCGGTTCAGAAGCAAATAACAAAAGTTAGAACTTTAGCTGCCATAATCCTGGCCCCCCCAATAATATATGTTAATATATTCTGTAAATATTTTCTTTTTTATTTTAGATTGAATCCAGGGCAAGCATTCTAACACTGAGCTAAAGCCCCTGCCCCAATTTGTCTTTTAAAAAGCATAAGCCTTTGGAAAAAACAATGGGATTGTGGACTACTATTTTTAAAAATAGATTGTACATCAAAATATTGAATAGTTACCTCTGGATAATGGGATTTCAGGGAATTTTTACTTTTTTTTGGCAATGTTAGTTATTGAATTCATGACATTGGATGTGCTAGGCAAGCACTCTCCCACTAAGCTACATTTGAAGACCTGCTTTAGTCTTTTATAGAGTACCTAATTTATTTTTAATTTTTTGGCATTTGGAATTGAAGCCAGGGCCATACACATACTAAGTACACGCTCTACCACTAAACCCCTTGCCTCATTTCTAGTACCATGAGTATGTATTGCTTTTAAAATCCAGAGATTGGATAAGCTACTTCCAGTTGGGGTGTGGGAGAAAATTGCAGAAAAGACTCTCCTGTAAGAAATATGTTCAAATGAGGAGATTATTTTGAATAAGATTAGTATTGAAGTGCATTAAAATGTAGGAACATATCAGCCCCAACTCTGGAGAGAATAAGATACTTCGCCCTATCTTGTACTATCAAAATCACAAACACAATATTTTTCCACTTAATTTTTTATTATGTTATCTGACATTTATACTGAGTCATACCAACTGTGTACATTCCAAATTGGAATTCAAGGATGTACCCAATGCTCATCCATCAGGTTTTTAATCTGAAATTTTTCTTTATCTAAAAAGAAGCCAAAGAGAATATTAACTTACTTGTCATCTCTCGTGGCAAAAATAAAATTGTTGTGAGGAGTAATATGTACACTTGCATTAGACTGCTGCTCTTCTGTGCCATCCTTAATGAACTCAAGTCAGATCTGCTATGGGAAAAGAAGGCAGTTGATTCTGTACTTTGGTCGACAATGAGTTTATGAACCTTCTTCCTGTCTACGAGGCATTTAAAATAGAGTCCCAGATGAGTCATCCCAGTTATAACGGTACTACTTCTAGTTTTTAATTAAACAACTCCATTCTGATTAAGTTCAAAGTACTTTTAGCATTAAGAAAAAAATTTTTTCAAGCAACAAAAAGAAAACCACAAGGAAATAGGCCATAAGATATGGGCATCCCTGGGGGGGGGGTAATAAAACCAGTCTTCCCTAGAGAAATTGACAGAACATCATTTTAACAGAAAGAGAAATGAAATTTCCTTCATTCTCAGATAGTCCTTACTAAACAAAGTAATTTGTTTTGAAAGACTTTCTTGGTCATCTTTGATCATTTTGTTATATGGACAAAGGGAGTTTTGTTTTGTTTCTTTGGTACTAGGGATTGAACCCAGGAGCACTTAACCACTGAGTCACATCCTCAGCCCTTTTTATTTTGTATATTTATTTATTTAATACTGGGGATTGGATCCAAGGGAGCTTAACCACTGAACCACATCCCCAGTTCTTTTTTAATTTTATTTTAAAATTTTGAGACAAGATCTCTCTAAGTTGCTCAGGGCCTCACTAAATTTCTGAGGCTGGCTTTGAACTTGGGATCCTCCTGCCTTATCCTCCCGAGCTGCTGGGATTATAGGAATGTACCACCATGCTCAGCTTCATAGATAGTTCTTGAGACCATTCCAAATCCCATGGCCTCTAATTTTAAATGATGTTACTGTCTTGGTAGCTCCCCTCTAAATACTTTTCCCTTTTGACGTAGTATGGACTAAAATTAATACATAATCAAGGCCTCTTTTTTCCTTTCTTCTGTGCATTTGATCCTGCATCTTTCTCCCTAAAATGTTATCTTCTTCCATCTGGAAAAAATATGTATCCATTACTTCAATAGTACCCTAGGGATGTAGTTCAATGATAAAACACTTGCCTAGCATATGTGAAGCCCTGGGTTCAACCCCCAGCACTACAAAAAGAAAGAGAGAGAAAGAAAGGAAGGAAAGAAAGAGTACTACTATAAGTATAGTAGAAACATATGGAAGGCCTTCCACGCAATGGACACTGTGCTAAACACTTCATATACATTCCTTCAATCACAATCGAGTCCACAACCACCGCCATCTTGAGGTAGTTTCTAAAGGCTTAGAGAAAGGATGCATTTTTTTTTTCAAGATTCCCCAAAATAGGGCTGGGGATATAGCTCAGTTGGTAGAGTGCTTGTCTCACATGCGCAAGTCCCTGAGTTCAATCCCCAGCACCACCACCAAAAAAAAAAAAAAAAAAAAAAATTCCCCCAAATAATAAATGTCAGAGTCAAGATTCAAGCCCAGGACTCCCAAGACCACACTCTTAACCACACTTATGCCTAGATTAATATTCTCTTCCTTTAAAAGCTGCTGTTAATCCTTTTCAATCATTGGCTATTCCATTGAATTAAGCAATTTAGAGTTTCCCCCCACTTAACCTGAGTATTAGCTGTCAAAAACTGGAAAGTATCCAGTACATAGATACTCCCCAGTCCCAGGCCTGTCCTGACAGGAGCAAGTTTTATCCCTGCCAGGCTCACCCTTTCTGGCTGGCAGGCCTGTATCAATCTCTTAATAATAAGATGTGATTAGTACTAACATTGATTCTTTTGTAATTTTAAACTTTTGCCAAATACATTTCTATCACACTGTTGTAATAGTGATGATTTCAGAACTTGGTAATTAATAGAGCTTTCTCAAACACTCTCCAGTACAAGTACTCAATAAAACCTGGAAGTGTGGGCTTCTTGGCAGATCTTCCCTGCCCCCCGTGAAAGGGGAGAATTGATACCTTATCTTTCCTTATACTCCACTAAGACACCAGTTTTTCCAAAATGAATTTCCCCTCACTTGTCTCTCTATCTGTTCTTCAAGACAGGCTTACCACTTACCTGCTGAGCATTGAAAAGTTGATTTTCTTGACTGACTGGTCCTCTGCCCCGGAACCCTGAATTCTTTCCAGGTTACTATCCTTTATAATCCTTGAATTTGAACAATTTATGACAGTTGGGTCAAATAAATTAGATAAATTGGGTTCAAAGTCTGTTTCTCTTTACGGATGCTGAGAGCAGACAGTAATTGGAAAAGACATCTTCTTGAGATCTAAGTTCTTCTGTGTACCTAGGTTTCTAGGTGGGGCAGGATATTGCTAACAGGGTTGTATTGTTTCAAGAAAGCCTGAACTTGTGCAAAAGTTTGTAGCACATCTTGCTGAACTCATAATCAAGTGGATGACTATGCTTTGACAATCTGATAGCCTAGGGGTTGTGATGGGACAAGTCCAAGGTGAGGTTTAACTTTTGCAACAGACGAAGCACTGGAAAATTCCATGCAACTTAAATAATGTTGGAAAAGTATTACTTACCATGGGTAACCTGAGTACAGTATATAAGCCATGTCAAATCAGGGATAGTTTTAGCTCCTTGAGGTTCTCACCTGATTGGGGAATCCTTACTTTATACTTTTAAGAAATAGCAATTGGGGATAACTTATTTTGCTGATAAAAATACATATGTTTATGGTATTATTAACAGTGAAAATATTATCTGCCAAGTACTGTTGTTTCCATTTATGCAAAAATAAAAGAATATTTATGTTTATTTACACATTTAAATACATTGGTTAAGCACACAAGAGATCTGATTCTTACTTCAAAAGTAAGACTTCAAAAAGTTATTTAACTTCTCTATGAGATTCAGCTTCATCAATACAATGGAGATAATAATAGTTCCCTCCCTACAGAGTCACTGTGAGGAGTAAATGAAATGAAACATGTAAAATTGCTTCACAATAAGCTCTTATTAAGCAGTAACTATTTATTATTATTATTAATATTATTATTATGATAGGCTGGGCAGGGCATAATAAATAAGCACAGCCTCACTATGACATTGCTTAAGTAAGGATCATCACTGAGAGCAACTCCTGTTGGCTGGGGCCAAATTCCCATTAAAGCAGATATTGAGTTTGCTTCTCTATGGATCCAAGAACAGTATGCTTTATTATTGTCATTTAAAAATGAATTTGGCCATGGACAGATGTCTTGGTTCTTGGTTCCTCCAAAGCAGACCCTGAGACAAAGCTTTGGGTGCAGATAGTATATTTAAAGATGATCTCAGGAAAAATAGTAAGTAAGAAGATAGAGAAGGGAGGAAAACTAAAGAAGGATGTGTTGAACAAATTAGTGCTGTCAGCAACTATTATTATGGAGCCTTTGACATGTTCTATAGAACACACCTCACGATTAATTCATGATGGAAGGGAACTTGGGTATGTATCCAACAACTTCTCTCCAGCCTTGGGGTGTTGACTCCCCAGCAATTTCAGCTTGCCCTCTGAGGGACAGTGTACTCTCTCAAGCCAGAGCCAAGAATGCCAGAAAAAGACACAAGAAGTTATTTATTATATGAGAATTGTTTGCAGTAACCTCTATGTAGGCCAAGGGGGTGTGGGTAGGACATCAACAACAACTTCTGCAACCGGATATTAGATGATATAATGGTTAAGTATTCATAGGTGTAATAATGGTATTGAAGTTATTTAGGAGAATGTCCTAATTCTCTGGAGATGCCTGATGAAGTATTTAGGGGTTAAGTATCATGATGAGTACAACTGACTTTGAAATGATTTAGCAAAATTGGGGGTGGGGATCTAGCTCAGTGGTAGACATTGTGCATGCACAAGGCCCTGGGTTCTATCTCTAACATCCATAAATAAATAAATGCACATACATACAAAAATAAATATAACAAATATTAACTAATATTTACTGAATCCAGATAGGAGTATCTAGATCTTCATTGTACCATTTCAACTATTCTGAATGTTTGATATTTTTTATGATTAAAAGGTTGGGGAAATGTATTTAGCAGATATTTATTGAGTATCTACCATGTGCCAAGTATTCTAAGTATTGGGGATACCAGTCTGATTAAAACAAATATGACTTTTTTTAGATTAGGAAGTGATGGTTTCTTTTTTAAAAAAATTTTATTTATTTGCTTTAGTTGTACACAATGCAATGCATTTATGTTTACTTGGTGCTGAGGATCGAACCTGGGTGGCAAACGTGCTAGGCAAACGCTGTACCACTGAGCCACAACCCCAGCCCCCTGAAAATGATGGTTTCTTTTTTTTTTTTTTTTTTTTTTTTTTTGTGGTACCGGGGATTGAACTCAGGGGCACTCGACCACTGGGTCACATCCCCAGACCTTTTTTGTATTTTATTTAGAGACAGGGTCTCACTGAGTTGCTAAGTGCCTCGCCATTGCTGAGGCTGGCTTTGAACTCGTGATCCTCCTGCCTCAGCCTCCCAAAGTGCTGGGATTACAGGCGTGCGCCACCGCGCCCGGCTAGATGATGGTTTCTTAAGTCACTCTATTACCACCTGTGGAAAATTATAAAAACTCTACAAAGCTATGATGAGGGTCTGGGGTTGTGGCTCAGTGGTAGAGCACTCGCCTAGTACATGTGCAGCCCGGGTTCAATCCTCAGCACCACGTAAAAATAAAGGCATTGTGTACAACTAAAACAAATAAATAAATATTTTTTAAAAAGCTATGATGAATGGTGTTCAACAATATCCACAACATTAAGTAAGTGCTCTGAGAAATAGATGTAGTCTTATATTCTAGAATGGAAAGTCACTAAGATGATCCTGGAGACCTTTAGTACCCTCAGGTGCTGAGGAAGGATTTCCAATAAGAAAAATGGTAGCATGGTGCCCCTTTTGGAGAGTCAAAGAATTGATATGATTGTCCAAGGTCATATACATTCCTGGAACATTCCTCTTTCCTATAGCTTACAGAAAGGAGAAATTATTTTTCCATAATTAGCTAAGCCTAGTAGTTAACCATTAAGCCCAAGTAATTTGGCTGGTTTGAATATTAATAAAGTTCAGCATTGGGGTGTTACTCAGTGGCAGAGTGCTTACCTAGTATTCATAAGGCCCTGGTTTCAATCCTTAGCACCACAAAAATAAACAAAACAGAGTTCAATGCTCCATAGCTTCCATAAGTAGTTTAGGACCTGGAGGGTGGGGAAGGAAGCATTAAATCTGAAAATTCCAGAAATAGAGACTCATCTACTCCATATTCTACAGGCCCAGACATTCCTGGAAAGGTAACAGAAAAAGGAGTCTAGGAACTGGCAACCATGATTTTCTGACTAAGGTAAAAATAAGAATTACAGGAGGCTGAGGGTGTATACCTCAGTGCTAGAGTGTGCTTTTAGCATTTGCAAGGCTCTGGGTTTAGGACCCAACTCCAAAAATAAAATCACCTGAAGAAGTCTCTAGACACCTTTCCTTCATTGATTTTGATGAGATCTAGGAGTCTCACCTTTAGCAAGCCTCCTGGCTATGGGACCAGGCATTTAATTGGTGTGATAAAGATGAAAACCCTTCAGGAAAGGGGATGTGCCTAATGCATGGCAGGTACTGAAAAGGCATGAGTGAAGGAAGAAAGGAGCGGGAAGTTGGGCAGGATGCCACTAAGATAAAGTAGAGGTACAAGCTGGGTGCCCTTCCCCAGGAAGGGAATGTATACCAAGGCCCACCCTGTAGAAGATTGGCTCCATGGGTGCACACACCTCATAGTCCTTTCTATTATATCGGAGTGAAAAGTAGGAGAGAGAAACAAACAACCAAAATGTAGAAGAGGCCTGACAGGTGGTGCAGTCAAGTACTGGGCAAGGCTGTCCCAGGGTCTGGCAGCCCTGGTCATCACATCACTATGACTAACTTTGATGTAACAAAGACAATAACTCAGTGAATGGCGAGAGAGTTGCAGTCCAGCAGAGATGTCTGATCAGATCTCTGGAAATGCCATTGAAGATTTTAGAGTGTCAGAAAAGCTGGAAATTTGGAGGTCATTGTCTAGGGATGATCAAGTGGTTTTTGGACCAATGCAGGGCCCCACTGTGTTGCTTATTTGACCCAGAAATAAACATAATGTCCGCTAAACTTCTTAAAGGTAGTCACAGGAGTTCAGCTAAACAGTGATCAATGATCCTCTACCCACCCTGCTGCCCACCACTAACCACTGCATATCAGGATTCTTTTTGGCGCGGGGGTGAGGGTGGGTGGGTGGGATAAACCAGGGATTGAACCCAGGGATGCTTAACCACTGAGTCACATCCCCAGTCCTTTTTTAAGAAAAAAAATTATTATTTTTTTTTTTCAAATTATTCAACTGTTTAGTATACATAAGACCACATGACTATAATAGAAAGGGGAGTTCTTTTTCATTTAACATTACAATATACACAGCAAGTCTGGGCTAGATCTTACAATCTGAACACAGCTATTTAACCTTTTCCATGCTGTTTATGTTTACAATGCACAGAAGTTCTGTAACCAAACTGTGTAGTAAAATACACAAAACTGGACTGTAACATGGCACATTATGCAAAAGCATTGGATTTTATGGTTTCCTTTATGTAAATATTGTTTTAAAAACTGTTTTAGGGTTTTTTGTTTTGTTTTGCTTTTTTGGTGCTTGCAAAGATATGCCAATTTTTATTTTGAGACAGGGTCTTGCTAAGTTGCTTAGGGCCTTGCTAAGTTGCTGAGGCTGGCTTTGAACTTGCAATCTTCCTTCCTCAGCCTCGCAAGCTACTAGTATTACAGGCATGTGCCATTGTGCCTAGCTCAGGATTCTTTCATCATCAAATATCTTAGACCTTAAGTCAAGACCTGAATTGCTGTTGGGGGTATATAGCTCAGTGATAAATTATGTGTTAGCATGTGCAAGGCCCTGGGTTGGATTCCCCGAACACACATATAAAATGTGAATTGCCACCTGTCTATGGTTGCAAGATTTAGCAAGGCAAAACACAGGGCATTCTATTAACTAATAAATACTTTTTTTAAGAACAAGTATGTCCTGTGCAACTACTAATATGCTAATTCATGACAAAGCCAATATTTGGCATATTGTTATATTTTTAAAATGACTCTCTGAAATTCACATTTTAACTTAGCATTCTGCCTTGTATCTGTCAATTCTACATCAGCCTAATCCTTGATTTTTTAAAACACATGAGGAGATTAAGTGTAGGGAGGTAAAGGGATTTGCCCAAGGGACATAGCTCTTTAGTTGCAGAGCAGGGATCAAAATCCATGCAAAATTATTGGCCACCCCACTGCATTTTTTCCTCAAATGTCTTATTTCAGAATTTCTTAATTTGGTTTCTTAGAACATCAAGGAAACTGCTAAAACTTTAAGCAAAAATGTGTGTGTGTATGTGTGTGTGTACACATATGTGCATTTTTCTAGGGGATGGTCTCCCATCCTATTCTGAATAGACTAAGACATCATCTTTCCTGCCACAACCTACCTAAATCAAAAACACAAAAATTCCTCTAATCTATCCTATATTCTTCCTCCTTCATTACCTTCCATGAAATTTTAACTTGAAGGGAGGAGTAAGAGAATTAATTTATTTCATTTTATTTTATTAGTAGCACAAATTTGACCCAGGGATGCTTAACCACTGAGCCATATCCCCAGCCCCTTTTAAAATGTTTTTTTATTTTTTTATTTTGAGACCGGATCTTTCTAGGTTGCTTAGGGCCTCACTAAATTGCTGAGGCTGGCTTTGAACTTGTGATCCTCCTGTCTCAGCCTCTGGAGCTGCTGGGATTACAGGCATGTGTGAACATGCCCCGCAAGAGAGAACTAATTTTACTGAGTATCTATTACATGCTCTGTCATCAATCCTCACATCCACCTAGAAGGCACCCTTGATTATCACCCCTGTACAGGTGAAGACGCCAAGGTTTATCAGGTCTTTGGGTAAAGATGATAAAACTAAGACAGGAGCCGGGATGTTGGTACAGTACTTGCCTATCATGTGCCAGGCCCTGGGTTCAATCCCTAGCACCACACACACACACACACACACACACACACACACACACACAATATGACAAAAAACTAAGACAGCAAACCAAGTATGAAACCTGTGTCCTTTTTCCCAAAGCCCCCTGCCTCCAGATTGCAAGCAAGCTACAAACTGTGTTGGGTTTTTATTTCCCCCAGTTTCCTCCACTTCTTGGAACTGCAGCCCAGAGTCCAAGGGCCAAAACACCTTGAAGAGAATAGGTAGAAGTTGGCAGTGATGTGACCTTTGTGACTGACCACTAGAGGTCCCTTCTCGCCCACAGACCTTCTGGAACTAGGCGTTAGAGAAGATACTTCCTTGAAGCAGGTCTCTGCTCATTACAGGCCTGACTGGCCTTTTCCATCAATGAGGGAGGAGCCAGGACACAGCAGGAGCAATATAGAATAGAATGGCTTCCTCAGAAGAAGGTAGGTGAGACCCTCCACTATCAGTCTTAGTTTTTTGGCAGGGGGAGGACACTGGGGATTGAACTCAGGGGCGCTCAACCACTGAGCCACATCCCCAGCCCTATTTTGCATTTTATTTAGAGACGGGGTCTCACTGAGTTGCTTAGGGCCTCACTAAATTGCTGAGGCTGGCTTTGAACTTGTGATCCTCCTGTCTCAGCCTCTGGAGCTGCTGGGATTACAGGCATGTGTGAACATGCCCCGCAAGAGAGAACTAATTTTACTGAGTATCTATTACATGCTCTGTCATCAATCCTCACATCCACCTAGAAGGCACCCTTGATTATCACCCCTGTACAGGTGAAGACGCCAAGGTTTATCAGGTCTTTGGGTAAAGATGATAAAACTAAGACAGGAGCCGGGATGTTGGTACAGTACTTGCCTATCATGTGCCAGGCCCTGGGTTCAATCCCTAGCACCACACACACACACACACACACACACACACACACACACACAATATGACAAAAAACTAAGACAGCAAACCAAGTATGAAACCTGTGTCCTTTTTCCCAAAGCCCCCTGCCTCCAGATTGCAAGCAAGCTACAAACTGTGTTGGGTTTTTATTTCCCCAGTTTCCTCCACTTCTTGGAACTGCAGCCCAGAGTCCAAGGGCCAAAACACCTTGAAGAGAATAGGTAGAAGTTGGCAGTGATGTGACCTTTGTGACTGACCACTAGAGGTCCCTTCTCGCCCACAGACCTTCTGGAACTAGGCGTTAGAGAAGATACTTCCTTGAAGCAGGTCTCTGCTCATTACAGGCCTGACTGGCCTTTTCCATCAATGAGGGAGGAGCCAGGACACAGCAGGAGCAATATAGAATAGAATGGCTTCCTCAGAAGAAGGTAGGTGAGACCCTCCACTATCAGTCTTAGTTTTTTGGCAGGGGGAGGACACTGGGGATTGAACTCAGGGGCGCTCAACCACTGAGCCACATCCCCAGCCCTATTTTGCATTTTATTTAGAGACGGGGTCTCACTGAGTTGCTTAGGGCCTCACTAACTTGCTGAGGCTGGCTTTGAACTTGCGATTCCCCTGAGCCATTGGGATTACAGGTGTGCGCCACCATGCCTGGCTCCAGTATCAGTTTTGAAGGCAGAGTTTGTAAGTGGGAACAGGATTCTTAAAGTTTCTTCCTCATCTGAAAGGAAAAAACACAGGACATTCCATCACTTAACATCACCAGGAAAACCTCCAATTTCCTCCCGAGTATAATCTGGCTTTTGTGGGTGTACTTACTGGAAGTTAATCAGGGGCCCTCATTTGCACAGGCCCTTTCTAAAGATCCTGACCCTAGTCATTGAATATTTGTCATTTTGTATTTTTTCACTGGAAGAACTCCCCCACCCCAGCCCACACAAAGTATAGAGACACATTAGGCCTATAGGTCCTGACTGACCCTGGGATACAGGATTTCAGAGGAGAGGAAAAGAGGATGGCAATTTCAAAGGGAAGCACCCCCCTGGAGACCAAGAGAGGGTTTCCTGTGAAATGAGGAGGAGATTCATACTCGTGCCTAAGAACCTGGCACCTGCTTAACCTTCAAAATGCCAGAATTTGGGGGGCACCAGAAATGAGGGAGCTCCCTCCTCTTGAGCACTGAGTCTTCTGTGGCCAGCAGGAGTCTGCCAAATCTTTATGGGTAGGGTGGTTCACTGACAGGTCTGCAGCATCCTGTTGGCTGCTTTCTGAATAAACAAATGGTCTTGCCAACCATTGTGTAGATTTTGGAAAAAATCATCACCAAGATTACAGTTCCAGAGTTCCTCTAAGTTGTGACAAGCTGTGAACTTCACAAAAGATTGGAATTGAAACTGAGGGCAAACCCGAGTAAAGCTCCTGTTCATAGTTCCTAAATAACCCTACTAGATTTAACCTGCTTCATCTACTGTTAACGAACCACCAATCACCCTTTCCCAAGCCTCAGCTCAAAAATATCCTCAAATCAGGGAGGCAGATTTGAGATGCATTCTCCTGTCTCTGCATGCTTGGCCTCCTAATGAAAAAAAACTTTTTCTCTCTTTTTTGCAAAACTTTCACTCCAGAGATTAGCATACTGCATGCAGTGGGCAAAATGAGGCTTGATTTGGTAACAGAATGAACAAACTGGGAGATATGGATGGCTTCCAGAATAAAATCTAAAGCAATATCCACACCTTTAGAAGTATATAACAGTAAGGATCTGGGAGGTTTTCCATTTTGAAAGAGAGTGATTCTGGAAATCTGTAACAAGCCATGTGCTGGAATTGTCTTATACCACTAATGAGAATTAATTTTGTGTATTTTCCCCAACTCTGCAATCAGTGACTTCTCTTGGTAGCTTGAAATTGGCCAGAGTTATAATATTTGCAACTTCTAATAGCCAGGGCTGTCCCCTTTAGAATTGTTTGTTAAGATACTTACATCATTGCTTGCACCACACCCGAATACACACACGCACACACACACAGACCACAGAACCCATGAACACTCCTCCTGTGTATTTGCATCTTCATGAACACACACAGGAGCGTATATTTACACTTTGCTTTTTCTAGCCAGTTGGATTTCAGGATCCCCCTTGTTCTGTCACATTGACATCTGTAGTGTTTTTCTACTAATTACATCCTGATCCCAGAGAGTGATCTGTCTCTCTTGAATTCACAATTGTTCTCACCCTTACATCACGAGGCCCTCTGTGCTGCAGGGATTAATACCTGACATTGAAAACTTCCGACACAAGAAGACAATCAGGACAGCAGATGACCCTATTTTTCCAGAAGGAAGAAGCACACTTATCAACAACTGTACAGTATTTTCCAAAGGCAAACTTGGATTTCTTCACAGTGGTAGGGATCAAGCTCAGGGCTTCTTGCATGATAGGCAATTACTCTGCTACTGAGCTATACACCCAGCCCTGGCCAGTGTTCTTTCAAGAAGATCAAAACTCTTCCAGAGTTCTCACCAATGGACCTCCTGTTCTTCTAGCACAGAGAAATTTGAGATGGTCATCTTTTTATTGGATGGATCGAAACCAGCAAAGTCATGTGATTTGCTCAGAACAGGCCCAGTAACTGATGTCATTCACATCTCAACAGGGCTGGGTGTGGTGGCGCACACCTGTAATGATAGAGGCTCTGGAGGCTGAGGCAGGAGGATTGTGAGTTTAAAGCCAGCCTCAGCAAAAGGGAGGGGCTATGCAACTCAGTGAGACTCTGTCTCTAAATAAAATACAAAATAGGGCTGGGGATGTGGTTGAGTGCCCCTGAGTTCAATCTCCCATAAAACAACAACAACAACAACAAAAACCTGAGCTGTAAAAATTATGTAAATTATGTAAGAGATACGAGGGAAGGGACTGACATTTATGTGCCTACTTCATGCCAGGTACTCCTATTACAAATGGTCTTGGAGGAGAATGGGGTGGGTAGGTCAGGGTAGAGTGCTTGCCTAGCACATGCAAGGCCCTGCATCTGATCCTAGCTTCACAAAAACAAACAAAAACACATCTGGGACAGAAATTATTATTTTTAATTTCCAGATTAAAGGACTGAGGTCCAGAGAATTTAAGAACTCTGTTTTAAGGCCATATAGCAAGTAAAAGGTAAAATATTTTGTTAATTATTTTTTAAAAATTTAAATCAAATAACATAGTGGAACTTACCAGAAGAAATCCCTTGTTGTTTCTCTCCATGTCTCCCCTCTCCTAAACCTGTTCCGCCAGGCAACTCTTTCAAGACTTTTAAACTGTTTCTTCTGGTAGTCACTTTGATGTCTCTATCTTTAACCAATAGGTTTATTATTAGAATAAGTACAGTAATTTCCTTTTGTTCATTTTGTGACTGTATCCCCAAAGCTTAGAACAGTAATTGGTACATGGTAAATATTTGTTGAACAAAACACAGTTTTTTCCCTCCCTGTGCTAGGGATTGAATTTAGGGCTGAAAGGTGTAAAATGCAAACACTTGTGTAAACATAAGTCTTTCCCAAAACTGTCCTCAGTTTTTTGAAAAATTATCCTTCCCCTACCAGTCAGACTGACCCAAAACTTATTCTTGTTCCTTATTTTGTCTAGTTTCCAAAACCGGGTGGCAGATCACCCTTCCCCTAGCAGTCAGGCTGACACAGAACTCAAAAGTAATGCTTTGTACGTGATTTTATATGTTAACCAATCAAAAGAGCTCTGTAAAGCCCCCCTTAACTTGTATGTATTTCATTATAAAAACCCTGCTAAATCCAGGTTCGGGGCCTCTTAGCGTCACAGGTTACCGAGTGCGCGGAGGACCAAGCTCGAGCTTGCTAATAAATGACTCTTTGTTATTTACATTGACCAAGGACTCTGGTGGTCTTCTTGGGAGTCCCAAGCCACGGGGCACAACAGGGCCTCTGAACTATGCCCTCAACCCCCCTCATTTCTGATTTATTAATCTATCTCCTGTTAGGAAAATCTAGTATGTTAACCACATTTCCTATCTCCCCAACTGCTTTCCATTAAGATGTCGTCAATATTTTTAGTTTCTCAACTGCCTTTTTATAATGCATGTTACAACTTTTTTTCCTCATTCCATGACGACCTTTGGACTCTGGTGTGGGAATCCTGGTTTCAGGGCAGGTCTTCCTGACTTGAGGGCCCATGATTTTCCATCCCACACTGAGCCTCCCACACTGACCACTTCTGGACTAGGGTCCCTCTACCTAATTTGAGGAACTATATTTAAAAATAATAGGCAGGGTGAAGTGGATTTTTGAACTAGAGATATTCTTGAGCCAGCATGTACCTGAGGAAGAACAGACTAAAGATAATGGAGTAAGCCCTAGCTAGTTTATTTAAGTGTCAGGGCTGGAGATGTGGCTCAGTGGTAGAATGTTTGCTTAGTATGATTGAGGCCCTAGGTTCAATCCTCAGACCACATTAGGTATAGGTCCGAATCTCTTGAAACTGAAGGGCAAAACATCACACCGGGGACAGCCGTGCAGCCAAGAGATTTATTCAACAGCCTTTGTGGCTGGTAGCAAAACTGGAGAGGAGGTGCTCTGGTGGAAGGTTGAAGAGGTGCTGGGAGAGGGGAGTCAGGGAGAAGGGAGTGTGCAAGCTCTGGTGGGAGAGGGGAATCAGGGAGAGGGGAGTGTGCAAGCTCTGGACAGAAGGTGGGTGCTTGGTCGCACCGGCTAGGATCTCTGGAGCTATCAGCTAAAGCAGCTGCTGTCTGGCTGGAGGCTGGAGCTTTAGGGCTGAAGGTGATGGGTCTGGAGCTGTTGCAGTGGCTTCCTCCTCTCAGCAGCAACGAGCTGATGTTGTGTGTCTTTGTGTGTGTCTGTCCTGAGTCTCTCCAACAGGGCCCTATATAGGGATTTCTGGTGGGAGGGGCATCAGAGCAACCCCAACGCCATTGGCTCTTTGCCCATAGAACAGGGCGACCTTTAAGCCTATTGGCTCTTGCCCGGGAAAAAGAAACATCCTGCCCAAGGAAGAAACATCCTGCCTGGAGAATGAAACAAGGTTGCTTCTCTCGGGATGTGGAACAAAACTCGGGGGGGGGGGGGGGGGGGGGGTAGCCCATCTATCAGAAACAATATCCACAGTTGACATTTTTTCTAACAAACTCCTGATCCCAAAGGTGAATACTGGTCTTTTCCACAAGCCAGGACTTGCATTTTGCAACAGAAATACTTTGAGCCTTGAAACAATATCCACAGTTGACATTTTTTCTAACAAACTCCTGATCCCAAAGGTGAATTCTGGTCTTTTCCACAACCCAGGACTTGTATTTTGCAACACAAATACTTTGAGCCTAAGAAACTGGTAGATACCCTGGTTCTCCATTGCTTTGTTGACTCCAAAGACCCCAAATGCTCCTGCATGCCGAGAAAAGGAAAGTGGGGGCAGCACAGCCCTGACATACGACTGGGTGTGGGTGACACTAAAGAAAGTCATTGACACCATGGATCAGAGGCCTCCAGAGGAAAACAGGCAGAGCCTTTGTTTTCCAAGAGCCTCTGGCTGGCATTGCACACACAACGCAAACACTGTCCATGTTGGTGCCTTATACAGATTTTTTGTTCCTGTCCTTTCCCTTCCAGAAGTAGACAAGCTTTGTTTGTCTTTTATCTGTACTTCCTCATCCCTGACCACTCCCACTTTGTTCTTAAAGGTGCCTGACAGCTTTCTGGATCTGAGTTAGACACTTGACCTTCAGGCTTTTGGATTTAGGCAGCACCCAGGGAGATGGCAGGAGAACTTAGTTCAGGGCTCTACAGCCTCCTGTTAATCCTGCCATGTGCTAAACCCCCAAGGACTAGCTCCTGCTCTGACCTAGCCCTGGCCCATCCCTGTGGTTCAATATAGGAATACAGCTCTTTGCAGATTGCCCATATTCTGGACAGTTAGCCATGTACACATCCTGGGTCATTACCTATTACCAGTGGAAACCTGGTAACATTTGTTGTAAATTTTGCTCTACACTTTGAGTCAATACCTTCCACAAAGGGCTGGGGTTGTGGCTCAGTGGTAGGGCGCTTGCCTTGCATGTGTGAAGCACTGGGTTCAATTTTCAGCACCGCATATAAATACATGAATAAAATAAAGGTCCATCAACAACTTAAAAAAAATACCTTCCACAAGAAAAACATTGTAGCAAATAGTGGGCTGCTCAGGCTATGACACAGCTAAATTTAAATTGCATAAATTTAGGATTTGAAGTTGAACTAGAAAAGCCACATCATTAGTTCAGATTTGATTCAGGAGTAACAACAACAACCAAAAAACCCCTACAAATGGCTTCTAAAAATGCAAATTCATGTTCTGTCTCAAACTTATGAAATCTAGAGATGGCCCAGGACTGGTATGGCAGCCTTTGCTCCTCCCATTGGACAGAGAAACAACAGGCTTGAAGGAGGCAGGGGAAACCCACCATCTCCATAATGGGTGTGTACCTGAGGACACCAGACTTTTCAGTCAGGATCCAACTGTAAATTTAGACCTTGTACCAATCTCCAACACCTAACATTGTCAGTCACCAGTCACATTGTTCTATCTACTGTTTTTTTGTTTTGTTGTTGTTGTTGTTTCTGGTGGGGGTGAAGGGAGGGATGGGGATTGAACCCAGGGCCTCATGCATAATTAAACATGTGCTCCCCCACTGAGCTACACTCCCAGCCAACTTTTGCCCACTTGAATCATAGAACACCTAGAAGGAAGGCCCTGTCAGATGGAGGATACTTAAGATACCTTCACTGACCAAGACCTGGTGAATTGTAAGGCATCTTGCTCCAGGCAAAGTTACACCCATGGAAATCTGTGGAATCTGTGGCAGGTAGCCTCTGACATAGCCCCAAGGGATCCCCTCTTCCTGCTATTCATGTTCTAGGGAAGTTTTACATTTATTATTTTCTCTCTGAAGATTTGATAATTTTACTCCATCAAATAAACTGACAATAGACAACAAAACAGAACAAACTTTACTATGTGCCTAAACACAAGAGCCATACATAGTATGTGAGACTCAAAGAGTGGCAAGATGGCTGAATTTATGCAGAGCTTAACAAAGGTATAGGATAGGGCCTTAGGCTTTTGTGGGGAGGGAGCTGGTGGTTGGTGGGAGAAAGTGCCAGCCAGCAAGGACTGTCTTGTGATGCAGTTGAAGTCCCAGGTAACAGCCACCTGTGGTCACTTCTGTCTGGGTCAGGTGCCAGACCCCCAAACTCTCCTTCCTACAAAAATACCTTTTCCTCTGCATATCAAATAGAAAAATCTTTGCCTCTATTTGCCATTCACATATGTAATTTTTTTTTTTTTTTTTTTTTACAAAAGAACAGCTTCAGAGGCTGCCTAGTGTATACAGTTTCTCTAAATAACCAATTAAATAACCAATTGGAAATATGCCCAAGAAATCTATATGGGGTGGAATATTTTAATCTCCCACAATGCCCTTGTGTAATCTCCCTTGCATGTGGGCTAAACCTCATGGCTCATTTCTAACTAATAGAGTAGGGCAAAGGTGATGGGATATCACCTCTGGGGTCAGGTTACAAGAAGACTACGACCTGCTCAACTTGCTCACCCTCTCTTTCTCCATACTCACTTGCTTTGGGGGAAGCCAGCTGCTGTGTTTTGTGATGCCTGGCCCACATGGCAAGTAACTCACATCTCTAGCAACAGCTAAAGATGACTGAGGCCTTCTGACAGCATCCCGAATGAGCTTGGAAACCAATCCACCTCCCATCAAGTCCTGAGATGAATGCAGCCCTAGGTGATGGGTTGACCATAGCCTCATCAGGGCTCCTTGTTGGATTCCAGGCAGGAGGCCACACCTCCCCAGGTGCTTTGTTAAAAACTACACCTCCCAAGATCCTCAGCATGACCAAAAACCTGACCAGCAAGTCCCCTGTCCACTACCCCCCCCTTGACCTCTGCTGGCCAATAGGGCAAGGACTCACTCCAAGGGGGTTTTATGACCCCTACTCTATTTAAACCAGCCCCGGACTGAAATCCCTCTCTGTTCGCGCTTGCCTCGGTTCCTGCCTGTCCCTATTCCCGTCCATCCCTTCCCTACCCCCCTTCCCTTCCTTTCCCTACCCTTGCCCACGTGGCACCCCAATAAACCCTTTTATTTCACTAACACAGTGTTCCTGGCTAAGTTAACTATGTTTCAGCAGTTTTCTAACACTCCTGAGCCAGAGTCCCCCAGCTAACCTGCATCCACATTTTTACCCACAGAAACCGTGAAACAGTAAAGATTTGTTGTTTTAAGCCAGTAAGTTTTGACAGTACCTGTTACACAACAACGAATAACTAATACAGAAATGCTATTATTCTCATTCTCAGTTTATAAAATTGTACTCCATCAGCCCTAAAGTAATAGATTTGGGCCATACCAGAATGTAAACTCAGAGCTGAGATAATCCACTTAAGAACAGAGTGCTATCTCTACAGCCATTATCAATGCCAATGAAGAAATATTACAAATGACTTCCTTTATTTAAAAGAAATTTGTGGGAGCATCATGATAGATAACAGGCATCCCTGTAAAAAGCAATCTTGTTCTCACTGCCTGTTTATTCTCATGGCAGGATAAAAAGACATTCAGCCATGGTACTCAGATCACATTTGCAACTGTCAACCCTGATTCAAGGCCAGGGCACAGTTGTGTCTGCTAATTGCTTTCTGTAAATGAAGCAGTATGTGGACTGGCATTCAGATGAAACCTTTTATTCTTGGAGCAACCCCTTCTTTGCTAGACCTCGGCTGGTGGTGTAGCTTAGTGGTAGGGTGCTTGATTAGTGTTTGCTATTACTGGCTTGGTAGCTTCTTTATGTTCTCTATCAGAAGAATCAGATAAAGGCACAATGTAACAGGAACACCATTCTTTTTTTTTCAATATTTATTTATTTAGTTGTACACAATGTTTTTATTTGTACGTGGTGCTGGGGATTGAACCCGGGCCACGCACATACTAAGCGAGCACTCTACTACTGAGCCACAATCCCAGCCCCAGGAACACCATTCTTTATTGGGACCTCTTGCTTGAGTAGAAGGGATACATAGCATCGACTGAGCATGTCAGGCTGGGTCTTTGAATAAAGAAGAGTGCTAGTGTTTATTCCTTTGTAAGGATTGCAGGAGTGGGCCAGGATCTGGGAATTTTAATTGGCGTTGGGCACATCTTCTAAGGTGTTTTCTTTGTAGATCCTGTGCAAGCACTTCAACCTTTGAAGGAAGGGTGGTCAGTCTCGGTCATCTTTGCCATGGGATGAGGATGAGTTGCTGCAGCTCTTAAGAGAACACAGAATTGGGGAATAGAAGAAAACACAGATCATGCGAGTAAGAGGTTAAGGGTCTGGGGAATTTGCTTTTTTGGTGACTCTTCAACAGTTTTACCCTTTATGTTGTTTGTCCTTGTAGAGTCATGGCAACTGCCTGGCTCTAATGACAGTCCTGGTTTCTGAGGCTAATAGGACAATTTGAGAGTGAGTGAGTGAGAAGGTAGGGAAAGGCACAAACCAAGCTCTTAGGAGCCAACAAGCTATGAATTAAGGTCCCTGAAGTGCATCTGCCCTCATTCTCCCCTCAGAGTTTTTACTCCTTTAATCTTATGGGATATTTATTGCTTTTCTATCTCATTGCTAAAACCCTGGGTTCAATCTCCAGCATCACAACGAACAAACATATGGCCAGGTTTCCATCAGTATTATCTGTAAAATGCATTTTTCTCACAAAATAATTGTTATAAATGAAATATCTCTTTTCCTATAGCACAAGTTGGCAATAAAATGTCATCGCATCCTTTTCTCTTGTGTATGAGGTGCACACATTCCAAAGGCAGATTTAGTCTGTTGCGGTTGTGCAACCTGTAATACCAGTGGCTCCCAAGGCTGAGGCAGGAGGATCGAGAGTTCTAAGTCAGCCTCAGCAACTTAGTGAGGCCCTGTCTCTAAATATTATATATATATATATATATATATATATATATATATAATATATATATATATATATATATAAAAGGGCTGGGAATGTGCTCAGTGGTTAAGCACCCCCTGGGTTCAATGCCCAGTACCAAAGGCAGATTTATGCTCAACATATTGGCCATTTCCTTCCTATATAAAGGGACCTATCTTCTAAGATGCATACATAATAGTATTTCCTTTTTGTGATATTGTGGAATGTATATTTGGTCTTCCTGTTTCCTGGCACACAACTCCTATAATCCTTGGAATCTTCAAAGCAATAAGTGTCTTTTGTATGCTAATGAGGTGACTGGTGACTAGCAGCCCTAAGATAACTTGAGGATGAAGATTGGTCACAGGAAGGACCAAGGCAGAATTAAAGCACTGGGAATTTTCAGTCCGGGTCCCCAACCTCAGGAAGTGGGTAGGGGAGAGAGACTGAAGGTTAAGTTGATCATTAATGACCAGTGATGTAATCAGTCATGCCTATGTAAAGAATCCTGCATAAACCAGGCATGATCACTCAGGCCTATAATTCCAGCTACTTGAGAGGCTGAGGCAGGAGGACCACAAGTTCAAGGCCAGCCTGTGCAATTTAGAGACACCCTGCCTCAAATAAAAACTAAAAAAGACTGGTGATGTAGCTCAATGATAAAAGGCTCCTGGGTTTAATATGAAGGGGGAAAAAAAGAGATGAAGACGACGCCATAAAAATCTAAAAGGACAGGGTTTGGAGAGCTTCCAGGTAGCAGAATACGTGGAGGTTCCTGGAGGGTGGTGTACCTGGAGAGAGGATGGAAGCTCTTCATCCCTTCCCCATACCTTGTTCTACTCACATCTTTTTTTTTTTTTTAAGTATTTATTTATTTTCTTTAGTTGTACACAATGCATTGGTCTTTACGTGGTGCTGAGGATTGAACCCCGGTTGCGCACATGCTAGGCGAGTGCTCTACCGATGAGCCACAACCCCAGCCCCCTACTCACATCTTAATGTGGTGCTCATCAGATTTTGTTTTGTTTCTTACAGTGCTGGGGATAGAGGCCAAGGCTTTTTGCATACTAGTCAAGTGCTTTACACCAAACCAAACCCCCAGCCCTATTTGTATCCTTTTTTATATCCTCTATAATTAACCAGTAAACCAAAGTGTTTTCTTAAGTTCTGTTAGCCACTCTAATAGAGCCTGAGGAGAGGACTGTGAGATTTTTATGGCATCGTCTTCATCTTTTTTTTTTTTTTTTTTTTTGATCCTCAGTACCACATAAAAATTTATAGCCTATAGGTCAGAAACACAGGTAGAACAAACCAGGGCTTGTGATTGGCATCTGAAGTGGGAGATGGGTGGCAGTCGGGAACTGAGCCCTTAACCTGTGGGGTCTGACCTTTCTCTGGGTAGACAGTGTCAGAATGGAATTGAATTAGAGGACACCCAGCTGGTGTCTGCAACAAAATTGATTTCTTGGGGTGTGGAGGGAAAATACCCACACATTTGGTCACAGAAATCTGTGATTGTTGAGTATAAGAGAAACTGAGTTTGTTTTTTTCCTTTATACTGTCAGACTTTTTTTACATTGTATGCCATTGAATTTTTGTAAGAGCCTAGATTTAGATAAAGGACTTTTGTTTGCTTTCTCTTTAAGTGTAAATTGTGTTGGCTTGGGCAAATGGATTTCTACCTTTTTAGCAATAGAGTGATTTATAGCCTTGTTTTGTTACAGAAATAGAGATATCAATGATATTGCTATGGTTTTCATATTTCCTCTACTGTTAGATATAAAATTCATCAGTTTGGAAAGTATAATTTTGTTCTTATTCTAGAAAAAAAATATATTTTTCTATACTAGAGAGGTTCCTATGTTTTCTTTGAAAATAATGCTATAAAATCTTGGATGAGGGGCTGGGGTTGTGGCTCAGTGGTAGAGTGCTCACCTACCACGTGTGAGGCACTGGGTTTGATCCTCAGCACCACATAAAAATAGATAAATAAAATAAAGGTATTGTGTCTGTCTACAACCAAAAAAATATTTTTAAAAATCTTGGATGACTTTATGTTAACATATGAACAAGCTTGTAATAAATTAAAATACTGAGAAATAGGGATGAACAAATTGCTAGGCTAGTAAATTGGTTGGGGTTCTCCAGAGAAATAGAACCAATAGGATCTATCTATCTACCTGCCTGTCTTTCTATCTATTGACTTATTATAGGAATTGATTCATTGTGATGAAGGCTGAGAAGTGCTACCATCTGCCATTTGCAAACTGGAGATCCAGGAAAACTGGTGGTTCAGTTCAGTCTAAGTCTGGAGGCCCGAGAACCAGGACAGCTGGTGTTTAGGACATGAGAAGATGGATGTCTCAGCTCAAGCAGAGAGAGTGAGAAAGAAAATTCACCCTTCTTCCACCTTTTTGTTCTACTTGATCCTTCATAGGATTGGATGACGCCCATTCCAATTAGTAAGAACTGGTGAGGACTAGTCCTCTTTATTCAGTTTACTGATTCAAGTGCTAATGTCTTCCAGATGCACCTCACAAGCATGCTTTCAAATAATGTTTTACCATATATCTGGGCATCTGTTAGCTCAGTCAAGTTGACAAAGAAAATTAACCCTCACACTCAGTAAGATGCAAATGTAGCACAGTCATTTGTTCCTTTTACTAGTTGTGCTGTTACTCCTTGGGTGCTTGTGTTAAAAATATTTTCAGATGCTTAACCTATAACATACAGAGTCTATTTTAACTAGTGTCCTATTCACCTTATAATGCTATTCTGATCTGTGAGATTTACATTATTATATTCATGATTAAAAAACTTTAAAGACAGGTTTATTGAGTTATAGTTATTATAAACTTTGCCCTGTTAAAGTGTACAAGTCCATGTTTTTAATATATTCATAGAATTATGCAACTGTGGGGCTGGGATTGTGGCTCAGTGGTAGAGCACTCGCCTAGCATGTGTGCGGCCCGGGTTCGATCCTCAGCACCACGTAAAAACAAAGGCATTGTACACAACTAAAACAAATAAATATATATTAAAAAAAAAGAATTATGCAACTGTTATCTAATTTCAGACATTTTATTACCTCAAAAGAAACCCTTAGCTATAAATCACTCCCTGTTCTCTCCCAGACTTCCTGCCTCTGGAAATCACTAATCTCTTTTCTGGATTTGCTTATTCCAAACATTACATTCAAATGTAATCACATTGACTTGGGAGGCTGAGGCAGGAGGATCACAAGTTCAAAACCAGCCTCAGCAACTTAGCAAGGCCCTAAATAACTCAGTGAGACACTGTCTCAAAATAAAAAAGTAAAAAGGGCTGGGGAGCTGGGCGGGGTGGCGCACACACGCCTGTAATCCCAGCACTTGGGAGCCTGAGGCAGGAGGATCACGAGTTCAAAGCCAGCCTCAGCAATGGTGAGGCACTTAGCAACTCAGTGAGACCCTGTCTCTAATAAAATATAAAAAAGGGCTGGGGATGTGGCCCAGTGGCCCCTGAATTTAATTCCCAGTATTTAAAAAAAAAAAAGGGGGTCTGGGGATGTATCTCAATGGTTAAGCACCCATGGGTTCAATCTCTAGTACATAAATAAATAAATAAATAAATAAATAAATAAAATCACATGATATGTGGTATTTTGTATCTGATCCCTTTCACCACTGAGCATGATATATGCAAGATTCATCCATATTGCTGGGTATGGTGGTACACACCTGTAATCCTAACAATTTGGGAGGCTGAAGTAGGAAGATCTCAGGTTCAAAGCAAGCCTCAGCAACTTAGCAAGACCCTAAGCAACTTAGTGACACCCTGTCTCAAAATAAAAAATAAAAAGGATCAAAGACCTAGGAATTAGATCAGAGACAATACACCTAATAGAAGAAAAAGTAAGCTCCAATTTCCAACATGTTGGATTAGGCCCCAAGTTCCTTAATAAGAATCCTGTAGCGCAAGAATTACTACCAAGAATTAAAGAATGGGATAGATTTAAACTAAAAAGCTTCTTTTCAGCAAAAGAAACAATCAGTGAGGTGAATAGAGAGCCAACTAATTGGGAACAAATATTTAATACATGCACATCAGATAGAGCACTAATCTCTAGAATATATAAAGAACTCAAAAAACTTTACACTAAAAAAACAAATAACCCAATCAATAAATGGGCTAAGGAATTGAGAAGACACCTCTCAGAAGAAGATACACGATTAATCAACAAATACATGAAAAAATGTTCAACATCGCTGGCAATTAGAGAAATGCAAATCAAAACTACTCTAAGATTTCACTTCACTCCAGTCAGAATGGCAGCCATCAAGAACACAAGCAACAATAAATGTTGGAGAGGATGTGGAGAAAAAGGCACACTCATACATTGCTGGTGGGACTGCAAAATGGTGCAACCGTTATGGAAAGCAGTATGGAGATTTCTTGGAAAACTGGGAATGGAATCATCCTATGACCCAGCCATCCCACTCTTGGGTCTATTCCCAAAGGACTTAAAAACAGCATATTACAGTGACACAGCTATCTCAATTTTTGTAGCTGCACAATTCACAATAGCTAGGTTGTGGAATCAACCTAGATGTCCCTCAGTAAATGAGTGGATTAAGAAAATGTGGTATATACGCACAATGGAATTTTACTCAGCAATAAAAGAAAATAAATTAATGGCATTTGCAGGTAAATGGATGAAGTTGGAAGACATAATGCTAAGTGAAGTTAGTCAGTCTCAAAAATCCAAGTACCAAATGTTCTCTCTTATATAAGGAGGCTATTTCAAAGTATTGTTGGATGGGGTACATAGGAGGATTAGAGGAACACTAGAATGGTCAAGGGAAGGGAGGGTAAGGGAGGGAGCAAGAGGGGAGGGAGGGGGGGGAAAAAAAAAGGTGGTTGAATGAGACGGATATCATTTTCCTTAATGCATGATTGAAGACCTAAATTGTACGAATATACTTTGTATACAAACAGTTGTATGTAAAAAGATACTAAATATATGCACTATGAGTTGTACATATTAAAAATTATAAAAATTTAAAAAAAAAAATAAAAAAAAAAATAAAAAGGGCTGAGGATGTAGTCCAGTGGTGGAGGGCCCTTGGAGTCAATTCCCAATACCACACGCAAAAACGCTATTATTTATCCTTTCTGTCAGCCTATTTCTTGGCTGCCATGTCTTTTTTCTTTGGAATCAACCAATCTCTGTTTTTCCCTCTAGTTTTTAAACCACCTATGGCTCCCAGTCTTCTTTTATATTTCAGCTCCCAGTCAGTGCCAGGGTCTTTGAACTTGAGTATCTAATCCACCCCAGAGCAGCAGTGTGTCATATTGAACGTGGCTATGCTGTTGGCTGAAAGCTGCTTGGCTTAGAAGTGCTTTTCTGCCCCTACCATAATTAGCATGGCCAGCTGCCATGAGGCAGCGTAGAACAGCCCAGAATTATAGACCCTTTAGTTAGACCACCGAGAGTCAAACCCATTTACTTCCATCACTTATAATTAGTAACTCTGGGAAAGTTATGCACCTAACCCTTTTTTCAGTTTCATCTTCTATAAAATGGGGATATTAGTAGTATTATCTCACAGAGTTATGGGAATTAAAGAAGTGAACATATATATAAAGCACTCAGAACAATAATAAGCAAGGAGTAAGCATTGATGTATTTGCTGTCATTGTTATTTAGCCTGGGACTCAACCCCAACACTGAGGTATGAGGACACAAGGCAGGAAAATCTTTCCAGGGAACAAAGATCTTAAGGTCAGCCTATATCCAGCAGAAAGGCTGGCTTAGGTCAAAGAGTGAATTGCTGAGATTTGTCCCTCTTTTCAGGAGCAGAGCCAGTCCCCAAGTCTGAAGGATGGACAGTTATGAGGAGTTCAGAAGTGCTAGTGAGGAGACAGAAAGAACTGGGGAAGGAGCGTTATCAAGAAAGAGAGTTCGGCTTTTCCAATGGATAAATGGAAAATGAATAGATGGCAAGGTTTGTTTGTTTGTTTGTTTGTGTGTTTATTTATTTATTGGTGCCAGAGATTGAACCCAGAATTGCTTAACTACTGAGCCACATCCTCAGCTCTTTTTATTTTCTGTTTTGAGAGAGGGTCTCACTAAATTGCTGAGGGCTTCGCTAAATTGTTGAGTCTGACCTCGAACTTGCAATCCTCCTGCCTCAGCCTCTCCGGCTGCTGGGATTACCAGCATGGGCCATCATATCTGGCAGGGTAGTGAAAGGATCATAGGGGCGCTTTGGAGAGAATTAAGAGAGGAGTGTTTTATCAATAAAGAGAGAGTTTGGCCTGGTTCAGTGATGCACTCCTGTAATCCCAGCCACTTTGGAGGCTGAGGCAGGAGGATCGTAAGTTTGAAAAACAGTCTGGGCAATGTAGGGAGATGCTATTTGTGAATGTAGGGTACCATTTAAAACATCAGAACTTAAGAAGAAGTTTGGTTAAAACATTGAAATGTAGAATTGATTTCCATTTTTACCTTGTATTTACATAATATTTGGACTTGGAGTACAATATTATATTCAAAACATGTTTACATTTTTGCTGATCCAATTATGATAATTCATATTTTCATTTATTCAAATTTTATAAGTTCTAAGTGTGAGGAGTCTCAAAATTCTTCCCCTCTACTGTTGGTTATGTTTTTACTGTCTGTAGACTCTAGTGACTATATTGAGCTGTAAAACATGAGAACTGCCTACCCCCGCCCTGCAGTGTGCACAGGTGTCCCCCACCCTCCTGTCATGGCTTCTTCCCCTGCCCCCTCCCAGCCTCTGTTAAGCTGCACTTCTATGTGGGCAACTTTAATAGCCTCCATACATGAGTGAGAACTTGCCATGTTGGGTTAAAAAGAAAAAAAAATCTATACGCCAATAGAAAAGAAAAGTTTATGTTTTCCCTCAGGTGATGATCAGACAGTTTTATTCTCTCACTAATTCAGCATATTTGGGCCTATTCCTATGACAAGCCTGTGAAACACACTGGAAACCTTTTCCACGAGGTTTTCCACATCTGTTTCATGTTTTGTGGGTCACACTTGACCACAGGAACATCGACCTCTTGTACTCTGACAATATTATACATAAAAATGACATAGGTCTGTTCTCATACACTTGTTTGATTTAAGGTAAAATGTAAACTGAGGAGTTTAAAGAATTACTTTGTATATATACACATATGTGTATATATTCTATCATTTATTTATAAAATATCAACTAAAATTTTTAAATTTGAGTTCTGAAATTGCATTCTCTTATGGCACCCATGCAACATGGAGAGTTTGCTTTGATTGTGTTGAATTCATTTTAAAACATGAGCCATACAAACACTTGGCATTGTAGAACTCAGAAACATGTTTTAACCATTTATAAATCAGAGCAATAGATGAAATTACTTTTAGTGTTAATTCATAGGTTTGCAGTCATGGAAACCTAAACATTTTGAAAAAAGTAGGAATTAGAAGTAAAACATTTTCAATAATATTCAAAAATTAGTACCTTAGTTCATTATTGCTTTAAAATGACTAGAAATTCTTACTTTTCTGAAGATGAAATTCTACAGTAGCAGCTAGAAAAAATGAATTTCCTTTTTTCAGAGCAAAAGGGAGAGTGTGTGAACATTACTGAGTATAAAAACTCAATGTGTAGATCCAAGAGAGATCACATATATCTGGAATTATCCAGCTGTGTGCAATTTTTTTAAACCATAAATTGAACCTGAGAGTGCCTAATCATGGGGCCACATTTCTAATTCCTTTTATTTTTATTTTGAGACAGGGTCTCTCTATGTTCCTTAGGGCCTTGCTAAGTTACTGAGACTGCCTTGGAACTCATGATCCTCCTGTCTCAGCCTCCCAGGCATGGAGATTATAGGTGTTTGCCACCCTGCACAGCCTGTGTCCAAATTCTAGATCACATACTAATGTATCAGCAAATAATAGACATCAAGGGCATATATCATACCTTCACATGAATATTATAGAATATGTACGTATTTTAAATAAAGTATATAGCTATAAAAAATAAAAAAGAATAAAAAAAAAGTCTGGCAATGTAACTCAGTGGTTAAGTGCGCCTTGGTTCAATTTCCAGTATAAAAAAAAAAAAAAAGAGTTTGGGTTTTATCAATGGAGACATGGACAATAAAGATAACAAGGGTTTGCTGACAGGAGAGTGAAAGGATCACAGAGGTTCCCAGAAATGCTTAGGACAGTGATCTCTAAAGGTGGAATACGTGCTCATCCCTGGATATGCAGAAGATGCAGCCCTGGGCTACAGAAGATATATTAGAGCTTCTACGTGTGTGTGTGTAATTTTTAAAACATATGTGTGTTTATAACATACATATATATATATTATGTATATACATATGTTTTAAAAATTATTGAACCTTACTGATTTCTAATCTATGGAGTGATGCTGGCAGTCACACTTGTCTGTCCATGAATCACTTGGTCACTTGTGATCAATGGTAAGAGAAGTCTCCTACTGTGCTACAGGTTGTCATTAAGACTATTTTTATAACAACAAACAAAATGAACACACACACAAACACACACACACAAATGACCTTTAAATAACAGGATCAGTAGCTGAGTTTGTAGTTCAGTGGTAGAGTATATCCTTAGCATGTGCAAGACCTAGCACCAAAAAGATAAAAAAGAAAGAGGAATACACTATGCTAGGAGATGGGGAGCTAACATAAAAATCAATTGTATCAAACAGCTTCATAGATCATTTTGGGGTAAAGAACTTAGAGAACTGCCAACAGAAAAGATGAACTACACATTTTTTCTCTTGTAAAGACTAGTGTCTAAAGATTTCTGACCTTTTCTGTTATGACAAATGACTTCAGAAACTGCTACTGATCCAGGGATGTGGCTCAGTGGTAGAGCACTTACCGAGCATGTGTGAGGCATTGGGTTCCATCCTCAGCACCACATAAAAATAAATAAAATAAATGTATTGTGTCCATCTACAACTAAAATAAATTTTTTAAAAATTTTAACCTATTAATATTCCAGATGTTGATATATGATATCTTTTAATTGGTTTGCAAGAATAACTCTTTAACATCAGTCAATTCATTGGCTGAATTTCAATAAAACTGCATAATTACTAGATGGAAATGAATATTAGGATCTAGTAATGCATTTTTGGTACATTCAGTACTTGTAATTTCGAGAATATCTTTGTCAGCTATGATGGCAATTAAAACCTATTTTCAAAATAAACCAAAATTAGAAACATACTTGTGAATCACTGCATCACAGCTTGTTAAACCAAAATATACATGTATTTTTTTAAAACAGTGAAATTTATTCAATTATATGGGGAACAAAATGTTTTGACCTCTGTGAAATCAAATAAAAATTTAAATTAAAAATTTATTTTTACTGCTTTTAAATTTCATGTTAAGATATATGTATATGCACATATATGTTGGTTTATATACATATATACACGTGTACATACACACACACACATAACTCCTTGCATTCTACCATTAGTTGTCAAGGGTTGCTACTTTTGTCTTCTCATTGACACTCTGTTGAATCTGTTCCTTTCCATTCAAAATTAATTTCTCTATCCTAGTTCAGCCTCATTTTACCACTGGCCTGGAATGTTGTGTTGCAGAGGTAACTAACTAGTCTTTCCCTTTTTTGGTCCTTCCTCATCTTTCTGTCCTCTCTTTTCTCTCTCTTTTTTAAAAAATTCATACATAGGCTCAGATTTGTCTTTCTAAAACACTGGTCTCCAAACCCTTTGGAAAGCACACTTTATTAATAAAATGCTTGAACATGAATCCCTAGTATATTGATTTATTTCTACATTATGTACACATATGATTTATCATATATGTACATTGTAAAATGTACATAAATATGTCTTGAAGTCAGGCACACTGGCACATGCCTGTAATCAACTCGTGAGGCTGAGGAAAGAGGACCACAAGTTCAAGGTCACTCTTGGCAATTTAGCAAGATCCTGTCTCAAAATTAAAAACAAAAAAACAAAAAAACAAACTTAAAAAGGGCTAAGAATGCAGTTCAGTGTTCCTGGGCTCAATCCCCAGCACCTCAAATAAATATATTCATTAATAAAATGTACTGAATTTAAATATCTTTTGAGACATTCAGTGAAAAGATCTAAGGTTAAAAAAAGGAACTGGTGACCAGTGGCTAAAAATTACTTTTTAAAGGTTTAGAAGCTATATATTTTGTAATTCTAACATGTTACTATAAAGATAATATGATATCATGAGAACCAACAGATTTGTCTTCTTGAAATATGAATATACCTTGGAGGCATACACATCTTTTTTTTTACCCTCAGGACTCCCCATCATGAGAGAGAGTACAGTGTTGTGTGGACATGGCTTGAAAAACTCAGATTCCAAACCTATTCTACCATTTAGTAATAATACAACTTTAGAGCCTTTCTAAGGCTTAAACTTCCTCATTATTAATAGCAAAATAATACTTGTTATATAGTTATCATGATAATTAAATGAGCTAGCACATGTAAAGTACTTATGTCTTTGCCTTATATAGTTAAACATTAAAGCTGGGTGTAGTGGCAAAGGTCTGTAATCCCAGTGACTCCAGAGGCTGAGGCAGGAAGATCGCAAGTTCAAGGCTAGCCTCAACAATTTATGAGGTCTGGGCTGGGCTCAATGGTGCACTCGTGTAATCCCAGTGATTTGGGAGGCTAAGGAGGGAGAATCACAAGTTCAAAGCTAGCTTTAGCAACTTAGTGAGGTCCTAAGCAACTTAGGGAGACCTTGTCTCAAAATAAAAAAAAATAAATAAAAATGAGTGGGGATGTGGCTCAGTGGTTAAGTACCCCTGGGTTCAATCCCTGGTACCCACCCCCCAAAAAATTATGAAGCCTTAAGAAACTCAGCAAGACCCTGTCTCAAAATAAAAAATAAAAAGGATTGGGGATGTAGCTCAGTGGCAAAGCACCACTGAGTTAAATTCACAGTACCAAAATAATAATAATAAGTAAACAAATAAATAAATATTAGTTCTAGGGGATGTAGGTCAGTGGTAAATTGCTTGCCCAGCATGTGGGAGGCTCTGGGTTTGATTCCCAGTACTGTCGAAACAAACAAACAAAGAAACACTAAAAATTAGTTCTAGGGCTTAAGGTGTGGCTTAGTGGTTGAGTGCTTGCCTAGCATATACAAGGCCTTGGGTGCAATCTCTAGCACTGCAAGAAAAAAAAGAAAGTTCTGATTATTGTATGGTCACTCTGAAAACAAACTGGCTACTGTGTTGTTTTACTCAGCCTCCTATGTCACAGTCTACACATTTCCAAGCACATACACACATGCACACAAATAAAGATCATTTACAAAGGTTTTAGTGCCCTGAGAACTGAGATAGAACATAAAAATTCTTACAGTTGGATCACACCTACAGAATTTTGCGGTTATAGAAATGACACCTGAATAAAACACAACAGGGATATACCATATATACATATAATTTTATATAAAAATGCTTATATTACATATATATTTTTGTATCCCTGAGGTAGAAAGCAGAACACTGTGTTGTAGGAAAAATTAACACAGAGATATGAAAACATGACATAGCTACATGAAATAACTAAACTTCACAAACTAAGTGAATAATCCTAAAGGATTCTAGGCAAAAAACACAAATCACTTGTAATAGGAAGAGGTAAAATTGGGTTCAAACTTAATTCACAGCCATGATCCATGCCAGAGATTATGGAGAATTATTTAGAGTTCAAAGAAGAAATGAACGTGATTTAACAATTTTATACCCAACTAAATTTCCACTCATGTATAAAGACAATCAAAGAACAGTATCAAACATGCAAAGATTTATCTTGTGTCAGGTACATGTAAGCTTTTTGCAAAAGTTATCTGATGTTGAAGTCCAGTCAATTAAGTTATTCCAGTATAAAAAATTGGAAAATATATTTAATTATTTAATATTAAATTATTTAATATTAAACATATTTTATCTTGAATCCATGTGAAACTAGAAATAAGGCAAAAAAATTAGAGATATTACAAATTAGGACCCACATATATGAACAAGGAAGAAAAGTTACCAAGCAAACTAAGAGGAACATCCAAATGGTTGTGTGGCCCAGCAAGGGTATCAGAACCTAGGTAAAACAAAGAGGGCATATACATAAGGGAATAGCCAGCATGGGGTGCCAAAATCTGAGTAGGGTACCTGTGTTGGAGATTGCTTCAGTACAAAGAGTTGGAGACTATACAGGGTAAGGAGGGGTGTTCATGTTAGGTGGTTGGCTCAGTGCAGTGTTAGAGTCTGAGCCAGATGAGGAAGGTGTTGGTGCATGAAGATGACCAAGTGACAGTGTCAGAGCCCAGGAAGGGTAAAAAAAGCATCCCTGTGGGAACATAGTCTGGCATAGGATAAAAGAGCTTGAGCACATTGAAAGGGGAATCCACATGGAGGGGCATAAAAAAGTTTTGTGTGGGTTGGGGACTGTAGTTCAATGGTAAAGCAATTGCCTAGCATGTGCAATGCCTTGTGTCCCATCTTCAACATTAGGGAGGAAAAAGGTTTTTGTACTTATTTGCCATTTTTCTGAAAGCGTGTTGACTGTTTTTTAAAAATATGTCTAAACATATCAGATTCCCTGCCCTCCTGCTTTTTTTTTTTGTTGTTGTTGTTGTTTTGTTTTGTTTTGTATTGTATTGGGGATTGAACCCAGGGGCACTTAACCACTGAGCCACAACCCCAGTTCTTTTTATTTCTTATTTTGAGACAGGGTCTCGCTAACTGGCTTAGGGCTTGCTAAGTTGCTGAGGCTGGCTTTGAACTTGTGATTCTCCTGCCTCAGCCTCCCAAGCCACTGGGATTACAGGCATGCACTACTGTGCCCAGCTCCTTCTCCTCCTTCTCTTCTTCTCCCTTCTCCTCCTCTTCCTCCTCTCCTTCCTCTCTTTCCTCTCCTCCTTCTCCTCCTCTCCTTCCTCTCCTTCCTCTCTTTCCTCTCCTCCTTCTCCTCCTCCTCCTTCTTCTGTTGTGGATGGACACAATACTTTAAAAAAAATTTTTTTTTATATGGTGCTGAGGATCAAACCCAGTGCCTCATGCCTCCTAGGCCAGTGCTCTGCCACTGAGCTACAACCCCAGCCCCTCCCCTTCTTTTTTAATACATAATTTTGGATATACATTAAGGAACATCATCATGCTTGTTTTTTAAAAATTATATTATTTATTTGTATTCAGTCTTTCATCTTTTAAATATATGCATTCTAACACTATAAATGTGTCTCTTTAAAATTTTTTTTAATTGTTGATGGACCTTTATTTTATTTATTTATTTATATGTGGTGCTGAGAATCAAACCCAATACCTCATACATGCCAGGCAAGTGCTCTATCACTGAGCCACAACCTCAGCCCTGTCATGCTAATATAATAAAGCATTTTAATATCACTTAAAGAATATGAAGTGAATAGATTGCATGTAGACCCTGAGAACTCCTAGACCATTTCAAATTTCAATGCCCTTATTCCTCACCACACAAAGCTTAGTCACTGTACCAACTCCTGGAATTTTCTGGAACTCCATAGCAAAGAACTCCATAGCTTGCAATCAACTTTGAATTTCCTATGGTCTAGTGCTTCTTACTTTTTACTCTCTTTCCCCCACCCAGCTGGGAATCGAATCCAGGCTCTTGTGCATGCTAGGCAAGCACTCTACCACAGAGCCTCATCCTCCTAGTTACCTTTTCTCATTATCTTGCCATTACCACACAGACTCAACCTTTGGGTTGCATCTAGCTTGGGTTGCTTCACTTCCTGCCTTCTGGGAAGCCACAGTTGCAAGAGTTCTTGCTGGGGAAGTTGGTGCCACATTAAAGGCACGCACATTAGAACATAGGTGAAGGAGAGCTGCACGTGCACTATCTGAATGCATCCGGGTGAGAATGTTGTATTTCCCAGTCAATGCTCTTTCTCTGGTGGAGAGGCCTCTCTGGTCTTCTGTCTCCCAATGGCTGTTTGTGAGACATTTTTACATGATTTTCTTGTATACTTGTATGAAAGCATGCTTTGTGGGTCCAGAAAATGTCATATTGGATCAGAACAATGTTTTAATGGGCTCAGGGTTTTTTTTTAAAAAAATTTATTTATAGCCGGGCGCGGTGGCACACGCCTGTAATCCCAGCACTTTGGGAGGCTGAGACAGGAGGATCGCGAGTTCAAAGCCAGCCTCAGCAATGGCGAGGCACTTAGCAACTCAGTGAGACCCTGTCTCTAAATAAAATACAAAAAAGGGCTGGGGATGTGGCCCATGGTCGATGCCCCTGAGTTCAATCCCCGTTATTTATTTATTTACTTTAGTTGTACACAATGAATGCATTTATGTTTACATGGTTCTGAGGAACCCGGGCTGCGCACGTGCGAGGCGAGTGCTCTGCCACTGAGCCACAACCCCAGCCCGGGCTCAGGGTTTTTATCCCTGATGATACCATCAACCCACTTTGTACTCTAGTGGTTCCAAACTCTGATCTCCACACTGGTGATTATTGAAATCATTTTTTAAAAATTATCATTAAACTGTGATAAAATAAAAAAAAAAAAAACAGTAAGAATGAAGTGCGGGAACATGTCCAAATGTCATATTTGAGGGGGGAAAAAACTTGTTCTTTTATCCTGAGAGTATGTCCTTCTTACACTTTTTTGTTTCAATATTATCTCTCCATTTATGAAAGCAGGTGGTAATAGATGGAGGCTGGTTTGCTGTTTTTCCATGTCCTTGCTTGGCAAAGCAGAAAATAGTCAACTTCTTTTCAATACTCTTTTTTTTCAATGGTGGTAGAATATGCATAACTTAAACTTTATCATCTTAAACCACTTTTGTTTATAGTTCAGTGATATTAAGTATATTCACATTGTTTTGCAACCTTTACCACTGCCCATCTCCAGAATTCTTGTCCTCTTGCAAAACTGAAATGCTGCACCCTTGAAATAACTCCCTATTCCCATCCTCCCTGTCCTTGGTCTCCACCCTCCTACTCTCTGTCTATGGATTTAACTATTTCAGGGACTTCACATAAGTGGAAAAATATAATATTCTTTTTTGTGTGTGAGCTGATTCTTTTTTTTACCCTAATGTCCTTAAGGTTTACTCCTGTTGTAGCATATTTAGAATGTTCTTTTTTTTTTAGGGCTGAATAGTTAGGGCTGTATAGTATCCTAGTATATGTATCTAGTACATTTTGTTTATCCATTCATCTGTCAATAGACACTTTTATTGCTTCCACCTTTTGACCACTGTGAATCATGCTGCTATAAACAAATATTCTTCTTCTTTTTTTTTAATGCAGTATTGGGGATTGAATCCAGGGGTGCTTTATCACTGACCTACATCCCCAGCCCTTTTTTGAGACAGGGTCTCATTAAATTGCTGATGTTGTTCTTGAACTTGCAATCTTTCTATCCCAGCCTATTGAGTCACTAGAATTATAGGAGGGTGCCACCACACCCCACCAAATATCCTTAAAAAAAAAAAACAAACAAAAAATGATGGACAATTTACGTGTAAGAGATTTTAAGTGAGAATTTGATGAGTTTTGGCAAATATGTTAATCAATGTAAGTGCTACCCTAATTAAAATATGGAACATTTGTATTACCCCAGAAAGTTCCCTTGTGTCTCCTTTCCCTCTCTCCTCCTAAATAACCACTGGTCTAATTTTTATCACCACAGATTAGTTTTGCCTGATCTACTTCATATAAATGGAATTAAACAGTGTGTACATACTCCTTTGTGTCTGCTTCTTTGATTCAACATAATGTTTTGGGGATCAATCACAGTGTCATTTCTTTTTTATTTGCTAAGTATTATGCCATGGCATGATATACACAATTTTAAAAAGTCCAATCCCATTTGGTTTACTTCCAGTTTGGGGCTCTTGAATAAAGCTGGGGATGCTGGGAATTGAACCCAGGGCTTTTTGCATGCTAGACATACGTTTTACTGAGCCATATCCCCAAACCCCTGAACATTGTATATCTTTTTGTGAACATATATTTTTATTTCTCTTGGGTCAATGCCTTAAGTAAAATTGCTATCATTGGAGAATTGTATATATAACTTTATTTTAAAATGTCAATTTTCCAAAGTGTTTCGTTTTACCATTTTACCCTCTCGTCCCTCCCTCCCCAGCTGTGTATGAAAGTCCCAGTTTTTTATGTTCTCACTATTTAGTGTTTGGGGGGTGGGCGGGTACCAGGGATTGAACTCAGGGGGATTTGACCACTGAGCCACATACCCAGTCCTATTTTGTATTTTATTTAGAGACAGGGTCTCACTGAGTTGCTCAGTGCCTTGCTTTTGCTGAGGCTGGCTTTGAACTCGCAATCCTCCTGCCTCAGCCTCCAGAATTGCTGGGGTTACAGGCATGTGCCTGACACACCATTTAGTATTGACAGTTTTTAGAATTTTAACCATTCTAGTGGGCATGTGATCTTTTTTTTTCTTTAAATATTTATTTATTTGCTTTAGTTGTACACAATGCAATGCATTTATGCCTACGTGGTGCTGAGGATCGAACCCAGGCTGCGCTCTACAGCTGAGCCACAACCCCAGCCCGGGTATGTGATCTTAACTTTATAACTTTTTTTTTTTTTTTTTTTTTTTTTTTTTTTTTTTTGGTGCTGAGGATTGAACCGAGGGCCTCACACATGCAGGGCAAGGGCTTCTACCACTGAGCTATGTCAGTCCCCTGTACAATTTTTATAAATTTTCCCAGTCATTTTATTTTGGGGAATGTTGCTTGATGGCTTTCCTAGGACAGGACTCTTTGAACAGAAGTTGAAGTAACACAAATTAAAGTAGAAAGCAGAATGTTCCCTCCTGCAACCAAACCATGGAGGGTAGATTTGGCACTGCCCTCGGGAGTGACTGGAACCACCTTCAGATCTCTCTCCTGTGCACTGCAGCTCTCCCCTCTGCTTCTCTCTGTACATGGACTTCGTCCTCACAACTCAGTCGTTTCCAATAAACTAGAGCCCCATTTTCCTGCAGGTTAAGGCTTCTATTCACAGTCCACTTGAGCAGAGAAGAAAGCACCTTCCCAGCATTTCCAGCTAGAGAACTCTGATTATCCTAAATTGAAACATGTGTTATCTTTGAACCAATCAGAGCATTAAGGGTGGAGACCAGCTGGGGTAGGTTCACCCTGTAGCTGAAGTATGGAGAAGCTGATTGGGCAACCCCATAGGAAAGGGGAGTTTCCAAAGGAGTACTCTTTGAAGCAGGTAAACAATGTCTATGTAATCTCCCTGATTTTGAAGAAATTTTTATGCTTGTACAAAAATCCCAAAGTCTTAAAATCCTTGTTCTTCAATCCACTGATGACCATAAGCCAGAGACATAGCCTAGACACATCTAACCTCACTTAACTTTTATGTCTCTCAGCTATAAATTTATCTAAACCATCCATGAACCCATTTTATTTAGGTTAGGTTCCATGAGAAACTGGGAAGGGAGTACTATTGTTAAGCAGCATGTTGTTGGGCCCAGGGCCAAAAGCCTACCTTGCTAACCTGCTCACCTTCCCTCTTTCTGTATTCTTTTTAGACTACTTAATCTTCACTTTTAATCCAGCTCTACTCAGGAAATCATTGATTCCAACAACACTTTCATTGTCCAGGTTTTAGCTTTGAGATTTTCTCAATTTCTCAGCTTTCAAATTTAATTCTCTTGGCTATTGGAAGGCATCTCAGAAACGTGGCCTTAACCCATTCCAATACAGCTTTTCTCTAGACCTTCTATCCACCAAGTCTACCCCCAAGTTGACGTTATCCTCAAAGTTCACTCTCTGGATTCCACTGGTACCTGAATTCAAGTAACCTCTAATTCAAGTGTTCAAGGATATGGTGAATAAGTCCACAACTGCTAAAGCCATGCCTTCAAGATTCACGTCATTTTTCCCCCCGTGTTGGGAATGGAACCCAGGGCCTCATGCATACTAGACAAGTGCTCTATCACTGAGCTACACCTCCAGCCCCCTCCAGTGAGCTTTTTAAAGGCAAGGAGTGTCCATAGTTGAGTCACCCCTAAAGGGAGTCAGCAAGAGTAAAAGATTACATCTTTAATGAAATCTGAATTTTATAATTTCTAATTTTAGAAAGAAGCAATTTCAGCATACAGGTTAAGGGTTTATATCACTTTGAAAAACAACATATTATTTTGAATTTTCTTTGGAGAAGGCAACACCTTAATCTTTTAGGGCTTAAAGCTTCTGAGGCTCTTAGTCTGGCCTCTTCACTTCTGTATGCCCAGAGCCTTGTCCTGGGTCAGGCATAAAGATTGTGCTTAATAAAAATCTGTTTGATGAGCTTATACATTGATGGAAGACCTCACAGAGCAGAACCAAGTGCTGGGAAGGGGACAAAAATAAGGGGTGAGGGGCAGTGCTGGGAAGAAGCAATACAGAACTTGACTGAAACATCTGCTGTGGTGCCTATAGATATTTGCTATAATTTCTACCCATTCTGTCTTATCTTTGGTTGCACCAGTTAACCCTATTTTCTCTGGCTACATTGTCTGTTCTTTCTTTGAGTGCTTCCCTTCCCTACTGAGCATATGAGTTGGCAATTGCTTCTCACAATTGCTTCTTTCATTTTGCAAACCCAGTGCCCTATTTTGTGTCCCTGGCTTTCTGGTTCTCTTAGGGAGCTTCCGCATTTGCATGGCCTTGCAGTATTTTGGTAGCTTCTCTCTCTAGGGCAATAAATCCCTTTGCATCATTTTTCATCCAGACCTGTAACAGAGAGATGGCTGCAGAGTGTTCCCATAAATAGCATCAATCTCCTCACCTTCTGGTGCTTCAGCTTGTATTCTTGAGATGGAGTCCAGCTGGCTGGGTGTGAATGTGCTTTGTTTATGCCAGTTCAGTCTCGGCAAGTATTTTCATCAAAATTGGAGGCTGAAATTACTGGCTACCAAAGCATCACTGGTAACTGAATACTTCTCTGGTTACAGGGTGTAAGTTGTGCGCTGGATCCTTCCTGCAACAGTACACAGTCCTAACTTCTGGCAGTTTTAACTGGAAGATGTCTTTAGATCTGGGCATACTTACTATGTCTGGGTGATAGAGCAACCACTTGGTCCCATTTGAATCTGTTGCTAGAATCTAGGTCTAGCCTTTAGCAAACCTATAAAATAAATATTAATATAGCCCAAGCAAAAGTAAGCTATATTTAGCCTTATTTCAACACAGAAACACATTCAAAAGAAACCCAAATCTAATTTCTGGAAGTCTTAAAAAGCCAAGTACAGTTGATCTTCACTAAGTTATCTTGAGGGCATCTAGAAGGAAGTTACTGAACCCATTACAGAGCACAACATCTCTCTTTTAAAGTCTCACGCTTCTCAAGAGCTGCCTCCAATCCCCTTTTCTTTCTAAAAATTTCTACCCTCATCTGTGCTCTTCATTACTCTCTCTCTCTTTTCAGGGAATCTGGGGAGCCAGTATTTCTGTTTGTTTCTTTGTTTTTCAATTCAAGGCAAAATTCACATGATATAAAACTAATCATCTTAGGGGGTTGGGGTGTAGCTCAGTGGTAGAGCATTGTGCTTATCATGTGGGAGGCTCTATCTAGTTCCACAACAGTTTTATCACCCTAAAAGGAAACTGTACAGTAGTCTCCCCTTATTTGTGGTTTCACATTCTGCAGTGTCAGTTACTATGGTCAACGAAGATATGTGAATATTAAATGGAAAGTTCTAGAAATAAATAATTCACAAGTTTTAAATCGTATACCATTCTGAGTAATGTGATGAAATCTCACACTGTCCTGTTCCATCCCTTTGCGACTGAATCATCCCTTTGTCCAGTGTATTCACACCATATATACTACCTGCCCATTCGTCAGTTCTCTGAATTATCAGAACCACAGTTGCAATTTAATGGTGTTTAGGATCAAATGACCCTTATTTTACTCAATAATGGACCCCAATGGGGCTGGGGTTGTGGCTCAGTGGTAGAGTGCTCACCTAGCATGCATGAGGCACTGGGCTCGATCCTCAGCACCATGTAAAAATAAAATATAGATATAGTGTCCACTTTAAAAAATAAATAAATAAATAAATATTTTAAAAAATGGCCCCCAAAGCAGAAGAATGAGGCTGCTGGCAATTTGAATAAGCTAAAGAGAAGCCATAAAGTGCTTCCTTTCAGTGAAAAGGTATAAGCTCTTTAGTAAGGAAAGAAAACAAAAACTGATGTTGCTGGATGCATAGTAAAAATCTTCTGGGAGCTAGGGAAGCATGGCTAACTCAGTGGTAGAGCACTTGCCTAGCATGTGTGTGACCCTGGGTTTGACCATGAAAAACAACAACAAAACCCTAATCTTCCATCTGTGACGTTGTGAAGAAGGAAAAAGAAAATTGTGTTCATTTTGCTGTTGCACCTCAAACTGCAAAGAACTAGGGTCATTGCTCAGAAAAAGAAAACTTACCAATATTTTGAGAGAGAGAGAGGAAGAGGGAGGCCACATTCACATAACTTTATTATAGCATATTATTATAATTGTTCTATTTTATTATCTTATTGTTGTAATCGCTTGCTGTGCCTAATTTGGAAATCAAACTTTATTATAGGTGTATTAAACTTTATTGTAGGTATGTATGCATAGGAAAATATATAGTACATATAGAGCTTGACACTACCCATGGTCGCAGACATCTGTTGGGGGTTTGGAATACATCCTTTGAGGACAAGGGGGTGGAGCTACTGTACCCATTAAGCAGCCATTCCACATTCCCCACTGTACCAGTATTTTTTTTTAAATATTTATTTATTTTGTTTTTAGTTGTACACAATGCCTATAGGATCAAACCTGGGCCGCTCACGTGCTAGGTGAGCACTCTACCGCTGAGCCACAACCCCAGCCCCTGTGCCAGTATTTTTAAAACTCCCTGGGTTATGCTAAATGGATAGTCATGGCTGAGAACCATCAATATCCAGCAATCTATTTTTCCTTGGGGTTTCCCCTACTTAGAGTTCCACTCTTTTTCCAAATGCAAACCTGAGCCAAAGATCCTCTATAGAAATAGGGGGTAAGTTCTGCTTTTTGCCCTTCACATAGGTACCTTTGCCTTTGGCAACCTGATTCCTCCTCTTCAATGTTTTCCCCCTTTCCTATGTCCACCCTACCTTCATTCTACTCTCATGGGCCTTTGCACCCAAGCAACCTGCTAAACAAATCCTCTGGAAGGTGAGGCTTCTCACCTTTCCTACCCACTCCCTAGGTTTCAGTAGATACATTCTCAAGATCCCTGGAGTGTTTGCCTTTTCATTGAGAAAACAAAACAAAACAAAAAATCTTAGGACCCAGAGAATCCTTCTCTAATAGTGCATTTTAGGTACTAGACAGAAAGGGAGAGGAAAGGACTGTTTTTGGAAATGAAGGAGCCTGTCCCAGTTGCTCTTTATCTCTAAGTGACTCACATTCTGAAAAAGTATGTAGTTGGAGTTAGAAAATAGCATGGTTCTAGGCACCAGTTTCTTAATCTCTCTGAGCCTGTATTCTTGCTTGTAAAATGAGGATGGTAATACTGAACTCAAAGGGTTTTATTTCAATAAGTTGCAGCCATAGAAACTGATTCTGGTTGAAAATGCATTTACGAAAAGGATTATGTCTGAGGATGCAGCTCTGGTAGAGCACTTGCCTGGCATGTGTGAGGCCTTGGGGGTCAATCCCCAGCACTGCGCCCCCCCCCCCCGAAAAAAAAAGATATTGGCTTTCCTTGTAAACAGCCCTAGGTGATCTGTGAAAATGATTCACTATTTACTTAACCCAGAACACCCCCACAAATTGTGCAAATCAAGAGGTTCAAATCTTCATGTTTATGGTAAGAATACTTGTGAGGACTGGGGAGGTAGCTCAGGAGTAGAGTGCTTGCTAGCATGCACAGAGACCTGAGTTCAATCTCCAGCACCACTTACACAAAACACAAAACAAAAAACACTCATAGAATTACCCAAGCCACCAAGGGCAGGCCTATCCAAGAAACCACCAAGCATCTAAGTGATGTCACTTTAGAGACACAATGGGTAGCATTCTGTTGTTACAATGGTGGAGTTGGTAGGTGACCTCTTGCAAAACAGTAAGTGTTAGACACAAGGTTGGTGGCCTAAAAAAAAGTGCTGAAGTTTTACTGCACATTTTTTTTAAAGAAGAAAATAAGACTCAACTTATGAATTTAGATGTAGATTCTCTGGGTTTTGAACACATCCAGGTGGACAAAGCACCCAAGATGCATAGCCATAGTTAGAGCTCATGGTTGGATTAACCTGTGCATGAGCTCCCCTTGCCACACTGAGATGATCCTCACCAAAGAGGAACAAATTGTGCCTAAGCTAGAAGAGGAGGGTGCACAGAAGAAAATAGATTGCAGAAGAAATTGAAGAAACAAAAACTTATGGTAGGTGTGTTAGTCAGCTTTTTGTCTCTGTGACAAATACCTGAGATAAATCAACTTAAAAAGAGGAAAGATTTATTTTGGCTCATGGTTTTGGAATTTTTGACCTATAGTGTCTTGGTCCCATTGCTTTGGGCCTATGACAGCACAGTATATCATGGCTGGGGAAGGTGGCAGAGGAGGTTTGCTCAGCTCATGGTGACTGGGAAGCAGAGAGAAAGGAAAAGACCAGTATCCTATTATTCCTGCTAAAGGCACGTCCCTAATGACATAACTTCTTTCTGCTAGGTCCCACTTCTTAAAGGTTCTATCAACTCCCAATAGCACCACAGGCTGGTGGTCAAGCTTTTAACACCTAGGGGGACATATAAGATCCAAACTATGATAACATTCAGGAATCAATTCAGCATAAAACAAATGGAATTAAAAGTAGATTTTGAAAAGGACATTGGTTAATGCACAGATTTGCAAGACAGTTTGGAAAATAAGAGATTATACACAGATAAGAACAATGCCCTGAAGCAAGTGGCAGAACTTAAGAAACTACTCTTCATCACAGAGTACCAGCTGCTGCAGCTTGTCCTGCCAACAGCATTGGCACTGGGAGCTGGGTGTCCTGTTTTCTCTGCTGCTTCAGAAACTATATGTTGCTTCCATTTCTACTCCACCACAGTCAGAAAGAATTATCCACAACTCTGCTTTTTTGTATCTCTGGCTCCCAATACACTGTCAGGGGTTCATCTGTTTGGTCAAACCTAGGTCACTTGCCCCTGTGCTGGCAGAGCAATGCCCTGGTCATGTCATGTCAGCCTGTAGAGTGGGTAGAAGGCTCTGCCTTCTTGCCAAAACTCTAAGGTGGAGTGTTCCCCAAATGAGGGGGGTTCAGAACAACCCAGAATAAGGACAAATGTTCTTTTAGTCAGATAAACTGCATAAGAAGCATATTTTAAACTCTAAAGTTTCATGCAGGTGTTGGCTATTAACACTTTGTTCATGTTCTCACTTAATTCACTGCATTGTGGGATTTCCTCTTTTTCCTTCTGTCTTATATCAGTTATACCACCCCCAGTCCAGGAGAAGTCATGCTCAACAGTCTGCTGTTTTTGCTTGTATGATAGGTAGATTGGTATTAATTGATGGCTCTATTCTCTACTACCCACTTGCCAAAGGCTCTGATTTCCATTTGTGTGTGTGTGTGGGGGGGGGGGAGTGTGTGTGTGTGTGTGTGTGTATATGTATGAACTCAAGGGTGCTTAACCACTGAGCCACATCCCCAGCACTTTTTATTTTTATTTATTTTTTTATTTTGAGACAAGTTCTCACTAGGTTGCTTACAGCCTCGCTAAATTGCTGAGGCTGTCTTCAAACATGCAATCCTCCTGCCTCAGCCTCCAGAGCTGCTGGGATTACAGGTGAACAAAGTGCTAAAATCTGTGAGCTATAATCTGGGATTGCAGACTATAGCATGAACAAAGTGCTAAAACCCAGCCACTTTTCTGATACTGAAAGTATCTGATACCTGCTTGTGAGTCACCACACCTAGCTCTGATTTCTATTTGTGGTTCCAGGTAATTCATGGGAATCAGACTCCATCCCTGGATCCAGCAATGAAGTTTATGTCCTAAGACTAGCCAATCAGCATATTCTGTCGCCTTGGCCATGGTTACTTGTTCAGGAGTGGGCACATGACCTAAATTGCTCCAATCTGTGTGAAACTAGGCAATTTTGCTAGGACAAGGACATCCTCTGTTTTCTTGCTGAGTGTGAATGAGAAAACATGGCTTTGGGAGCTCCTGTCAGCCCTCTTGGAATCACAAGGAGAATCAGAATAAAGTGAACATTGTGGAAGGCAAGTCAAGGACAAAAAGTGACAATGTGCTTGGTGACCATTTAGTCACAGGATAAAGCTACACCTAAATCCAGATTTCTCCTTTGGACTTCTCAGTTATACCAGCCAATAAGTTCCATTTATTATTTAATCTAGAATGAATCAGGTTTTCCTATACTGAAAGTATCTAATATCTGCTTCCCTCACTTCCTGCCTCATGAAACTAGAATTGCTGTCCATTTGGTGTTGGCTAATAATGAATCCTTTGGAGATCCTGATCAAAATCACTATCCTGGTCTCATGATTGGGCAGCAGCATATCTATGCCCTAAAAACTAGGTCTAACAAAAAGTGAAATAGGGCTGGAGGTATAAGCTCAGTGGTGGATAACTATCTAGCATTTGCAAGGCCCTGAGTTTAATCCCTGGCACCAGAAAAAATATTTTTTTTTTTAAAACAAAATAGAAGGTATGACCGCAGGAGCTCTAGAGAGCTTTTGCAGATAGAACGGAAGATCACAGCTTTGTGGTGTGTCTTGCTTTGATCCTTGCCTGAGCTGGTTACTGGCAGCTTAAAACTAGAACCTTTCGCCAGGCGCGGTGGCGCACGCCTGTAATCCCAGCACTTTGGGAGACTGAGGCAGGAGGATCGCGAGTTCAAAGCCAGCCTCAGCAATGGCGAGGCACTTAGCAACTCAGTGAGACCCTGTCTCTAATAAAATATAAAAAAGGGCTGGGGATGTGGCCCAGTGGTCGAGTGCCCCTGAGTTCAATCCCCAGTACCAAAAAAACAACAACAACAACAACAACAACAAAAAAAAAAAAACTAGAACCTTTCTAGGCTTCCCTGCCAGCTCTGAGTTGTTGTGAGCATTGAGTAAGATAACATCACAGAAACACACATAAATACATCACTCAGACTGTGATTGACATATTTGCTTTCAGATGGATGCCTTTTGGGTTCTGAGATGACTTCATCATCACTAGCTTCTTGGACTGCAAGATTTGGGGGATTTGATTTCCTCTTGCTCAGGTGATCCAGGGGGAGTGGCCACTTATGGCTTTAATGCTAAGGTGGATCTAACCAAAATTGAAATGGAGGTTTTAATTATGATCTAGTCTTTTCCTTCTCTATATTCATCATCTCAGAGGCCTCATCCCTTCAGGGTGAGCTACTGGTTTTCAGAACCACAACCACACTTTGCATGCTATCAGACAGTCTCTTCAACAAACAAACTAAAACAAAACTTCCATTCTGCTAGGCGCAGTGGCACACTCCTGTAATCCCAGCACTTGGGAGGCTAAGGCAGGAGGATCACGGGTTCAAAGCCAGCCTCAGCAATGGCAAGGCACTTAGCAACTCAGTGAGACCCTGTCTCTAAATAGAATACAAAAAAAAAAAAAAAAAAAAAGGGGCTGGGGATGTGGGGATGTGACCCAGTGGCCCAGTGGTCGAGTGCCTCTGAGTTCAATCCCTGGTACCACAAAAAAACAAAAAAACAAAACAAGAAAAAAAAAAAACCCTTCCATTCTATGTCACATTAGCTTTCAGGTATAGATGACATGTTAGGAAACTGTTGGGTCCTTTTCAGTGTCAATGGCTGAAAACTTTTTTCCCCCTCTATTCTTTCTCCCACTCTTTCCTCAAACCTCCAACACCTATTCCATCATTCTTACTCTTGGCCAATGGCCTTGTTTCCCAATTCGTTAAGAAAATAAAAACACTCAGCAGAGAACATCCATCAGCTCTCACTACCTCCCCTACCCACTTTTTTTTTTTTTTTTTTAAGTATTGGGGATTGAACTCAGAGGTGTTCTCCCCACTAAACTATATCACCACACTTTTTATTTTTTATATTGAGACAGGGTCTCACTAAGTTGCTCAGGTTGGCTTCTAACTTGTCATCCTCCTGCATCAGACTCCAGAATAGCTGGGATTACAGGTGTGGCCTACTGCACAGGATTACATACCTACTTGATTGTTCCCACAGGTTCTGCTTTTCCATTTCTGACCACATTTGAATATTTATGCTCCCACCTAAAATTAATCCCTCCACTGGTCTGTAAGAGCCCATCCCTTCTTAATTAATCATTCTCAAAGGCAAGTTTCTGGGAAATATCTCTTCTCTCTAATGCATTATCAATTTTTCTCTCTTTTTTAGTTATTTACACTTTTGTGGTGCTGGGATGGAACCCAGGGCCTCATGAATGCTAGGCAAGTGCTCTACCTCTGAACTACATCCCTAATCTAAATTTTCTCTCTTTACTAAATAATTCCCATTATAATTATGGGAAATATGGACAACCTGTAATTTCTCCCATCTTAAAACCAGAAACCAAAACCACAAACAAAAACAAAACAAAAACCTCTCTCTTGGCTTTATATCCCTTTCCAACTTTGTTCCATTTTTTCAATTCTTCTTTATAGACTCTAAAAAGAATTATTTCACCAATCCTACTTCATCTTCTATTCTCTGTTGAACCCATTTCATTCAGGTTTTCCTTGCACCATTCCCTCAAAACTACTCTCAGAAAGTCCATCAGCAATCTCTGCATTGTTTTCCAATGATTGCTCCAATTCAGTCCTCATCTTACTCACCCTCTGAAAAGCATTTAACACAATTGATCCCTCCCTCCTTGAAACACATTCTTCCAGTGGCTCCTGAGACCTCACACTCTCTTGACTTTTCTCCACTTATTGACCACTGTTCAGTTGTTTTTTGCTCATTCCTCCTCTTGTTCCCCATCTGTAGACATTGAAGTGCCCCCAAGGATTAAGGATTTGGTCTCCTGATGTGTTTCTGTCACTCTCCTTACTTTCTTACTCTGTTGGTGATCCCATCTCATGGTCTAATAATCACTACACCCTGGATCCTTGAGCTGATATCCTCATTCCAGATCTCTTCTAGAACTACAAATTTATATGTCTAACTGCCTATCTATTTGAATGTCTAATAGACCTCACTAAAAACTGTGCTACTGATATTTTTGCACAACCTATTCTTCCCCAAATCTTCCCCATCTAGTAGATGGCACCTTTCTCCTTTCTGTGAGTTGATAGGTCAAATCCAGGATTTAGCCTTGATTTTTTCCATTTCTCTCACATTCAATACATCAGTAAATTCTGTCAGTTCTACTTTCAAAATGTACCTCGAATCCAGCCACTTCTCACCAGCTTCACCTCTACCATCACGCTGGTCCAAGCGATTTTGTTTCTTGGTTTGATTTTTGCACAACCTCCTATGTGGTTCCTTTTCCTCTGGATATAGACTACATTCAGCAATGAGGCCAAAGTGATACTTTTAAAACTTAGTAAGATCAGGCCACATCTCTGCCAAAGTCAATGTCCAGGACTGTGGTCTACAGACCTAAATGATCTGCAACAACACTTAACCCAGTCCTTTACTCTGCAATCTATCTTCTACCACTTCCCATCTTGCCCCCTCCACCCCATTCCCACTGGCCTCCCTGTACTCAGAGAGTAGATCCCCTCCCACCCTTCAACACTTCAGGCACACTCTTCCCTCAAGGCTTTCCCACTTGGTTTTCTTCTTCTCTTAGTTATCCACGGGGCTCAGTTCCTCATCTCCTAAGTCTTGAATGTCCTGTCCTTGGTGAGTACTTCCCTGACCACTACCTTACTGAAAATTGCATTATACTCTCCCAATCCCCTTCTCTGCTTTATATTTCTCTACAGTACTTATCACTGCTTAAAACCCAATTCATTTCAAACATTCAATTTCCATCTGTTTCCTCCTATCACAAGCTCTCTGTAGGAAGGACTCCCCCCCCCTTTTTCCCTCTCTCTTTTTAGTGGTGCGGGGAATTGAACCCAGGGCCTCATGCATACCACTTTATCCCCAGCCCCAGGAATTTTCTTCTATTTTGTTCACTGCTGTGAATTTTGCCTGACTAAATATAGTATAATTCATATGTACTGAATAAATGAATAAATGTGTTCACATTTAAATTGACTTAAGAGATGCAAAGCCTAAATCTGAAGGAAGACTCCCCAGTGCTCCAATTTCTGATCTGTGAGAGAAACTATTTGGGGTCAACTGGGTCTTTCTGCTTCTCTTTATGCCCTTACCTGTGACAGTTACACATCTCTTTGCTTGTTCAACTCACCTGAGACAGGCTTCAGAAACTTCCAAATGCCTGCTAGATATATCCACCTCTGGATTTCTTTTTTTTTTAAATATATTTTTTAATACTTTTAAGTTGTTGATAGACATTTATTTATTTATATGTGGTGCTGAGAATCAAACCCAGTGCCTCACACATGCCAGGCAAGTGCTCTATCACTGAGCCACAACCCAGCCACAACCTCTGGATTTCATTCAAGCATCTCCAACCTAAAAGGTCCCAAACCTAATGACTAAGTTTTTTCCTCCATATACCCCAAGCCCTTTCTGTTTAGCTTCTTTTCTCCTGCTTTCCTTGTTTTTGAAAAATGACAAGGTCACCTACCTGGTCACCCTTACAGGCCTATGAAGTCATCTTTTACTTCTTCCTTCCTTCTTACTCAAGCAATTGCTCAATCTTATTAATTCCCAAACTGAAACATCTCTCAAATATGGTGTGTGTTACATACCCCTAAACATCTTTCAATCATCCTAAATTTGCCAGAATCAGTTCCTGTCTGCATGGTAACCGTTCTTTAGCTTACCCCAGGCAGCCTCTGGAATTCTCTTGCTAAAAAAAAAAGTGATCTGTACCCTTCCTCCTCACGAATGGTTCTAAAGATTTCAATTTGCTATAGAATAAAGCAAACCCCTCTTGGCATGGTGCTCTAGTCCTTTCATCATCTGGCACCATCTTACCTTTATAGTTTTGGTGCCTGCTGCTCCTCCCAACATGTTTTATATTCCTGTAACCATTCACTGCATTCCTCTGTGCCTCTATCCTTGTTGGTCTCTCTGCCTGGAATGCTTTTTTATCCACAATTTTTTTCATTTTGAGAATTCTTATTACTCTTTAAAAAGAAAACTTAGGCTGGGGTGTAGTTCAGTGGTAGAACACTTGCCATGAGCTCTAGCAAGATAGAAAGCATGAGGCCCTGGGTTCCATTCTTAGCAACACACACACACACAAATAATAATAATAATAATAATAATAATAATAATAATAATGGTGATGATTTGTTATATATCAAGCATTACATATTACAATATATCATTTCATTCCATTATCAGAAAAACAAAATAACCTGTTCAAGTTAAAGCAGCTGGAAAATGATCGATCCAGGATTGGAACTTGGTTCTAATGTTAAAGCTCATGATCTAACAATATTGGGGAAGTTTTCTTGGACTTCTTATCATAATTGCTTTTTCCTTTTTGTGCCCAAAGCAGGTTTTAGTTTTTAAATTCATGACATAGAAGCAGTTTTATTATAGAAGTTAAACACATGGACTCTGAAGTCAGACCTTTTGGGGCTTGCTAGCTCTGTGAACTTGTATCTCAATCTCTTTATTTTTGAAATGGGAATGATGATATTACCTATCTGATAGGACTACTCTGAGGATTAAATGAGCCAACCAGTGTAGTTCAGCATGGTGCATATTATATACCCTTGGTCTTCAGACACATCTTACCCTTTGTTATGCTTCTGTTCTGGGTACCTTTATCTAGGTTCTGACGTCTAGAAGGGAGAGATCTCCCTCATTCATCTTTCAATCCTCCAGCACAGCAGACCTTTCACTAGCTTGGGAAGCTCCAAAAATGCTTGGCAAATTAAATTTGTAAATCTGTGGGTGTTTGTGCCAGACAATGAGACATTTACAAGTTTATGATCTATGCTGTGACTCAATTACCTCTGAATCTTTTGAAGAAAGTGGTTATTGGATCAGGCTGGCCACCCAATAGCTTATGCCTTGTTTTTAAAAATCCAGGTTATTGTCACTCCACTTAGTTGAACAGGAAGCTTTTTACCTTCAAGCCTTTCCAAAGTTCCCTCATGTGTGAGCCAAGACTTTCCAGGGGGCAGGGAATAGGAAAGAGACACCTGTCACAAGATTCCAGGCTCCTGGGACACAGATGAAGGTATTCAACTGTGGGCAAATACAAAGCGGGCCCTCTGCCCGTCCTGCTGTTCTCCTCCAGCGAGCAGTGACCCGATTTGGAGCTTTGGGTTTCACTTGCAACCACAGACACAGCCTACCTGCTAAGAAAGCTCCAGCCCTGAGGGGGGAAACAAAAAATGCCTCAAATGCAAGTGGGAGGCCTGAGGATTCCTGGGAGGGCGCTGGCTTAAGTTACATATTATTCTATTACCCTGAAGCTTGTTTATTTACATTTCAGCTGGCCTTACTAGGTGAGGCTGCAGGACAGAGGGGATTCAAGAGGAGGATTCAAAGGAGAGTGAAAAAATGGTAGAAAAGGAAATGCTTGATTAGAGGTTAACATGTCCCCGGAGGCTCCTTTGATTTGGATTATTGTAAAAGTGCACAGTGTAATGATTAAGCACTCCCAAGAGGAAGTGGTCTCTGCACAGAGTTGGGGCTTTGTTTCTTACGAGTTGCAGCTGCTGTGCATAGTAAGGTAGACTAGACCGAATGGGGCATGTAGTTCCCAGGACTTGAGTGACTTGCTTGCTCTTATGCAGAATACTCTCATCTTCTCCACCTAACTAAGCCTGTGCTTTCTCCTGTTCTATACCTCAAGTAGCACTTGCAAGTTGCTTAGGTTATAATTGGGAGCCAGCTTACCATCCTTTTTCTTCTTGGATTGTATATTTCTCACAGGTCTCTCAGCCTCCTGTTTCAGGCCTCCCATTCCAGTCTCTATGTTACTGTCAGAAGGATTTTTCCAGATTAGTTTAAAATCCATCTGTGGCTCTCCATGGCCTTCTGAATCAAGTGTGCCCCCCAGATCCCAGCTTGCAAGGCTCCTCAGGTCTGCTTCTCTGGCTTGTGTCTTGATATCTCTACACTTGTGATTCCCTTCACACAGTAATCCTGATCTGCAGTATTTGCCCTCAAACCTTGCAACTTTCTGTTCTTGCTTATCCTTTTGCCCAGAATCTCCTTCCCTGACAGCTTCTTTCTTCCCTTTCTGCTCCTCAAGTTGAATGAGAGTTCCCTCACCTGTGCCCCTGGACCCCTCCTGTAGTACTCACCACAAACTGTCAATGCAGAAGAAAGAATTGCTTCCCAGCACATAACTTTGGCATATAGTATTTGCTCAATAAGTATTTGAAAAATGAATGAATGAATGAACTCTACTAGTCATATTTGAGTTCAATTACAGTTCAGGAACTGGGTCTTGAAATATCTGGCTCTGAAAGAAGGAAATACAACAGTTATTACAATTATGTTGTTAGAGGGGTAGAATTTCACACTTTATAAAATGTTTTGTGTTTCTTCAAGCTAACGTGATTAAAACCTACCTTAAAGACCAGTTTAAAAGACCTCTTCTCTAGTTTTGACAAAACACTATTTTTTCAGCTTTAGCCAAATATTGAGGAGTCCAGGAATCATACTTTCCAAGCATTTCCAGAAATGTCAAACCTGCTTAAAAACATGTCATTCCAAGACCACAGTTATATACATATGGTTTGCTCAGAGAAGGTGTGAGAGGTGGGCTATGAAATACAATCTGCCTAAGGAGGTCTGAGACCACTACACACAGGGAACTAGTTGCAGTGAAACAACTGGGGTGACTCCAAAGAAATAATAACACAAAGGGGGCCTACTACCTAGCGGATTTTTGCTGAACATTAAGGAAACATCTTTCTACATAGCAACTCAAAAATGGAATGGACTGTCTTGTGAAATAGTGGGCCTTCTACTACTTCAAGTGTCCCATTCGCTTTGACAGCATGCAGGCAGCTGGCTTCAAGCTAAGGCAGGTCGCATCCAGAGGCAAGGGTGCAAAGGAAATTGGACTAAAGCGTCCTTTGATTCTTCGAACGTCGATTATTTCTAATATATTGGCTTTCCTCGAGTCTTTAGATTCTTTGGCATCTTTTGATTCTTTGGATTCTCAGCTCTAAATGTTAAAATGTTAAAACGCAGCTGAGAAAAGCTGCAACAAAGATGAAAAAGAAATTAGTAAGAGTACTCAAGAGGAAAAAGGGGTGATAATTTAAGGGGAGAAGACATAAAGAAGAAACAGAGTGGAGAAGAAGCAGAGCAAGCATGGAAAAGGAAGCGGGGAGGCTGGGAAGAGAGAGAGAAAAACCTTAGGGAAGGAAGCGAGTGACCGAACTCCTCCGCGACTGGAGGAGGGAAGGCACGCCCAGAGGGAATCGGTCGCTTTAAGGACAACCCCGCCCCCTGGCGTGACGCAGCAGCAGACCCGTCCGCGATTGGCCGTGACCGGAGGGCGGGATGGGGTTGCTAGGCGCGGAGGGGATCCGGCGGGCCCCGGCTGCCCGGAGAGCGGAGCCGCGGGAGCGGAGCCGGGGTTAGCGGCGCTGCTGGAAGATGGCGAGCGGCTGGGAAGCGCGGCCACCCTGGCGACTGGGGCGCCTCCATCTGCCGCTGTGCCTGATGTTGCTGCTGTTGTTGAGGAGCCCGGCTCGGGGGGCACACATCAAGAAGGCGGAGGCGACGACAACGACGAGTGCGGGCGCCGAGGCGGCCGAGGGCCAGTTCGACCGCTACTACCACGAAGAGGAGCTGGGCAGGGCGCTGAAGGAGGCGGCGGCCGCGGGTCCCCCAGGTCTGGCTCGCCTCTTCAGCATCGGCCGTTCAGTGGAGGGCCGACCGCTGTGGGTGCTGCGCCTCACCGCCGGCCTGGGGCCGCTGCTCGCGGACGACGACGCCGGGCCGGACGCTGCGGGGCCGCTCCTGCGCGGCCGGCCGCAGGTGAAGCTGGTGGGAAACATGCACGGCGACGAGACCGTGTCGCGCCAGGTGCTGGTCTACCTGGCCCGCGAGCTGGCGTCTGGCTATAGCCGCGGGGACCCGCGCCTCGTCCGCCTGCTCAACACCACCGACGTGTATGTGCTGCCCAGCCTCAACCCCGACGGCTTCGAGCGCGCCCACGAGGGTGACTGCGGCCTCAGCGAGGGCGGCCCGCGGGGAGTCAGCGGCCGCGACAACAGCCGTGGCCGTGACCTCAACCGCAGCTTCCCGGACCAGTTCAGTACCGGCGAGCCCCCATCCCTGGACGAAGTGCCAGAGGTCCGTGCCCTCATAGACTGGATCCGCAGGAACAAGTGAGTGTTGTCCGGCTTCTCTTCCTCATCCACGTGAGCCTTCAAGGGCGAGAAGCTGGTTCCGACACCCAATAAGCGCTCAAACAATGCTTGCCGGCCTAAGGGGTAGGGATAGTGAGGATGGAGGGTGACACCCTGTAACAGGAACAGCCTAGGCCGTGGAGCTTCCTAGTCCCGCTAATTGTCAAAGAAGCCGTGCCTAGAAAATGTCATTTGTTAAAGGCAGGGCTGAAGGGGAGATTCCTTTCTAGCATGCTGCCTCTCTTTTTTCAGGACCATGGAATATAAGCGATGGATGAGACCTTAAGGATAACCTAGGTCAGCTCACTCATTTTATAGATGAATTGTCAGTATTGTTATCTTATTGCTAAAAGCACAGTACTAACCACTTTCCGTGACTGCTTTATCACACTTGATGTTGGCCACAACTTGATGACATCGACCATTCATATCCTGGTTTTGCATATGGGGAAATTGAGAGTGAGACTGGTTAAACTAATTTGCCTAGTGAGGAGTATAACTGGGACTTAGATGCAGGCAATCCGTTTCTTAGTCAGTGGTCTTAGGAGGGCAAGAGACTGTAGCCCAGAAATGGTAAATGACAACCCCAGAATCTTCCTCTTGATTATTTGATAGAAAATGTTTCTCCCCCAGTTTTTACTTCTGACTCACTTGGCTGGAGAACTTGCACAGATCTGTGAACTTCTTTATTTTAGACTGCAAGGGTTTCTGATGTCAGTTTTGCACCTTATTATTGGGCCTGGGCAGAATAACTAATTGCCACACTTAATATAACTCGAGTGTTATTAACACTTGAGTGTTATTAAGTATGTGTAGGATTTAAAAAATGAGGGTCTCAAGAAATTAGTGTATAACAAGAAAATATTATAGATCTATATGAGATGTTCACCCAGTTAAACTTGAAAGAAATTGTGCCCACTAGCAAAGTGTGGTTGAGATGAAATAATACTGACCATCTCAGTGGAAGAAGTAGAACTTGAACTGAGTTTGGAGGTGTGGGTCGGATTTACATCAGAAAGGAAGGAAAGGAGTAGAGGAGGAGGGAACTTATTACAAATGGAACAGTGTCTGAAGTGAGCATATACTGCTTTGTTTTTTCAAGCATCACTGTTGCCAGCATAATCCCTATTTTTGTGTCTTCATAAGGCTTTTTAAGTAGTAGTTAATCTTTCCATCGTGATTTGGAGATTTCTGAATGGCAGGTAAGACAAGGCAATAATGAATGAAGAAGTTTCTCTGTGGGACTTGGAATCATTTCTTCTACAAGATTTCAGTCAGGTATAGCAGGTCTAGAAGATTTGTGGGCATTATGACAGCTCCAGCTTATTTTTCTTTCACCTTTCACTTTACTCCCTTTAGAAGAGCTCTTGTAGGTATTTCACATACACTTTCTAGGAGGATTTTTTTTCATTTAGAGATGATCACGTCATGATCTCTGAATAATTGCATAAATTTGACTTTGACCTAACATTTATTGTCAAAAGCTGTAATGGCCAGGCCTTTTCTGAGGTGTTTTCTGTGCTGTTTTCATTGCTTAAGTGTTTAAAATACCCTCTCACAACCCTTGCAGGGATTTTTCTCTTCAGTATTAGTTTTGCTGTGACCAAAAATGAAAATTTCCTTTTGGTCTAAGTTGCCTTGAGGTTATACTGAAAGCTTTAAATTTTTAATCTGGCACCAAAAATTTGTTCTCTGATTATCTCTTTCATATCACTAGTATTTAACCATTGTGAGTTTTGGTTCAGTATGTTAGTTCAGTGATAGGAGCATGGGAGGATTTAAAAAACTCCTGTGGGTCAGTTGGTATTATATGGAGAGTCATTTTATTCTGTGGCAGTGGACTACCCTAATCATACTGCACTATTTTTTTAAGCATGTAACTCTTATCAAAAAGAAAAATGGGTGATTATATAAGGTAAAGAGTACATCCATCTGTCTGTAGTCTTCAAAAATTAACTCAAAATGTCTATTTAATGATTAATCAATAACAAAGGCATTAAATTAAAAAAATAAGTACACACACATTTTGAGATTGATGCTTAGATGGATATTAAAAAGAAAGATACAAACAGGTTATATGAGAAAAACTGCCTTTTTCATTGTATTTTGTGAAGTAAACCTTTTGGGTAATTTCTTGATCTCCTAGTCACTGAGCTGTATTAGAAATAGATTTTTGAAGTTATTTTGAATATGTGTAAAATTTTAAGACTCATTTCTTCCAGTTTAGGAAAGGGAAGTTTATTTTTATTTTTTGTTTTACTTTATATACTTTACCCCAAAGGTGTTTTTGTACTATTGATAATTGAGACAAGTATTTTAGAGATTTATAAAAGATTTTAATGTCAGAATTAAAAAATGATTTTTTTTTTTTGTACCTGGGATTGAACTCAGGGGCACTCGACCACTGGGCCACATGTGCCCCAGCCCTTTTTTGTATTTTATTAGAGACAGGGTCTCACTGCGTTGCTAAGCGCCTCACCATTGCTGAGGCTGGCTTTGAACTCATAATCCTCCTGCCTCAGCCTCCCAAGTGCTGGGATTACAGGCGTGTGCCACTGTGCCCAGCTGAATAAAGATTTTATAGTTTATTTGACCCCATTTAAAAAATAATTTTTATATTTTTTAGTTATGGATGGACACAATACCTTTATTTTGTTTATTTTTATGTGGTGCTGAGGATCAAACCCAGTGCCTCATACATGCTAGACAAGTGCTTTACCACTGAGCTACAACCCCAGCCCGATTCCATATTTTTGACATACTAGATTCCTTTAAGTAAATTTACTTGTTTAGACTTTAATAGGAGATAGCATATAAATGATTTTTGATGGTGCTGGGGATTGAACTTCAGGGCCTGTCAAGCACTCTACCTCTGAGCTATACCCATAACCAATTTTTTGATGTTTGTGAAGATCATTATCATAGTGTTGGGGGTGGGTACAGATTATTTTGGGAGGCTTGTGCATATTCATCTGCCATTTCCCAAATCTTTGTGATTTTTTTCAGGCATCACATTCTCAATTTTTAAGTTATCTATAGCATTGTCTAGTGAACATAAAAATTAATTTAGAAATTAACTTTTTAATATTTATAGACTTATTTATAATACATTTAGTATATAGTAATATAATATTTAAAATTTTTTTAATTGAACCTGGGGCCTCACATAGGCTAGGCAGGTGCTTTACCACTGAGCTATATCCCTAGCCCAAGTACTTGAAAGTAAGGAGTGATATACAGTATTGAAGTCAAGTATGAGAAACTCTTGAGAGAATTGATTTAAATGGAAACCATAAAATATCTTTCAAATACAATTGGAATTGATATGCAGAATTGGTTTGACAAAGACTCAAAAAGAGTAATTGTGATCGATGTTACTTTCTCATGAAATCCTGACATTATACCTAAAAAATTAGAGTATGGAAGATCTAATTGAATTTTATCACTCTAGTAGAATGCAAATAGTTTATTGCTCTGAAAGTCCTTGGTTATACCATTTTAAATATATTTCTGAGAAGTGTTACAAGAAATTAGAACAAAATGAAAAGTAGCATTTAGTACAGAACCTTGGATTTTAAAATTTTAATTAAAAATATGGAAAGTGACATACTTCACTTAGAATGTTCAGGGCTTTTTAATTGTTGTTCATAATGTATTCCTACTGCCTAGAACAGTGTTCAACTCATAGTTGACACTCAAAAAATATTTGTTGCTGAATGGATTGCCTGAACTGTGCGTGCCTTCTTAATAGCTTTCTCAAAGTCCAATGGAGGAAAAAGTATTTAAATTGTTTTAGAAATACAAAACAAAGTATTTTTTTAATACATTAGCTATATGAGGTTGGTGGGGGGCAGGGGGTGAGATTGTTAATATAGAGTTAGAAGGTTAAAATATGTACTTAGTTTTAATTTTTTATCATTTAAGAGGGACAATGGAAATGGAAAATACAATGATAATCTGTATGTTAGTGATTCCTTTAAACATGATACTAGATATCTCCAAAGAAATGAACTATTGTTGTTAGCCGGGCGCGGTGGCGCATGCCTGTAATCCCAGCACTTTGGGAGGCTGAGGCAGGAGGATCGCGAGTTCAAAGTCAGCCTCAGCAGTGGCGAGGCATTTAGTAACTCAGTGAGACCCTGCTTCTAATAAAATACAAAAAAGGGCTGGGGATGTGACCCAGTGGTCAAGTGCCCCTGAGTTCAATCCCCAGTACCCCCAAAAAAAAAAGAAAAAGAAAAAAAGAAATGAACTATTGTTGAACAGGAACTATAATATAAAGCACTCATTATGCTAGATGTTCATGTGTATTATTTACCTTAGCCTTCATAACAACTCTGGGGAGCAGGTAGCACTAATTACCATTTTATAGATGAGAGGGAATCTAGGGTTTATTGAATTTAGGGGCAGAAACTTCTGATTGTGTTACTCTTGAGCCATAGCTCTGTGAGACTGAACATTTTTACCATATTTGCTTGGCTCCAAAGCTTGTGCTATTACCACTATACCAAATGGCATTCTCTAGTGTCTGGAAGGTTGCTAATTATATTAGTCTTAAACTAGTCTTTTTTTATAGTTCTAGTGTTTAATCACAGTATTATTGGCTATTTTTTTTCTTCTGATGTGAACAGATTCTATTTTACAAGTAATTTTCATTGTTTGATCTCTTTTGAGATGATGCTGATCATGCTTAAAATAACCTTGGAAATTAGATATATGATAGATTTAATTTTTTTCAAGCATATAGAGATAAATGTTGTATATATATCTCAACCCCCTGTAGAATTTCTGTAGGTCAGTTAATTTCAACTACAGAAAAGGCAGAAGCAAGAAAATCCAATTTAGAGTACAAGGCGAAAAGTATTTAATGTTTACTTGTAATGGTTTGAACAGTTAGTTACATAAGGGAAAAAACACATAAACAGAAGGTAAGCATTTTTTTTTTACCTGTGGCTTTCACCAGAAAAGAAGTTTTTCAATATTTCTATATCTATAAATTTGATCAGATTAGCTGGGTGCAGTGGCACACACCTGTAATCCTAGCAGCTTGGGAGGCTGAGGCACAAGGATCGAAAGTTGGAAGCCAGCCTCAGCAACTTAGCGAGGCTATAAGCAACCTAGTTGAGACCCTGTCTCAAAATATAAAATAAAAAGGGTGGGGATGTGGCTCAGTGATTAAGTGCCCCTGGGTTTGGTCCCTGGTACCCCACCCCTACCCCCCAAATTATTTTTGGACCAGATTATAAATTGATTCACTTAAAAGTAGAAAACACAGGGCTATGGATATAGCTCAGTAGTAGAGCACTTGGCTAGCATGTATGAGGTCTTGGGTTTAATCTCTAACAAAACACATACACATATACACACAGAAACATTAAGAAAAACTTTTTGGTAGTGGTTTTGTTGTTTTCTTCTGAGGATTGAACCAAGTGGCATTTAACTACTGAGCCAGATCCTCAGTCCTTTTAAAATTTTTAAATTTTGAGATAGGGTCTTGCTAAGTTGCTGAGGCTGACCTTGAATTTGTGATCCTCCTGCCTTAGCCTCTTGAGTAGATAGGTTTGCAGGCATGTGTCATCATGCCTGGCAAGAAAAAAGTTTTTTTTTTTTTTTTTTGGTTGTTGTTTTTAATCAGCCTTATCTCCAGGTCAATTCATTTTTTAAATGTCCCCATCTCTTGGTGCAGTGGAGGATTAGTCTTTGATATGCTATATTATTTTTCTCTGAAAACATCTCGCTGTATCAGGTTGTTTTTTGTTTTTCCTGAAACTTCTCAACTGTGGCTTTTTTCTTGAAAATGTGAATTTAGTCTAGGTATTTTGTGAAACTGGAACAAAACAAAACACGTCCTGTTTTAAACTAGACTCCCCATCTTTAAAACTCTTTGGACAGTAAATGTTTTTTTTTTCTTTTTTTTTTTTTTTTTGGTACCAGGGATTGAACTCGGGGGCACTTTACCACTGGGCCACATCCCCAGCCCATTTTGTATTTTATTAGAGACAGGGTCTCACTGAGTTGCTAAGTACCTCGCCATTAATGAGGTTAGCTTTGAACTCGTGATCCTCCTGCCTCAACCTCCCAAGTGCTGGGATTACAGACGTGACGTGTGCTACCGTGTCCAGCTGGACAGTAAATATGTAAAGCATAACCTAACTCATGTATTCAACAAATATTTATTTATACAGACACATTTTCCTATGAAATAAACATATTATGAAACGTTAATATGAGGTTGAGCTATGTGAAATTGTCGTTTTTATAGATTAAAAAAAGGTTGAATATTGGAAAAGTCATATAGTTCAGCCCATTACATGAATTTGAAATTCTTTAAATAAGACATCTCCTGAAACACTAGTTTATGCTGTGTTATTCAACTACTTTTTCAATGATAGAAAATTCTTTAAAGTTACTTGTGGTTAATTTGAAACTGTTTGAAATTTTAAATTGATGATACTTTCTTTCCATTTTCTTTTTTTGTTGCTATTAGTAGTGGTCTGCTTATAACAGCTGATAGAGTTGTCTTCTAGGTCTCCAAGAGAGATATTTGAATTTGTTTATGGGTCTGGGGGATATAGCTCAGTGTTAGTGTTTGCTTAGTATGCAGGAGGCCCTGGGTTTAATTCCCAGCACCACACACACACACACACAAAATGAGTTCACTTATGAATGATATTGGGGAACTTTTATTTATTTATATTTTTGGTGGTGCTGGGGATTGAACCCAGGGCCTTGGGCATGCAAGGCAAGTATTCTACCAACTGAGCTATATCCCCAGTCCCATTGTGGAACTTTTAAATGCATTGTGTTTTCTATGTCTTTTATTCATTTTTTTTTTTTTTTTTTTTTTTTTTTTTAGTGATATGTGATTTGGTTGTGTTTTCAAAGGTTTGTGCTTTCTGGAAATCTACATGGTGGCTCAGTGGTAGCAAGCTATCCTTTTGATGATTCTCCAGAGCATAAAGCAACTGGAATCTATAGCAAAACCTCAGATGATGAAATCTTTAAATACTTGGCAAAAGCTTATGCTTCAAATCACCCCATAATGAAAACTGGTGAGCCTCATTGTCCAGGAGATGAAGATGAGACTTTCAAAGATGGAATCACAAATGGTGCACATTGGTATGATGTGGAAGGTATGCAAAACACTGAATTTGCTATATTCCCCCCTGCTTATTTAGCTTTCTTTAGTATAGTTAAGAAAGGAAACTTTGTGGAATTCTAATTTTTAAAAATTTTATTTCTTTTTATATTGAAAATTTCAAACCCATAATAAAATTTAAAGAAGACTAGCTATGGTAGTCTTTATATATGAATACCTATATATCCTTTATTTAAGTTCACCCAGTGTTATCTTATCTGCTACGTGCTTTGCTTCTTCACCTCCACACACACCCACACCTCCCCTCCACATACACGTATACTCTTTTGCTGAACCATCTAAAAATAGGTTGCAGTTTTTATGACATTTCACCTGTAAGTTCCATTGCACGTTTCCCAAGTGCAGGGATAAGTACAGTCCTCTATACAATTATATACCATTATCATAACCAAGAAATAACCAGTAATTTATTACTATCATCCTACATGCTGTCCATAATTCAAATTTCACTTATTATCCCCAAAATATCCTTTGTAGCTCCTTTTTCTCCAGATCTAGGATCCAATCAAGGTTCAGCAATTGGCATTTGATTCTTGTGAAGAGTCCAGACCAGTTGTCCTTTGGAACATTGCATATTGGATTTGGATTTGGATTTGGATTGCATTCTGGATTTGTCATTTTTTTTTTCATGTTAAAATTCAGGCCAAATTTTCTAGCAAGACCACACAACATCACATCAGGAAACACATAAAAGCAGCTAAAAGTGACTACGTTGGACAGCTTAATTAATATGATAACCATCAGTGAGATCTTTCCATTTTATATAAAGCCACATTTTCCTTATGTATTTTAATCTATGGGGGTGATCATGAAATTATTGTTTTTTTTTAAATTATGATAAAATTTGCCATTTTGTCCTTTTTTTTTTTTTAATGGGATTAAACCCGGGGTGCTTTACCATTGAGCTACATCCCCAGCCCTTTTTTATTTTTTGTTTTAAGACAGGATCTTGCAGAGTTGCTGAGGGCTTCAGTAAATTGCTGACGCTGGTCTTAAACTTGGGATCCTCTTGCCTCAGCCTCCCAAGTGACTAGAATTACAGGTGTGAGCCACTGTGCCTGGCGTAGCCATTTTAAAATGTAGAATTAATGGTATTAATTGTATTCACATCTATTTCCCATCACCACAGTCTATTTCCAAGCTTTTTTTTTTTTTTACGTAAAACAGAAACTCCAACATTGTTAAATAAATTTAATTCCCATTCCCTTCAACCCTGTAGCCACTGAGAACCTCTAATCTATCGTCTATCTTTGTGAACTTGCTTGTTCTAGATATTTCATATAACTGGAATCTTACAATATTTGTTTTTTTGTGTCTAACCTAGTTTATTTCACTTAGCATAGTGTTCTCAGGTTCATCCATTTTGTAATATGTTTCAGCACTTTATTCTTTTTTATGGTTTGTATTCCTTGAATGTATAAAATACATTTTATTTATCTGTTTATGGGCACTGGGTTGTTTCCACCTAGCTGTGGTGAATAATGCTATAATGAACATTGTTGTACAAGTATCTAAGTCCTCGGCTTGTCTTCAATTATTTTGGGTATGTAGCTAGAAGTGGAATTGCTAAATCATATAGTATTTCTATGTTTAGCTTTAAAGGAACTGCCAAACTTTTCCATGCTGGTTATACTATTTACATGTATTCCTACTAGCAACATACAAGGGTTTCAATTTTCATGGAATGCTATTTTAAAGAATTGTTAAAGTAAGCTTGAATTGTTCACCTGTTCTTTTCAATGTCATGAGAACGGTTATTGCTCTTTTAAAATTTTGGTATACTTTGAAGAATAACTTTTTTGTTTTTGTGCACAAACTTAAACTATTTAATTAAGAATAAGCAGAAGGAACAAGTCAACCCATGAAAATGTCATCAGTATAAACATTTTCTCTTAGAATCTGCTCATGGTGAAATGTCTTTGGGCTTGCTTATCTTTTTATTTGGTGGTCATATTATAAAGTGTCTTATGATGTGTCTCTTAATTTACCTTTATTTAAGCCTTTTAAATTGCTTTCTGACTTTTTATGTTAAGCCACAGACACCCAGAATGAGTCCTAAATTTAAAGACACTAGTATCTTTATAGAGTTTTCTGATCCCACTGTGGTTTATACCTGTGTTTCTACAACAAGCATCTACAGAGGTGATTTTGAAAACCATCTATTAAAAAAAGTTTTTAACTTTAATGTGTAAACATACTTTAATGTGTAATCCTTACATGTCAATCTTTAGTAGATACATTTAATAAAATCTAATTTTGTGAATTGGTGGTTTTTGTGAGTTAGATTAATTTGGAATGATGTTACTTAAAATAATAGATTGAAGAATAATTTACTTGCCCTTTTTGGAAAAAGTTCTAAAAGGTTAGAAAGTAATTCCCAATTGACAATTGAGGAATATAAATCTATGTTGTACTATTTCAAAAACAAATATCCTGCTTTCACAGAAAGTGTACTGTGATGTTAAGGTCAGATATTATTTGGTTATTCAGTAACTAGATTTTTCTAACAACTGAAGAAGCTAAATTTTGTTGCTGTTATTGTTTTTATGCATCAACTTTTCTCTTTTTAGCTGAATGGTCAGACATGTTTTATGTTTTTTCTACAACAGCTGCTCTTTCTACCTTAGCAAATTTCAAGCAGTTTCTTGAGGAGGAGGTTGTGATGGTTTCAGTCATTTCAACAGGGCAAATTCATTTTGTTTATCTTATGCAGGACTGCAGTGAGTAAGATGCTTTGAAACCTTGTGACTTGGCATAAATTCAAACCCTGATGTCCTGGAGTGATTTTACTGATATTCTATGTGATGTATTTAGGAATTATAGCCCAAAGAAGTATATGTAGACCTTTAAAGATGAGAGGGAATATATTGATCTAGTCCAATCCTTTTGCTTTATAGAAATTCAAGGCCTGAGAGAGGGAATGACTTATGCAATTTAATTTACTTATTTAGCAAACATTTACTGCAAACATTACCTGCCACATTCCATATGCTGTATTAGGTGATGGGGACATAGTGGGAGCAAACCAGAAACAGTTCCTGCCTGTGAGGATCAGACATTGTATTACTAGTGTGGAATGTGGGGTGATTGGCCCCTACCACTTTACCTTCATTGCCAGGGTTGACTCAGCATATCTAGCTGCCTATGTAGAAGGTCCCTGCTTCTCTCTTTCAAACCTTCAAGATTCATCTAGGGAATGATTATCCTGATAAGGCCTGTGAATAGTTATGCTTACCTGCTAAAGCCTCATAACTCTGAGAGCCTTAGAAGGACTTATTCATGGATCGGGGTACCTTCTTTTTTATTTTAATTTGTTTTCTTAAAGCACAATATGCTGAGTAGAATACCTTTTGCCTACCTTTTTTTCCCCCTGTGGTACTGGGAACTGAACCCAGGGGCACTCTACCACTGAGCTGTATCCTCCAGTTCTTTCTTTTTTATTTTTAATTTTGAGACAAGGTCTCACTAACTGACCAAGGCTGGCCTCGAACCTGAGATCCTCCTATGCCTCAGCTCCCTGAGTTGCTGGAATTACAGAGATGTAATTCCACCACACCCAGCTCAGACTTTTATTTTCAGTAGCGATCTATAGTATGAAACACCTTTAGGTTTTAGTATACATTTCATACATGTGTGTACATAAAACAATTCCATGAAATAATACTTACTTTTAAAATCTTTTTTTAAAAATTAAAAAAATATATTTTTCTAGTTGTAGATGGACACAATGCCTTTATTTATTTGTTTATTTATTTTTATGTGGTGCTGGGGATGAACCCAGTACCTCATGCATGCTAGGCAAGTGCTCTACCACTGAATCACAACTGCAGCCCCTTAAATCTTAACCTTATAAATATATTTTGCTATTATTTCTTCTAGCCTGTTCTTTTTGTTTGTCTGTTTATTTATTTATTTTGATACCAGGGATTGAATCCAAGGGCACTTAACCCCTGAGCCACATCCCCAATCCTTTTTATTTTATTTTATTTTTTTGAGACAGGGTCTTACTAAGTTGCTTAGGGCTTTGCGAAATTGCTGAGGCTGGCCTCAAACTTGTGATCTTCTATCTCAGCCTCCTGAATGGCTAGGATTACAGGCATGTGCTACTATGCCTGGCCCATTTCATTTTTTAAAAAATATTTTTTAGTTGTAGATGGACACAATACCTTTATTTGTTTATCTTTATGTGGTGCTGAGGATTGAACTCAGTGCCTTACCTGTGCTAGGTGAGTGCTCTACCACTGAGCCACAACCCTAGCTCCCCATTTCATTTTTTAAAAAGTAAGTAACTTACTACTTGTCACAAAACACTAATATATTTCACTAATGGGTCATGACCTACAGTTTGGAAGAAAACCCTGTTCTTCATTATCATATGGTAGAGTTGATTTATTTTCAAATTCTAAGTAGGAACAAAACACCTTACATGTTGCATTTGATTACTTATTTTTTTTTTTTTTACGGGCATAACTGCTTCCTTTTTAAAAAATATTTATTTATTTGTTTTAGTTGTACACAATGCCTTTGTTTTTATGTGGTGCTGAGGATCAAACCGGGCTGCGCATGTGCTAGGTGAGCGCTTTACCGCTGAGCCACAACCCCAGCCCCTTGATTACTTATTACTTTGGGGTTTTCTTTTTGCCCTGACTTGTTTGTATGTCTCAGTCATTTCCAGTGCAGACTGAGCCACAATTTATCCTGGTTTCCCTTCCCTATAATTTGAATGAGTATTGAGGTAGGAAATTAGAAATATAATTGTCAGCTTTCCCTGTTGTTCATGTGTGTATTCTTACTATGATTAGTTAGGACAGCTGCCATAATGCTTTATATTTGTGTTTTTATTTATTTATTTAACTTTAAGCCATTGCTGACTTGGGGACTAAGGTTTTTCAAACTGGTAATTGTGTGATTTTTTTTTCTCTTCTGAAAGAAGAAAATGTTCTGTGGATGGGGGGGGGGGTGGGGGGGGGGTGGGGGGGGGGGGGGGGGGGGGGGGGCCCCGCCCCCCCCCCCCCCCCCCGGGGGGGGGGGGGGGGGGGGGGGGATCAAACTTTTCCCTCTCTTTTTATACTCTGGGCAGAGAGTTATAAACTGTGACCAGATAGCATATGATGTGCCTAGTTCAGTTTTTTTTTTTAAATATTAATTCACTTGCTTTAATTATACACAATGCAATGCATTTATGTTTACGTGGTGCTGAGGATCGAACCCGGGCCGCGCACGTGCTAGGCGAGCGCTCCACCGCTGAGCCACAACCCCAGCCCAAGTTCAGTTTTTTTGTGTGAATATGAACACCTTTGATCATGTGGGCAACCATTCTTTCTCTAAAGTGGAGATCAGACTGAGCAGCACAAATGTACTCTAAATATTGAGGTATCCTTGACTGGAAGTAGATGGCTGCTGGAAAGGAAAGAGGATGGGGAAAATAATTAGCAGTTTTCAATAGCATAACAAGTAGATCTGTCCAAGAATGGACCAAAAAAAACTTACCTAGAGGAGTGTTTTTTGTGTCATTGAACAGGGCATTATGTGTTAACCCATATGACACCAGGAAATTGGAATCTAAAACAAAGAAAAAATCAAAAGAACAAACTCCAGAGTATCTGATATTAATAAGTAGACAAATTCATGAGTATGGTAGGGAATTTAAGTTGTGTTTCTCTCAGCAACTGTTAGATCATAAAGATATGCATGTATAAGACCATAGTGTGTATGGGACCATAATAAGACAAATTCATAAGTATGGTAGGGAATTTAAGTTGTTTCTCTCAGCAACTGTTAGATCATAAAGATATGCATGAATAAGACCATAGCTGGGTGTGTGGCACATGCTTACAATCTCAGTGGCCTGGGAGACTGAGGCAGGAGAATATCAAGTTCAAGATCAGTCTCAGCAACCTAGTCAGGCCCTAAGCACCTTAGTAAGACACTGCCTCAAAAATAAATAAATAGGCCGGGCACGGTGGTGCATGCCTGTAATCCCAGCACCTGGGAGGCTGAGGCGGGAGGATCATGAGTTCAAAGCCAGCCTCAGCAATGGCGAGGCGCTTAGCAACTCAGTGAGACCCAGTCTCTAAATAAAATACAAAAAAGGGCTGGGGATGTGGCCCAGTGGTCAAGTGCCCCTGAGTTCAATCCCCGGCACAAAAACAAACAAATAAATAAATAAATAGGACTGGGGATGTAGCTTATTAGTTAAGCACACTTGGGTTCAATCCCTAGTACCAAACAAAACAAAACAAACAAAAAACACAGTGGATTTGAGAAATCGTAATAAGCCACATAAATAAACCAATTTGACCTAATGAACATGTACAGAAAGACTATTGCCCTCATATCTAATTTTCCTGCAGTCCCTTTACTAATCTCAGGTGCAGATGACTAAGTAATTTACCAGTTGTCATGCTTAGGGAAGATGTGTCTGATTCTATTAAGTGCTTGTATTATTTTGTTTTTTAAAAAATTATGTATTAAGAGCAAAACAGCAAACATACAAAAACTTAAAGTGTGCTTATATCTTTATTGGTTTTACATTTTGATAGGATCAAGTCTAAACTTGAGCAGATTCTGATCAACCTATATTTCTAGTCTCATCTTCTACCTCTCCTGCACTGCTGGACTACTTGCCCTTCCTCAAAAATGAACCTTTGCACCTTAGGCTATTCTGTCTAGAATGCTTTCCTTCAGTTTACCTGTACATCTTCTGAAACCTCCCTTGTAATAAGTGTCACTTTCCTGCCCACCTAGAGGTTTTTTTTTTTTTTTTTTGTTGTTGTTGTTGTTATCACAACAGTATAATGCTTATTTAACTTATGTTAATAGTTTCTTTGTGTCTCTTGTTATGTGTGAATTCTTTGATAATAAGGACAGGGTGGTGCTATTCATTTTGGAGTTATCTGTGTAAAATGTGTTGGAAGAGACAGTCCTAGAGGAAGGGAGACTGGGGAGGTTTTTACAGTTATTTGGAATGAGGCCTCTTTAGGAGATAAGGGGTTTATTTAGAGGGATGCATGAAGAAGGAATATGTTTGAGAAGAATTGCATAATTGACCTCTGATTAAATGGTAATACAGAATGTCAAGGAGAGAAAGGACCCAAAGAGATGACTTTGAGGATTTTGAGTCTGGATAAATGAGAATGATGATGAAAAAAAATTATTTAAAGAATTCTCTATTTTTCTCTTTCTGTCTCTCTCTGTCTGACTTTCTGGAGAAGAGTTAAAATTAGAGGTGGTACTTAATGTTCTGGTCACAAGTACCCAAAAGACAGTTAGGAAATAGGTTCTGAGATTTAGGAGTTTGTTTTGCTTTGATATTGGGGATTGAGCTGAGGAGCACTGTCACTGAGCTGCATCCCCAGCCCTTTTTATTTTTTGTTTTGATACAAGGTTTCGCTAAGTTGCTTAGGGCCATGCTAAGTTGCTGAGGCTAGCTTCGAACTTGCAATCCTTCCTCCTTGTAAGCCTCCTGAGTTGTTGGGATTATAGGTATGGGTCACCATGCCTGGCAGATTAAGGAGTTTTGAGATGTTTGGAAAGCATGTGTCAGAATATATGATTTTGAAAATTGAATTGATATTGTTTCCTGGCATAATTGCTTGGAGCCAGAAATTCAACTAAAACATATGTATAAATGAACAGATGGTTGCTTTTTTTCACCTCTAAAGTGAATGCAGGATGTACCAGGATGCTTTCTTTAAGGAATGCTGACAATTCAGATACTAATTATCAGCCTGTTTGTGTGTGAGTACAACTGATAATCAGATGTACAGTGCTTTTGGTCTTAGCTGATCTTGTACATTGAAGAGTTGGTTGAGTCTCTTCTTCCTTTTTTGTTCTCTTTCTTTTTTTTTTTTTTTAATGGAGTGTTTCCTAATCTAAAAGGAAGGCAAAAATGTAAAACCATAATTCAACAGAATATTTGCTTCCACTTGAGTCATGAGTTTACTTTAGTAAACTGAAGTATAACCTAATATAAAATCTGACCTTTAGGAGTATTGCACTAGCGTGCTTTGTAATGTGATAATAAGACGATGTGAAGACTGAGAGCCAAACACTGCTATTTAGGGTTGGCCCCTAAATCTTCACAACTATGTCTATAAATTGGATGTACTCCCTCCCTACCCCTACTTTTTTTCTATTTAATTCAGGTGATAGAGAATGGGATAATATTTTTAAAAAGAGGGAAATACAGTTCAAAGATCTCTGAAAGATGGTGTTGACCAAGTTGGAACTAAAAACAGAGGCAGGACTGTTTAGCTCTGTAGAATCATATCACTAGCAAATATATATCTAGTGGGAGTGGTGAAGGAAATAGATTTTCAGAGGATTAGTTGCTCAGAATGTAAGGACCAAGTTCAGATAAGGTTTGGTCAACCTGAATTTAAATTAGGAATTTGGGGAATTTTTAAAGGACAACCTCTGTTTTCCATTCATTTGACTCAGATTTTCTATTTAAAATTTTTTATGAGCATCCTGCCATCAACTTGTGAGAACTCTTAGGGAGTGCAAAATTATCACTTAATAACTCACTTATTTTCTGTAAAGAAATTAAAAGCCTTCAGAATTAGTTGTGAGAATTTCTCACTATCTTTTGAACTAATGAATAGTCCTCCCTTATCTACAGGTTTGCTTTCTAAGGTTTCAATTGAAACGACTGAAGTCTCCCTTTATCCATAGGATTTGTTTCAAGAATTCCAGTTTTCAACCATGGCCTGAAAATATTAAATGAAAAATTCCAGACACAAACGGTTCATAGGCTTCAAATTGTACACTGTTCTGAGCAGCGTGATGAAATTTCCAGTGTCCTATTGTCTCACTGAAACATGAATCTTCCCTTTGTCCAGCATATCCGTGCTGTGTATGCCACCTGCCCTTTAGTCTCGTGTATCAGATGACTGTTGAGATATGGCAGCGCTTGACTTCAGGTCACCCTTACATAGTAGCCTAATGCTGTATCACGCCATCACATGAAGAAAGGAGGGGGGCAGTACATTATTATATTTTGAAATAAAGACCAAATTCACATAACTTACAATATGCAGTTATAATTATTCTATTTTATTACTAGTTATTGTTGATCACTTACTGTGTCGAGTTTAGAAGTCAAACTTTATCAGAGGTACATATGTATAGGAAGAAATATAGTATATATAGAGTTTGGTACTGTCTTTGATTTAAGGCATTCATTGGGGTTCTTGGAACATATCCCACATGGATAAGAAAAGTCTACTATAGTTTTTTTTTTTTCCTGCTATAGCTTTGAGCTCTAATTTTTTAAAATACCTTTATTTTATTTATGTCATGTTGAGGATCGAACCCAGGGCCTCACACTTGTGAGATGAGCACTCTACCACTGAGCCATAGACCCAGCCCCTCTAAATTTAAATATAAATTGTCTCTCAATATTCCTGTATTCCAAAATGACTTTCCTATTTTAAAAAAAACATATTGTAGTTTTCCTGTAAAAGGTTAATAAATTTCCTGAATAATGTAGTTTGATAATTAATAATTGGCCTGGTGAGGCAATTAAAAAAAACCCTATGTTTTATGTCTAACAATGAAGCATTGACTATTTTTTTCCATTGGCTTTCTGCTTGAGGCAGAAGAGCAAATTGTTGGTTTGGGGAGAAGACTAGTTAGTTTGGATAGCTTTAAGGAAGTTCATTTCCAGATCTTCAGTTACTATTTCTAGTCTTTCCTAACATTGGTCTGCCTAGGAGGTTCTGTCTCATATCCTCTTCTCCTACTTGACTGAAGACTGGCATATTTTTCTACCCATCTGAATCACATTGTGGTATATTATCTTGGAGTTTTCATACTTTTGGGGCAGCATAACAGAAGGGACAATCTGATAATTTTTTAATGGTATCATAAAAGCATCACCCAAAGATAGTTTCAACTGAGTGCTTCAAAATACAGGATAAGGAAACACTACACCTGTGTTGTGAATGGATTGAAGACTTTGCTTGTTCATTTTTAAAATATTATTTTCAGCTTCTTTGCCTGATTTCACTCAGTTTTTTTGAGAACGTGTTTAAATAAACACAAAAGAAAAAATTGCTGATGCATATATAAAAGATATTTTTAGTAATTATTTCTTGTTATGCTTACTATCTGTAAAAATTATAATAAAGCCATGCCTTTTTGATAAAGTGTGTGCCAGTGGTTATTGTAATAATACAATCTGGAAAACAGAAGTTTAATACTAGGGCATTATGATCATTGGAGATAAGAAAAATATAAATATATATAATTATTACAGATTGGAACATTTGTAGGATGGCTAAAGCATGCAGGTATATCACATTCAAATTAAAATCTTCTGGAAGTGGCATGGGAAAAAAGTCAAGGAAGAAAAGGGAAATTGCAAAATTTCTACTGTTAAAGAAGAGGTATGTTCATATACTTTTTATAAAGACAATTCTAGGAATCAAATCTCCATGGTGTTTTCATTTATTTGGAGACATTTAAAGTAATGTAAATATTTTATTTAAAATTTTTTAGTGTGCAGGATGTTACTTTGTTTACAATTCTTTGAATTTAAAATGAAAATTTCTGGATACCAACTTAAAAATTTGTGATGTGGGCTGGGTGCAGCTCAGTGATAGAGCATTTGCCTAGTATTCACAAGACCCTGGTTTCCTCAGCAGCAGCATGCGCGCATGCACACACACACACAATGTTGCATAATTTTTTAGTTATTTTAGTGTGAATAAATTAAAGATCATTGGTTTAGATAGCTTTGAGAGACTGATAGGTAATAGAAGCTTGTTTATTTATGATTGTTAATAAATAAGATAAATAGCAGATCCTTTATACTATAAGATAAATAGCAGATCCTTTATACAATTATAAAAGGTGTTTTATTATTATTTTGCTCCCCAAATAAAAATTTTTCTTTGGATAAAGATATTGTAAAATATGACTTTTCTCCTTTATGTTGAACCAAATGAAATATCAGCCTAAACAAATGCATTAACTGAATCTGGCAGTAGCTACAACTGTGAGTAATGTAATATCTACTTGCAGATCAATGAGGCTTGCTTTTTGTGGATAGGTTTTGTATTGAAGAAAAAAATCAAGACAACAGATCTGAACCAGTTACTTAGTTAAGGTTACTTATAATTATTATTATTATTTTTTTTTGTGTACCGGGGATTGAACTCAGCGGCACTAGACCACTGGGCCACATCCCCAGCCCTTTTTTGTATTTTATTAGAGACAGGGTCTCACTGAGTTGCTAAGTGCCTCGCCATCGCTGAGGCTGGCTTTGAACTCATGATCCTCCTGCCTCAGCCTCCCAAAGTGCTGGGATTACAGGCGTGCGCCACCGCGCCCGGCACTTATGATTATTTATCATATAGTCTTTGACATTTAATATGGAAAAATAAATGTTAAGTTTAGCACAGATGGAAAATAATGCCCACTTGTGGTATCTCACAAAAAAAATTCTTAAATTATCCATAACTCAGACAGTTAATGTCCCCATTTGTTTCCGGGTTTCTTTCTTTCTTTTTTTTGGTACTAAGAATTGAATCCAGGGATGCTTAATCCCAAGCCCTTTTTAATATCTTATTTAGAGACAGGGTCTCACTGAGTTGCTTAGCACCTTGGTTTTGCTGAGGCTGGCTTTGAACTCGCAATCCTCCTACCTCAACCTCCTGAGCTTCTTGTATTACAGGTGTGTGCCACCATGCCTGGCTGTGGTCTGTCTCAGTAAATTTTTTATGGGGGGTGGGTACTGGGTACCCAGGGTGCTTTACCACTGCGCCCTTTATAATTTCTTTCTTTTTTTATTGGTTCTTTTTAGTTATACCTGATAGTAGAACCCATTTTGACATAATTATGAAACATGGAATGTATCTTGTTCTAATTCAGTCCCCAGTACCTTTTTATTTTGAAATTTAATTTAATGTTTTTGATACTGTGGATTTAGACCAGGGGTGCTTGACCACTGATATACATCCCCAGTCCTTTTTATTTTTCATTTTGCGACAAGGTCTCACTAAGTTGCTGAGCACCTCAGTAAGTTGCGGAGGCTGGCCTCAGACTTGCAATACTCCTACCTTGGCCTCCTGAGTTGCTGGGATTATAGGCATGTACCAGCATGCCTGGCTTGGTGAATGTTTTGTATGTACTTGAAAACGTGTATTCCACTGTTGTTGGAGGGGGTATGGTATAAATATTATCTAGATCTAGTTAGTTGATGGTATTACTGAAATCTCTAGCATTTGCTCATCTTTTTGCCTACTTGTTCTGTTGATTACTGAGAGGAGAAGTGTGCAGCTGTAATTGTGGATTTGTCCATTTTTTCATATATTTTAAAGTTCTGCTGTTAGGGCCATACACATTTAGGATTATGTTGTCTTGCAGAATTGACTGTTTTGTCCCTTTGTAATGTCTCTCTTTATCCTTGGCAATTTTCCTTGCTCTGAAGTCTATAGTATCTGATAGAAATATAGTTGCTCCTTTTTTTTTTTGGTGGTACTAATGGATTGAACCCAGGGCATGCATATGTCAGACAAGTACTTTACCACCAAGCTACACCCCAGCCCTGCATCTTTCTTTTGATTATTGTTTGTATGATGTGTATCTATCTATCTACATATTTTTTTCCATTCTTTTACTTTTTACTTACCTTTACTATTATATTTAAAATGAGTTTCATATATATGATGTAGAATTGGGTCTTATT